>CM062653.1:66416162-67616162 GCA_031772095.1 Zeugodacus tau | reverse complement strand
ATTTATGAATTGAAGTGAACGACGCACCATTTCATGTTGAGCCTTTTGTGCTTTCAACACAAAGCGAGAACAAAAATCCAGTGAGCGCTAGAGGGGAGTGTGCGGCCATCAAAGCTGTAGACTGTGGCTAATGAATTATAAAGTTATCATATTATTTTTAGCATAAAACTTTAATATTGTAGAAGCTAATAGTCGGTTCTGCAATTTGGAAAGGAAAGGAAAGGAAAGGAAGTTTATTAAACTGATTCTAACGCTCAAATTAATAATTTCATAAAAGTAAATTTGGGTGAATAGTCAGTCGTATGTGCCAGATTTCACTATATGGTTTGGGGGTCTATCATATGTAGATATATTATGCTATGCTATGCTTAGTTATGTTATGTTATACTATTTGCACATGTTAAGTGAAAGCTAACGATTTCCTTAAAATTGATTCTCTGGAGATGCGGAGATCTACCCCTCGACCTAACCAAATGATTCCCTTATACATATAAAATGTTCTAAACAGTGAATAGAAATCTTCAAAGTTAGGCATATTATCTATTCTCTAAACAGACTTATATTTATAAACGAAATATATGTATAGAAAAATTCTTTGAACTCTTTACAATTTATTCTCCGTCGGTTCGATTGCATCCCTGACTACTTGGACCACTGCACCGCGGAGCCGTCCCCTAGAGGTTTCTTCTCTGCACACGTAACTACGAGGAATATGTGGGAAGGAAGAAGTCAATGGAGGAGAAGTGCAGTCATCTTTTTCACGGATGGATCGTAGCAAAGGGGAAAGGTGGGTGGTCAATACCAGCTTTAGGCTACCTGATCACTGTAGTGTCCTCCAAGCAGAGGTCGCTGCGATTAAAGTGGCAGTGGACGCACTCTTTTAGAGAGGTATGTATTCACTCCGACAGCAGGGCGGCAATACTGGCATTGGATTCGATGACAGTATGTTTTGGAGTTTAGTTAGGAGTTTCTTAGATCCTTATCAATAGCTTCTAGCTATTTTGCGATCCGACTAGTGTGGGTACCCGGTCACCGCGGGATCGTTGGTAACTGTATAGCGGACAAGCTTGCAATGGAGGGTACCCTAGCTACATTGACGTCGGAATGGGAGCGCATCGGTAGTCCATGGTCCACCTGCGCAAGAGCGCTGGACATGCAGACTACGCATGAGCTCGCTGGTCAACTACCACTACTTGTGTAGTGGCGAGGTCCTTTTGGCCCTCTGTGGAGCGTAAGCGGTCCTTTCAACTGCTTTTTCTGGACAAGGTATATCTCAGCGCCATCATGGGTGCACTTACTGGACATTGTCCAATGGGTACCCATGCGGTGAGACTTGGGATCGTGGCAGATGCAAGTTGCCAAAGATGTATGGAGGAAGGCGAGATGGAATCATCTAAGCATTTCCTTCTACATTGTCCAGCTTTTGCCAGACTGAGGTTGAAACACCTCGGAAGGCCCTTTTTCGGCGATCCTAGCGAATTGGCTAGAATCGATATTAGCCGTCTTAAGAAATTTGTAACGGATTCCAAGCGTTTTGCTGAATCCTAAAGGTTTATGATCCACAAGGAGTTTTATTGGTACCACAATGGACAACGCCAGGCTGTCTAAGTGAGATCTTCTGTCTTTACAGAGATCTGCCTACAAGCCTAACCTAACCTAAACCTTACAATATTTGAATATTATTGGTCTACAACTTTGCTTCCGCCGTTTTTTTGTAAATTTAAGTATTTTTTGGTATAAAACGGTCGATGAGCCTCAGCCCGCAAATGTCGAGAATTCGGCTCAAAAAGTGACATTTTCAGTTGAGAAGAAGTTTGGGATGCAAACAGATCTTTACAAATATTGTGTTGGGTTAATGTTGACACAAATGTCCAAGATCGATATAAAGCGATTTAATCGATTTAATCGACCAGTGCTTGACCCTAGAGACATATATTGGAAAACGGCGGAAGCAAAGTTGTTCACCTAATAGTAATATTCCTTACGCCAAAGCTTCTAAGCTCCTTCTAGGGTTCACCTTTCAATCGCTTTTTCTTACTTTTATCTTTTTTGTGGAATAAATTAGCTTTAATTTAAGTCAAAGAATCAATTTCTCAATGCATTTTCGACACAACTTTACCGTTTTGGAAAACTCTTTTCCACCATTCTACATATATTTAAGTAAATAAAGATACACAGTACATGCAGCTCCGTTAAATAACAACAAACATACGCCCCGCTTCGCAGACAGCAGGCAAATGACAGCTTTTTCACAAACAATTCAACCAGGAGTATTTATAGTCAAATATCGAAAACATTTTGGAGATTTGCATAGAAAACACGAAGCTCCTGTGGAGAAATACGTTTACAGCTGTGGACACAAAAGTAGAACTAGTAAAATAGTGAAATGTTAAAAACTGAATTGATACAATTGAGAGAGAAAAATTCATACTGGCAACAAAATTTAATTTAGAACCAGAAACAGAACAGAAAACATATATTGATAAATCACTTCAAACATTTTATTTTAAGACTATTGTCTCATATTGACCTTATCGCCGCCTTCTATTTAGTGCTACTGACATTTTTTAATATAAGGAATATATCTGATCATAGCGAAAGGTGACCTTTGACACACTACGTGGAAAAGTCAACGTCGTCAATGAAGAAAGTACTGCTGAGAAGCAAAATTTCATTTAAGATGTTCATAAACTTGATGGTCTTTATTAATTCGATGGCATCATTTATGCAGCTTGAAATAACTAATCGGCTCTATTAAGATGCACACCACTGTATGTGTAGTAGCTCATATCTTTACATATGCTCATGTATATAATTTATTGTGTCTGTGAGTGAGAACTAATCAAAATATTTATAGGCTTGAAGTACATAGACACACATATATGTATAATATGTTGTATAATATGTATATAGTAGTATTAATATATACATATGTACATACCTATGTATATGGAGACACACTTGTTTGCGTATGAATTTATCATAAATTACTATCTGTTGCACGAATGCTTAGGCATTTGCATTTGAATTCGAATATGAATTTGATTTTGAATTTGAATTGAATTTATGAGTGCAATGAAATGAAGCATGCAACCAATCAGTCAATCAATGCAGCACAATGGCTGTCTCGATTATATACGCAGAGTATGCCGGCGAAGTGCAATTGACAAAAAGCCATTGCAAATGTGAGTCATACTACGTTATTTTGGACGAATTCGCTGCACATTCAGCAAACAATAACATTTACTTTCGAGCATAAACACACGCAAATTCCAACATATACATACATACAGACATATTGACATACATGATATGTATGTACACTTTAGCTATTTTGCGAGTTGATTTCTTAATTAAATTTGCAAATGAAAATGTTGACATTGATTTTTACCGTTAATTTGACATGTCAAAATAAGCAAAGAACAACAAAAATACAAAACATTTTGCTTTTGAAGACACACCTAAATCTGCTTGTTTACACTCTGAATCTGTTATATGTGGCAATTGCTTGCGCTCAAGGCCACAGATAAGCAATAAAATTTGGATTCCAATTAAATTTTGAAATTCTAATTAAGCTAAATTTATGTGGCTAATAAAGATTTCACAGATTATTGGCAGCAATTATTTAATACTTATACAATGAGAATTGAAAGTGCTTCCAATACAAAGAGACCAAAGAGAGAAGGACTTCCTCACCTCTAACTGCAAGGACATTGTCAAAAGCCACCACCTGAGTGCACTCGCTCATTGCCAATAGCAACAATAACAACTACCTTTTATAAGCACCCAGAGTTAACGAGGACACAACCAACGCACTTCAATAAGTACCCAATCCCCTCACCACCCATATCCTTTGGTCACTCTCGCTCTCCCACAGCATTTCCACCATTTATCATGTGACAATCGATTTAAAAAACACCGCGAATAATTTAATTTAAACAATTTAATTTTCATAAATTAAACCATGTGGTTTCGGTGGTCACGTGCCACTTTTTTCGCCTGCGAAAGTGAAAAATAACAAAAATCGCCGCGGAAACAAGTGTAATTAAAAAAACCAATGAAACAACAACAAAGTCACGTTGATCAATGCAAGTACAACAACAGCGCCTGGAATTGTTTGAAAAGTTTCGAATATGAAAGCGCGTAATATTATTAAAAGCGACGGCCGGCTCAGTTGAATTTTCCACTGGATTTCCCTTAAAGTCCACATATTATTATTGCATACTGTGTTTATGCGGGTAATTAATACATATGGATATTTACTCGAAATTATTACCGTAATAATGCAGGATGCACTTGTAACAGATTGCATTGAAACAAGCTTATAGTTTGCATATAATCAAGTAAGGACGCGCTAAGTTCGGATGGAGTCGAATATTGGATGGTATCACAAATCAAAGGTATGGAAATACTTCCATAAATTAGATTCCAAAAATTTATTTTGTATATAAAGTCAGAATTATTATCTGAAATTGTGAATCAATTGAAAATAATCAAATGGTTAGGGGATATCATCAATTTCTGCCATCAAACCTCAACTTAACCCTGTAAGTTATCCCTAACTTGATTTTCTTTAACTCCTGTCTAGAACTCCCTTTATATTGCAAAACCCTTAACTTCACCGAGTCAGACCCGAGACCAACTTGGCGGTTATTCAACGAGCACGTTAAAATAGAGGTACTGAATATTTACCGTTAAGGTACGAATGAGTATGGAAGGGATCAAATGTTCAGGATTTTTAAATTCTTATGTTTTAATAATTATTTTGAAAGAAAAATTCTCCAAAAAAATTTAAGTGCAGTCAGAATTTGATCTAATGAATGGAGGATAAACAAACTGGACCAGCTAATTCAAGGTGGAAACGCGGTGAGATTTATTAAAATGTAACGAAAAGGATGACTAGGTCAGGTTCCATGAATGGACAATTCAAAAGCTCCATGGAAAGTAGTCGACGCGAAGGCAATGAGAAGCCAAGGTCAAGATGGATAGAGGAATTAAATGAAAATCAGAAGAATCTCCGACTGGAAGCCTGGAGAGATACAACAAAAGCCAAAAGGTTTCAAAGAGCAGTAGAACCAAATGAGCCAAATGGGTCGGGCTTCAGAATGCGATATCACAATAATACAACAACAATACACTGTAGCAGTCCACATTCGACCAGAGCTGTGAGACAACTTTGTTTGTCGTCCATTGGCGCCTGTATGGCAGACTGGCATTGCATACACAAACGGGCGCTTTCGCAGCAACGAAACAAATGTAAAATGTCATTAATTTATATAATAACAAATATCATTACCGATACTTTTCGACATTAATTATACAAATGAAAATCGATTAAAATGTTGCATGCAACAAACAGTTGCAAAATCAAAATAAATTAATATATTTCGAGTGGCCATTCAACCAAACCGACCACAACTTAATATGGAAAACAAGCAAACAAGTTAACTGTACTTTCAAGAGCGTTGCGTTCGATTAAAAAGCGTGTGTGTGTGGTGGTGCGGTGTTGTTGGTGTTGGCTGAAAAATGTATACAAAATAAATTAAACTAAATGGTATTCGATTGGTAAGCGGAGAGCGAAATTATATATGAATACAGGGTGCACCAGTTGGGACAGTACGATATTTTTTTTTCAAGTTGTGGTAGCTTTACAGCTGACTCTTTTATAACGGAAAGAGTGTGAAACTCTTCCTTAAGTTCGACACTTTCAAAATTTCATTTCGGTTGATCGCTTGACAGACATCGAGAACAGTATAACTCACCCTGTTAACTTATTACATAATTTATAATGTAAAAGAAGGCGAACCTAAGCCAGTGTTGGACAGAATGCAAGACAAGTCCAACTGCGACTACCAAATATTATGTGGAATAATAAAATTTTTTGGGCGAAATAAGCAACAAACAATAACAGTAGCGGAAATGGGTAAATAAAGCGGAAAGACCGACGAAACTAAAACAAACAAATTCGGTTATAACGGCATGACGAAATGCATGAGGCGAAAAAAAAAACAAAAATAATAATAAAATGCAGCAAATTACAACGCGAACAGCACAGAACAGAACAGACTGAGGCAATTTTATTATTTTTATGGTAATGTATTTGCATTTAAATCAGAGCGCGGCCTTCCGCTCACCTCAGACGCCGGCTTCCACCTGTCACACGGCCCACTTGCCAACTTCACTACGCGTTTTTCGCTCAGCCTCAATCACACCTGTTTAAATGTTGCAAATTGTGGCGCGGACACACACACACACACACACCCGGGCACCCAGACCCCCCGACACATGGCAAATGCAGTTGCATCGGCCATGTCGCGTCTGCAGTGGAATATATTAAAAACAACAACAACCGCAAAGGTGCAAAAACCGAAATTCGCTGGCAACCGCATTGCCAACCGCAAGTGTCACATAATTTTGTTCGAAAAGCACTGCCGAGCACTGCCTGGAGTCACTCAACCCCTGGACCATAGCACCCAGTGGGGCGCCATTGTTGCACCGTGTTCCATGTGTGGCAACCTTTGTGGCGAAATACTAGCGGTTCATAAAGCGTCGTGGCAAAATGTGGAGGTTCCAAGTACATGTGTGGAATTTGGGAAACGATTTCTAAAATTTTGTTCTCAAAGAGGATATTTCCAGATTTCGAAATTGGAAAATAATGCTTTGAGGGTCAATTATTTAATCTCTATACCAAAGCTCACTCTTGTAAAAACACAGAAATTATTCTTTACTGGAATGCTAGAAGAATCCTACCACTTCTTTAATCTCCGGAAACTTTGAGCCACTTTGAGTTCAAACTGAGTTTTTTCTAGGCTAGACATTAATTCTTCGCTTATAAATACACGGAGGTCGCCATAAGCTTGATTTCAAAAAGTGGAACTAACGTTTCATATTTTCTCCACGAAAGGGTAGAAGACCCCATTCGATTGTTGATACAAATTTTGGCAGCTTTTGCAACGCGCCAACAACAAAAGCAACCACGAAGTTTTGCACTACCGAAATTCCACAATTTGTTTGACCATTGTATGCACTCCCCCCGGCCGCGTGGCGGGTGGCGCGCTTCGCTCATTTACTTCTGCAAGGCAGTGTCAGGCAAAAATGTCAACGTGAAATTTTGCAAACAACTTCATTTCATTTCGCAATTTTTGCCAGCGATAAGCGCCGACTTGCATTGATGTTATTGCTGTTGTACGCTTTGGTGAGTTGGCAGTTCCCGGCGCTGGTGTAATGATGGCCCGGCGGGTTCCAGTTGCACACTAGCACCCATCCAGCCATACACACACACGGATATAACAAAGTTAAATGGACGACTTGGTGGATGTGTGTGTATGTGTGTGTGGGCCTTATCAGCCGCAATCGCGCAATCACCCAAAAAGCGTAAAAGTTGAACTGAACTTCAGCTGCCTCACCACACTCCCCTCAGACACACACTCACCTGGTTGCAAGCATTGCAACGGCGTTGCCGGGGTCGTCGCGCGGAAGAAATGTGCGCGTTGCATTTCGAGCTGTCGTTGCGAATGTCAGAAATTGCATTTTCGGTTGGCGCTTGTCGGCAGTCATGGCTCGCCCACCTAACGCCGAATATTAACTTGGTACACCCCCACCACCTTCCCGCCGGTGCGCACCATAGACAAAGCAGAGTCAAGTAGCATACTTTTAGGCTGTGCACCATTCCTTCCTGATCGTGTCTTTATATGTTTACAGCTGCGTTATTGTTATTGCTGTTGTAGTCAAGTCTGCCATACGCTGGTATTGTTTGCAGCCCCTCCTGCAGTCTTGGCAGTTTCAGCGTGTTCGGCACGTTAAGGTCTGGTCGCTGCGGTCTTCGCTGTTTCTTATCAACGGCGGAAATATTCAAAATGTGTTGTTGTAGTAATAAAAACGTTAAATTTAATAGTTCAGGAAGCCACTATAAAACTAATAGTACATACTTGTACGACGAAAAACTGCGGCGCTGTGGCGGCAACAGCAACAACAATAAAGCGGCGAATTTATATTTTAATTTTTTGTTCTTCCTCCTTTTTTGGAGCTCCAGCTAAACTATTGTTTGGTGGCGCGAAACTTTCACAAATCGAAAGCCACAATTTATTGCAGTTCATGAGAGCTACAAGGAAGCCTTAAAGCTAACGAATTTAGTTCTAGTCAAAGAGAGTTGAGGGGGATGTCAAGGATAGCTTCAATTCATGCGCTCTGTTGGATCTAGGTTTCATGTTTTGGGTGCTGGTAAAACGAGGACTAATTCTAGCAATCAGCTACCAAGTTACACCACTTTCATTCCACCGAATGCTGATAATATTTTTCATGTTGAAGGAAAAGCTGTAAGGATTCAATTGATTGAGCTTAGAGGCGATCCGTTTACATCTACATGCATAGGAATCCCCTTATTTATGTTACAAAATTATCAACATATTTTTTCCTATCCCTTCTCCTCCGTGGTCACCCCATGTTATTCGCTTAAGATCATCATGTGAAAATAAATATATTTCCAAACCTATCCCTTTTTTGTCTCCTATGGTGATAATGAATTCCCTCCATATCCACAGTCGGATCTATGAATTTAGGTAACGAGAAGACCCTTTATATATTATGTAAAGAGCCTACAGTATTTATTGGACATCTCTTAGTTTGAAATAGAAATGCCAGCCATCGTGAGTTGGTCCCAGATGTAACCTTACTGTTTATGAAATTTTATCTCACATAAATAGTGTGTGTCCTAGCTGAGAACGAAGATATTCGTAATTATGGTGTGTATCTGAATACTCTGAAATCCATATATATTCACTGCAAGCAGTTGGGGCGAGTATCCACCTTATCCACTAAGTATATATTCTGATAAAACTATGCAAATTAACGGTATCCAGCTCAACAGTGATTACTCCACTATATGAATGCTTGTTTCGATTTGATTACACATTGATACGTATATGAGATATTGGTTAGTTGCGCAGCGACATCTGACATCTCAACTCAAACTGCCGCCGTCTCGAGCTGCAAGTGCACCCATCGACAAACCAATACATAAGTATATGTGTGTGAATGCGTTTTCTATTTGCATGAAATTTTGGTATCGTTCCGCTTTGTTGGCGAAATGGCAGGTCGTTTGGCGGTCGGGCTGGATTGTTTATTTGTTCGTGCATTCGGTAAATTGTCTACGGAACACCGATTTATTTGCATTGATATTTGCGTACGTGTTTATATTGCAATTGTCGGCATATCATGCTACAGTTATGTTTACAGTTACTCCAATACACATACACACACGCTCGAACAACTTGCATGCAATAATTATTCAAACAACAGTCGTAAACTATACGGCCACACACATCCACTCAAGCACGCATTTGCACAATTATTGCAACGGTGTGGCAACTTTGTGTAAACAATGAACAAGTGAGCGGAAAAATGCAGCAGCAGGAAGGACAGGAAAAGCAGGAATATCGCAAGGCGCAAGAACAACAACATTTACCGTTATGTGTGTGTGGTTGCTTCGTATTTGTGCATGCGTGTTTTTTTCACGCTCAAATGAAGTTGTTTGTCAACAATGCCGGCCTCCAGACAACCTACAAGCCACACTCGCACACACTCGCGCACACACCCAATTAAAGCTTCCGCTCACCTGCGACGACGCACCCGAATGCACCTGCTTCATGCGTCGCCGCGTTGTTAGAATAAATTGTCGCGAATTAATGCGAGATTTCATTTTCATCGGTGTTGTGTCTCGGTGTTTTTTGCCGTTATTAGTGGCATTGTCGCAATGTCACTGCCGCAAGTCCTTTTTCAATGTCAAGGGTCAGTGTCAAAGGGATAACTGGTCTGTGCCTGGCACCACCGTTTTACTGTTACATTAGCATAACTTAGTGGTGCAGGAAAACATTTACTTGTGTTTTGTCTTTGACGGGGAATAAAAATAAGAAATTATTGTTCGGCGCGTGGTTACAAATTATGGTGAGGGGATCTTGATATACCTAACTGCTTTGTTTTTATTTGTTATTGAAACTGTTAAGGTTAAAGTGAACCAGGTTGATTCAATTTTTATTTAGTCCTCTCACAGCGATCGAGACGGTATCAATTTCGAATCAAAGTGAAGGCTCTAGGCAGCTATGTGTCTCTCGAGGGCTTCTCAAGTCCGCAGTTCTCTCTAGCGAATCAAATCCTTTGGTTGCCGAAGTCCACAACGCTAACTTTAGGTGAAAATAGCATAACATTTCCGGTTATTTCCCGAAGCATATTTGCAACAGTACTCAACCATACGACCCTCATATGACGCAAAACCGAACATAAAAACTATCCGCATAACATTCGAGTTTAAAATACCAGACGGGAGGAAGGGGGGCTTGCTTACCAAAAACTGCCAATTCAGCAAAATCTGTTAAAATCATTTGGGAAATCATATTCTTTATTTTTAGAACAAATAAGTGCGTAAATTGTCATCAGTCAAGGCTCGAGTATTTAAGTGATTGCACTTTCTCAATAATTTTGTGCAAACGTGTCGCAAGAGGGTCCGTTGCCTTGACAATGTATGAGTACTCGTATAAGCCCGTCGGCAGTCGGTCTAAAAATAACAGGCTGCCAGACAATTACTTTTACGCCTCACGGCGCACAAATATTCAATGGAAAAAATGAGATTGCGTAAACAAAACTACGTAAAATGGGAAAAAGGAAGGAAATGCGAGTGATTCAGATGTGATTACTTTCAAACGCTAGACGGCTATCGTCACTCAATACTAAAATGGGTTATATTTGCAAGTACAATTTGCCTACAACAACATTTGGGTGGCGAGTGTTTAAAAATATGCCAAATTGATTAAAGCACTTAAAGCGTTCAGTGTCTGAGCTCGCCAGAAGCAACATATAGCCGATTGATTACGAGTGCAATGTAGACTATACTATACAAGAATTGTGTCGATCTGTTTTAAAGGCGCGAATTACTCGATTGCACCTACGCCAAAGATGCATTGTAACGCTGGCTGCTCGAACAGCCTCAACGGTTCTCGGATAAAAGGTTTGTTGTTTTGATTTCACTCATTATTTGTGATGCCTTTGGTGTTGCAAGTCTGACAAAAAAAATGTGAGTAGCACTTCCACTCAATTTCTGACACTCAAACATGCACGACTCTCTTCAGTTCGCACGAACAAGTTGCAGGGGCAACACAAGTGTGAGTGCTATTTATTAAATTAAATTTTCGTTCAAAGTTAAGTGAGAACGTACTTTGGTTGCAAGGCACACTTAGTTTGAGTTAAACTGTCCATACCGTTATAGTACGTAGAATGTAGTAGTATATTATATATTTGCTCGTAATAATGTCCTATTTCATTCCCTTATATTTGGTTTTACGGGCCAGAGTTACTCTTTGTGGAACTTCAATGCTTAATTCCCAAACAGGAATTCGTCCAGACTTGTTTAGGAAGCACCTAAATATTCATACATATATATTATAAACCTCACAATTTCTCTTAATAGCTTAAAGAGTTCTCGAGAAGATTCTTCGAATCTACCAAGAATATCAATCATGTATCTATGCGTAGGCACTTTCTAATTCTTATAATACCTCATGAAAGACTTCCAGTGAATAGAAGGACTGCCGTTTCTTTGACGATGATCTGTAGAACCAAATCTTATGCGGGGGAGTTTTGTCTTGTTTCAAATCGAATCTTTTATCCCTGCTATACAGCTTCTCCTCGTTGGATGGATTTTAATTGGATATGTTCCGAGATTTCTATTGATGTTGATCCGTACAGGGGTTGAATTGGGGTCCGGCGCGTAGTATATTCGCACTTCTAACTACTACTCTCCGACGACCTTTCTTACACATATCATTACCTTTGCCAAGGGGTCTTCAGAATACCATATTTCTATGTAAATCTGTAAAGCAGTTGGGATTTTTAAGATGGGGAACTAAAGAGCACAAAAAGATAGAAATTAATTCAAAAAAAATTTCGAATTAAGCTTATACGTTTTTTTCAATTAATCGTCCCGATGGAGTGAAGAGTACCGTTTCTATGAACGTAAATAACGCAATGCTACACACTGTAGGCAATTCGAAGAACTGAACGTGCCTTACTTACCTCCATTATCGCGCAAATTAAGCGCTAAATTCCGCTTATCGATAATCGTTAAGCACAAAAGCGTTGTTACAAAAACAAAAACAAGAAACAGAAAATGCAATTATAAAAACAGAAAACTGTCTCCGCAAGCCAAGTGATATATAAAACAAAAGCAGCCACTTTGCAAGTGAAGGACTCGTTGGTCCACAGTTGAAGCCGATGCCGACAGAGCCTCCACAAGAGTCGAGCGCCAGCAGAGCAACGGTTTTTCATGTTTAAAATTACTTTCACGTGCATGCAGAGGATTTGCATGAGGACAAAACATGAAAAGAAAGCGATTAAAATGTGCAACAGCAAAGCGGTAAGATGACAGAAACTGAAAACAACCGCCTCTGGGACTTGCATCCTTCTTTATCAGGCGGCAATGCCAATCCGAAAGTAACGAACGCGACATTAAAGATGCAGCGCGGCGTCATACGAATGCAACGTGAGTGGAAAGACACGAGTGAATGTGAAGCAGCGTATTTTGCGTTGGTGTGTTTGTGGCGCTGCGAGTCTGTTGGTGGAAAGCCGCAACATAATTGTCGATAAGAACACGCAGAAACTATGCTGAATGCAGACATTGCGGATATTAGTAATGATAATGAAGATGACTGCTTTGCTGGGAACGTGGAGGAGATGGAGAGTCCGACGCTTTGACTCACGGTTTAAGTAAGCTGACGCTCGCTCCTGGTGAAGACAGAAGGAGGACGCACGTTGATACCATTGCCAGAGTTGAAGGCTTCTTTAGTTGCTATCAAAGCATGATTATTACAATTATCTGCTCTTAAAGAATCACTATAAAGAACGCATTAGGCACTCTATAAGAATTCGCAGAGGGGCGAAGTTTTCCTTCTTCGCAGCTAATTTTGTCCCAGAAATGGTAAAAGGTCAAAATTGAAAATACAAACATGGATTACCAACCATCTCTCTTTTATAAAATGTATATTTTACTTAAATATGAAAACACAATATTTTCCTTAAACAGTTGCTCATTTGAATTACTCAACTAAATACATAAATATGCGGTCCATCCCAAAACACTCAAACTTGTTGTGCTGCCAAATCGAACGAGTTGGTAGAGCCCAATTCAAGAGAGTAAGGACTCATACGAAGTATTCCAATAGATTATTATTTTTATAAAAGCGCAGTTGCTGAGCTGAGTTCCATGCAACATCAAACCTGTAATGTTGGAAGGCCTGCAACCGACATAAAAATATTATTCGTCTACACTTCGACAACACGACTCCAAAAACGCTCAATGCTTTGCAATTATTCTATTCACTTTGGCGCTCCCATTTCTGCTCATTTAGGCTTCTCAGTGTAAGGGTGAACCATTTGTGTTAGGTCATAAAAGCGTCATAAAAGAGGAATGTCTGGCAAATAGATTTCATATTTCCGAATATAATATTATTGAGTAAAAGTTCACGAGCATTAAAAAAATACCACAAGTGAGGACGGTTAATCACTTTGGGATCCAAGGAACCGATTTCAAAATTCTAATTTTAAAACGCTAATGTTACTAAAACGCACTCGATTCCAATTATTTTCTGGCCACTTTGTAGCTTCAAATTCTTTATCGCTTCATATTGAGTGCTTTCGGTGTAAACACCTGGCAACCCTAACCGGTTTGGCAATTCTCTTTTAGCTCACCCTCTGTGCTGATTGGTCTCGTTACTTCCACTTCGTTTGCGTTCTGCGCGTTCACACCACCCGAAGCACCAAAGCGCCGCAGCCGACATCTAGACTGCGACGCGCTCGTATGTGGGTGAGTAACGTCAAGGATACGAAGCCGAAAGTTACACATATTGACGCGTTGTTGTTGCTAATGCTGAAGAGAGCGAGCAAATGGTTGTGGGTGCGCGTCAATGTAAGTCAAGCGATGGTGATGAGCTTCGTTCACGATAGCCGATTAGTGTTGGTGTGTGTACGTTATCGTACTATCCGATTTGTATTTGTCATTCGTTTTTGCGTTCGGCTGGCAAAATAAGGACTGTTCCTGTTTTTTGATGACACTTCGGCCGGCAGTGATATGGTTTGGCGCTTCGGTTATACGCGTTCGGGTGAATATTTCGTGTTGGTGTGTGTGTGAGCCTTCTTTTGAATTTGCTGTTGCTGTCTTTGCGCGCATTTCAGTTTGTGATTGCTCATTTTTGTTGTTGCTTGTGGTGCGGGCGTTCGATGTTTGCATTAACCTTCCGCTGTCCGCCGCTGCTGAAGTGGCGCTGCTGCGTTTCTTTTGTACGTTTTGTGTTTACTTTTTGCTTTTATTGCGCGATTTCCAGGTGCTCTCATTTCCACATGCGGCGCTCTCGCCTTTGCCACCACCTTCACACACAGCTCCTGCTCGCACACTTCGCTGGCTCTGTCAGCGTTTCTGCCACCGTTCCGGCAGCCTGTTTGAAGTGTGTATTGAAGCCAACGTCGGCTGGCACTGGAAAAGAGCAATCACTCGTTGCCCAACTGAGCGAGCGCCTTTCGACGGCAGCGTACGAGGTGAGCACTCAGCGTCGCTTAGCGCTGCACGACCGGCTGCCTTGACAACTCGTCGGCAGCGCTGTTCAGGACATGCCAGGCGTTGCACGGCCAGCCAGCGCAGGTTCCTCGCACATTACGCTATCCACCGTGCAGACGAGAGGTGTGTAGCCGTGTAGGACACTCGACTGGTTAGCCTAGTTGCCGAGCTTGTGGGAAATTTGCTGAACCGCACCGTTCAGTTGCTCACGACTATTCGACTGAAGTGGCTGTCGCAACAGCAGCTCGGATCGCAGTGTGGTGCTGCCTTGCAAGTAGTAGTCCAAACTCAAACGGCGGGAGGCAGGAAAGAATATAATACAAATAAAATTTTGAAATAAAAATAATTTTAAGAAAGTCCCAGAAATGTGTCGAGTGCCAAGCATACATTCAGGCGCAGTGTCAAATTTAAACGCCGTACGACTGCGGTTTGTGGCTCTGCTTAAATGAAGTGAAGACTTCTGCAACACCATCATCAGCGTTATCAACAAAATCATCCGCAGCATTATCAGCATCACTATCAACACCATCAATGCATTTTACTGAGGCATCATCGTTCCAATTATTCGAATTATTCAAAGATCTGTGTGTCGAGGCCACACACAACCGCGCGAAATAGTGCAGAGTCGCATCAACGCCCTTTCAATACACAGTTCAACAGCACTATCACCACTACTCACACTGCCATCGGCCATTCACGCCGCCAGCACCACCATCATCACCATCACCATCGCACCACATCTCAGCGCTTCCTCATTACATCGCGCAGTGCTTGTTCCAACATTTTCGTGGGGTTTTCTTGCGTCCTCAGCCACATAATCATCCATCGGCGAGTTCAGGAAAAACAAAGCAAAAAATAAATTCTACCGTTGCACACGAAATTTACGTCGTGTGATTAGCGTGTTGCGTGTTTTCTTCGTTCTTTCGAGTAAAAAAGGAAAGAAACAAATTCCCTTTCGCTCCCTACGCCCTCTGCAAAAAAGTACTTCCGTTGTTATTCGAGTGCTGACTGCTGATTCTTACATACAAGAATCCTAAACTCTTGCTCCGTCGGTGTTTTGTTGGCGTTAAATGCTCTGTCGTGTCAAGTGAAATTAACTTTAAATACAATTTAATTGCTCCGAGCTCGAAGCTCAAGTCGAAGTGGGGCATTAGTACTTTATTGGCAGCCACAAAAGTGTGTGGCAACGTGTGTGTTATCCCCAATGGATAAATGTGTTTGTGGTGACTATGTGAATCTGCAGATAGATGTAGATATATGTATGCAGTCGGTGTGCGGCGCCAGGAGTCCTCAAGTCAATCCTCAGGAGTCAATCTAGGTGAGTACATCTTAATTGTTCCATTAAATGAAATAAAGCATAGAAATTTTATGATTAGACAAGACGACAAATGAGACGTTGTCTGCCTTAGATGCTGTAACAACTTGCAAGCAGAACCTTTAATGTATTTAATTATTGAAATCAATATAATAGCAATCAATATATGTATATGGTGTGATTCGTCTCTTGACTCTAAGGCTCTGCTCTGCTCTCTTCTTAAAAAATCAAAGGCGAAAGGAGGAATAGCTTTAATTGGATGTATTCTAAGTAATAGAATATGATCAAGTCTCAGTGATTGAATAAATTGTTTTATTTCTTTCGCTATCTTATTTAAGCTAGTCGTTTGTTCGAATCGCCATTCTGTAAGACTCTGAATCTGTAATTTTTATACAAAAATAAATACTCCGAAATATGAATTTAAGTGTCGTCTGGTTACACTATGGTCGTCTATATAATGTAATACAACGATTGATTTTGAAGGACCATAATGAAGTCCAATATGGGTCCAAAAACAGGGTTTGCTCGTCCAGTAGCTGTTTTTGCATTTAACTATTATTTGTTTCATTAACTCACATCGAGAATTGAGAATATGTATTATGACAACTAACATATTTTCAATTGATCTGAGCGGTGAGATATGTCTTACTCCCCTATGAATTGCCAAATGGCGCCTGACAGCATTGGAAGTTCTTAAGGGTGTGAACTTAAAGAAGGACTTTCATAATACCCTTTTGCAATTTAAATATCTTGAACGATGTTTGACTAGATTATTTTATAATTATAAAATTATAATTTTACAAAATTATAAAATTGGGATTCCAAAATTACTATATTATATATTACAATATTTAATTTCGATCATTTTCAAGTCATAAGTAGTTATTAATATTTTAATGTTCAAAACATTTTTGATAGAACATGTGACCATTAACAGTTATTTAGCTTTTCAAATCAGTTTTTATAATGAGAATCATAAGAGGAAGACTATAAATAAAGTTGGACTACTGACCTCGAGAGGTCGTTACTCTCCGGCAATATCAAATCAAGCAGTACATAACGGAAGATTTCGCGAAGAAAAATATTACACGGTGACTATGGTATCTGTAGCATACATTTAAACGCCTAGTTATTATTTATCACAATAACTTTTCTTTACCGAATGCAAATGAATGAATTGCAAATTAAAGTGTTAAAATCTCCCTAACCTTGCAATTTGCAAAACTCGCACATTGTAAAAATATATAATTCATTAAAAAATAGTAATAATAATAATAATGTCAACTTGCAACAAAAAGCAGCGCGCAGAACGGAAATGAGTTGTTTCAAGCGCTGACAACCCTAAATTATGGAATTTCGCGCGCGAAGACCCCCACGCACGTACACGGCCACACATAGCTCTCCCGCATTTCACACCTCACAACTACACATAGCATAGCATAGAATTTTTTGCCTGGCGGCCCCCAGCATTTCGCCAGTTCATTCACAAGCACATGAGTGCTCATGTAATTTTTTTCTTTTTTCCCATTTCATTCATTTGCAGCTGTCTTTTTGCCATAAAAATGTGATATTTAATTTAACAAGGTAATTATTCAGCCGTTTAGTGAAGTGAAGTGAAGTAGCACCATGTGATGTGACGGCTGCACCGACGCCGCCCACCAAGTGCGGCGGCATGCAACTCCGCGTCAGCTGTGCGAGGCAATGCCGTGGTGCCAGCAATGGGAGTGGCAGCAATTTGTTGCCTTCGCCTTCGCGTTGCACCGACACTTGTGCTCTGTGTGTGTGCTTCTGTGGCTCTGACAGGCCTTTCCTGCCACAGCAATCAGGCGCTTCGCCAACAGATATTTTTGCTCGGCAAAGGATAACGCACAACAAAGTGGAGCAAAAGCGAAATAAAGTCAAATAAAAATGAAAGCAACAACAACAGCAATTGCTGTATCATAGTCACTGCATTCGGTATTATGGTTTACCCTTTTCGAGTTGCCGCCACAAGCGCTGCTGCTGCCACATTGACGTTGCGCTTGTACTATGCCGAATGATTTATTATAACTTCGACGCACCCACGCGATATAGACTGTAGACTACCGTTGCTGGCGCTGGCAGTTACAAATAATCGCACATATTGACAAACGATTGCGTGTCGTTGCGTTGAACGCTCCCAGCAGACATAATTTCTGCTCTGAAAAAGTGTTGAGCTCGAGCAATTTTGTTATAATGTAGGACTTGCCATTTACAAGTCTGAAGATAGGAAGGCCAAACGGCTGCCAGTATTCCTCAAGCAACCTCTCTAAAATCACAACACTTGTAGGTTGTCTGAGAAATGGGGCTGGTGACTGATCTTCGAGCAGTGAGGTGACCGGACGGCATAATACCTGCGCATCTTCAGTGAGCGGCCAAGGTTTAGCTAGTTTGCTCGCATCTAGATGAACTCCGTCAGACTGGGTCTCATTCCGGTGGTTGGGACTGTCAAGAGTTCTTTATTCGAAGAAATTAGAGGCGCCCTTTAGAGTCCAGGAAGATCTCTTGTTTTATATCCCTTCCAAATTCGAAGGGATGAAATTCGTAGAGACGATTGATCATACTTAATAATCTCAGATAACAAACTTAAAGTACTATCTTATGCAGTAAACTGAACACTTAGTTAGCATGATCTCACATTTCGAAATTTGAGGCACCACTTTCGAACCTTCCTCACTGGGAAGCTTACGCAGTCGCAAGTTCACAGGAATTTTTTTCCATTCGGTTACTCTGCGAGTATCTACTTTGCATGATTGCGTCGATGTTGTTTTTGTGCCAGCTATTATTACTACGTTGTAACTGTTCTTCTAGCGATTGTTATACCAACTAACACTGCAACTGTTATTATTGCAAGCCACTTCCCGAGCCCCGCTGTGCGCGCTCGCAGGCCCACCAAAGCTTCCTAGCAACTTGTTTGTCTAACTTTTGCTACTTCAAGTAACGGTTCACACTGGCATTCATGGCAACAATTGTGTGAGCGGCACACAAACGCTGAACTCGCTTGTGCAGTTATGCGACTGAATGTTCGAGTGGGTGTGTGTGTCAGGCGCTCGTTAATGGTTACCCTCTAAGCATTGCGAATTTTGACTTGTGTAGCTGCCTTCAGCTCCCTTACCTGCCTTCTCGCACTTTCGGTTTTGCCACACAACTTTCCTGCATTACATTTTCTACAATTCTACAACAATTCTAGTAATTGTGTAGTAGTTTGACGTTGTCGTTGTAGTTGTAGTTGTTGTGAGTATTTTTTTGTTGTCTTTTGCGTAATAAAACATTTTGAAAACATTAATTACAGTTGGTGCGGAATGAAGTGAAGCTCAATTTAATTTGCATATTCAGTTGATAACTTCGTTCGTTCGCTCGTTCGTCCGCTCCCTTGCGTCTAGCAGCCCCGCTATGCCTTCTGCGCGTTCAGGCAGCTGCTGCTGGCGCTGTTGTTTGGCAGTTGCATTTCTCAGTCATGCGTATGCGTGTAATTTGTTGTTGTTGTTGGTGCAGTTGTAACAAACGAAACTCTGAATAAAAATACAAAAATATTTATTTCCATTTTCATTTTCGACTTTCCCCTTTGTGCGCTTTTAACCGCATCATTTTGCGTGCTTTCCTGCAGGAAACTGAGATATATTTCCTTCAGACACGTCCTTCTCTGGCATTTCATTTGCCCGCACCTCTGCTTGTATACAGTTATGTAGATACTCCAGTCAGGGACTTGCCACAGCACTTTTTCCATTAAACTAAATAAATTGTGTTAGTTTATTAGCTCCGAAATGGACTTGAGTGTGAATGGAATTACTTGTTGAATTATTTTAAGAGTTAAGAGATTCGGACGCCTTCGATAATTTTGTGGGATAATTGGTAATCGTGGGTTAGTGGTCTCCAAACTTATTTAAGGCGAAACATAAAATGTGGGTTTTAAAGTCAGTAGTATATTAGAAAGCAATGGAAACCCTAGAAAGTTATTCTATCATGAACAAGCTTTTCCCGAAGTACGGCCACTAGCTCAAAGCTTCGGATAGTCTAGAGGATCGCGTTAGTTTCCATTACGAGGAGCAAAGGACATCCTATAGTTATCACGCGGCCTCAAACCTTGTTTATCGCTCTACTTCTTGAATAATAACAGGGCGCTTAAATTTTCTACCGAATCGGAGGAAAGGTTTTGCCTCGGGTGCTCCATTGTTGATTTACTTGAATTGATGTGGTCCTAAGGGATCTCTAATAGTTCCAGCTAGAGAACAGATATATTTTAGAGTTCTGGTTCCCCAACTAACAAATAATACTACTCTAAACAAGTAAGGAAAGGCTAAGTTCGGGTGCAACCGAACATTTTATACTATCGCAATTTATTGAAGAAATTTAACCAATACATATAAGCGGAATAAAGCTCACCGTATTTTTGAAAAACCTATAATTAGGTACATATATAGGAGCTAGGAGAAGATACTTTTGAAAAACCTACAATGAGGTATATGGAAATGTTATGACCCGATTTTAATAATTTTTGGAACAGGGACACACTATTAGAAGAAAACAATTTCTTCTGAATTAAATTGAGATATCTGAGAGATTTACCCATATTTTCGGTTAAAATTTATCCTTAGGCGCTGAGTTCAACATGTTCGATATCTGGGGCCTTGAAAAGTTATGGTCCGTTTTCGACAATTTTTTCACAAGTGAAGCCAGAGATGATATGCACTAATTGTGTAAAGTTTTATTCCGTTATCTTCATTGGTTCCTTATGTTTACATTATAAAGTGAATGAATAAGAAGAATGAGTTACATGGGAAGTTGTCGTGGTTGTGAACCGATTTCATCTATTTTCCACACGTGTCATCAGGGTGTCATGAAAATATTATATACCGAATTTCATTCCAATCGGTCGAGTAGTTCCTGAGATATGGTTTTTGACCCATAAGTGGGCGATGCCACGCCCATTTTCCATTTTGTAAAAAAATCGGAGTACAGCTCCCTTCTGCTATTTCTTCTGCAAAATTTAATGTTTCTGACGTTTTTCGTTAGTTAGTTAACCCACTTTTAGTAATTTTCAACCTAACCTTTGTATGGGAGGTGGGCGTGGTTATTATCCGATTTCAATTATTTTCATGGTGTGTGGTGGGGTATGTAAGAGAACCGACTGCAGAAAGTTTGGTTTATATAGTTTTATTAGTTTGCGAGTTAAATACAAATAACCGATTTGTGGGCGGACATCATATTACATCCAAATATGCCCCCTCCTAGTGCGATCCTTTATTCCAAATTTTACTTTTATATCTTCATTAATGGCTTAGTTATGACACTTTATGTGTTTTTGGTTTTCGCCATTTTGTGGGCGTGGCAATGGTCCGATTCCGCCCATTTTGTGCTAAGTTTCGTCAAGATATCTTAATTTTTACTCAAGTTACAGCTTGCACAGACGGACAGACATCCGGATTTCAAATCTACTCGTCACCCTGATCACTGTGGTATATATAACCCTATATCTAACTCGTTTAGTTTTGGGTGTTACAAACAAGCGTTAGGTGAACAAAACTATAATACTCTCTAGCAACTTTGTTGTTGCGAGAGTATAAAAATACTCACCAAGATACTCTACCAATAAGACTATCGTAACTGTTCATGACAAATTTGTCTCTTAACGCTAGTTCATCCGTCATTAGTAGCGGAGTACTAATATTTGAATATAGCAGTATTAGGAACCCATAAGATATTTATGGTATATTAAACCGCTGAAAATATCAGAAATGAATTTTCATTTGCACCACTTTCCTAAAATACCATTCATCTTGTTGAGGAAGTGCAAATTAAAGAACGAAATTAAGGTCATTATCTTCGTCGGTTCCTATTTGCCATTTTGCAGAGTCAACGTCTAACGACTCGTGCAATTCGTGCAGCATCCGAGGCACTTCCTCGCAAGCAAGTGAATTTTCAAGTAAATTTATTCTCAACTTTCGCAAACTTCTCAAACACTTTGAAAGCCATGGCAAAGCCATTATCACATAATTTACAAAATTTAACCAAGAAAATTACTGCGGTTTGAATTACAAGCGGCTGGCAAGTGCGCCAGCCAGGAAGGGTCAGACGGCGCAGGCAACGGCACTAATCGAACAGATCACCTGGCATCCGAAAGCAAAAGCCTTGTGCAATGCCGTTAGACGGAGGTCGGCTGGCAGGCGCTGGCATACGAGTACATCCTTGGCAATGCAGTTCAGCTGTCAGTTGGGCTGTCGGCAAGTGTCTGCTGCAGAGAAAGAACACACCCACACACAGAAACATCTGTATATTTATATGCATTGTGCATTTTGTTGCTGTGGTTACTGCATTGCGGTGCTTCCATGCGGTTATACGGTACAAGGTAGTCGTCAGCCAGCCAAGCCGACAGCGGAGTGTATGTGGGTGTGCCGACGCCAGCATTCCCAGGTGAGGTTGGTTGGAAAGTGTAACAGCTGGACCGTTGATTACTACTGACAGTGAGGTTGTGGCATGCCACACACACATACACAGTTATACTACTACACATGTAAGGGCATCCATACCTCAAGCGCGGTCGAGTACAGCTATAACTGAACTAACACTTTCGCCTTGTGCCCCAGCCATGGCGTCGCTTCATTTCGCTACGCTTCATTGCATTTTCTGCTATAACTGTTGTTTCACCGATTTGGCTTGGCTTGTGGTGTCCGCTTGGCTCTAATCAAATGAAAATGTTGCAGATATCATGCAGCAGCAATGTTTGTTCTCGGCATAGCGGTGGCATGCAACACTGTGCAGCCAAGAAAGCCAAGTTCCGTCCGTTAGTTGTAGTGGTCTGTATGTGTTTGTGTGAGTGCGGTGACGCGTGAACCGTCGAATGTACAAAGTTGCAGCTGAACTTTTGATGATGTGCAGTGTCAGCGCCTCTGACATGCGGCAACAACCAGCGAACAGCCACCAGACCTTCAAGCTGTTTTACACCCAGTGAACCACCTTTTGATTGAATGAAAGGTCTCCTTGTGTCTGAGTAGCGAGCTTTAATGATCGAATTCGCTTCCACTTCGAGCGCTGGTATCACAGGCTGCTATGAGTGGCACTAAACTCAGCTTCGCTAATTTGTTGTTGATTTTTCCCTCCTTTAGTAATTCCGTCCTAACCTTGACTGCTGCAACTCCATTGCCTATTCAAAGGTCTTTTATGAGAGTGAATTTATCCAGTGCAGTCTTACAAATGCCGCAGACTGAAAAAAAAACGCCATGAAATGTGTAAGTTCCTCGGGAAGGCAGCGGTTCCTGGCTGGCGGCAGTGCCTAAGTGTTGAAGTGTTAAGCTGTTTGTAAATTTGTTTGGCCGTCGCAGCTCAAAAGGCGCACATAATCGAGTCAAGGCGGCGAAATCTTTTGTACTTTCCTACTCCGTACACACTCAGCACACTTGATAGGCACCGTCTGAGGTAAATGAGCACGATAGATTGTGTAAATGAGAGCGTCGGAGTGAGCAAATGCAGTCGTCTGCACTCTTAAGGGCACAAGTGCGATACTCAACAGGTGGAAACGGTGTACTGTTAAAGAATTTTCTGTGACTGTTCAGGGCTTTAAAGTAAAGAATATGCAACGTGGAGCTTTTCAAATTGAGAAAATCGTCATTAAAGACTTAAGTGAAATCTGGCAAAAACCTGCGGTGAATTTGTGGGCGATTTGAAAATTTCTATTAAATAAAACGAATTACAGAAATAAATTAACCATGTAATTAACAAAAGTTTTAGTTAATTAGGGTTACAACAAACAAACAATTTCTCAAATTTCCAATATTCCCTTAAACATATATTTGTTCAATCTTGTGTGATCCAAAGTGCTAATTTGAAACATTATGAATATTCGCGGAAAATCTCTAAGAAAGTATAAGACAACTGACCGTAGAATTACTTTTGCCATAAACCCTCCCGTTGTAATATAAATTTCATTACAATTAAAGGTTTGTTGACATTCACCCCTGAATCTCGCTTTCGCTTCGTCCTTTTCCTGCTTCGTCGCCAGTTCAGGGGAAATTACTTACGCTATCGGCTAACTGTGTAGTAATTAAAATATTATACGTGTACCTAACCGTTATTGACACGCGGTAGCTCGGCAACTGAAATCTTTTTCGCTCACTTTGAAGCAGAAAAATGAAACGATTATTTAATTAAAGGATTTATTTGCTATTACACCTTCCGAGCATTCGGCTCATTAAATAACCGTTAGAAATTCGAGTAAAGAGAGGCGGAGGCAACAAAGTTAAACATAGAAAATTAAAAATTTTCTAACTGAGCGAAAAAGTTGTGTGATTGATGTATTGTAGAAGTGAGGCACAGTTTTTAATTAATTGTGTAATACGAAAGGGAAGGAATTTTTACTTGGAACACTTCAAATTGAACTGAAGATGTTGATTTAATCTTTTTAATACTAGTAATATACTATCTGTAGATTATTACAATGAAAGCGCTTCACTTTGGTATATTTCCTGAGGGTTTGAAGAGAGATGAAGAGAAGTGTTCAATCCCACTTAAGATCAAATTTAGCCAATCCTGTTTGTTATATATTAAAATTTAGAATAATTAGGTATATATGCTACTTTCTAAGTTTTCATTTGTTACAAATCCTATTTTAGCTAACTCTTTGGCTAAGAAGTGAAGAGCAATAAGCTAGAATCAATTGAGCAATTGATTTCCTTATTTCAATATGTTTGCTGCGCTCCATTAATTTTATTCATATAACCCTTTTATTATAAATACGAAAATTGATTTAAATTTGCCCTGGCAATTCACGAATTGCACCACCGCTTGCCTTAATCGCTGCGATTTCCCGCAAATCCATTCATTGCAGTGGTAAATGCTTGCGGCTTGACTCTCCAACCGCAGTTGCTCAATCAGCATTCGGCTTTATTATAAATTGTATCCAATTTGAGCTGAGAACTGTGAGCATCAAGTGTGTTTAAGGTGTTGCAATCATTGCATTATCATCATAAAATCAGCTCTCCAACACACTGATGAGCAATCGACTCTCACTTGCGCGCTGTATGTGTGGCGTTAGTGCTAACTTAAATGTTCGATGAAGGAAGCCTTCCTTGCCTTGAGCAGCGAGTTTACACACTGCCTTGTAGCTTAAACTGTAAGGCAGCAACAACAACAGTTTGCTAATATAGAAAGTCAAGCAGAAGTTGTGTTACAAAATACATTAATGGTTACTTAAATTCCATCTAAACGAAACTGAGTGGGTACCACAATCATCCAAATAAACAGCTGAGCGACAAGGAATTGGCGTTTAAAGGACAAAAGCTTTTCGAATTCCGTGGAGCTCGCGGAATCGTTTGCCAAGCAGACAGCGCGCCTCGTAAAGGCAACAGGACATTGGTAGAGTGGCGCCAACGAGCAGAGTGAGACAAGTTTATGTACTCGTATTTACCTTTGTATGAGCATAACATGCAATTTGGCGAATTCCTTGAGCTCATCTCCCAAATTAAGTGGCACTGATTGCGTTTTCGCGATTTACTTCGAATTTGCTTTTGCAGCATCTTTCGCTTTATGAACACGTATATATGTATATATGATGAAGAGAAAGGTGAACATGTGAGAAGAATAAGTGTAGAGTCAGGTATTGGTGCATTAAAGATAAAGTTGCAGTTCACTGCTTGGAAGAGTCATAACTACTTTTAACCTAAATCACTAACTTGAAATTTATTTAGTGCATTTCTGGCGACTTCTTCGAGACACTATGAGTCCTTCACTGGTTTTGCACAATCCGCCTAGTTGTAGGCAACATTATAAAAAAAATTCAAAGAGTATTCAAAGATCTTTCCAAAAACACTTTTGTGTGATTTAATTTTGGGAAATTGACTACAAATATCTCTTCACCTAAAGCTCATATATTTTCTGTGGTAATAGAGTGAGTTAAGCTCAATATCAACTAAAGGAAGGTATAACCTCCACGCATTAATTAAGCCTAAATGAGCAAGAGTTGGCGTTTCCTAAACGTCAATGATTTTCATTACAAACTAATTGCATGTAAGTTGTGCTTTTGTGTGGCTTGCGCCCTCATATCTACAGCTCACGCATTGACATTAATGCTCTTTAATGCACTGCGCCTGTGAGTGAGTGTAATGTGCGTGAGCTCGCGTCATTTGACGTAATTGAAAATTGTCAAATTGCCGTTGGGTTGTTAAATAGTGCTAAACCACTTTAACTAAACGACAGGCCATGGCTGATAGGTGGCCCTCACCACCCGCATCATCGAGTTGCTGCACTTTCATTCATTGCGTTGCACTCGTTCGGCTTGGGAGTGTGGGGGCGACAGTTTACGGTTATTTACACGACTGCGTGCTGCCGATAAATTTAATAAATTCCCCGCTAAAAGATAGCGCAGCACCCGCCCATCACTGCTGAAGAATTAAAATTGCATTTTAATGAGGTTCCACCGAAAGTGCGTTGCGTTAATAGGGGCTCGTGAATAATTCGTAGCATATTAACAGGCGCTCAACAATGCACTTGTGCCACGGGCATATGCAGCGGATTGTCATTGGTGCCGGTGGACATGCTGTTGATATATTGACTGACTGACTAAAGCGCTGACAGCAATGGCCGCCAGCGCCGCACAGCGTTGCTGAAATGTGAAGTGTCATTGTGCTTGCAATTAAATTTAATCGCTTTGAGTGCGCATTTCAGCATGCCATAGCGGCATTTTGTGGCGATTTTGAATATTTGAATTTCAAAGTGCAAGCCGCAACAAAATGTATCCTTTATCCTCCATTCCAAACAATGACAGGGGCGGGCCTGTGAAGTGCCATCACTCAGCGGTATTTATGCGACTCAACTAACTAAGCAAACTCATCAAATTTACGGAAAATTTATGTGTCCCGGTGTAATGCCGTGTGTGTAGTAGGATAGTGCTTAGATTAAAGATAGAATGTAATTAAAGTTTAAAATTATACATGGAACATTTCAAAGGAATATTGAAACAATTTCCACAATTGAATCCTAAATGTAGGCAACAATTTAATGACAACTGGTCTCTTATTAGACCATGAGAAAGACCTGGATTTTCATTGAAATGTTATACAGCTGTTGGTAATTTGCTGTAATTATTGATGATAATAACGAGAACGAGAACTCTCCCTAAAAGTATACAACATTTTTTTTATTTTCTACCTTGGAGACATTTAAATCATTATAGTATAAGTGCAGGCATTTATGAGCTTACAAATCGTCGGTATTGAAAGGAATAATTTTTTTAGTTCCAATAAAGTAGGGTTAGCATATATCCAGCGGTTTTAAAGAGGTTATGCAACACTCTTATCTGTTCTTCAACCGATTCTCTGCAAATTGGATTCGTTTGTTTTATAAGGAAGTACGACGCGTGATACAGTTGTCTTCCATTATTTGCTTACTTTCTGTTTATCGCTGCACTCGCTCTGTATTTGCTTTGTTTACCTTCGAGGAATTTGTTTGCAATACTGTGTATGTATATGTATGTGTGTGTGAGATTGCAATAACACTCTTTGTTGTTGTATTTATTGGAATTGCAACAGCTGTTACGCAATATTAACCAAACGCCACACCCATTAGTGAGTGATGCAAATGCAATGCGCATACAGAGGAGCAAATATGAGCCTCTGCTCAGCCTCAATGTTACACAAGCTTAATGAAAATATTCCGTTTTTGTTGCTCGCCAATGTCTGATTTGCCTTTTTTTGCTGTGATTGTTGTTATTGCTGTTATTCGCTGCACTGCAAGCGTTTTTGCTGACGAAGTCAAACGTATCCATGTTCGTTCCACGCCACGGAGCTCTGGCTGCCACCCACCCACACTCACTCACCCACCTATGCATACTCGTACTTGGCTGATGTGTTCATTGATTGGCAGCATTGTTTGTTCAGCACCCCTACACCCCCTCCACTCAACTCGACTGCTCTATTTCTGTATTTGTCATGCGGAGATTTGTGTACTTTTCTTTTCACCTGCCGGTTTGCCGTTTGCTTTTTTTCTGAACTTCGTTGAATGGAAAAAGTTTAAATGGATTTGGTATCACAGCGTCCGGAGGCAACAGTTCAACGCATTGTTGTTGCTGTTGTAGCATTTTGCTGTTTGCTGTTTTTCAAGTGACAATATTTCGTTTAGCAATTCATCATTGCCATTCAACTCATCAAACTTTAACTTTGAACAGGTGTGAACTGCAAAGTGGTAATTCAATATATCACAACAACAGCAGCAACAACCGCTTTTAAGCACACATTGCAGAGTTGCCATTTGATTGCTCATAAAAAGTCGCTCAATCGAAATCAACTTGAAATGTATGAAATGCGCAAAGTGATAATTATCAGAGAGCAAATACGCATTTTTTTCGCCCAGCAAATATAATTGATTTAAATTGAAATTAAATTTTTTATTCCGGACGGTTTTAAAGGACAGCGGTGGACATAAATTTCATTCTGAGTGCGCGCTCTTGTGTTGTTGTATTTGTGTGTGCAATTAAGCTCGAGTGTGCATTTGCTGACTTTTTCCGTTATTTAATTAGTCATTTATGCGATTTAATGAAATCATAATTAATTTATAATTTCATATTTCCAGCTTGAAATGCAATATTTCCAACATATCAATTAAATCGGGAAATATTTTTTTTTGTTTCGCATCGGATAATCTGCGAATTCGAGAATTCTGTCTATAATAGCTTTGAAGTATTTTTTTATCTTTTTATGCAGTTAACATTTTTTTATTTGATTATACGATTATTTGATATTCAAATGTTGCTTTTGTAAACATGCTATGAACACTATCAGATTTCCTGTAACACCCATAACAAGCAAGTGTTGCCTACATTTCGGCGCTTTGCTAATAAACCTCGGTATAGTCACCGTATTACTGTATTAACCTCTAGCAGTAGCGTCTGCATAAGAAAACAGCTTAAGTCTACAATATATACCAACCTTCGACTAAATGAGCCTTTACGGTTTGTCGGGGACTAAATTGACCCTGTATGTGTTATTAGACGACATTGACACAGTCCAGCGAATTAAAAGACAAGGATTACGCTGGTTAGGTCATGTTGTTCGAATGGACGAAAGTGCTCTAGCTCTGAAAGTGTTCGATGCAGTACCTGCCGGTGGAAGCCGAAGAAGAGGGAGACCTCCACTCCGATGGAAGAACCAGGTGGAGAAGGACCTGGCTTCACTTGGTATTATCAATTGGCGCCAAACTGCCAAAAGGAGAGAGATGCGTGGCGCGCTGTTGTGGACTCGGCTATAAGCGCGTAAGCATGCCTACGCCAGTCAAAAAGAAGATGAAGAAATTGACCCTTATCAAGTTCCATAACACCATTACTGTAGCAAAATTATTAAATAAGAGGTTATGTCACTGAAAATAGCAATCAAAAGAGAGTGTGAGAAAGAGAACAAAGAGTAAATAATGGCTAAGGCCGAAGCGGCTGAGCTTACTTAGACAGATGTGATGAGTGGTCTTTTAAATTTGAATTTGTTGATGCGCCGACGAATTAAGGTTGTGTTCAGCATTTTCAGCCAAAACTGTAAATGGAAAAGTGCAAACGCCGAAATACCTACAACAACAATGACAACAAAATAAAATGAAATAGAAACAAGAAGGAAGAGTAGGAAATTCGCCGAGATTTGTGTTGCTGACAGTTGTCCTGGCAACGGTTCACACTCCCTCCACTGTGGGTTTGTTAGTTGCGCATTTGAGGCCATTTCTATTGCGGACGCTTTGCGGCGTGCGAGTGTGTCATAAACATGCACGGCACAAAAACAATAGTTTGCACCGAAAATAAGTGCAACGAGAGAGCAGAGTCGCATTTAAGAAGTTAAAAAGACAAAACAAAACAACAAAAGTTTTCGCAAAACAATGGATGTCTGTGCGCTAAGAGTGTGTATGTGTGTGTGTGTGTAACTGTTGTTTCGTGCGACAGACAGAAGTGAAATTTTTCCAACTGAAAAAGCAACAGCCCGAGACAGCCACAACACAATACACATACACCTTCCAAAAGCAAGCAATGTAGGTGTGTGTGTGTGTATGCGTGCAGTCGCCAAAACAATGCTCCATGTTAACGGTGAAACAAAAATTAAAACCGCAGCACAGCACGAAGAAAACAAAACAAAAAAGAGGAGCAAAATAATTCTTGGGCAGCAGCCGCAAACAATAGTAACGGCCGCACACACTTGCCACAATTGCGGTAACGGTATTGTGGTGTTGCTGTGGCAATTGTTTTGCACCGTCAAATACATACATGCACATCATCACACACACACATATGAGAGATGAGAACAAGCGTCTGTAGGTTGGGGTGTGCAAATGGCTATTTAGTTACTCCCATCCATATATATTTACAAGGATGGCGATCTGTTGTGGTATCGAAGGAGGGGAAAGTGGACGAGATTCAGAGGAAAAATTTAAATTCTTATCGAATTCCAGAAATTTAAAACCATTCGTTAAATAAAGTCACCGAGTTAAAGCTGTTGGGCCTGTTGGAAAAAAACGAAGAATAGAATACTCAAATTAAATGGATCGGTTTAAAAAAGAAATGATTGGATCATTACTTCAACCGAGGATCAGTCTTTATGCCTCTATAACAATAACAAACTCAACTTAATAAAGCTTGTAGTCCATAAGGAGATTTACACATTTCCAAAACAGGCCACGAACAGGCAATTTAGTCCTCTAGAACGCTTAAGAGAACTATTCGTGGACCCCCTTTATGAGTTGAACTATGTAGTTTATATAAAAAACAGGGAGTTGCACATAATAAATCCATCTTTTGCATCTCTCTTATCTAACTGAACAGCATTCCTTCGTACGCCTCTGACTACAGGGAACATTTGCTTACATACACCTCCCTATATCTCTAACCAATTATGTGTGTGTCCTTTTGCAAGCAGCATTGTTTGTGTTCTTTTTATCGCCGTACATTGACTTTTAATGGTGAAAGCTTAGTGCTACTTTGCGGCATTATCCCCATTCAGGCTGTTGGCTGCTCTTCTCGTGGCTTTTGTTTTATCGTCGGGACACATCAGCGCAACGAGTTATGAATTTAAGCCAATTCATTCGCTTTATTCCTTCTCTTTTAGCAATTGCGCAGCAAACTTTTTCAACTCCCTTTCGAATTTCAAAGAGCAAAAAAAATCAATTTCAATGCTCTAACTAACACTATCCCTCTCACTCTCCCACGCAAGTTGCTTCCACATTTTTTCTTTTATTCCGATGCTCTGCACCTATCTGCTTTTAATTGCCAACTATTCCAGTTTAATTGCTAATACCTTGCTTGCCACAACATAACACAACTGATAGCCAAACACACACACAGCCACACTCAGGCGCACAGTTCGACAGCATGCGAGCAGATTAAATTATAAGTATGTGTGTGAGTGTGTGTGTGTGAGGGAATGTGTGTGCAGGAATTAATCTCTTGCCATACTCGCTGCTATCGTCTGCATGCAGTCACATGTGCCATGCCTTCCAGCACACAATTGTCCACATGATTATGTTTGTCAGTATGTCTGTATGTCTGTATATGTGTGTGTAAGTATGTGCTTATAAAACCCCGTTAGAGCTGGCTTATGAAGCGTAGTTTTTATCTGTTCTACTTCGTTTGCTTTCAATCCGTGTTGGTTGCTTAGGTGCCGGGCACTAAGAATTTTTCTCTTAGTTCTAACGTCTCTCTGCCTCTGCCTCTCCCTTTTCTCCTATCTGTACTAATTGTTAAAATTATGATGTAATAAAAAAGCTAAACTGTTGAGCTGTCAAGCAGTGGTAATACAAACGGTAAACCATTTAATTCCATTCTCTCAAAATGCTCCCCACATTCTGAGCTTATTAAATATTTCTGTCAATTAATAAGCTCATTTTTAGCCCTCTTCCTTTATAGCTACTATGGTAATAAATAAGCGGAGAAAATACATTTGTGTAAAAAGGTCGCAAAAGAAAAAAAATCAGTTTGTTACGACTGGTTAAGTAACATAAAAGGAAAACAAATACTATACGGTTTAAGCTTTGGAAAAAATAAAAAAAAAAAACAAATTAATTCAATAATATAAGCGAATTTACATTTATTTCATTCAAGTTGTGTTTAAAGGTGTATTTACTTTTTATATTTTAAAGAACATTAGTCAATATCCTTCTTCAGTTCTAGTTTGTACTTGTAACTCAACATATAGCGAGACTATTGCCTACATTTTGGCGCAATTAAATATTGACAAACACTCTCTGTGTTATATACATTTTAATTGAACATTTCTGAAATTCTCTATAATATTAAAAAAGGAAAATAACATTCGAAAATTATAATTTCGAAGTTGTGTTCGAAAAATTCCGAAAAATTTAATAACTTCATACATTTACAATACAATTCACCATGTGCCTACTTGCAATTAAAATTCTTTACAAATTCATTTCGTTCATTTTTCGCGAAAATAAAAATATTCGAAAATAAAAATTTATGATTTTCAAGCGATTTTACAAGCGAATTGACTGGAGTTGGACGATTGAATTGTGCGATTGCGAGATTGTGTTACTGTTATGAAATTTATAAGCGTTGTAAAAATGCAATAAAGAATTTGATGCAAGCGGGAGGACGGAGCGGACCGCTGGTGCATAACAGCACTTGTTTATATATATATGGTAGCTGCTGCATGTATCCCCAGATATGTATGCTAGCATGTGAAAACAGCAATAAACTATTTGATTTGTAACTGTACTTAACAAAAACAACTGCAATGCGCTTTGCAGGCGTCGCTATTTCAGCTTTAGAAGAAAACTGAATTGTGATTTTTAGCGTTCCAATATGAAGAACTAAACACTGCGTGAACTTAATTTTTAATTTTCGAATATCGATTGAAGAATTAGTAGAAAATTATTTTAATGCAAAATTTCTATATTTTTGTTGCATTAAAGCATTTTCCAGCGATTTCAATTAGATTTTCTTTCGAATCCCTTATTTAATTTATTTTTCGAAATTCAAGAGATTTTATTGTTTTTCGATTTATCATCAACGTTGTGTTTCTCCACAACATTTCAAATCGCGAAAGAAGCGCTGAAACCGAAGCGGAGCAAACAAGAATGCCATGCGGCGGGGGCAACAAATAAATCAGCGTCAATAAGGAAATATGGCAATACAGTTTTTTGCGCCCGCACACAAAGTGATAGGTGGCGAAACAGGCGAAAAAAAGGAAGCGAAAATCGGCAAAAAAGGAAAATAAAAAGTTTGCAAACTGCTGACAAGGATTCTAAATGAAAAGAACGAACACTTTTTCTGCCATACTGCCACTGAAGCACTGAAGCTGGAGCACGAGATACTTGAAGCAAGCGCTCTACAACACTCGTCGCTGCCGCTGTGTGGTTTTATCGCCGCGATATTGTATCTGACGCCGATTGCCTTTCACTCATGTGCGCCCATAAATAGATACAGCTCGGTCCGAATGCGCCCGAAAGTGCAGACATAAACAGCGAGGATTCTTGTATTAGCACATTATCTGATTCGCAGCCAGCTGCACGTGCATACATAAAAAGAGCAATCTTCTTCAAACACACACGGCCTACTGACATGTTGGAGATGCTTTCTTTGGCTTGTGAGTGTGTGGAGTGTGAAGTGCGAGGGTTTTACGCTGCGACCCTTTTTAGTGCCACAGCCAGCAAAGAGCCTGCCTGACTTTTTTATAACTCATGATTTTTTATTTTTTACATTCGCGGCCGTTCGGCGGAGTAACTTATCTTACTCCGTTGTCTTCTTCGCTACAAGCCATGTGTGTGATGTTACTCATACGCCATGTGATTGTCTGTTTGTTAGTCTGTTTATGAGTTGGGATGCCCATTCTGCTGCTGAACTTGACAAGCCCATGCCTACCAGCTCTCGCATCACCACATCCTCACCGCTGCAACTTCGTTGCCTAAGCCTACCGGGCCTGCTTTCACTCTCTGCCGCTTTGCTGCGTTAAATTTGATTTTTGATTTACGAGCTTAACTTTATAGGCCATCGCTGGCCTGAGACGCAACGCAAATATGGTAACTCACACATGTGAGCATGCAGGGACGGGGGTGTGAGTGCAGAGTAGAGTATGTGTGTATGTGGAAGGCGCAGTTATTTGTTGGCTGGCGTGATAAATTGCCTTGTCACGACCCTATACAATCGCCTCGCTGCATAACATACATATTGCTCCAGTCGCTGGCAAAGCGAACTCACACATACACCTCCGCTTAGCTGCCTGTGACCGTTTCTTGCTCAAAGTATCAAAGTTAAACATAAACATATTGAGCGCGAATGTGGAAGTCACTTGTGACAGCCTGTTATAGCGTCAGCTACTCGCTTTGAGCCACCGAGCAGCCTCCTACCACCCCCACCAGGCTCCTCCTATGCAAAATACACCGCTGCAATCCACAAGCTCTGCCATACAAGTGGTGCCCGCGCTGCGCCCAGTTAATGGGTGTTGACAGATTTGTCAGAGGCACGCTTCTTCGGCATATCGAATTTTGTTGCCGAACACGAGCATAATAGCTGGCAGGCGCCGAAACAAGTTGCAACTCGCCTTGCTCAAAGCTTGTCGAGTGATTTTCGCATGCAAACGCAAGGCCGGAGTGAGGTACTCGCAGCACAGCGCTCAACATCCTTGGGCATCCTCATTTTGGGTTTGAAGTTAAGTAAACAAATGGTTGTATGGTGTCACAAAAAACAAAAACAACAAAAATTAAAAAGAAAAAAACAAGAAAAACTAGCGACAACCGCGTGAGTAAACCGATTTTTACTCCGACACTTAATTCCCGCTGTACTCACACACACACAGTTACTCTCATGCTCACACATAGCGCCTGTTGGGGGCTGACAAGCGCTGTGGATGTACATGTGTTGGTCGCTTCCAGTTGTAGAGCCATTTAGATCAAAGCATATTTAACGCTGAACCGTCCACGCTGTGCTCTTTTTATGCTCGCCTTTAAGTGGGCTCGTAAATTTCGAAAGTGTTGTTCGAGTATGTGCAGTGCTGAATTTTCAAGTTGAGTCTGCACTTTCTTCTCGTGCCTGCGCCGCGCTTACATCAGCAGAGTCTTCAAAAGAACTTTCATTGCGAAACACATGAATATTTAAAGATGTTTTATGGGCCAAATTGCTAGTGTCTGGCCGCCATGCATTGATGTTTTCATTGGTGCTTTGTTGCTTTCACTTGAGTTTCTTTTTTTTTGCGAAGGAGTTTGATTTAGCTCTTCTTGCAATTACTGAGACTAAATTGTGCTTCGACTCAGCTTTTTGTTTTATAGAAATTATGAAATTTGGGTTTTAAGGCATAAATTAGACCAAATGTGGTGATATTTATGCGTATGAAACCTGTCTATGTGGGACTTTTCAATAGGAGAAATGTGAGCTGCTTTTTGTGCGACAGTGCGTATACGTAACATGTGTGATTTTAAATTCGCTATAGAAATGTATACACTTTAAAATAGATGTTCAACCAAATATCGGTAATTAGCTACTCAAAATCAGTGTGCCAATATTAGCACTTCGAAGAAGTCTTCAGAAGAATATTTAATATATTCTAAATAATTTTTTAGGTATTTGAATAAATAAATACCAAAAAGATCTTTGAGCTAGGCGCCTCTAAATATCCAGATAAGCTAAAAAAAATATTTTGATTCAAAAATAATCTGTAAAGTAAATAATGTTTCAATTTGAGTGACTTCATGTTTCTTTATTTTTGTTTTTGTTTTTTTACAGATGCAAACAACCTCCTATATCAGCTTAGTTTAAAGAGGTATGTATGTAATGTTATAGATTTATTTTCACGAATAATTCGAATGAAATATGTTGGAGCTTTGATCAAAGACAAGTGGTTATCAAATTTATTGACTAAATCAACAAATTAAACAAATTTCGAGATAGTTAATATGAAGGACTATGGTAGTGGAGGTCAGAAGTTAATCGTATTAGACTTTTTGCAATTATTGTTGGACATGACAGGAAGAGTGCACCACTGGAGTGGTATTTTATACCACTCTCTATTTTATAGTGTGGAATGGTGAACTAGTTTAAATTAATTAAAGTATATTAATGCTTAGCAGGGAACGAGCAAATCATTTGAATCTAGTTCAACAGCCAATTTTGTAGCAGTTAACTACCAAAAATTAAAAACAAATATTGTTACTATTTCATCAGCGATGGTTGAGTCACTTGTTTTCTTCAAAAACTAGCCAACATTTTTAGAGTGGAATGAACGCAACTTGGTTTCTTTTCTTCACCTTACAGCTTCCTCTCAAGTAATTTCGACATCATAAATTATTTTTGCGTAATCCACATAAACAAGTAGCAACTCGAACATCCGCTGCCAGCCATTCGATTAACCTTTAAACTTTCGCAATTTCGTGTCGCAAACACAGCTCTAATGCTAGCTACGAGCCATTATCTCTTCAACTCTACACGCACACACACAAACACACACGGATAAGCGAACATATGCTGAAGTTCTTTCATTAGTTAAATTAGCTGGGCCAATGGCGAATTAATAATCAGAGAGGGTTACCAAGTAACGCGAAAAAGGCGCACGACATAGACTCAGCAAAAACGAAAAGAAATAAAAAAGCGAAAGGAATGGTATAACAATTCATTAAACTCACTAAATCCATTAGCTCTAATGCACTGGCAGCGCCAACAACGCAGTCAACAACGGCAACAAGCTGGTTTGGAGGCCACAAGGCGAGTTGGCAGGCGGGCGGGCGGTCGGTAGGTCGACTAATGCGCATATTTTGAAAACAAATTACTTTAAAATTTCTACCTCCTTGTTCACCACACAAACACGCACACACAGCCCTTCACGTGCTTCGAAAATCAGCATGCGAATGTGTGTGTGGCAGGGCGCAGGATGCCGAACAATGATACTAGCGACTGGCAGGCAGAGCCATAGAGAGGCTGTGTACGCCAATAAAGCAACAAACAGGCGGCAGATTACAGCACCACTCGCTCGTTGAGCGCCACAGGAAGCAAAGGCAGAACTCCGTGTAATGGCTTAGCAGTTGAAGAGCTCAGTCAGAGGCAGTCACTGTTCGTGAGGTGGCAGCGCAGCGCAAGGCGAGGGACGCCGGCGGCTGTTGAGGGCAGCTCAGCGGCAGACGAAATCGGTAAAAAGTGAATTTAATTTATGAGAATCTCCATAATTCCATAAGCATAATTAGTTTTCAAACTTGAGAATGCCACCTCTACAACAACAACAACGCGACGATGGATTTGTTGCGCAGCGAAGGCGGGCGAGCGGTTAGTCGACACTGAAATAAATGAAATAAATGAAATAAAAACGAACGAATTGATAAAAAATGAACTCTGCAAATAGCGCACAGCTGCAGCAAGTGATTTTTAAAAAGCAAAGTTGAGATTGAAATTAGCTCGCAGCGGAAGTGCGGCGACCAGCAATTACCAAAGAATGCGCGAGAGTCACACTTCCGTCGCTTTGGAATTTTGTGAAGATTTCGCTTGATGCTCGTGACTCATTCAACTTTTCCTTGCTTATAAAATTCATCTGAATTTGAGTATTTTATTGTCTTGAAACACAAGTAGTTTGGCAAATAGTTTGTTGGAATCGAAATAGCTCTCATAACTCCTAAGTTTGGGAATTTATGGAACCCGATTTTTTTAGGAGAATACGTAGAAGTAGTAAGACACCTACCTTCTACTTCCATCTACTATATTAGAGTACTGAGAGAATTTCTTCTAACTTCCACATGCGGTGCTATGTTATGTTATGTCACATTATGATAAGTGATTAACTCTTTCATCCTCTGTTGTTATGCTGATTATATAACACGAATTATTTTTTTAAGGGGTTATATACAGTTAGAATTTTCAAAAAATTGATTTTTTTTTTATTTCATTTTCTTAATGTACATATATTTAAGAATACACACAGACAATTTTATATCGTTCCGGTGAATATTTTCAAAGTTACAAGCAAATGAAAAATTTGAAAAGGCGTTTCAGAGTGCTTTTAAGTACAAGGTCCAAACTTTAAACGCGTTTTTCTCAAAATGGTGTTTTCAAAGTCGGTGACCAACATTACTCGAAAACGGCTAGACCGATTAGTCTCAAATTTTAACACGACCTTCTTAAATATATTTTTTAGTAATTAATCGTAGATTTTTTCTCTCCGATAAATATTTTTTTTTTTTATAAACAATTTAAGGCCGAAATTTCGGTGAAAAATCGATTTTTTTTTTTGAGAAACCGCCATTTTGTCAAAAAATTTTATTTTGCTTATTCCTTCGATTAATTACTAGATTTAACATTATTTTAACGAAATCTATTTGGTTTTTTAATTTCGGATGATCCAGTTCCGAGATATAGTGGTCACCGCAAAACGTCTTTTTTGAGAGGAGCTCCTGGAGATCAGCTGTAGCTCTTTTTCAAATAAATATTTTTACTAAAACTAAGTCTTAAAATACAGTTAAAAGATACCATAATATGTGTATAAATTTTTGGATCAATAAATTAAAAAGTTTCCTCAGAAAAAATTCTGGAAAATTCACTTTTTTTCGGCCGTCTAACTGTATATAACCCCTTAAGTCCTTAATTGCTTTCAAAACACTTTGGCAATTCTTCTCTATTCTAGTATTTGAACAAGTGGCAACACTGTTGAGAAGACGGCAGCCAATATTAGCTGTAATGGCACACAAAAAACAGCGAGACAGTTAGATTACCTGTCATCAATTTGCCATATTAGAAAGAAAAAAAGAAACAGAAAACAGCAACAGTGTAGATGCAGTCGATGTGGCAGAGGAGACATTTCCTTTTCTCTCTTTTGCTAAATTTTCTGTGTATTTGCATTTGAAAGAAAGTAGAAAGCTGGAGAGTAATGCGAAAGAGATAGGAAAAAGTGCTTACCTGTGTGTTTATGCGATTTGTGGAAAACAACGTCGCCATGCAATCGCCTGCCAATGATATACTCCGCGCCAGATAACTGCCATTAAGCGAGGTGGGGATGTATGTGTGTCTGTGTGTTTGCATGGACAACGTGACGCCACTAGCGCTAGACTCACGGATAGACAGACGCTCGCATTAGCAGACTTTTTCCGTCGCTTTTGAAGGCAACGAAAAAAATTACTAAGAACATTTGTGGCAGCAAAAGAGCAGAGAGAAGAGCTGAGGAGTTGAGGGAGCGCTAAAAGTGGCAGGACAACTTCGCTATCCTCAAATCTGGCGTTCGATAAAAAAGAGTTTCGGCAAATAGCACAGCTATTCTTCTGAGCAACATGTATGTACGCGTGTCTGGGTGTGTTTTGCCAAAAGTGCAACACATAACTCTTAATATGCTCGTGGAGCGTGAGTCCGGGGGGAAGGGAGCCAATAGCACACAGCAATTGCAGCAGTTAGAACTAGAAGTCCATTGGGCCACCCACTTGGCTTGTCCATTCGAGCAACAAGGGCCCTCGGCTGCACATATCTATGAGTATCTGTGTGAAGTCTATATGGAGAGAGCGACCATTTGGGTCCACCTCGGCAGCTCGCTTTTGGTACGAACCTTCCAAGCTTAGCGGGATGCCATTATAACTGCATCGATGTTTCTGGGCAATGGCGTCGAGGTCGACGTCAGCATCGACGTCAGCCTCTACAATGCAACAAAAGTGTGCAGCAGCATTAGCACCCCGCACCGCACTTTCTACTTGTATGTTCATTCATACAATATTTCACGTAGCCATAAACGCCACACAACTAATGGAGTCGAAATTTATGGTAAAAGAGTTTATTTGCGACGATTTGTTGTACTTAGCCATGGAATTTATGTTGTGGCAACAATTTTCAAAATGGCAGCTCCGCACTTGGTTACACTTCGGATTTGGCAATAGACGGCGAGGCAGAGGGAGGGAGGGGGCCAAAATTTACATTCAAATTTGTTTATTTCTATTATTGTTGTTGTTGTTGTTGGTGTAGCAGCTAATTTGTATTTATGAGTTGCTTTGTCGTTGGCAGCGTTGAAAATGTGTAATAACCACCGAGATTTATTATCAAATCGCATTTTTATTTATAGGCAAATGACTGCCAGTTACCGTTAAACACTTCAGATTAACTGGTGGCGATTTGGAAGCGAGCATATCTATACTTCTATACTAATATTATAAAGACGAAATGTTTGCTCCCATTGTCTCGAATGGCTCCGAAACTACTAACCTTTCATTAAATTAATCAGGCAGTTCTGTTCGCAAAGTAGTTTGATATAGATTTGCACTTTGAACAATGTGAGAAAAAAAGGCCAAAGTGAAAAATTGAAACAAGTAGATTTCATTTTTGAAAACTCAATATGGTTAGTAATACGAGGGCTGCTATATATATTTCTGGCCTAATAATGAAAATAGGAATATTTATCAACGAAAATGGTTTTATTGTTTTTCAAAATATTCTCCATCAAGATTTATACACTTTTGCATGCGCTCAAACCAATTTTCGAAGCACTTTTTTTGAGCCTTTTTTGAGCGATTGTCAAATTGTGCGGGATCCAACGAGAACAAACCTTTTTTACGGTCCGGTGTTCATGCAATATCGAATGTATGCAGGTGGGAGAAATGCATAGGCATGCCTCTATCTGAAGGTATGTTACATGACGATCTTGCATTATCAGTTGCCGTACATCGATGTTTTCTGGCACAACGGCTGTTTTTGGACGACCTTCACGGAATTCGTCTTTGAGCGAGCGTCGGCCACAATTGAATTCTTTGTACCAGTTTTTCACAGTGCTATAGGATGGTGCTTGATAGCCATACAAAGATTTTAGTTCATCGATGCACTCTTGTCGCGATAATCCACGTCGAAAGTTGTGAAAAATGATCGCACGAAATTGTTCACGAGTTAATTCCATTTTTTGGCTGAGATGAATTTTTTAATTCCCTGTAAATAAAACAATTCACGATTACATGATAAAACGTTCTGAGTGATGTTATGCTAAAAAAAGTCAAACTTTCCAATGGAAATATCAGATAGGCCAGAAGATAGGCCTCGTAATATTAGCTATTTTTGGAAATTTATTACTATTCTTCTTCTCGCTCACGCGTTCTCTCATTCTAACTGACATTTCTAGATCGAAATTTGAAGACTTAAAATCATTCTTTTGAAATAAATCAAAACCTTTTCGAAAATTAATTTCGAACATTTTTCGAAGATATCTCAATTCCAAAGATAATTTTCGAAGTCAAAAATATATCATACAGTGCAAAATATTTCTCTTTTGTCAACATCGACATTTAGTTCGATATTTTCCTAATACTTTGGAAGTTCGATTCGAAAACATAATGGTCATGGTCAATACTTTATCTCTCAATTTCACACAATAGTATTCAAAGTAACAGATTGAGACACATCAAATAAGAAATCGATATAAAAATTACGAGACACCGGTTCACAACTAGCAGTATTCACTGCTTCACCCCTAAAAATAAAAAAACCACCTACAGATTGAAAAATTGGAAAACAGCTAACAAGTTTACTTTTGCATTGGCGAGCCAACACAAATTGTGAAAGGCGGAAAATGTTGTTGATGGCTTCACACTGAGCCGGTGATTGGCAGTCTGCAACCCAGAACAAAACATACAAATACTCAAATGCTACTGAGCATAACCAGACATGCAGAGCACAGTTTCTATGGAATGCTAGTCGTTTCTTATACACATGTAACTCATGCAATCTGTTAGAGTCGGTACAACTGACGGCGGGTAATGACAGCAATTGTATGCATTTGTCTGCTTAGAATGCGACTTACACTCCGATGTGCACACAGAGGAGCGACATTGATTTGTCTGCAAATGAGAATACCTACTAATGTGAGCAAGACCTTGTGTGCCGATGTGGCATTGCAACTGTATGTGTGTGTGTGCGACGCAAAATATTGTAAACAACACTTGGAAAACAATATGGCGTATGAGTTACATACGAGTCTGACTAAAATACGTTCCTAGAAACGCATATATGTATGAACATATGTATTTGCATTCAGATATATACTCTTTGGACTTGAACACATACTTAATAGAGACATCATATTTATAGGTAAAGAAATATAATTGCTACGGTTAATTACTGCGAATGCGAACTAGAGCGCTTGACTTAGAAATGGAAATTAATTTGCGATTTTCAGTATGTATCTATAGATAAAATTATTTAAAATAATATCCAAAACAAATCAAAGTTTATTTTCTTAAACTAGTAAAATTAATAGAACCACAAACCACTCGCAATGCCAGCATAACATTTCCACCAGCTGACGCTGCAGAAAAACACGCACAGTTAAAAGCAAAAATATTTTCCTTGTCCGAATCGACAACTAGAGAGCATAAATTTCATCGAACAAGCAAATGAGAAGCGCCGCAAAATAATAATATTTGTGTAAAATTCACAACAAAAACAACAAAACGCATGCATAATGTGCAGCCTTGTGATAACATTCATTGGCATGACCACATGCAAATTTTAGATGCATTCGTAAATAATAATAACTAATTTTCACAGGAAAACTATAAACGAAAAAACGGACAGTGGACCAAACGTCTAACTATTCAGCAGTTCATCACTTTTTCATGAGAAGAAATATAAAACAAGTAAGGAAGGGCTAAGTTCGGGTGTAACCACATGTTATCCTTGCAGTCAAATCAACTAATTTCAAATTAGTTAACATACAGTGTGGACCAAAAGTCTAACTATTCAGCAGATCATCACTTTTTCATACGAAAAAATTAAATAATTGTTAGATTTCAGTCTAGTTCAAAATAGACCAAATATGGAATAATTCATTGTCGGATCGAAGGAAGTCTATGTTTTGTAGATGTCTGATATTTTCTTACTGGTTCGAATTCAGACAGTTATAAATTAGCATATTTCCTGATTATGTTGATACTTCACTGTAGGTATCCTATGGAATAAAATGATGAGGTTATGTAAACACTCGTTTAAAGCTAATTGTTTATCTCGTAGCTTAATTTACATAACTGAAAATAAATAGTATGTGTGGAGCCAAAAAATATTTTATATAAAAATCACGACTGATATTAGCTGTGTAAATGAGACAGCAAAAGAGACGAAAAAAATATATGGAAAATTATCCCAGAAACACAAATTCTATGGGAATCCAAAATTGAAGACGCCATCTGCACGAAAAACTAAAATTCTTTGAGAATTAAAACATAAATAAACCATAAACAACTCTACCTTTTATTTCATTTAATTAGTCACATAATCGCAAAATATCAACGAATGAAATGAAGTGCCAACGATATGTGTCACAGTCAGACCTAAAAAGAGTCAGAGTAAAACCATTCTAAGCATGACTATAAAACATGAAGATTTACCTTCTTTACTCCCACACACACACACACAAATGGCTTGGCGAATAGACATAATCAGCGTGAATCTTTGAGTGCATGCACGCGTTCAAGCGCGACGACAAAACGACGATAAAAGGCTAATCAGGCGATAAGGAAGATGTGTGAGGTGAATTATGTAACGAAGCTCATCAAATAAACACAACTACCGCGCGCACACAAATTAGTTGCTACTTTACATTATGAATTTTAATGCTCATCATTAGCCTTCCATGCGAAGAAGCACACACCCATATACACAGAGACACAGAGCGAGAGAGATCGCAGAGCAGGAGCACCCAGTCAGCTCAGCGCAGCAGTCACGAAGGAAGCGAAGTGTGTATGTTACCTTGATGGCAGTGAGGACGGCTTTGCTTGACACACACACACAAACGCGCTTATGAATATGAATCCGAGCATAAATGTGTATGTGTGTGTGTCTGGGTGTGCTGCATGGCTGGCAGCGCGTCCTTTGATGTAGCTTATTTGGCAAACATGTGGCAAGTGAACAACGGTAACCGTGGAGACTCGCACACACACACAGCATGTGAGGTGAGGTGTGTGTGTTCTGGTGTTGGATGCGGAGGCACGTGCCGGCGACATGCGGACAAAAATGTGATGGATCTGAGTGAACACGTGATGCTTCGCTGTGCGTTCATATGCGTATGTTTGTAGTTGTTTGGTTTTTTTGTTCCAGTTGGAAGTGAAATGAATGTGGCTTTGGAATTTATAATATTAATAAAATTAAAAGAATAATTCACATTTATCAACTTTTTCATTAAAACACTAATTGGTTGTCGAGTTGCGCAAAAGCTCAGTGCGCGGTAATATCAACCTCTTTGAGAAATTCAATGTAAAATGAAATCAAACCATCAATATATCGAATTCGGACGAAGTAGTTCGTAAAGGACCACATCTGACCAAACTATAAATCGATTTTTAATTCGGAGTAGATACTTCCTATTTTCAATTTAAGACTCATAACCTAGAAACCTATATAGTTGAGTAACAAATGTAGTATGTATGTTTGATTCGAATAATTCCGACCGAAGGCTGGCGTATCAATAAGTTGAAAATACTAGTGATTCTATTAGAAAAAGACAGTCGACTGACTAGTTATTTTCGTGGTTAATATCTCACTAGTGCTGATAATATATCTGCTACATTTAGATATATGTATATATGATTATATCACCTATAGTTCAATTCGATGTTAATGTTAGGTTCTTCGTAAGCTCTTCACAACCGTCATCACTTATCTTTTTGGCTCATTTACTTCTTGAAGTGGCAATTGAAAATAGAAAAAATCTTAATTGCAATCACATATGAAATCACTGTGGGGCTACAGAACACCTAGATATTTATTAAACTGCTTCGTGCTCTAATAATTTTCGCATGCGACTACACTTAAAATCATAAAATACCAAAATACGTGCTACTGATAAAATTTTCCAATGGCTCTACAATTCAACACACAGTGGATTGGCGAAAGCCAAACTCTAAGCGATTGGCAGGAAACGCAAACTTTGCGCTTTATCGCAGTTAGCAACACACACACGCAGCTCATCCTTCATTCGGCGCAATCAGCGGAAAATTCTCCACAAATTTCACAAATTTCCATTCTTCCGGCGAGTGCGAAGTCGAAATCGAAATCGGCTACACAAATCGACCGTAGCTATCATTATAATCACGTGGCACACGGCTAATTTGATTTCGAAATGTGCACACAAATATTATATTTATATACCACATATAATGGGCGCAGAAATATTTATGAATAATAATATGCTTTCTACAACAACAACAACGAAATTAATGAGCGTGTACATAAATCAAATCTTTTGGGAGCGATTTTCTATGATTTTGAAATCATAATTTTTTTTGGAGTGTGAAGCAAGTGAACAATAGATAAGACACGGCACACATCTATTGAGAGATTATTGTCACCTTCACTCTTTTAAGGTGTTGCCATGTAATCTTCCTTTGAATACTTTGTCCTTCTTTCAGTGAACTATTTCCTGAGTGACATACTCAACATTTCTTTCAGCAAAAAATGAAAATTTCACCAAAAGAAAAAAAAATATTATTAATAAAATGAGAATGTTTTGTTTGTCTGGTTTTCCAGAAGATTCATTAAGAAATCTGGTTTTTGCAATACATTGGCTTCTCTGCCACATGTTTTCCATATAATTGAGCTGCTCGTACACATATAAGCCTCGAGATGTTGCAAGTTGTTGGTGGCAAAACACGCGTCCATGGCAAGGCTCCAATGGCTGTGCATATACTTACATATATGTATATATACAGACGATACACATACCATACACTTGCCAGACTTGCCAACTCTCGCCGCAATAATCACGTGTTCATAACTGCATTGTTATGTGCCACACAGCCATTTCCGCATGTGTTGCACTTGTGTTCGATGTGTTCTCAGTGTGTGTGTTTGTTGTTGTTTTTTGCTCTCCGCTTGACTGGTTATAATTGCAAAATTGTTATTGACCAACTTTTTTGAGTTGTTTTTGCATTTGTATCCCGGTCCAGGTCCATTGTGCAGTTTCTCTGCAGTTTTTGCGCTTTATTGTTATTGTTATTGCAGTTGCTATTGCTATTGTTGTTGTTGTTGTTCTTGTTGTCATGCTTATGTTGGCAATTCTTGTGGTTTCTTTAATTCACAACACGTTCGATATTGGCGTTTTGTAAAGCATATACACTGTGCACTCCGTTTATTGCCGCAAAGCAAAATGGTAGCCAATAACAACGAAACAACAATAACAACAACATGTCACATTAGTTTTGATTACTTTCGGTTTATACAAATAATATGAATTTGCTACAAATTGCTTATTTTTAAAAGCAAATGTTTGCTTATCTTTATGGGTGCTCGAATACACATACATATATGTCAGCATACTTTTTATCCTTGTCTATAATTTCGTAGTGCCTAACATATTTCCTAATAAAATTTCCTAAAAATTTCATATTTCATACAATTAATTCTGAAATAAATCACACTGGCTTTGTTGTTAAACAACATATGCGCCAGCATTATTTCCATTTATGTGGCGCATGCGGGCTTTAATGCTTGGAAAGAAAATATTTATTTGTTTCAAAACATATTTGTTGATAAATCAGTTTTAGACCAAAACAAATAATTTTATACTGAGGTGTATGAAAATAGGCTCACTAGACTGATAATATTTAGATACGAATAAGAAAAGTCCTGCACTGGATAGGGGTTTGTGTTCTCCAGACGCAAAATTTCCGTTTAAGGTACAAAATGCATCCTATGAAGGGGCAGAAACAGAAATAAACAGAATGCCTAATATCGAACAATTTAAATCGGTTTAAGACTCCAGTCAGGCCACTGACGAAACAATTCACTTTAAAACGACTGCAGTACTGCCACCGAATGAAAAGACGAAAAGAAGGAGGCTGAAATAAGTGATCGCCGCAGTTCGTCCCGCCAAAACATTTCAAGGAGTTGCTACAATATATTTGATTTCAGTCATTTTGAAGCAAATATATTGGAGTTTGAAAGCAGATTTTCCTACTTGTAATTAAGAGAGATTAAATAAAAAACCAATGAATTAAGTGTCCCTAGTTCCGCTGAATTCCTCGTTTAATTAATTTTTCGATTCAAGCCAGAAATGGAATGCGAATGTTAATTTGTTTAGGGCGTCGCTGCGCAAACATTCCCCAACAGCCGGATGTACGAAGTTCTATTTCGATATTAATTGCCGAACAATTTGTAGCGAAAGCGCTCTCAGCTTATTCAGCCTTCGCCCGAAATGTGGAAAAGTTAATTCATTAAACACAAAAATTGTTTTGCACACAAATAAAATCAAATGTTTATGAGTCATGCAAACAATTTCCGCGCCGCGTCAAACAGCCATCAGCAGCCATCAAATGCAGAGCAATCAGCGGCCTAGAGTCAGAGGGCGAATTAATGATGCTTATCTCCAAAGGCAAAAGCAAAAGCAAATACAAGCATATACACGATGTGTTCTGTTGCGTAAGAGGCTTTTAAACAATCGCAATTAATTTCAGAAAAATTAAACAAAACAGAGAAATCAGCGGCCATTTAATGGCCACTCCCCCGCGTCACTTTGGTGGGCAGTTGAACGCGTTGAAATGCGAAAAACTCAAATGCGAAGCACTCGCAACAGCCGAGAGGGCCTAAAGGAGCAAAGCGCTGCGTATAAATATGGAAAAAACCTCCGGTGAGTGAGGGGAGAGAGGATGCTACAAGAGTTTTTATGCGGATTTAAGCGTCAAAAATTGCCATAAAAGATAATTGCGAGTGTGTGGGTGTGTGTGCTTGTAGGCAATTAAGTGAACCTGCGAAACAAGAGCGAAAAAGTATTTCGCAATAAAAAAAATTAAAGCGTTGAATTAAATGAGAAATGATCTGCGGAAGGGTTGATATGAATTATGGGGAAAAGGAAGGGTGTTGAACTGAGAACATTTTTTTTTAAATACTGCACTTTTTTTTGTAATATCTTTAACACAGCTCCATATCACTCTGCACTTTGTTGAAAATTTTAAATTTTCTAATTTGAATTATATTTGAACCTGCAAGCGTAAGGCGCCACCTTTCCGGCTGTCGCTTCGATTTATTGCCGAACACAACTTCAGAGCAGCAACAACAATAGCAGCAAAGATAAACATTTCGAAGGCAACCACTCAACTGCGAGTAAACAAACACACCGTGCACTTCTAAGCTCAAGCCAAGCCAAGCTAAGCGCATATATAATGCAATGGAATACAATAATTACAAGGAGGAAACTCGAAACTAACCAAAAGCTAACCGCTTTGTTAATATTTGTTTTCCCAGTTTTGCAGTTGGTAAACAAGTTTTGCGTCTAACCAAGCGAGCGAACGAGCGAGCGAGCAACCAATAAACTAATCCACCAGTTGGTGAACCCACAGAAAATGTTAATTTACACAGGTAAACTCGCAACGGAGCTATTTGCCAAAGTGCTTCACTATATATGCACAGGTGTGTGTGTGCGTTGCTCTACTTCTGACGCCGTGGCACACCCAAAGAGCAAGTTTTCGAAAGCGCTGCACAACACAACAAGCATCGAATTCAAAATTTGTTTACCCATTGTCAATAGTTTATGTACGGACAACAACAACACACACATAATATGCAACGCACTTATAGAGAAGATATGCCGTTATTAAATAAAGAAACTCAAATAAACACTGACGACTTCAAGTGCTCTCCGCCGCTCGCTTCTCCACCTATCTGCCGTTAAAAGTGTTATTGTGGCTGTAGTGTAGCATACATTTGGGCGGTTTGCATGTGTAAGGGTGTGCTTTTTGAATTATTTGTAAATATTTAGAAATTTACCGTTGCACGCCAGCGTAGAGTAATTGAGTAAACTCTAGACAGCCACATACTGCATTTTGAAGGGTTATTCTCAGGACTAAAGGTGTGCCGGGTGAGCGGTGTGCTGCCTCAAAGAGACTTTGTATGTGTGTGTAAATTTAATATTATTATCCGACTTTATTTATTCATAGAATAATGTTTGCTAATGAACGAGTCAGTAAATAGCTAAAACGATATTTTCAAATTTAATTTAAAATTCAGAATTTAAGAGATTCTGCAACTTTTTCAAGTGTAAATGCTTCGTATATTCCAGAATTATGCGTCGTGTTATCTCATTTATATAATCTATAAGAAGTTTTAGTGCAAAATGCATACGTGGGAGAGAATCTGGTGATGGATGGGTATGAGGTTAGCTTATTCAACAGCCAGTTTGGTATTATATATTTGCTTAAAATCGGATATTCAAAAGTAGTAAAGTGAAGTGAATGCTTTCTTACGAATATTTGTCATAATAATTATGTTCACATAACGGGTTTTTGTAGCATCTAAAACTTAATGAGTTAGATATAGAGTTATATATACCAAAGTGATCAAGATAACGAATAGAGTTGAAATCCGGTTTCCAGACTGACTGATTTTATAAATTTAAATGAACGAAATGGGTCAACAATCACTTGCTCCCATATAACATAATTTTATAATGCAACTGATCTTTTCAAATTTACAATATATAAATCTAGCACCAATGAAGGTATAGCAACAGAACTTTGCATATATACAGCATCAGTACTGTGGCATCAAACGTTTAAATTCCATAAACCGAATGTAAGGTTCTCAGAGCTGACTTTTTACCAGAAATAACTCAGAGACTTCGAAGTAATGACTGAGTTATATGAGTCATAACTTCGAAGTCGTAGATAATTTCGTATACCTGGGAACCAGTATCAACAATACCAACAATGTCAGCCTCGAAATCCAGCGCAGAATCACTCTTGCCAACAGGTGCTACTTTGGACTGAGTAGGCAATTGAAAAGTAAAGTCCTCTCTCGACGAACCAAAATCAAACTCTACAAGTCGCTTATCATTCCCGTCCTGCTTTATGGTGCAGAAGCTTGGACGATGTCAACATCAGATGAGACGACACTAGGAGTTTTCGAGAGGAAAATTTTGCGCAAGATTTATGGTCCTAAGAACATTGGCAACGGCGAATACCGCAGACGATGGAACGATGAGCTGTACGAGTTATACGACGACATTGACATAGTTCAACGAATAAAAAGACAGCGGCTACGCTGACTAGATCATGTTGTCCGAATGGACGAAAACACTCCAGTTCTGAAAGTGTTCGATGCAGTACCCGCCGGAGGAAGCCGAGGAAGGGGAAGGCCTCCACTCCGTTGGAGGGACCAGGTGGAGAGCGACCTGGTTACACTTGGGATCTCCAACTGGCGCCGAACTGCGAGGGAAAGAGAGGAGTGGCGCGCTATCATCGATTCGGCTATAACCGGCTAAACGGTTCAACGCCAATCACATACATACATACTACTCTGAGATATTTTAATAAAGTTAAGAGCTCATATTTTACTGATAATCACTTGTCATGATGCTAAAACTTAATAAAATCGGTGGAATACTTCCTATAGCTCCATATAGCTAATATTAAGAAAACTTCCGGTGGACTTCATACCGAATATGTCGGTTAATATTTGATATATTTTAGCAAAAATAAATGAACGTAATATCTTGAATATAAATAAAATTGAGTAGAGACTTTACACTAGCCCCAATATGCTCAACATAGTGATGGAATTGGTCTCTAGTCCCCATTCCACTAATTACAATACAAGTCTACTACTACCAAAGAAAATGTGTTGCAAGTTGAGAGAGAGTGTAAAATGTTCGGTTACACTCCAACTTAGCAATTTTCGAAGTATATTTTTGATGAAGGGCAACTGTTCCATGAAAATATATATAATTTAATTCTCGCCCATAGTTATGAGACCACTCCTTATACACCAATATAGCCTATTTACTAAAATTAAAATCAATCGAGTACATTTTTGTGTTGTAAATATTAATTTACGATGCTCATTACAATCAGCTAACATTATTATGTCCCTTAAACACCGTCAACGGCTCACAAATTATGCCATACAATTAAGCAAATTGTTATGTCCCAATTCGAACACCCTTTATGAGCATAATTTATTATTTGTCATTCATTTAGCAACATTCTCTTATCAATTTTATGCTTTTGCGATAACTTTCAATTTCCTCTCTTCTCCAAAAAAAAAAAAACAAATTTCGTTGTACGCCCAACGCAATTAAGCTGATATGCCAGGCATATGTGCGCTCGTGTATATGTATTTATGATTTCACTTTGGATTACATGTTGCGAAAGCGTGTGGCCCAACGCAACGGCCCGAATAGCGACAAAGCGAAGGCTAACGAGCCTCGAACGCACACAGCCGGCATTAATTCATTCATTTATGCAGATAAACACATACAAACACTCACACGCACCAGCAGTGGCTATGTAGCTGCGACTCGGTGTCTTGCCGAGGCGAAGTGTCTTCTTCAATCAAAATTTACGCACGTTCAAATCGTAATTTCGGTGGCGCAATCCAAGTAAATTCCAATTATCCAACACGCAATGCGACAATAATCGAAATTAATTCCAGCATGTTCACCACAATGGCATGCCACCGGAGAGAGAGTGCGGCACGGCACGAGAACAGCAGGCCAGCCAGTCAGTCAGACACACATTCGCTTACTCGCATACACGTACATATGAACATTCGCAAATTGCGTCTCTGTGTGGGTATGAAGTGGGAGTTTGTGTGTGTTTGCGAGGATTTGTGGAGCATCTGCATAGTTAGGCGGCGGGCGCACAATAGATCCACAATCACAAGTCAAGTCAGCGCTACGAAGCGGCGAAGTGCGGTCAATTTCATTCTACGAGCAAAAATCAGTGCCACCGAAGCAGCCGTCCTTAGTGGGTTGAAGGCGGCGGAAATAATTGTCTTGACACAAATAATCTCGTTACCTCGTACCCCCGATCTCACCGCTTTCGGCCTTCGGACGCTGTCTGTACGCGGGGTCGGAAACGTGCCATTTGTCTCGGAAACTTCATTAAGCACCCGCAGCCGATGGATAATAAAAGTGATGTCAAGTCTGTGCGTCTACCTGTGCGTTTCGTTTTTGCCTTCTTACCTTATAGTCCCCCCTCACAGCAATGTCAGTTCATGTCTTTAAGGCTGACCGCTTTCGCCACTCTGCAACTACCAGCAGTACGCCCACTCGACTCCCTCCGCTCAAGCCACACTTTTTCTTACCTTGGCTGTGCGACGCTGCTTCCTGTCCGCCCCCGCTTATCTTTATCAATTTATGTGCGTAATTTATGCGTTTCATGTGCCATTTAGCCTCGTTTAAGTCGTAAAGTAAACGAAAAGCGCTCCCCTCCCCCACTCACTGGCACCCACCTCATTTCGGAAGGCAATGAAGTTGGCTGCTCCTCGCTCGTCGACTGTGCGTTGAGGTTTACTGCTAACGAAGACGAGGCTGGCGACAGTCGCTGCCAAAAGTGTGCGCGCACAAGGAAGCCTATCTTCTCAGCTTCAATGGTTGTATGCGTGTGGATTTGGCGGTGTGTGTTTGCATGTAAATGTCGTGCATAAAGAGGCAATGAAAAAGGCAATATGTAGTTATTATGCAAATTCTTTATTGCATTCGAACAAATAATAATCAAAATAACAGCAAATATTCACTTGTGGCCGCTCACTCCTGCTTAAAATTCAAATCAAAATTTTCTTTATAAATTTAAGTCAACATTTTACCGTTATTCATTATTCGCATTTTTTTGTGATTTTTGTTGGGAGTAGATTGAGGATGAGGTGGATTATTCAGTGGATATACTATTTGATTTTAAGATGATATTTCAAGAAGACCAATTGATGATAAAAGAACAGCAAAGCGAGACTTAATTTAGTTGTTACTCAGATAGGCAGTTTAAAGAGCCACATAACTCAAATAAAGCTATATTAAAATGTCTGCTATAATTATATTAATAGGCAATGGCCATATTCATATAATTTTGCTGTCAAAAATCGTCAAATCAACTTGAGAAATTCATCTTGTTTTGACTGCGCCTAAAGATAATCCTTCTTTGCTCTCTCAGTGCACGCAGCTTCCAAAACTTGATATGCTTTCCATGCCAGGCCAAAGTTTCAAAATCAAGTTCAAAATTAAAATATCAAAATTGTTTGCTTTATTCGTTGTTTACCTAACCAAAGCAACGACAGAAGTGCTTAAAAGATTATCTCCAACTTGATTGCTCGGTTCCAGCCAGCCAGCCACAATTGACTTGATTGGATTTAAAGTAAATTGCACAAATTGCTACAAATTAGAGCTGGTCTGCCAGACAATTTAATTCTAATAAAGCAGATGCTTTAAGTTGCAAATAATTCTGCGTCGGAAATGAAAAAAAACAAACATTTTAAAGAATAAAAAAAAATATTTAAAAATATTTAAAAAATGTTTCAATAGTCTCGTTAACAAAAGAAAAATGCTGTGGCTAAGCAAATATTTCTCATCATACACAAACACAAATACAAACAACAAACACATTTAATTTTCTATGCAAAGTTACAGCTTCGCCGAGCTCACTCTCTTACTCCGAAGGTGTCTGTATGTATTGTCTAAGGGGCGACAATAAATTATATTTTATTGCTTGATTTTCAAGTGGCAGGTGCAATGAAATTCATCACTTTAAACGCTCAACGGCCACTTGATTTCCACTCAGCTTCGTTGTGCATTAAATCAATGACAAGAGGGCACTTAATTGCGCACGAACCCATACACATGCACCCTCTTACTTACACACACAAATACATGCATATATATGTATGTCAAAAGCAGTGGACAGTTGTTGGACGAACTTTCGTGTTGTTTGCTTGTTGCAGCTTAATGTCTGCTCGTTGATAAGCTTTCACTTAACTTTAACAGAGTTTGCTCTTTGCCATTCAAAATGTTTACTTGCAGTTTTGTCACAAATAGTTGGTGACATATTAGAGAGTTGCTTGTTGTTGTTTGTAATTACTTTTGCACTATTCACACATGTATACAAGCAATATTTGTGTTTTTTCTTAACTGTAATATTCTTTTATGTCAAATAATTAAATGTCACCGGTGCGCATAAGCAACTTCTTAACTGTTTAACTGTAATATGTCACGCATTAATTAATGAATTAGTTCTTAATTGAAATTGAAACATATTACAAGCATATGGACGGACGTACACTTGAACACAGCAATCAGAAAACAAATAGCAACATTACAACAGATATTTTGAAATCATATGACTTTTGATCACATCATACGATCACCATCATTGCAGCATATAGAAAGTGTAGGAAATCAAAATAAATTATTAATATAGGAGTTCTGATTTGTTATGCTGATTCAAGCGTTATTATAGTATACCATATCACATCATATGACTTAATATGATATCATATTGACATCACATGACTTATCATATCACAACGGTCTTTTTCGATAATTTTAGAAAGTTATCGCTGTTTCTCTCAGATATTTATGTATATAAGGCATTTTTGCATCTCATGTCTTACAAAGGACATAGTGAAACACAAAACTTAAAACGGACTCCATTTTAAACAACCTGAGATTCTTTGTCATATTCAAGCCAACACTTTTGAAACCATGTTAATTAATAATTTCTTTAAAAATAAATTTCGAGCCACTTACTTAAGTCAAATGTTTACGTTCATAAGTATTTTCACGAAATTTGTGCTTTAGCGCAACTGCCGCCCACCGTCATTCAACATATTTTGGCTTCTTTACTTCTCACAATCCCCAAACAAGCAAGCAAACTAGCCACTCCCCGCCCACTCACTGCTGGTCCACCGTCGGCAGCACAAGTTAAACACTCGCATAACTTGATTACTGTCTGTTGGTATTTAATGTTTTATGCGCTAAGTAATTTAATAATCAGCGACTTCCTGCTTCCGCAGCGCGTATCAAATCACCGCTGACAAGAAATTTGCGCAAAACACAAAGCGTTCGCGCTTTCGACATGCTGCCAAAAGATAACTGTGCTTCGAACTTTTGTTCTACGCCAACCACCATCTCTTTCAGTCTCTTTCTGGCTTCTTCGGAAATGTGCTCGGTTACTCAGGTGGCCTTGCCTGCGCGAACTTAAATGTATAATTAACTTTATAATAACTTTTAATGTGCTTACCTTTTCACTCGGCGCTGATGCAACACAACCCCCTGTCCCACCTCTCACCATCTTTTCTATGCATTCACCTAACTTATTCTTCACTTGTTTATTTTCCCATTTCTTTTCTTCTTCTTTGCAGCCACTTCGCCGTTAGCACGCTCCAATTCGCCGGCCGTAGCTGTTGTTACAACTGTGCATCACCTTCAACATGCTGCAGACACTCGCTGTGTGTGTGGTGGGCTGCGGTGCGGTGCGGCAGCGTGAATGTTGCACGGTCGCCTGGCCGTGACGTGACGATGCATATCTTGTCGACAACACTAATTCATTCTGAATTATGCGAGCATAACTCATTGCTGTTGGCATTGTTGTTGTGTGTGGCAGCGCCATGCAAGTGGCCATCGGTATCACCTCGGAGCAGTGCAGCCTCGCGCCCAACGCAGCCATTGTTGCGGTCCTGGCAGCCTCTGCTAGTGCAGGCGGAGACGAGTACGAGTGATGAGGCTTGTTACGCTGCCATTAGAGGTAAGTAAGTGCGCCAAGTTCTCGGAAGTTGCTGGTTGCTGGTTGCTGGCTGAGATGTTTCAAGTTGTTACTAATTTTAGTTAGTTGCACTCTGAAGCACTATTACTTACACCGTTAGAAGTGACTTTTAATGCTCTCGCTATGCACGCTATTCGCACGCGCTGCGCTGTGACTTTCGCTGAGTTTTTAGTTTCCAGCGAGAATAAATGCGATTTCATCGCGCTGCAGCGATGGTGGCTACACAGAACCACCACCATATATTAGGTAACTTGATGCGGTTGTGGTAACTGCAAAGAAATATCGCGCAGAAACATAATTCAAATGTTGTTGTTTTTGTTATTGTTATGTCTGCAGTAATGAGCACAGTCAAGTAAATTCAACAATTTAATTTAATATTCCAGTTAATGATACTTAACTTGAGTTGCTTTGCGTTAAGCAAATTCTGTTTTGAAATGGTTACTCATACGCACTGTAGGGCAGCGATGAGTGGGAGCTTAAGTTACTCATACTCCCTGTCTGTGATTAATGAATTAATAAGAAAGATATTTACTGTTATTTAAACAATCGGTGCTTTAAAAATCACTAGCAATAGTATACTCAACACCAACAGCCACTGCAATATAGTGGCTGAGAAAATTAGCCACTTTAGGATATTTTTAAGCCGCTTTGTGAATCTTTAAACTTTTCATTTCTTTTATCTCTTTTAATTATCAACTGAATCTTAAATTCGCTTATTTATTTTTCAACACTTTTGACGAGCAAGCCGACTACTAACCACCAAGCCCGTTTCAGACAGCTTTTTGTCAACGCAATATGTACTTCAGCTGCTCTCTCCTCGGCTGTCACTCGAAAGTCACATGTTTTTATGCCCCAGAATCACACAATAAAAACCAGAGTGGCAAAGCACTGCAGCCAAGCATCCAAAGTCAGCACTAAATGAGGCACACATGGAAAGCAGCAAAATTGCAACGATTGCAGAATTCTCCTCAATGCTCATGCGAAATGTGCTTGTCTCTGCAATTTGCTTTTATTTCTGCGTACAGCATGGCATTTTCTATTTTTTTTATAAAAATAAGCGTGTAAGGATGTTTGGGGGCATACTCACTTTACATACATACATGCATTAGTTTAAGTTTCCAGTAATTAATTTTTATATTCTATGAATTATATTTCCAATAAGAGATACATACGGTGGATTACCTAACAACTATACACTATTTGGTTTTGCAAATTGCTATTGGTCTGAGCCAAGTTACGAGCCGTAGAAGAAGAGGCAAGTAATGTAAGGAAACTCGCAAAACAATCGGTTTGTTTGCTTGCACTTATGTATGAGTGCAGTATGTGGCAGTGTGTGTGCCAAATGCAATTAAAATTTCCCTAATGGCATTTTTAACCACACATTTTCCATGAAGCTTATGGGAGATTTACATAGCCCACTCACACCAACACAATTGCATGCACATGCGTTTAGGTATATGTGTCCGTCTGTCTGTCTGTCGGTCTATCAGTTGCGGCGCAACAAGGCGTAATGTCGCTGATGCTGACGAGCTGCAAGTGTGCAAAGAAGTTTAGTTGGTACTCTTTTTGTGTTTGTTGTTATTCTTGTGGTGTGTGCTATTGGCAGCAAACAATTTTTCATCGCTTTTATTACGCGAGTTTTTATTTCAATATTATATGTGGAAAGCCGAGGACCAAATGTGCTCCAAAAAGGTGCGTTCCAAGGAAAATATATTCTTAAGAAAATATATATTATTTTTTATTGAAATGTGTAGGAAAATCATGATTCATTTGGAATGTTGAAGATATACTGGGCAACAAAAAATATTGCCTACAATGAGGCGCCAAAGAAAAATTAAAATTCCGCGAATACCTTAATTTCTTAGAATGAAAACAAATATACTCTCGAAAAATCAGTATGCAATCAATATAATGAGAAAAAATAAAAAAAGGCAATAGTTTTACAAAATGTTCAGTACAGTATTCAAACCGCATGAGAAAATTTGTCGAGGTCCCGAAATAAATATTTTAAAATTCCGAAATTTCTGCGTTCATTTGGTGGTAAAAACATTAAATGGACAAGACTTCGAAAAAATAGCTAGTCCATGATTCCTATAAATTTATAAAAATTATTATCCATGAGAAAAATGTTTGGGAAACAAAATTTCTCAAATTTCATATAGAATTATCTTTTTATACCCTGAACAGGGTATATTAAGTTTGTTACGATGTTTGTAACACCCAGAAGGAGGCGTCGGTGGCCCTATAAAGTATATATATAAATGATCAGTATGTTGAACTGAGTCGATGTCCGTCTGTCTGTCTGTATATATACGAACTAGTCCTTCAGTTTTTAAGATATCGTTTTGAAATCGTTTTGCAGATGTTATTTTCTCTTCAAGAAGCTGCTCATTTGTCGGAACTGCCGATATCGGACCACTATATCATATAGCTGCCATACAAACTGAACGATCGGAATCAATGGTTTGTAAGGAAAATTTTCGCATTTGACGTGGTATCTTCACGAAATTTGATATGGATTAGTGCTTAAGGTAATAATATAATCTACGAAGAAATTGTTCAGATCGGTTAACTATATAACCTTAATGTTTCTAGCAAACAACCCGGCTAAAAAGAATTAGTAAAATGTTTTCTTTTTTTTTACTTACTTTTTCTTACGACTTTAGATTTGCTTAAACACATAGTTACTAAAAGAAATGCACCTGTGAAGGGTATATTAGGTTCGGTACAGCCGAAGTTAACGTTTTTTCTTGTTTTAGTTTTCTATTTATTTCGCCGTGTCTTGGAGTTACCCACAAAGTCTCCGTCTTCTGATAAAGCATATTTCTGGCGAAGCATGTTTTCTCACACCTCCAATCTCCGCACGCACATGTGTGACGTCTCCCTCTCCCTCTGTGTGTTTGTACGTGATTGCGTCCCCTTGGAGCCATTTGCGGCGTGCGAGCAGAGCATAAGTGGCCGCAAAACGCTGCTCGGCGGCAAAGTCGTCTCAAAGCAGCAGCAGCATTTATTCCGCGCGAGTTTTCCAGCGTTATGTTTTTTCTATTGCTCTTGTTGTTTGTTGTTTGTGTGTGCTGTTCGCAGCCATTGCTCATTTATTTATGCATTTTTTGTCACACACAACAAGTTTCTTGTTTGTTTATTGGCGGTTTAAAAAATAAGCTCTTAACTTTTTCCTGTCACTGCACAGACACACTCACGCCCAAAACGAGGCGCTCGCATGCAGAGTTGCATGCAATCATAAATTCACACATACGCACATACACACGTGCGGAGAAGCGAGGAAGCAAGGAAGCTCACCAGCATATGTTTTGGCACGGCAAAGCAGTTTTTTCTGTATTTTTAACACATTTCAACTTTATTTCTATTGTTGTTGTTGTTGTTTGTCATCTTTTTTCGGCTTCTTCCACTTTGGGGATTTGCAAAGTTTTCTATTTAAAGCAACAAAAGCATGCAAAAACTCGCTCGTTTCCACAAACTCCGCTTCGTCCCCTCTCTGCTCTATTATCCGCAAGCGTCTTATGTTGCTAGGGCTTTGTTGGTGGGATTATCTACGACAGGTTTATGCGAAATCAACATGACTTCTTCAAAAGTCGGCTTCGCTCTTTCTTAAAAGTTCTTCAAAATTTTCTTTAAGCTTCCTCTTGCTTTTTTTGCGCTGCATGAGCAGGTGGACGGGGGTTGTGTGTATCCACAGGGGTACATGGCGCTCTGCAAAGTTTATGTTTTCATGTTAAGAATAAAATTCAATTATTGTCGCCTTAAAATTGTGAATTACGCTTCAAACGCGCCGCGCCAAATTGCGTACGTGATTTCGTGGAGATTTTCTTTTTTCGCGACGCGAAATTGGAAATTAGAAAATGTGCGTGTCACGCCAGAGAAGAGATTGGGTAATCAATTCATTAATGGAAATAAGAGAAAAGTTTGCGAACAGAAAATTGGCTGTCATTAATTTAATCCATTCAAATCTGTAATGTCACATGTAATGAGCACCGCAGCGCCATCTGTGTGTTGGAGGACAAAATTAAGCGAAATGTGTGGAAAAAACCGTTATCATATTAATATTAAGTGGCATGTAAGAAATACTCCTAAACAAAGTATAAAATTAGTTGTCTTCTAAAGTTTTTACAATTTAATTGCCGTGGGAGTGGGGTACAGTTAGATGAAGTGAAATTGCAACAAGCGAGGTGAGTTCAAATGCAACGATATGAGGGGTTGGGATTAGGGGGAATAAAATGAGCTGAGTTAAATTGAATTGAAGTGAGTTGCGGTTTGCATTATAATTAATATTAAGTAAAGCAAGTAACAGAAGGAAGATTAAATCACATAAATGATGTTTAAATTTTTATGTTCCTCATAATGTCCTTAAACTTATGTTCAAAGCGATGATGAATGAGCAGAAAATTTTTTGAAACCGTAAAAATATGATTCTTTCTAATTGCTTACAACAACAACTAAAATTTTAAGGCCTATTATACAAATAAGAACTCTCTGCAAAGAAACGCCAAAAACATGTTGTTATATTCTCGCAACAAAGTTGCTACGAGAGTATTATAGTTTTGTCCACATAACGGTTGGGTGTAAGTCCTAAAACTAAACGAGTTAGATATAGGGTTATTTATATCAAAATGATCAGGGTGACGAGAAAAGTTCAAATCCGGATGTCTGTCTGTCCGTCCGTCTGTGCGTCCGTCCGTGCAAGTTGTAACTTGAAGGATAAGTTCGAAAATGGGCGTAATCGGACCACTGCCACGCCCACAAAATGGCGAAAACCGAAAACACTTAAAGTGCCATAACTAAGCTCTAAATAAAGCTATGGAAGTAAAATTTGGTATGGAGGATCGCACTAGGAAGGGGCATATGTGGATGTAATTTGTTTGGGGAAGTGGGCATGGCCCCGCCCCTACTAAGTTTTTTGTACATATCTCGCAAATTACTAAAGCTATATCAAGGAAACTTTCTAGAGTCGTTTATTTTAGGTACTACCTTATACAGTCCGAAAATGGAAAAAATCGGATTGTAACCACGCCCACCTCCCATACAAAGGTTATGTTGAAAACTACTAAAAGTGGGTTAACTCACTAACGAAAAACGCCAGAAACACTAAATTTCACACAAGAAATGGCAGATGGAAGCTGCACTCAGATTTTTTTACAAAATGGAAAATGGGCGTGGCATCGCCCACTAATGGGTCAAAAACCATATCTCAGGAACTACTCGACCGATTTCAATGAATCAAAATCAAAATCGGACCATAGGTTTTCCATGCCCCATATATCGAACTTGAGGACCTCGGTGCTTCTAACCTAATATTAGGGCATCAAACTTTCAATGGACTTTATACAATATATATGACGAATATGTGGGTCAAATTGTGTATTATTAATATAAATAAAGTTAAATAAATAAATTGCGAGAGTATAAAATGTTCGGTTACACCCGAACTTAGCCCTTCTTTACTTGTTAAAATTGTAATTTTTTCTCATATTCTTAATATTCCGATAAACAGAAACGAAGTGGCGAATCCGCACATTCAGCAACTGGGTTAAAATCGATTTATTCCATTATATTCCGTTTTGATTTCGGCAAATGCACAAATTCCTAGTTAAATGCATGCATCATTTATAATGACACCGTTATTCGTGTTCTTCGTGTGTGTGTGAATGTATCCAAATTGCATATGTGTGTGTGAGTGTGTGAACTGCTTTGAGTGTAAATGCCAGCCAATGTTGCGGTGGTTTAAGCGAATTTATGAGCGCCATGCGTGTACTAAACTATCGTAAAGAAAGCTAACCGCAAGCCGCCCACAAACCACACACACACACACACACTCATCCACACACGCCCACAGGCACAGACAGCGAGAGAGCGCTGCAAGCAGGCCAGACCGAGCACACCCACATGAACGCCTCCACTCGCATTGGCTTATTGGCGCTTCATTGCCGCCATTGTATTAACAAGTATGTTGTTACTATTGTTGTTGTTGTTGCTGTTGTATGTATATATGTGCATATGCGCATTACTGCATTGTGGCGCTGGTCACGTTCGCTGCTCGCCTGGCTTTTGCTGTGCACTCAGTCGTTGCCATTTAATCGATTTCCCATTTCGATAAGCCCTGCAACGATTTTGTGGCGAACGCCAAACATTTACGTCCTTCACGCGCACCCCCACCACCGCTCACCCTTGAACAGCCGCACGCATAGCTTTGGCTTGTCACATATACATGCATACATGGGAATGTGGAAATGTGCAGTGAGTGGCGTGTCTGCCATGCACCACGCACAGCAAAAGCATTACTGTAGGACTACGGCCATCTAATTAGAGACGGCTCGTTGATACTCGAAATTGCATAATTTAAGCGGCCCATTAGCTGTGTCAAAACTGTTGCGTTCCACATTTAGTAATTCTAATATTCATATTTCATCGGTGAATTGTAAGGGCTATTAGTCAGCGTTACATTAACCCTAATGCAAGCGTTGAGGCCTAACAGAACCATTAGCATGGCAGCAGCTATTTTTAGTTTGAAATTAAAACGAACACTTTTCGAGGAATATGGCTTAGCTGGACTTTAAGGATAAAATCCGCAAGAGAAAAATATTAAAACCGATTTTCGAAGAATCTCTTTGGGAACTTTCTGGATCCCCAGTGTATTAAATAATGAGAAAGCCTCTTTCAATATTCAGTGACTAGCATTACAAGAAGTATGGCACAGTATTTTTCAACGTAATTTCCAACGCAAAATTAAAGAACTAATCGAGCTCATATATATCCATTGAAGAAGTTCTAAACAAAACCTCGAAAGCTTGAAAAAGTAGCAGAAACGCAGTGTGCTGGAGAGGCAAAGTTTGAAATACTCGGAATATGAGCCGCCCCACAAATGGAAAGTTTTCCCTTCCTTCCCGGCTAAAGCGCGGCTGATACAGTAGCAGCGCCGTTGCGAAAAACTTTACGAGAACCGTTCGCACACCCACACATACAAAGGCAAATAAACAAAGTAATAACAAGAGCCGCAACAGAGCCATGAAAGTACCGCATGCTCCATATATAAAAGCCAAAAGTCAGCAACCACCCACAAGCATGTGCCGGCACGGCGAAATGCAATATGAACCGGATGGAGCGCACAACAAAATATGGGTGAAGGGAACTAAAAAATTAAAGACCTGCCACAGCAGGGAAACAACGAAATTGCAAAGCAGGCAAAAAATAACAGACAGACATCGCCATTCGGCGGTTTGCAGCACCATGCAGTTGTGTTGGGTACGCCGTGGCGTATGAGTTACTGCCGCCACCACCAATGTACATTTTACCGGCGTTGGTGCATCCACCGCGTTGTTTATGCGTTGGCGTGTGCAATTGTGGTGCGGTGTCTGCGGCATGCGGTGCGAACAACGCATTTAAATACTCGTTTAAAATGGCAATTATCGGCGCTGCCTTAGGCGATCCAGCAACACACGCACATACACACCTGAATGTCTGATGGTGGTGTTTCCAGTACAAAAGAGGCGTTAATAATAGTACAATATATTGTTGTTGTTGTTGTTGTTCTTTTTTCGGAAGTTTTACCAATACTATGGAAATACTGCTGTTGTTATACTAATAGAGGTTCTTACATTCGATATAAACCATTTTTGAACACAGATCTCACAAAAATCGAAGAAAACGGTCAAATGTCAAAGGTCAAAAACACTAAATACGAAGATATCGAATTTATATCTTTGATTTTGCTACGTCCACTAACACATATCCGTATAATTATACCTTCTCACTCATTAGCGCGTTTGCAATGAATTTTTAACAACCCAAACAGTAGTTGCAGCGGAGTTACATGAGCAATACGAGTGCAGCCCATGGGCCTCCCACAAAGTTCGGTAGAAAATGATTGGCAGATTGTAAGTTTCCCTGTCGACTAATAAGCGGTGTCGGTACGAATGTGCGCTTTTGTTGTTATTGTTGTGTTGCAAATACGTGCATTTACTGGGAATATGCTTATAAATAACGCAAGACATGTTCGCAAATATCCTTAATAGAAGAGTAGAAATACAATAAGCTTTATGAATTTCTCTCAAATGCGAAAATTATATGCAATTTATGGCAACGCATGGCTTTATTTATAGACACGCGGATCAATAAAGCAATAAATGGTGGAATATTTGAATAACTTATTGATTTAATAAGGGAAGAGTGCCATTTGGTAAAACGGTAAATAGTTGTTAAGTGGAAATACTGATACTAGAATTGTTACATTCTTAATCGTAAGATATCAGTAAATATGACTAATATAAACTCATATAAACACATATCACATTTATTAACCTTTTTTATTAATGCCAATAAGAATACTAACACCAATACAAATATTACACAATAGTAATATTAATGATACCATCAACGCGCATTCCTTTGGCAATAACATTAAGAATTACCAACATCAATTCCCACGCAAAAACCAGTGACATTTCTATATTTATACTAGCCATTTCAACTCGTCCTTATATGTACATATAATAACAGTATCAAAATAAATATCATCCCCACTTTTATATATGGATACCGATATTATTCCCAATACCATTAACCGAACATTTTATACTCTCGCAATTTATTTATTTAACTTTATTAATATTATATAATACACAATTTGACTCACATATTCGTCATATATATTGTATAAAGTCCATTGAAAGTTGGAAACCCTAATATTAGGTGAGAAGTACCGAGGTCCTCATGTTCGACATATGGGGCCTTGACAACCTATGGTCCGATTTTGGCGATTTTTAGAATGGGGCTGCCACACTATAAATGCAGTATTTATGCAAAGTTCTGTACCGATATCTTCACTAGTGCTTACTTTACATATTGTAAAGTAAAATATTCAGGTCGATTTCAAAGTTCTGGTATACAGAAAGTAGGCGTGGTTGTGAACCGAGTTGGCCTATTTTCACAACATATCATTGAAACTATTACAAACCAAGTTTCATTGAAATCGGTCGAGTAGTTCGTGAGATATGGTTTTTGACCCATAAGTGGGCGATGCCACGCCCATTTTCCATTTTGTAAAAAACTCTGAGTTCAGCTTCCATCTGCAATTTCCTATGTGAAATTTAGTGTTTCTGATGTTATTCATTAGTGAGTTAACCCCACTTTTAATAATTTTCAACCTAACCTTTGTATGGGAGGTGAGCGTGGTTATTATCCGAATTCTTTCATTTTTGGACTGTATTAAGAAGTGGCTAAAAAACGACGAACGCAGAAAGTTCCCCAAAAGAATTACATCCAAATATGCCCCTTAAAAGTGCGATCCTTCATACCAAATTTTGTTTCCGTAGCTTTATTTATGGCTTATTACTTTATGTGTTTTCGGTTTTCACCATTTTGTGGGCGTGGCAGCAACCTTTGGAAAGCAACCTTCCTATGGTGCCAAGAAATAAGTGTGCCAAGTTTCATCAAGATATCTTAATTTTTACTCAAGTTACAGCTTGCACAGACGGACGGACAGATTCGGATTTGAACTCCATTCTTCACCCTGATCACTTTGGTATATATAACCCTATATCTAACTCGTTTAGTTTTGGGTGTTACAAACAACCGTTAACCGTTAATGTGAACAAAACTATAATACTCTCTTTAGCAACTTTGTTGCGAGAGTATAAAAACAATACCCGTAACAATACCAATATATAGACCAATGTCATTACCAATACTTCTATCGATACCAATACCAAAACCATTACTAATATCAAAACCAATACTAATACCAACACTAAATCTTCCAATATCAGTACGAATACGAAATACTAATATCAATGCCAAAGCAAATTAATACCAATACGAATACCAATACCAATACCAGTACCAAAATCAATAGAAATTTCAGTCCGCATTCCACTTATTACAAATACCAATCTAAAGTCTACTTCAAGTTTCTTTGCTTTTATTTCAAAAGTAATCCTGAATAACGATTAAAATATATTTTAAACATTTTACCAAAATTTTACATAGATTACTAGTGGCTTAAAAACTTGATGGCATAGACATTATGTTCATTTACATGGCGAATGTTGCATAAAAACTGCAAATTTAAATTTATAACTCAATTATTAAAAAAATTATGGTTTCGTTCCAACTTCAATGGACTTGCAAATCCCCGCTAACAAAGCTTGGTCAGCTGCTTTTATTTGTCTACTTTTAATTCACTCCAGGCGAACTATTATTTCTAGCTTGTTTCGCCAGCGCGCTGTCAGCTGTCACAACATACACGCTTAAGTTCTGCATGAAATGCCGTGATTGACAATTGTTATGGCTGCAAATACCGTTGCCTGTTAACTAAACAAAGCTTATTGTTCCACAGTTCATATTTATTTTTATTCATTTCAAGTTTTTCCTTCTTTTTTTATGGAGTTGTTGTAGAAATTCGCTTATTTGGTGTGACTTTGTTGCGCGCGCGGCAACTGTCAGCGTCATTCAGACACGCCATTTGTTTGCAACATGTCACGTGCAGTTAACGGCATTCACAATTTCAAAACAGACTCATAACGCCGCTATGACTTGGCTTGGCCGGGTGTTATGAGTTTATTTGCAGCTAACAAATTCACTGAAAATTAAATGAAAATGAAATAGCGCAGAGATTTGATATACACAAAGCGCTAAATGAAAGCAGGGTTGCCAAGCGATAATTTATTTACGTTTTGCAAAGCGCTGCGGTTGTTATGTAGAGACGGATTTTGGGATAAACGGAACTGTTGTTGGGGAAAAAATGTTAAGCGTGTGTGCAATCAAGGAATAACAATAGAGAGGATGTATAATTTTTGTGTTTTAACTCTCCGCTTTTATGCGGAATTTTACAATGAGACACTCAAAAAGAATCAGTAGGGTATTAAACTGTGGTCTGAATTAATGTAAAATATTTTTATTTTATTGTATTTATAGATTTAAGTAAAGGTATGATAACTCAAAGACATCAAAAACGGAAATAATGATTCGAAATTTTTTTAAAACTCACCTTAACGGTTTTGTTCGTAAAACAGAAAATTCGGATGGTTTCGGACATTGAAAAATGGTGTGCAAGTGGAATGTTTCGAATCTCGTCAGAAATATGGAAGACCTGAAGATATGGTGCTGATTCGAAACACTATTTTCCTTTATGTTGAAATTTAACTAAAAAATTAATAATTGTTCTTCGCTGATATACATCTTTTCAGAAGTATGATGAATCCGAACTCACGCTTGAAGCAGAAAGAAATTTAATTTCGAAAGATATCACTCTCTTATCAATTTTATATGCAAAAACCGTTATTCCACTTCATTTATATAAATAGGAGTGCCATTGTAGAAACAATAAAAGTGAATTCGGTGATTATCCGAAGTATGAAAATATTATCTCTGAACGACTACAAAACTGAAGCATTGTTGCTGAAAAGATTATTGCAGCAACAAAAAGCTTCCTTCCTGTTGAGCTGGAGGCTTGCGAGTTAACTATAATGTCAAAATGTATTTATAATACTCATATGTGTGTGTGTGAGTGTACACTTCCGCTATTACACGAAATGATGATGCGGGTGAAGTGTTCAATAGCCGAACTGAACACACACACTCATACTCGACTTTTGAAGGTGTTGAAGAGCGTGAAACGCACATTTGCCACCTTTTGCACACAGCCATCGAATACACTTTGGAAATGCCATGCATGTAATGAAACGGATATGTACGTATTGGAATATTTGTGTGTTTGTGCGTGTATTTGTATATGAGCACGTAAGCCTCATCGCCTGCTTGCCGCCAGACACCGTCGGTGCAAAAGCTTTTCGGATATAATAACGGATGTTATTGTTGTACGTGCAAGCGAACGCTTCAGTTTCAGCGTTGAGTGGGAGCAAAGTACAAAACACGAAGAACAAAGCATGGCCAAAAGGAATAAAAGCAATGTGGCACACCAAAAAATAGAAAAACAATCAGCGGGTAACGGCGTTTACAATGAACGCAATAAAGATTCGAAAATACCCAAATACAGTATCTGGTAATAGATATAAGCGCGTGCTTTAGATAAGCGCCACCGCGTGGTACGTCGAGGACGCCGTACCATTATTCCAATATGCAACAAAAGAAACGTTCACTCACTGTTGTGTTGTTGTTGCTGTTTTGTGTACCACTTGGCGTTCGCCTTATCTGCGCGTTTTGTTTATTGAAATTATGTAGCCATTTGACATTCGTCGCTGCTCAAATAGAAAACGGCGATTGTATCTAAAGCCAAATCAATGGAAGACGCTTACTTTAGAGGATACACACTTCTGGAAAATATATATATACATACAAGCGCTGTACTTTCCAAACGATTAAATTTATAGTAAATCAGTCACTCATGTCTATTTGTATAAATTGTTAAAGTAGCATAAGTCGGTTTCAGCTAATTTTGGGTCTAACCTTTACAACAGTTATGGCTCAACTTGCAGTTTCCTTTCTCATGATATTATTTATGTGAAAACTAGCTTAGGTCGATTTAAGTTTTTTTGGACATTTTCCCCTCTGTATGTATGTATACCATATGATAGAAATTTCGTGATTTTTATAAAAAAATTTCAAAATTAATATTTCGTCAAAAGTGAACTAAACTTTTAATGAAAAACCGATCACTAGTAAAGCCCAAATTGATGAACTCGACGCCACAATAAATAAACCCAAAAATATCCCAGTTTGTATATCTCGTGATAAGTATCCGTAATTAATGCTTATCGGCGCAGAGGTCAACCACATTCGTTTCACTAGGTCTTTGATGGGCGATGTCAGATAGAAAATACAAATATATAAATATTCCATAATTGCTGTTTGGTGGTTAAATTAAGTTGTTATGCCGCATTTATTTAGTAGAATACGCTGTGAAGATTCCGACCAGTCGGTTGGACGACGACTTTAACTTCTTCTGTTTTGTCGTGTTTTGTTGATTTTATCGATTTTCTGGAACGATTCCGCCTTCTTTTCTGTTGCTATTAATAACTAATGGCGAAACTATGGACAAACAAAAGTCTCAAGGAGCTAAGAAATAAATTCGTATTTGAGTATATACACATAAGAAATAGATTTGTAGTTGTCTCCAATCGGCCAGCGAATTCGTTTTTTGTATTGTGTCATCGTGGCCAAGAAGCACGTCGTCGTGAATGACAATAATGAAAGCTAGGAAAAAAGAGTCAATAAATACTGCAGCCTGATAGTAATTGATTGCCATTTAGTATACTTTGCAAAAATATTCTCTTTCAAAAAATATTAATCAAAACAAAAAATAAAATACTAAAGACTCTGAATTCGGTGTCTAAGAAATATTTCCCTAATCATATTTCAATTTTTTCTCCTCTCCATTTCTGTTTTGGAAATAACGAGAATATTAATAAGTTCTTATAAAATGTAGCATACCATTAGGCGCGTCATTCATTTCTCCTAAGTCTCAAACCAAATTTTCTGATTAAGGTGAAGACATCTATGATTTAGAAAATAATTTGTATGTATATTTTTTTGTATATAGAATTATTTTCAAGAAAAGTAACATCGATATTTACTCGGATAGGAACCGGGAATTATCATCCCTACAAAGTGCGCCCATGCCCATGGTATCCACATTTTTTGCGCTGACAGAACTCATTTTAAATTCGTCTGCCATTCGCCGCTGCTAAGTAAATTTGCGTCAATATGAGTGTCACGTTCGTTAAGTACGTGAAAACGAAAAGTTCCTCTTCGCTTTAACCGCCATCTTCTTGTATCCGCTGGGCATACCAATCTCTATTTATTTATATGTCTTTAAAAGGCGCTGCGCGTAAACAGTGGCTTAGTATGAAGCTCATTTATTTTAATACTTTTCTCGCTTCTTTAAAATGTCTCTTCGGAAGAGCTACTGAAGATGATTAGTTTGAGCTTGAATGGCTTACTTTAAGCCTCAGTTAGAGTAAAGAGTGGAAGATTAAAGAAATGAAACTCATATTGGAGGCGAAGATCGACCAAATATCTCACACTCTCAAGTCATATTGCTATTGTTATTGCTGTGTATTTAATTTGCTCAAGCAGTTCAACGTTCAGCTCACCGATGGAGTTCTCCTGTCACCTACGGCAGCAAGCAAGTGATTTCGCTTCATTGCAATCGGCACCGCATTGCAGTTGCGCTCGCAATCAAAAGCCAAACAGCCGGCGCACTCTGGCTGCCGGCGTGTGCACTGAGCAATTGGCACTTGGCACTTTCCTGCAGCGGCGTTTGCAATTGGATTGTGCTGCGCTTGTGTGACGTTTGCTGCATTCGATTTCGCCGTTTCGTGCAATCTGCCATTTTGCAATTTGCGCTCGCATCGTATCGTATCGTAGGCAGACAGACAGACAACGAGACCGTTGTGAGTGACATGTGAGTGTCAGCAATCAAAGGCACCAACAACTCGAATAGCAACCGTTATATGGTTAAAATAACTGCAGTTCGTCTCTTTTGCACTTAAAGCTCGGCACTTCGACGTTTTGGTCAATGTCCTCCTTAAGAGCTGAGACAGCGTGGCAGAGTGAGCATTGCAGCGCTGCGCTGTGGGGCTCCCCGAACAGCCATTGAGCAAATAATCGAATTATTGGCAAATTGCAAATTTGCGAATTGAAGTGCATAATAAATAACAAAATGCATATAATAAAATGGAATGAAAATCGCATTTATTGCCTTTGCACATTGTCATATTGCACTCACAAGCACGCACAGACATACAATAGCAAGCTCTCTCTCTGGCATACACACACACCTATACTTTGGCACTTGTGTGCGTTTAATGCAGTCGAAGTGACTTGTCTCATCAGGAATTGATTATATTGCTTGTCAATTCTCTGAAATTTTCACTTAAACTTTTATGGGATAACAAAGCTTTAAGTTTATTACTAGTTGCATTAAATATTAAACGGAAATTCGGTTATTCATTTTTGATGAATTTGCACGCAAATTGTTAGAAAATAATTTATAGAACTTTGTTCAAACAAAATTTGCATTGAAAAATAAATTAAAAACGTAATATTCAAATGAATTAATTATTATCTATTTCTCATTTCAGAAAAGCTTGCGAATTGGCAGGAAAGGTAAGCATGAATTTGAATTGATTGAAATTGCACAACAAAAATTCCAGAGAGACAAAACTTCCATAAATTTGGTCTGTGTAGAAGTGATTATGTCGCAGAAATTAAAAACAATAAGTAGAGAAAGACCTTTTCCAGTTATCATATTCTAAGAAGGATATGTTTGGTTTATGGTATGATAATAATAAGTAGAGCAGGCATTTGCTAACATCATTACAAAATTGAATTTTCTTTTATTAAAGATGGCAACTCTTTTCAAGAATGTCAGTTAAAAATGTTTAAAGATTTTTTTATTTTAACGGGATTGTTATTAAATATTTATATTTGCTCATTGAAATCGTAACCGGATCCATCTCTTGGATATGAGAAGTATTAAACTATTTTTTCATTTCTCTCAAAACCATTCTGTAATAAAATGTGTATGAGATTAATAGACCCTTACATTGAAGACAAAATAATATATTGTCATCTTAACAGAAGATGCACAAAATTAGTGCTTCCAGGAGATATCAGCCCGTTTGTTAGATTGCTTTTCTTCTACTAATCATTTTCAATAAGTCTATGTTATAAATCGCACACCCTCGGATGAACCTGAATTTTCGAATTCTTGCTCAAAAACAAGACTGTAATGGTGCCCCAGCCTCCATATTCGTCAGAGATGACTTTTTCCTATTTCTAAAAATAAAGAGTAAGGTTCTCAAGCATACGAGAAATCGCTGGAAGAACCAAAAGCGTTTCGACGATTGGAAGAAACGCTGGAATACGTACATAATATGGAATGGGGACTATTTTGAAGGCGACGACGTTAATGTAGAAGAATGAATAAATTTAAAAAAATCACCGAAATTCCCGTTATTTTTTTATATTTAAATCTACAACTTTGCTTCCGCCGTTTTCCAATAGATGTATCTAGGGTCAAGCACTGGTCGATTAAATCGATTAAATCGTTTTATATCGATCTTGGACATTTGTGTCAACATTAACCCAACAAAATATTTGTAGAGATCTGTTTGCATCCCAAACTTATTCTCAACATTTGCACGGAATGCGCATGTTGCCAGAAAGATGGTCAAAAGTAAGACGGCTAATATTTTGAGTAACATTTTTGTAACCGTTTTTATACAAAAAAAACCTTAAATTGACAAAAAAACGGCGGAAGCAAAGATGTAGACCAATAACATACCTTATTTTGCCGGTTATTATACCGTACCGAACAACATTGAAGTTTTTCGCGTCCTTCTGACATAAAAAATGTATTAATATATTATTGTAATTTTGGCCAATAGCATGTCGAGCGCAGTAAAGACCACGTGATTTATGTAAAATTAAGACTGATATATGTATAAATAGATATTTCACATTTTAAACAGAATGAAGAAACTCAAACATCAAAATAAGTCAATAATCAAACGTCCATGAAATCCACTTCAAAACGATCAAAAGACCAGAAATGAAAAGCAGTAGTGTTTTCAAGGAGGCAATTCGTCAAACTCCAATATGTCATTAAAAGTTTGAAACATAAAATAATCAAGTATTTTTCTGACCTGTGTTGAGTCAGAAACATAAACAGCAATAAAAGTAATAAAAAAACAACAAAAAACTCACTCCTTATGTGCCTCCTAACATGGGCCGCCTCGAATAAGTTGTAGCTGAAGTTAACAGATGACCTGCCCGGTCGAGTTGGAGCACACAGATGTCGCGGAAGAAAACAAAATGTTTTCCTCTTTTTATTTGTCACATTTCGCGCACAACTAAACACCGTTTGCGGCACATTCAGCACAAATCGTGCGACTGGGCCGTGGCTACAACAACGCGTACGCCAACGCCGACGCTGACAGAGCTAAACAATAAAGCGGTGGCAATAACAGTAACGAAAGCAACAAAACAATAATCATAACGAAAATGGCGACAACAATAAGGCGTTAAACGCAATAAGCAATAAATACGGAGCTCAAGGCGATAGGTGGAGGCCATTGCGCGGCCCACGAGCGCTAGAGAGTGGGTGGTAGTGGAGCAGGCACGTCGCGTAAGCGCTGACATAACGATTGAAAGATTTCTTCACACAGTTCTCGAGCCTAAAGCGATGGGCTTGTGCCTGCCGAGCGTGCGGCAGGCGGAAACTGAGGTTGAAGCTGTGCTCTTCTCTTGTGGCTGTGTGTTTGGATGAACAATGGGGCACATTAACTGGAAATGTGTTAAAAATTGCTGCTGCCAACACCTTTGCGGCGCCGGCGTTGGTGGGTCGGTCCATCGGAGGTGGCAAACGCAACACTTGACAGCTGCACTGTGCTGGACCCCACCCACATATGGCCGCGCACGTTCAGCAGTTGAAACATGTTTGATGGCAATTTTACGATAACTTGTTTATAATTCGCAACAAAAGAAAGCCAAAGCCAAAGCCAAACAAAATAAAAAATGAAAATAAAAATGAAATGAAAGCGAGCATAAAATGTTAGGCGTGAGCAGTTAGGCGGCTATGCTTCACAGGCCCACAATTAAGAACGTACTTACGCGTATATAGCACGCCACGGCTACTTGGGCACCACCAGCGGGGTGTACCAAATGCATGTATGCTTGTGTGTGTGTTTGTATTTTTTATGACCGTTATATTTCGATGTGTGAGTGTGAGTTTGTCTAACGAAAATAATGAAAAAAGTTTGCTTCCGTTAGAAATATTTTCGCTTTGCGGTTGCCACTTGCGCTCGCTCCTCACTGTTTTCTATGCCTCCACACACACATATGTACGAAAGTGTGGCTGTGGGTAGTCTCTGTGTCCATGGACGACACATGGAAAATCAAAACTTTTTCTTCCGCATCAACTTGTTCGCTTTTGTTATGGCCGCCGGCCGACGGAGCAATCATGTGCACACGTGTATGTGTCGCATTTAAATGCTTGAGTTTTACTGCCACTTTGTTGTTGTTGCTGTTTTCTTTCTAGCTGCGGCCATTTGCGACAGCCGCTGCAGTTTTCGGTTTAGCGCCTAAAAGTTTTTCATAATTTGACAATTTGCCACACGCTCACGCTCCCAAAGCTCACGAAGCACTCAAGTGTGTGTGTGTGTGTGGATTGCTTTTTCCGGAAACTTTTTCAAAATGTGTTGAAGTTCATTAAAGTGTGTTTTTTAAATTCGGATAAAATCGCTTAGGGAATTCTTTTTCAATAAAAAAGCGAAATTTCCTCTCTCTCGGAAGAGCAATTCGATTTTCTATTTAGTGCGAGTTTAAATTTCTATATGAAATACTTATCTTCAGCGAATGGGCATTCAATTAGAGATAATCGAACTTTCATTGATTGTATGAAATGTCAAGTTGTCGTTGGAAAATATTTCTAAATTATTACAAATATTGTAAGCACTAGAAGTATTTTGAAATACTTCTACCTTCTGACATTAGTAGCACTATAGTCTGAAGGTCTCCAAGAAGTAGTAGAAACACTTCAACAAAACTATTCAACAGAAAACATCATAGTCTGTAAAGAGAGAGAAAGAGAGTGTGGAAAAGGTTGTAATAATTCATTCTCTAAATAAAATAGTTGCAAATCTATGGTGAGTCTGAATATCAAAAACTTTAGTTGGGATCGCTTCTTATCTCACTAAGAATGCTTGGGTCTTTCAGTAAATTAAAAATTTCACAAGTTTCTTGCGACAACATGGAAGTGTTGGAAGATGTGGAAGAAAAATATCATAATCTCTATTGACAAATGAGAGGTAAATCATATAAAGGGTGTTTTGTGGCATATGGTTTTTATTAAGAAATAAAATACATATGATTTAATGTTATTATCAAGAATTTAATATTATTATAAGGATAATAGTTTGTAATTAGGCCCAATTTTCGATGTTACTACTGTTAACTTTGAATTGGCAAACCAAACTGAACATAAATCATGTAACAGCTGTCACAAAGATCAACGCCGAAAAAGTATTCTCTCATTGAAAACCATTTGTCTAAAAATAACATCAGTTATTACTAAAACTCGTAGTTCTGTTCTGCCTTTGTAAAATCTGCCATAGTTACTAGCTCTAAGTAAATTGCAAAACACTTGTCTCATCTTCCACTTCACCAGACTTGATACCACAAACACCTCATATAAACACTTATCCCATAATGAACCTTTATTCCACTTCCTAGCCTGAGCCATAGGAAGCACAATTATCATTGCAAAAGTGGCGACAGTTGTCATTTTAGTCACGTGAGTAGTTTTTTAAGCGCACTTGCTGCGGGCAGATGAAGACTGCCACAAGGCAGACGAAAAAACTCGAGCACCCAACAATAACAGCTGTCATTTGAGCCCACTCGCGTTGAACTTTTGGATTTGCATTGCTAATGGGCTTTACTAAAATGACATTCGCAACTTGTCAGCGTCATTGCATTACACATTGGACTCAGCAAAACCACACGCATTAGGGCGGTGCGAAACGGCTAATTGCATAAAGCTTCACTACAAATGAAGCGCGAAGTTTTCGTAATTCTTAACTGTTATAATCCATCCACATAGTGACCAGAATATTTGTTCGAAAAAAATTTCTTGAATTTTTTTTCTTAATTTAGCCTCACCCTAATACATGCATATTAGGCGCATTTTGTCACACAACGGTTCTCATGCAAAAATGGAGTAGTGTAACTTTCCCAACTTTTTTGCATTTATTTGTGGCTGCGCCGTAAGTGCCAAAGTTGCAAGCCTCGAGGCATTCGCGCATACTCAAGTGCATGTTTATTCGAAATTTTAAGACCGCAGTTTAAAAGAAGAAAAATTCCACAGCATTTGTTTGCAGTTTCAGCGACACACACACCCTTGCATATGTATATGTAGATATGTAAATCTCTGTCACATTAAAAGCTGAAAGTTGGCGTTGGCAGTAATGCGCTGAGAAAGGCAGTTGGCCGAAGAAGAAGTGCGCCAGCCTACTTGCTATGCAGCTGCCGCTACTTTAAATACTTTGTATCCACTGTGAGTGCAAGTGTCTGCCAAGAATCTGCCAAGAGTTATAAGTGCTCCTGCAGCACCCTCTATATTTAAAGATCTTGACTCGCTGTTTGCTTTTAAAAACTTTTAAGTTGTCTCAGTTAGTTTTTGTCAGTTTGCTGACATACTCCGGATAATAGTGGTTGTTGTAGAGGGGAAATATTCATTTATGCCTGCAAGAGTCCCAAGATGTAAGAAAAAGAAATAATATTATACTCAAAATTTATATTTTTCCGACAACCATGTAAGGTAGTTCACTACCGGTCTAACTAATGTCGAAAAGTATACTTTTAGGAGGGAAGAGATTACTTATAACGGTAGAACTTCTTCTTCTAGTTCTGCATTATACGCAAATTTGGGCACTGTCTAATTTTCTGCTGTTCAAAAAAGATTTTCTCAGGAGGACCAGTATCACAGACAACCAAAAAAAAACTCCTCAACCAACTCAACCGAAAATTGCACAACTTCAGTTATTTACGTTATTTATTTCGATTGCCTTATTCTTATCACGTTTGATCGAAATTTTAAGTTTTGCAATAATTTGATTTGGCACACTACCAACGACAACAACAGCAACTCAACCAGCCCGAATAACTTTTCCGCCAGCCGCTAGCGGACTAGGAACTTTTCCATCCGTGATTTCACTGTGTTCGCATACAAATTTCCAGCCGTTGAATGGAGCACACACACACTCATACGCGTACATAGAATAACGGTTGAAATGAAGCATGGCACGCCGAGTGGGACGACTGCGCTGTGCAGCGGCAAGAGGCGGGCTGCAAGAAAAGAAAGCGCAGAAAAACAAGCAGACAGTCAGCAAAAAAATGCAGTTACGAACTGACAGGCAGACGTGACGAAGGCTACTCAGTCTAAATAAGTTGTACGTGCTAAGCTGCCAGTAAATAGCAGGACTATACCAAACAACTATAACTGCAACAACAACTACAACCGAGAACTACCAGTCATTGCGAAGCAATTTTTCGCCTGTTCCATTACGTGGCTCCCAAAATGCGAATAAATAAGTTCCGCCGACTGCTGTCTGCAGTTTAGCTGAGTTTTTTTCGGGGTATTCTCTTTTTTTTTTGCGATTTTGGACGCCTATCGACCTGCCACAGCTGGCATTGCACCCCGACCAACTCAACCAAGCGCCAGCACTTCCGCTCACTTGCGTGCACCAACCAGCAACTGTCTGTTCGATTGTCTGCCGAATGTTGGCCTGCGCGCCGTTCGATTCGCCGGCTGCGATTCCACAGCACTTTATTATTGTTTTTGCTTTCTTATTTTCTTATTTGCAGAGACTACATTTCGTTCATTGTTTGCATATGTTTTCGTTGCTGAATTTGTTCGTAATATTTCCGCTTTCCATGAAAATTTTCTTCCAAAACATATATTTATAGCGCCAAATGTGGTTACAGTCACAGTCATAACAATATATACACTTTAATTGACATTTATTTCAATAGAAATCAAAAATAAATTAGAAGAGAGTATCTTTATACTTGTAGTTTTGTTAACTAAAGAATGCATCTTCTGTGGGTATTATGGTCTCCAAATCGGAGATCTCAGAATAAACAAGTTTAATATTTAGTGACTTAAGAAGTTCTAGTTTCGAGTTTCAGAATGAGGGACGAGCCTACCCTCCCTATTGCGAGTGTCGACTGGCAGTAGATAATCGACTACAGGTGCTATCATAAGTGTCGATCAGTCGCTCCATCGACTGTGAATGCATTTCAATTGCACATTTGTCGACAAAAAGTTTTTAGTAGTAAGAAATGTTGAATTTTGTCAATCAAGTTGCATAATAGCAAAATAAAATGTGACCGACTCAATCGACTGAAGTCTATTTTGGGGTTAGTGGGTTATGTATTTTCCAAAAAAAAGATAAATTATATTTTTTAAACAAAATGAAGAAGAGTTGTTTCTATTAACATTCCAATAACCGTATATATGCACTTCCATTATAGTGGCAAATTTCCCAAATTTCCTTCTGCTTAACTTCCGTCTTCGTTTTTTTTTTGCTTTCTTGTTTCCATTTCTCATTTTGTTTTCGGCGCTACGTGAGGCTTTCGCGCTGCATTGGCCATCCAACTACAATACGGTTATAATGATGCGACAATTTGGCGAAAAAGTTTTGTGAATATTGATTTTTGGTGGTCTCTTGGAGTACTCTACTTATGGTTGTCAGCGTTGAAGCGATGGCTTTAGGCTTTTACTTTATTTTGGTGCACAAATTAGCTGTAAAATCATCCGGTAGTAATATAATATATAAGTTCTTAAGGAAACTGTAGATGCTGTTCTAAAAACAACAAAGAGGTTTTGAATATAAATAGATTATAGAGCAACCCTTCCCTACTATTTAGTATTACTCATGTAATTTCCTCAGTTAAGTTCTTTATTTCACTCAACATTTTTCTTTAAATTAAAATCCATTTCACCACACACCAACGACAACAACACTAAATAAAAGCAAAATTTCAAGAAGCTTCAATTAAATTCTGAAGTCCTCGGAAAAATTCCAACTAAGCAATGATAAAACAACAACCAAAAAAAAAACACATTCTCCAGCGATTCATTTTGCGGATATTTGTTGTAGTTGTTGTGATTGTTAAGTGGCGTTTCAGCCAATTTTCCACGAATATTACAAAACATTAGATTAACTCATATTACCATAACAATCATGTTCACCGGAGGGAGAGGGGTGCGCACGTCAAACGTATAATATTATATGAATACAGTTAGATGTACGAGAGTGTATGAAGAATAAGAAAAACTAAGCAGAGATAGCAACTATTAAATGGCTTGTGAAGTACATTGGAGTATGGGGAGATAGGCACTGTAGTAAAATAGCGAATATTGACTGGTTACGCACTAGTGTAATCGAGACCGGTTTCGAAATGAATAAAGATATTAAATTGGTGGCTTTAACTTTAAGAATTATTCTTATATTAGGTCAAAGGTAAGTGGTGAAATGACTAGTTGCATACATACATACTGTAAAAACTTTTTTAAGATGGATATAAAATCGCATAATGAGTCTTAAAATTCTTAACAACTGCGAAATATAAAGAATTGTTGAGGAAAGATAGTAGGAGAATAAGCCAACTCGAGCTAAGATGATAAACGGTCTTATAATTTGCAGTTTGAGAGGTTGGCACTAGTTTTTTATCGGTGAAAAGGTAATGTGTTCAGTAACTAGTTGCTTTTAAACAATCAGAAAGTTGAATTAACAAATATCATTGAAATGGAAATATAAAAAAAAAATTTGAAATTCAATACAAAAAATTGCTCTCCGCTCATTCCCCACTGGGTTGGATAGTCTATCCGCCTTATGTAATAGTATATGTGTGTGATGGCAGCGCCCAACCGGTTGCAGCAAATGTTGTTGCTATAAAATTTCATTTTTACGCTTGTTATAAAACAGCTGCTTTACTCGCAGAAAATACACAGCAGCAAAGCAAAAGCTTCATTTCCAGTATGTTCAAGTGTATGGATTCTCCATCCTCTCTGCTGAATCCTCCGGTTCTTGGCCACACTGGCGTTGCCACAAACATTTTGCTTTCGCCAACTTTCCTCTTCGCCGCTGAAAGCAGATACTTCTTAAGCCGTTGCCATATCTTCGCCACTCTTTGCTCAGCTTATTAGGGTCGTTAGTGCTGTTGTCGTTGTTGTTTTGTTGTTGTTGTTGTTGCTGTGCTTTTGTCAGCTATTACTATATTTTCATTGTTATTATAATATTTTGGCTTAATGCTATTGCGGCTTATGGTGAACTTTAATGTAAAGCAAAGAATTTTTTTTATTACTATCCGTTGATGTATGTGTGTGTATGTGCGTCGGTGTATTTGTGTAGTAGTAATATATATTTGGTGTATACAGCTCGTCGCTTCGCAGGTTTTAATTTCAGAAACTTGCTGCCTTTCTGCTCGAGCTCCAGCAACTATCCGGGTTGTATATGTAGTATGTGTGTTGTGGTGGGCGTGTGTGTGTGTCTGTGTAACGCCTATCCATTAGGGCACATTTTTCTCATATTACAAGTCAATTTCGTGTTTATGGCCAAGTATGCGCAGCTGCTGATATTAATTCACTTCACACACTTCCACTTCCACTTCCACTTATGATTATGTGCGGCTTGTTCGGTTGATTGGCGGTTCGATTCGGATGATTTTCAAGTCAACTAAATTTAATGGCTCTTTTGCTCGATTAGAAATCAAAACAAGGGTGGAATTGTTTGTACTTTCTGCCGGAGAAGCTTTTGTGTGGTTTCTGATACAAAAAACATATAACAAGTTCGAGTGTAACCGAACATTTTATTCTCTCGCTTTTTTATTCAATTCTACTATGAGAACACTCCATTTGGTCCATAATTCGGCATAAAGTCCACTAGAGTATCGGAATTCATTATATATTGTATATGAGGTCTGGGGTAAATCTTGACCGATTTCATCTCTCTTGCCACCAAGCTTCATTGTATCCAAGATTAAACACTCAATTAGTTTTGCCAAGATATCTCTAACCTAATATTAATTGATGTATACATATATATGTATAAAACTCATCGGATATTTGAAAACGCAAACTTTAGGTTTATGGAAGCTAGAAGAAAATATAAGCCGATTTTAACCATTTTTGGTACCTTAAATACATTATTAAAGTAAAGAAGTTTCTTTCTGAATTTCTATAAAATATCTGAGAGATTTGCCAATATTTGCGGAAACAAATTATCAAATTATTCACATGTACTGAGGCTGAACAAGCGCTGAAACAAGGCTGTCTTTGTGTTTTTTCCCTGTATTTGCATTAGTTCTCGATTTATATATTGCCACGTGAACGATCAGATTGTGGAACGTAGGCGTGGTTGTCAACCGATTTCACCCATTTTTATGGAATAGTAAAGGGAGCGGTGTCTGGTAAGATTGTTCTATATAGCCACGACGACTTTCCCAAAAAAATTATTAAATGATGCTCCTTTTTTGTGATCTTCAGTAGTGAAAGACGGGCGGACGGACAGGCAGACAACCGGATTTGAATTCTACTGATCACTTTGGACTTTAACTCTATATATAACTTGTTTAGTTTTAGATGTTACAAACAACCGTTATGTGATCGAAACTTATTATAAATTTTCTATCAGTATCTAGATAGAAATGTATGAATGAAAACTAATTCTTAAAAATGAAAAAAAAAATTATCGGGCTCTCCATTATATAATTTTCCATGGAAACATAAACAATACACCTTTGCAGGAAGCATAATATTAATTGATGATGTACATATGTATATACGATCCGCATAGCCGATTGCAAATGCAACACATAAATGATTGAATTTTTTAATGGCACTCATTATGCACACACTTAACTCATTAAGTTGCATAATGCAATTAATTAAAGCTCTTTACGGTCGAGAGCGTGAGGTCACAGTCACCGCGCTCGCCCATCAATCAGCGACGGAGCGGAAGATTGAAGCACGCGATTTTCAAAAAAAACATAAGAGCAACAACAAGAACAACCAACATGAGTGTGAAACTTTCGACAACACTTAGCCTTTACTTGGGTGAACACTTGTGAGGGGGCGCCCATTGCGCCTATGAATTGAATGCAAGGAATTAATCAATCAATCAGGCGCGAAACCAGACACCTACCATCACTGTGAGTGTGTGTGTGTAATCTGGTGTGTGGCGCGGCGGTTTTGTTGCCACATTTAAAGGTGTTTAATTAAATTTATGCACTTCATTAATGGGCGCCAAAGCCGACAATGGCCAACAACAGCATAAGAAGAGGAGAAGACAACCACAAGCACACATGTTGGTGTAATGCATGTATACGAGTATACGAGTGTGACTGTGTGTGCGGCGGAGTAGCAGCAAGAAAGCATTGCAAAAATGCGTTAAATAAAAGCCGCAAACTCTTTAGCACCAACAGCACACCCTCCGCTCCGCTGTCGACGCTGCCGTGCTCTTCCGCCTTTCGCCTGAGTAATCAAGTGCAGCAACACATTTGCATGCCACACGCAACTACACATACACATACAGACATGCTTAAGTTCGTAATTCGCTGTGGTTGACGGCTTCCTGCCTTCCGTTTCCCCTCCCGCAACGCGCCGCATACCCGCAATTGCATGCAACAACACACTACAATTCGCGTGTGTGAGTTTGTTTGGGCATAAGGAAGATTAATTGCATGACACCTTGGCGAATTATGCAGCGTTCAAGTTTATGCAAATGCCGATGTCACTGCTGCAGTTGTTGGTGTTGTTGCTTTTGTTGACACCATCACCATCGCTGGTGACAAACTTATTGCCACTTTTTTGCAACCCTTACTCCACATACACACACACACATAAGCATAGCACAAAGTGTTGCTTGCGGCACTTTGACAGCTTTACGGAGCTTCTTTAGCAGCTGTTCGTGCTGGCGCCGCGTGCCTACTGTTGCATGCCACACCAAAAGTCATTGAAGGTGTGAAATTCTCGTTTGCATTTTGCTCGGCATTTTCCTTGCCTCACTCGCTTCGCTTTTTCTTTCTCACTTTTCGGCGCAGAATGTGGTCGGCATATGTGTTTGTATGTATGTATGCATGTGAGTGTCCTTTTTGTAGAATTCATTAATTTCAATTTAATTTGAACACACCACATAATTCACTTCATTCTTAAAGGCGACAATTAAAATTAATATTATTTCGGTGGGCAATTGAATTGTGGTCGCACTAAAGAGATGATTTTATTACCTCGATTGGCTTTTAAGCTTCACATGGGCGATCTGAAAAGGTTGAAGAGCTTTTTTAAGGCACGAGCGCCAAGAAAACGCGCATGAAGGGTGGGTTATGGGTTTCATCTCAGGTTTTATTAACTGTAAATGGATCTACATATGAAATCCTGGTTGTGGAACCCAGCAGAGCTATGTGACAAAGAAGTGTTGAAAAGCTCTTAAGTCTTATTGTTAAATACTTTTATAATCGGAAAGAATATGGATCGAGAAACGATCAAGATTCATAAGACAGATACTCGTCTCGTATTCCTGAGATAGAACCAAAAGTCACCACCAGGGTCTATAAAATATCTAATGAGGCGACCTTAATTCAAGTTCGTCTTTGCCCTGAACTAAGGAGAGTAGAAGAGGAAAAAAGAAATTTTCAGATTAAGAACAAAAACCATTCAACAATACTTATTTTGATTTCAAAAAATCCAAAGCCCATGGAGGTGAGAACTGCCATCTGCATTGGAAAAGAATTTAGAATAAAATCGATTTTGGTGAGAACTTTTGCTGAGGCTTGAAAAGCTTAAATAGCTTGAAAAAGAAAGGCAAATTACTGGGAAATAGAATGCCAAGCAAGCTAAGCGTATCCCTCGAACATTTTGCTGAGCCAACGCAAAACTGTGCAAAACCACAGACAACAAATATGCAACTCGACAAATCGCACACACACACGCGCCTACGTACACATGGGTAGCTGCTGCAAATGAATTGTCTTTGCAAGTTGTGGCCCATAGAACGCCTGCGGCAACAAACAAAGCGCAAACAAAAAATGAGATAAAATGCAAAACAAAGTGAAAACTAAAAAGAACAGAAAGCAAATACAATGAAGTAAAAAAAACGAGAAAAACAAAAAATAAAATTAGGAAAATTGCAAAATGGTACAAAAAGGTTGCGCTGAACAGCTGGAGTAGGACGAACTTATTTTGTATGGCGATTAAAGGCTCCAACCGGAAGCAAACACACATGCACACATGCCGGTGCACATATGTTGTTGTTATTGTTGTAAGTGTGTTTTGTTGTAGGACGTGTGAACGAGTTAGCCAACTTGGTTTGAGTGTGTTTCAGACACTGACGCTGGGCCCGGCGTCCGTGTGTGTGAGTGATACATTGTGTCGGCTTGACGTTTGCAGGCTCGGCAACAGACAATACAACAATACAACTGAGATGCGTATAAATAACGGGCATGTAGACAGACACACACATCCATACAATCACATGCACATAAATATCGCCAGTGCCTCAGCCATGCCGCCTTTGGTGCTTTGCTGTGTGCTCAAGTGTGAAATAGTTACATACCGACTTGCACACCTCGCACTTTCCCCTCACACCTCGCCACGCCTTCCGCTTGTATTTGTATGTGTTTCGGAGGGAAAAAGTGTTGCTTTTGCTGGTGTTGGAATTCGCATACATTCCTTCTCCATTTGTATGTATATAATTATATTCATTTAAAATCACCCACACATACACACAACCATATATATGTATACATTGCATATATAGATGTCGATTGTATTCGCAGGGAAGTGTTTGTATATTCATTTGCATTTAAATTCAAAGGGTTTTTAACCGAGAAATCTTCACAATTTAGTCAAATTTAAACTTGTTCGCAATGAAGCCTTTTTAGTGAATAATTTCAAATTAAATGCGCTGCAAAGCTTTAATAGACATTCTCTGAGAGAGCTACATTAAAATTTAAATTTGAAATTTTTAAAAGAAAATAATCGATTTTTCATTCAACAGGCTTAAAATAATAGCATGAACATATTTATGAGTTGTACTATTTAACATAACAATGGGCATTCAAAATAAGTAAGAATGCCCTAAGACGCTCGCAGTCGAATTTCAATCCACCCACCGTTTCCAAGGTTTGAAAACATCAGAAATATTTCGTCATAAACTGAGCTCGCTTGAGAACTGATTAGTGTTATTTAACTTAGGTAACATCCCTTCCGAGTTTTCTTAAGATATCCCACATTCATTAGACAATCCTTAAAATCAACTACTATATGCCCCATATGTGAGTCAAGAGAAGATATTTGTCTATAACAAATCAAAGTTTCAACAAAGCATTTGGTCTGCTAAAAAATAGGCAATAAATACCAAAAAAGGCACATGTTAAAAAAAATTTAGTTGGTTATAATGGATCTAGAATCCAAGAATCTAAAAAACAGACCATAAAATGTGCTCAAACATACCTAATCTAACTTGTTTTTTTATAAATTTCTTTATCGATAACCAATATGGACATTTTACTGATAGAACTTTAAGAAAGGTCTCATTGGAATACATATATACTTTAATATTTTGCCAGAAGAGTTATCCACCAGTTCTACACCCATAGAGTGAAATATTAAACGGCATAAGTTACTCAGATTTTGGGCGAACTTGACTAAATATAGTTAGAGATTTATATTAAGAGTATTATAGTTTTAATTTTAAGAAAACATTCAGTGGGGTCCTAAAGTGGTGTCATTTATGACTTTTGCAGTTCGCAGAAACTTACGATTTCTTTCAACATTTCTTATGTATTCTTTTATACTCTATTTTCCTCAACTGAACCTCAACTTTTGTAATCCCTTAACTTTGCACATCTTGCACCCCCATTGCGCACCCATTGACGTTGTGTTAAGTCTTCCATCTTCGCCTGCCTTCTTGGCGAAGGCTTAAGCAAACTACGCGCGACCAGCTGGCGTACAAACCACAACAAGTAAATACTTGCAACACTTGCCGCACCAGACGGAGGCAAACAAAAATCAGTTAACTTACGCCAGCACAAATACGTTTTTGGCAAGAAAAAGCTTGCTTTCTGCGAAGTAACGGGAAATAACGCCACTCGGTACACTCGTACTTGTATTTGTAGCACAAATAATGCCTTTTAATTTTGAGTCCAAGTTTTTGAGTTTCTTAGTTGCTGTGCACTTTCTGCATTGTTTTGCAACTTTTCTACACGAATCTCCTGCACTGTCTTCATTCCCCCTTCCCCGCGGCATTTTGTGTCCTTTGATGCCCCATTTGGGTGTGGTTGCTGTTGGGTCGCGTCTCGCGCAAGCTTACAACAGCTCGTGGCATCATCTCGGTCGTGTCTTTAAACATCAACTCTTTGCTGCTGTCCTTTGAACAATAACAACTAAAAAACAACAACAATAACCGTAACTGTAATAGCAATACAAGTGCAGCTGTGGCAATAGTGTTGCTTGCAAATTATTGGTTTGTTATTGTTGCCATTAAAGCAACACATTTCGCATGCACAACAAACGAACGGAACGAACGCAGCGAGCGAAAGGAAAACAAACCGGAGACGAAACGTCGCCCAGCGCAACTAACGGTGGTATGCAGATGCATGCCCAAGACCATGGCACATCTACACCTTTTTGGGAGGATCCAAGATGCCACGGCTGCCACAGTGTTTTGGTTTGCAAGTCATTCGGAAATATTGCACGGAAAGCGGAAAGTTTCCACTGAAGCAACATTACGGTGCAAGTATGCACTGAGCGGAAGAAAGGAAGCGACCTTTGTGCTGAACATAATTGTTGAAAGACTTAAAGATGTTACTGAAACGACAGTGACGAACTTGACGGACGACAATGCGAGAAACGCAGTACAGGAAGGTTCTACAAATACTCGATCCCAATATAAAAAAATTTAATTAACTAATTCTTAATATCATGGCCAGCGCTTCTTTGCAAATGTTTGATCGTATTGCCGTCGTTTATAAGGCAGATACATTTTATACTAATTTGAGCCTATATGTAGGCAATATTTTATATTAAAAATAGCATAGCATACCTTTAGGCTAATTATTAATCGCTTGCTTTAACCTCAGTTCGTTTTTTTATAAAAGGTTGACGCTTGAGAGCTTATGACATTTGCTAACAGATTAATCACCCAATTTGTCGCTGCAGCGTAGTTATAGTCAGCGTTGCAAATAGCAAGATGGTTAAAGATATTAAAATTATATTTACATTTATTGACAAAAATAATTATTTTCATGACTTTTTTTTCTTTCAGCGACTCAAAAATGCAAAAAAAGCAAATAAGGGACTTTGAAAACTGCAGTAAAATTGTAAGTATACAAATACCCCAAAAATTTTCTTAGAAATTTCGAAAAAATGTTCGCTTCACATCCACTGTCCTTGTGAGAAAATGCGCCGTCTGACTGTTGATCTGAGCAACCCTTTCGGTGCATTAGCACTCTTGGAATTTGAACTTTGCCAAGCCGACAGAGCCGACAAATGTGCCCTTTGCATCCAAAAACAGACAGACAGAAAATGTACATTTACTTTTGGTTGCGAAATACTTCACTCCATTTTGTTTTGCATACTCCACCCCCACCCCTCTGCATCGCCCTTCGTTGGCACTTCGGCACCTTTCACTTCACTTGCATTACGAATTCCCTTTCTGTTTGCAATTATATTTGATGTTGCACTCTGTGAATTTTCAAGATATCTCCGGCTTCCCCTCTTGGCTCTAACGGAAACTGTAGCTGGTGTAACGGTGTTCTTGTTGCTCGTGGCAGCAGTTTACGACTCTGTCTGTGCATACTGCTCGTATTTATTTGGGAGGCGTGTTGTGTTGTGTTGTGTGGCCGTTAAGTGCCAAGCAAAGTGGTTGGAAATGTGTACATTTTTATTTAATTTTCGGCTAATACGAATTTATGTACTACTCGTCCATTCGTACTTACTTACTTACTTACTTTGTAAATGCAGATGCAACACAAATGTTTCATTACGGTTTTATTTAGTCTTCGCTTTGCTCCGCTTTGGCTTGTTTTGTATTGGTGTTTGACTTTTGTTTTGCCCGGGAACCACTTTGCACTTGCCGCTGCTTCTGCTGCTTACTAGCTGCAAAAAGTTTCACAACAACAACAGCAAGAACAACGGCGATAAATCCTTTCAAGTTGCATTCATGTCGTGATTATTTTGGTTAGTCGTAATTCTTTCTCTTCTTCTGAGTGTTGTTTTTGGTTTTTTGTTTTTGTTAGTTTTGTTTGGTGTTCCGTTATCGCAACAGTTGTAGCTGTCTGACTTAATGCAAATTTAAAACAATCCACTTCAGCTTTGGTGTGCTTTGGTGAGTAACGAAGACTTTTTGCGTCAGTGGGGGAGAGCGTGAAAATAACTCCACGGCGGAAGTATGCGAGAATGTGAGAATACTGTGTGTAACCTAAGGGATATTAAAAGCATTACTCTGCTTACCGACATATCTTGTACTTGTGTAGTTATGCTTTGAACTTTACCTTTTCGAAGTCTACTGGAAAAAGTGGCTTTTACCTAATCAATCGAACTCCAAGCTTTATAAATCCTTCGTTGGGTTCTTTTTCCATTCTAGTCTCTATTAAGTCATTACTCAAATTCAGTTTAAAACATGTAAGGAAGGGCTAAGTTCGAGTGTAACCGAACATTTTATACTCTCGCAATTTATTTATTTAACTTAATTAATATTATATAATACACAATTTGACCCACATATTCGTCATATATTCATTGTTCAAGTCCATTGAAAGTTGGAAACCCTAATATTAGGTTTGAAGCACCGAGGTCCTCAAGTTCGATATATGGGGCCTTGAAAACCTATGGTCCGATTTTGGCGATTTTTAGAATGGGGCTGCCACACTATAAACATAGTATTTATGCAAAGTTCTGCACCGATTTCTTCACTAGTGCTTACTATACTTTACTTACTTACTTTATATTGTAAAGTAAAGGATTCAGAGTCTTCAAAGTTTTGGTATATATGAGGTAGGCGTGGTTGTGAAGCAATTTGGCTTATTTTCACAACATATCATTGGGAAGTAAGGAAACTATTACAAACCAAGTTTCATTGAAATCGGTCGAGTAGTTCCTGAGATATAGTTTTTGACCCATAAGTGGGCGACGCAACGCCCATTTTCCATTTTGTAAAAAAATCTGAGTGAAATTTAGTGTTTCTGACGTTTTTCTTTAGTGAGTTAACCCACTTTTAGTAATTTTCAACCTAACCTTTGTATGGGAGGTGGGCGTGATTATTATCCGATTTCTTTCATTTTTGGACTGTATTGATAAGTAGCTAAAAGAAACGACTGCTTGGTTTATATAGCTTTATTGGTTTGCAAAATATATACAAAAAATTTGAGTAAGGGGCCACGCCCATTTCTCTTCGGGCTGATCACTTTGATATATATAACCCTATATCTAACTCGTTTAGTTTTGGGTGTTAGAAACAACCGTTATGTGAACAAAACTATAATACTCTCTTAGCAACTATGTTGTGAGAGTATAAAAAAGCGAATTTAGTGCTCAAAATATACTTAAAATGTCGATAGTCAGGAATATGTTCCTGGGTTACTCAAATGGGTCATGATTGTCTTCGAATGGCGGACTCGGAGATAGCTTTAGAATTAGCGTCCAATCTTCAAAATATATGCAGTTCTGGAGCCATAACTGATGAGACCTCGTTGGGTTCTATCCAATTTGAGGTTAAGCATATTATTTTCCCTGGTATGCAATACAAACCAAAAGATCAAACGGTTCTTAAGTAGCATTTCCGATTGTATAAACCATCATAATCACAATTCATCACATTTCATTCATTTCAAACTAATTAATTTATCAATTGAATTTTACTATGGAGAGGGCGCTTTTGAATAATACCCTTAAAGGATAGTGTTTTGATCGAATTAGTGTACTATAAAAACCGGAATGGAAGAAAAAAATAATTTAAATATTTTAAATTAGTCAATTAAGAGGCTTTTATGCCCAAAGTGGTTAACGTAACGTGTATTTTTTTTAACAAAGAAACAGAGTTGTTGGGAGAAGAGTTTTTCAATTTAAGCGTTTTTATGGCGATTCTGTTATGCCAACAAAGTTGCAAATGCGATGCACTTGTTCATTAGAAAATAATAAATTTTTCGACAAATTTAAAATTAATTTAATCCGCTGCATTTCGTAACATCATTTGCTAAAATCCGTTAGTTGTAATAGCAACAAGCTACAAAAAATGCTAAATTCTATTGTTGCATAACATAATAATAATAATAATAATAATAATAATATTTTTTTACGCTTTATAGAAGCTCCATTGCATGTATGCATTATGCAACAGTGTATGTGTGTGTTGTTGTTGTTGTTTACATAGAGGCGCACACAACGCGCAGCTGCAACAATGTTTTCATTTCGCTCTGCTGCACTTCTCGATTGTAATTTGATTATCTGCAATGATAATTATGCGTTGTACTACACATGTCCGAAGTAGTATTGTTAAATTGAAATGAATTTCGCAACAACAACAGCAAAAAAAATAACAACAAAATAAATATGCGCATAATTGACAGCGACGCCATAAAATCGAACATAATTGAACGCGGCAGCATTGATTGCGCTTGCAGGCTCTGCTGGAGTGTGCGTGTGTTTGTGTTTTTGTGCGGGGAATTTGCATAAAAACTTTATTTACAAATTGCAATATTTTTTTAAGCGAATTCATCTCTGATTTGCCACAACAAATCTAGAAACGCTGCCGTGCCGTCAAATTCCGACGCTGATATATTATCAAAACATTTGCTGCTGTTGCACACACACACACCCACACACATTTATTTATTGCAAATTTTTTTGTGTTTTTTTGCGCTGCTCACTCGCTGCTCTGGGCAAAATGGCGCAATATTTCACTAAACTATCGCCAATTACGGCTATCGAAGTTTGCCTATTAAAGAAATTTGCATAGAAAAATCGCACAAAATGCGAGTAAGTGCTGCCAGCGGCTGGAGGCTGGCGTCGCTCTCACTCGGCCAAAAAGTGAAATGATAAAAATGCATGAAATGCAAAAGCAAAAAAGTTTGGCCATAAAATCGACAAAATCGCAACGCGGCACGAGGCGAGGCGCTTGCAATTTCGGCGCGAATCCGAAAATTAACACACAGTAAAGAAAAACAACAGCAGTTGTAAAAACTACTGTCACAAGCGCAGCTTCACACATGTGTTGCCGCCACTCTTGCCACATGCAACAGCCGCAGCAGGCAATTTGCCGCACACCACATTGCTCGGACGGCATTGACAATGACAGGACGATCGACCGACCGACCGCTGCTCTTTAGCTCCACTCTTTCCACTTTGCCGCGGCATTTTTTGTGGAATCTCATTTAATTTCATGTGCGCTCGCATGCCTCGTAATGTCTACATATGTTTTTCAGCAACTTCCCTCTTCTTCTTCCTTTTCACTGCCACAAAATAAAATTAGAAATAAAATCGGCAATAAACGGAATCAGAGCGGATTGCATGTGGCAGCGCTGCACTTAATTGCGCTCATACACGAGGCAATTCAATTATTTATCCTTCGCTTTAAACCACTTTAGCGGCGTTGCTGCTCAGCGCTTAGTTTTTGCCGAAATTTTGCACAAAATTTCATTAATTTAAAATGTACGATTCACTCGGCTTCGGCAGCCCACATCACCATTGATGTCTCGGTGACGGTGTTGCCACATCAAACCACCCAACGGTTGGATTTTGGTTGCCTCGAACGACTGTCGATTGTCTGGCTGCCTGTTGCCGAGCCGAGCCGTGCAAAAAGAATGCAGAGTTAAGGCATAAATTAATTAAAAAACTTTTGCAATTATATGCAGAAGTGTTTAAAATTCGTTTTGTGCCAACGAGCCACAATGCCACACTGTTGTACTATGTTTGAATGTTTGACTGTTTCAGTTGCTGCTACGCTGACATTATTTTCGTTATTGCTTTCTATTGTGGCTTGTACGAGTGGCCGAGGAGGAGGGGAAAGCGGAAATTGTAAGCTCTCAAACTGTTACATCGTTACTTCAGCTGGCGAAGACAAACTGAGATGTGCAGAAGAGGAAAGAGGAGTATTTATGTCCAATCGTATGTATCGAAGGCATAACGGGAATAGTAAAAGTCCAATAAATTCTAGAAAAGCAAACACATATTTTGATTACCAAATCCCAAGCAACCGAGCCTCTAAATTGTTCAACTTGGTCCTCCGGAGAGATCGAAAGGAAGCACCCACAAAAATGATCCGCCGTTCTAAGAGTACTTGATCCTGAAAATTCTTTATGTCAGTTTCCGAAATTCATTGGAAATTGTTCCAGATCAAACGGGTTTCACTAAGATTAATATTAAGAGATTTCATTGGACACCATTCGAGTGCTTCGTAGTCAGGGAATGAGAATCACTGAATCATTAAATAACATTAAATCCATGGTAGTATCAGTGGTTACGAGTCTATCGAGCTAGGTTCTATAATCTGTTTTTATCTGCAGAGAAACAACTCAGTATTCTTGATAACCAAACATCAGAAACAAGCTTTCGAAATGGTTCCAGCACTTTTAGGCAAGGTCCTCTTACTGAGTTTTACGGCAATGAATCGAAAGACTATGTTTGCCACCAGCTAATCATCCAAAAACAATCCGTTTATCAGAATGCACAATTGCCTGCTTCAACTGTCAATTGTGACCTTTTTTATGTCATGCCACAACAGATTCAACACCTAATCGCTGGGCAAAATCAGTTTGTGTTCACACTTCCCTTATTCTAATGCAACCCTGCATGCTTTAATTTTTATCATGGTTTCCCCTTTTGTGTTTTGAATTGATCCCTTCGCCACCCACCGTGATCTGCTAACTTTCGCTAAGCGCTTTCCAATCGGTTGATTCCTTTTTCGTTTGCGGTCTTTGGCTTATCAACTTTTATCTCGCCTGCGGTCAGGTCAACTCTCAACTCTCAACTCGCCCACTTGTACGGCAGCCAAGTGGACATCGGCGCCCATCAAGGCCAGTGGCATGAAGGATGAGTAACAGTATGTTTGTTGGTATGTATGCATGTGTGGTGGTTATGGCGCAGATTTGCATGTAATACGAAATGAAATGGAATGCCCAGGTGGGCCTTTTCGAGAGATTCCACTTTTGCCTTTTTATTTACTTGTGAAAGGACATTTTTATTTTTTTCATTAATACCAATTGTGCTTGTCTCGTGGGTCGTGTCTTCCTTGTTTTATTATGACAATTTTAAAAGTACTTGTCCTTCGCCTGTGTTGGCATGGCGACATTATGAGACTGCCTTGTAGGAAATTGGAGATACTGAGATTTATTATCATCTCAGCTTTTTAAAAAAAACAGATATTCATCAACAGTTTTATCCTTATTTGATTGTTGATTTAGTCATATAGAAAGGCACTAACAAAGATTAAAAATAGAGAAATAAAAGTATCTAAAAAGTGAGAGCAACAACCGAAATACTAATTTAAAGAGCTGGTAAGATTACCAAATTAAATTAAATGCATTGAGATGTTGAATCCAAGAAATCAAGGCGTCTCTAGATCACAGCTACTGAGCGCTTCCCGTGTCCATAGTTCCTACAGGGTATTCATGAGTGTGGCAGCGGACTGTCGTAGGTGTTCGTGTTGTGTCGCTTTGACAGTAGCAAATCATATCTGGAAAGCCATAAATTTCTTCAATTGATCATTTTATGTACGTGCATAAAGCCAAACACCCACACACACCCACCCTCTTTGCATATGTACGTAGATGCCTCTGTATATTTATTAAGGGCGTAGACATGCGTGTCACTGTAAACGTTTAAATTATCTCGTTTATGCGTTTTTTATTTATATTCCCACGTTGCTCGGACAACCATTACTTGCACGCCATTCCGAAGCGCGACCAATTCTAAATAAATAAAAGCTGAAACGAGCCTTGAATGCGGGGAAGCCAAGCGCCGGGTCCACTCTTATCCACGCTGCCGAATTCCCAAGTGTCGAATAAAAGTAACAACGCAGCACTTATTCTGTGGAGGGAGGGACGTGAGCGGTGGCAGCACCTGCGGAGGCGCAGATAAAGTCACAGCCGCACACCCACGAAGATGACCACCTTACCCACATACACACGCATTCATTTTAGAACTTTTTACTTTTTTGTCAACGCCGTGATTTACATACTTGCCGCAGCGCACTTGCCTCATGCAACACACCTCGTACAAATTTAAATTTATGCTCCTGTGTGTGTGTGTGTGTTCTTTCCATAAAAGTTAATTAGGTGTGAATTGTGCCAAATAGTAATTTTAATTAGATGCGCCATTTGAGTGTTTATAACTCATGTTTTTCGCCATTTTTTGTAGGTTATGTCAGACCGTTTAATATTTGTATGAATTCGGCATTCATGCTTTGCGGCTCTATTAATTTTTGCTAAAAACTTTTTCATTGCAATTTTGGCATGCATTTTAAGTGTGAAAAGTAATTATGAAAGTTGTAATGCGATTTAATTGTTATTACATAAAATATTTTGTCGAATAATGAGCTTACATCGCCACTCACTCATGGAGGGCTTGAGCTCAACAATGCGCTTAGTTGTTTAATATTTGTTTAATTTAATATTTTGTTAGGAGTTTTCTCATTTGAGAGCTTATGAAAATTCGTTGAACCGAATGGAAATAATCCCAAAGTGTAGAAAATTTAAAAACTAATTTAATTAAATTTATTTACAAACAGAGAATTAAGTCCTCATTCAAGTGGAGGCAGAGGACAGGGCAAGCATTAGGTCGTAGTTTCTCAATTAATAAAGACCACATAATTGGACTTCTAACTATAGATATATATGCCTCAGCAACTCGAATGACCTTCAGGCTACATATAATTAGTGTTCAAACTGAGATCTAGTGCTCAAGTATGATCCGATCATAGTGTTGAATCATGAAAGAATGCGGAAATATTCTTTCTGCAGATACATATTTCAGGTTTTGAGATTTATAATTACCTTTTTAGCTTACCTTTTAAGCTTGAACTACTAGAACTCTCATTGAAAAGAGTCCCTACACCAAAGTAGACACACAATTTTCAGTCCTTTCATTCTTCTCAAGGAATAATTCAATGTTCTACACAATTGTTGTAAGTTCTCGGGTTCTTCGTTACATCAGTGTATTTATTCTTTTCCTACAATCGACCCCTAGCGTGTTTTCTGCGGTGAGTCATTGGAACCAAATACGCTATCGTCGGTGCCGATCGATATTTTTCTGTCACTGAGAATCAATTTCAGAGATGTCGAGATTCTTTAGATTTAGACAAAATCCAGGCCCTTTGAAGACCCTCTGAGGGTCTGTGTTAACTTTTCGGTGCTAGTATCTCCATTTTCGAGCCCTACTCTCTCTGCTACAAATCATGAATATTGAATAACTGTAAAAATCTGTCTTCGCACAACAACAACAATGCTTAAAAGAAAACTTTAAATGTAAGAAAACGAATTTAAAAACAAGTAAGGAAGGGCTAAGTTCGGGTGTAACCGAACATTTTATACTCTCGCAATTTATTTATTTAACTTTATTTATATTATATAATACACAATTTGACCCACATATTCGTCATATATATTGTATAAAGTCCATTGAAAGTTGGAAACCATAATATTAGGTTAGAAGCACCGAGGTAATCGTGTTCGATATATGGGGCCTCAAAAACCTATGGTCCGATTTCGGCGATTTTTAGAATGGGTCTGCCACACTATTAACATAGTATTTGTGCAAAGTTCTGCATCGATATCTTCACTAGTGCTTACTTTACATATTGTAAAGTAAACGATTTAGATCGTCTTCAAAGTTCTGGTATATAGGAAGTAGGCGTGGTTATGAAGCGATTTGGCCTATTTTCACAACATATCATTGGGATATAAGGAAACTACTACAAACCAAGTTTCATTGAAATCGATCGAGTAGTTACTGAGATATGGTTTTTGACCCATAAGTGGGCGACGCCACGCCCATTTTCCATTTTGTAAAAAAACCTGAGTGCAGCTTTCATCTGCCATTTCTTATGTGAAATTTAATGTTTCTGACGTTTTTCGTAAGTGAGTTAACCCACTTTTTGTAATTTTCAACCTAACTTTTGTATGGGAGGTGGGCGTGGTTATGATCCGATTTCTTTCATTTTTGGACTGTATTAGGAAGTGGCTAAAAAACACGACTGCAGAAAGTTTGGTTTATATAGCTCTATTGGTTTGCGAGATATGTACAAAAAACTTAGTAGGGGGCGGGGTCACGCCCACTTTTCCAAAAAAATTACATCCAAATGTGCCCCTCCCTAGTGGGATCCTTCGAAAGCAACCTTCCTATAGTGCCAAGGAATAAGTATGCCAAGTTTCATCAAGATATCTTAATTTTTACTCAAGTTACAGCTTGCACAGACGGACGGACGGACGGACGGACGGACGGACGGACAGACAGACATTCGGATTTGAACTCCACTCTTCACCCTGATCACTTTGGTATATATAACCCTATATCTAACTCGTTTAGTTTTGAGTGTTACAAACAACCGTTATGTGAACAAAACTATAATACTCTCTTTAGCAACATTTGTTGCGAGAGTATAATGAAATAAAACGAAAATTTTAGGTGAATTGGCAGAAAAGAACTCTTTTAAAACTTTTTCACTTGGCTAATAAAAACGCAAACACACAGACACCCGCACAGTCGTAAGCAGCCGGTTCATGCCACATCATTGGGCAACCATCCATCAAACGCTCACAACAAGTTGCTGCCATTCTCCCAGTCGCCAGCTGCCTTTCTTTTGGCCAACTGCAAGTCATGCGCAAAATGTGAAATAAAGCAATTGTGAAAGGATGGCAACATCCGTCTGTCATCGAACGGATGTGAGTATCCTTTCCGTTCACACAAATGCCAAACAATTGCATATTAGGAAGTAACAACAACAACAATTCCACTTTTATTTACTCGACGAAGAAATTCGAAATTCGAAATTCTCAATTCAATTTAAGTTAAACTTGCAACTTCCGGTTGCTTTCTTTTCCAACTGACTCTGAAGCCATCGGCCAAAATGAACTCGCCAGCGCACTTATTTGGACGGCCGGACGGCCAGCCGGCAGTCGTACAGGATATGACATAATAGAAATATGTTTCAAGTGACAGTGTGTGTGTGTGGGGAAGGAAATGAGGAGAAACTCACATGACCGAGAATTAAAGAAAAGGAAGTAGAAATAAGCAAATTTTGAAAAAGTAAAGACATTTTAATAAGAGCAAAAAAAGCAAATATATGAGCGAAATATTTACATACTTGAAGTGCTTTGTTGTTGTTGTTGTCATATAAGGTAAATAAGTTACATATTTATTTGCTTCGATATATTTTTGTAATTTAATAAGAAGCAAAAGTCGAGCGAAAGTTTACTCGCTCGAAGCTTGTCAGACGTTCTGATACTTCTGTTCGTTTGCATTCCCGCATGTGTGTGCGTGTGTTTGTTTGTGCCTCATTATTTGAATATGCTGCCTTCGACGCACACTCACACTCACATGCATACATATACACATCTCCATGCGTGTCCTCCACTTCACTTCCGCTCCAATCGCCGCTGGCATGTTAATATTGCTTGCCAGCTTCTTGTTTGTTCTTTTCCACTTAGACGAGCTCTTTCGGCCGTCGTCGCCTGCCGGCCGCTTTTATCCTTTTTGCATTAGTGTAATATTTTATTTTATTAAGCGCTCTCTCTGGCAATCAAATCGCATCAATTGTATGCCATAATAGGCAATTGGGACAGATTATTCGCATTCAATTTTCTTTTTCCTCAGCACACCCCCCTCTATGTACACCCACGAACTATGCAAGAATAATGATTGCGGCAGCACCCTTGGGGCCGCCAAGTGCTTGCTGTTGCTGTCGGGCGTGTTGCTAACTTTTATTTCTGCTTTTTTGCTTGATTTGCTTCCATCCGCCCCACCGCCGCTCGTTGCTAAGCACTTTTCACATTTATTTATGCTTTTCATGCTCTCGATTTTTGATAGTCTTGCGCCATTTCTTTTCGTTCTTTTCGATCACTTCGGTTGGCAAGGCTTCGCTTCTTATCATTTGCTGCCTGAGTTGTTGTCATGACCGTTTTCATTAATATGGAGATTTATCATGCTGTTATCCCATTTCAAGCACTATTGAAGTGCTGCCAATTTCATGTTGCAAGTTGGTTTTTGGCAACGTGTGCGCTTCTCTTTTCTTCACCCAAAAATATAATCGCAATAAATTTGAATGCTGGCGTACTTCAAATGTTGCGTATACGCCACCTTGTCTATTTTTTATAAACAGGAGAGACGAGTAGAAGAGGTTTTTAATATATAATATGAAAATATGATGATTTGATAAACATTTCTTAGTAATTCTAGCTTTTCAAGATTTTCATATTACTCATAATATCTTAGAATTCTACGCTAATTTGTATTTTAATCTCATCGAGAACTTCGAAGTTTTCTGAATAGAAAACCGACTTTAAAAAACCGACTGATAAATATAATGATGCAGAAACTAGTAATTCCTTCTCAATAATTTACTTTTTCCATTCCCATCAATTAGCAATCAAAATTGGATTCAATTTGATTGGCGAACTTTCTGGAAGCGAGAGTTGCAAAAGTCATTACGGCTTCCTGGAAAGACAATCAAAAAGTACTGCGAACTAGAACACAATATTTACCTATAATTCCGATTCGCTGCTACCTGGAATTCGCTCTGCCGCCAATATATATATATGTATAATATATATGTACGATTGTGTGTGTGTGTGTTCTCAAGAAAAATTGAAGAATGAATTCATCAGAAGCGCAACTGTTTTCGTACTTGTTTACATGCAAAATAATTGATTGGCGAAACGCATAAACATATGTCGGAGCGCTCCGCCTCAGTCCTTCTCTTCCAAAGCCACGTCTCGGTTACGTTCACTTACCTTTCCGCCGGCTGATGCCTGACGGACGGGCGCTGCGTTGGGTGGAGCAATTGCGCAATTGCGCAATGCCGATTTCCTTTTCCTGAAACACAACACAACTGAATCGTAACTCTCCACTCGCAGCGATAGCCACATTTCATGCGTATTGTCCAATTAAGTGTATATCCTGTTATTGTCCTTCCGCCGCCGCCGCTGAAATGCGTCGCGGCGGACGCGGAGTTGCACAAAACGAAAAAAACTTGCCAACAAATTGCCACAACTTTTTGCATTCTCCCCATCGTTTTTGCTGCTCTGCCTGCCTCTCTGTTGTGCACACAAACACGCTTCGTGGCTTTGCAGGCAGCCAGCGGTGGGAGGGGCAGGGAAGGTGGTATGGGAAGAAAAAATATTTTGCAACTGTTGTGCAAGTTTTCCTATTTGCATGTGTTGTCAAGCGGCGCCGTGCAAATAGTGTTGTAACAATTTATACGTTTATTTATTTATTAATTTGATTTATTTTCACTTTTCGTTTTTTTATTTTTGTTGGTTTTTGTTGTTTCTTCTTTTATTTGAAGTTCACATGCTGAGTTTGTTTAATTGGAATTTCCGGTTTTTGGTTTGCTGAAAAATTATGCAATTACACTTTTGCTTACATGTGTGTGTGTGTCAATGTGTGCTCAAACATATATGAACCTAAGAGGAGCAATGTTGTTCGTGTTGAATTGATAGAACTTTTTAGGACAACTATTAAGTATACCAGTACACATATATATTTTTTCGTATATGACTTAAATTTTTTATTTCAATTTGTGTATTTTAATTTGATTTTATTATTCATTTAATCGTTTTCAACGATCTTCTATTTTTTTGTACTTAAAATCGAACTTTTTATCTGTGTCCTTACCACAATAAAAAATATATTTTTATGAAATCAGCAAAGTGTTTTCTATTTAAAGGTTAGCCAAAGTAGCAAGTTTAGAGTTATGCGAGATGTCTTTAAAATGTGAATGGCATGTAACTCTGAAGAGGAGCTTAATTAACTATGCAGCTAGAGAAATGATTTTAGGATGTATATATGGATGTAGACTTTAAGTTTTTTCGAAATATTCAGTATTAATTTATTAAAAATTCGGTTCATCTGAGAAGCAGATATACTTCAGATTTAAAAGAACGAATTAATAGCTCACATCTAAAAGTATTCAAGAGTAAAGTGTGAATCCGTATCAATCTGTATTTGCCTATTGGTTAAAATTACTCGAAAATAATAATAACAAGTAAGGAAAGGTTAAGTTCGGGTGTAATCGAACATTTTATACTCTCACAATTTATTTATTTAATATTATATAATACACAATTTGACGCACATATTCGTCATATATTCATTGTTCAAGTCCATTGAAAGTTGGAAACCCTAATATTAGTTTAGAAGCACCGATGTCCTCATGTTCGATATATGGGAGCTTGAAAACCTATGGTCCGATTTCGGCGATTTTTAGAAAGGGGCTGCCACACTATAAACGTAGTATTTGTGCAAAGTTCTGCACCGATATCTTCACTAGTGCTAACTTTATATATTGTAAAGTAAACGATTCAGATCCACTTCAAAGTTCTGGTATATAGAAAGTAGGCGTGGTTGTGAACCTAGTTGGCCGATTTTCACAACATATCATTGGAATGTAAGGAAAATATTACAAACCAAGTTTCATTGATATTGGTCGAGTAGTTTCGGATATATGGTTTTTGACCCATAAATGGGCGGAGCCACTCCCACTTAAAATTTTGTATACCAATTTCTGCACCTTCTTTATAATGAAGGGGTTTTCCCTTACTGAATTAAATAATTTTTAGTAATTTTCAACATAACCTTTGTATGGGAAATGGGCGTGGACAGTATAAGGTAGTACCTAAAAGAAACGATTCTAGAAAGTTTGGTTGGTATAGCTTAAGTAGTTTACGAGATACAAAACTATAATACTCCCTTAGCAACTTTGTTGCTAGCATCTTTGTTGCGAGAGTATAAAAAAGTCTGGTAGTACCCATCTCATGTCTTAAGACATAAATAGATAAGGTCAAAGTCTAATTATTGAAGTCAGTCGATGGAGCTTTGTGCTACCTCACGTGTTGAGATCATTCACAATATCATAATTCTATTTATTTCCATTCCATAAGTGGCTAGAGGTGGGAGGAACGTGAAGATCAATGGTGTATATGGGGGGTGCTTTAAGTTTTGTAGAATTTTGTTGGTAGATTGAGTTTTTTAAAGGTATACAATTTCAGTTTCTAAAGGTTAAATACACTCAAAATCAAATATAGTATAACCAATAATAGCTGTAGTTGCAGAAAAGGTATCAAACAAATTGAATAATATATTGAGAAATAAATTCCGAAAATGATGATAAAATTTCACAAAAAATATTCAAAGAATTGAGACAAGAGAAGAGCTCTAAGTACTAAAATACTCGAAAAACCAACTTTCAACAACTTCAACTTGAATGTTCAACACTCCACCACGCGAAGCAGCAGAATATGTAGTCTAGTTATACGAGTAGTAGACACCGTTTCAATCGGTCAGCCAATCAAGCACGACACACTCAACGAACTGCCTGCGTCCAGCTGCAGTGCAGCAGATTGCGCCTTTCATGCCAATTGCGGACAGCAATTCCGAAAGCGAAAAGGTACATGCTTCTGAGTTTTTTCCACGCATTCCCGCCTGATTGCCACCGCCGCTGCAGGTGGGTTGGATATTGTGTCGCTTACACAATAAGCTCGCTAAAATAGAGTGAGCTGAGCTGCGCTGAACAGCACACGATGGAATTGCAATTACTGTCCGCCATGCCAACCCGTGTTACTTGTCCCCGCGCCGCGCACTATTGCCAAAGTCAAATGCGAAATGAAGTGATGGCAACAAATGCAGTGTCGCCCTGGCAGCCAAGCCTCAACAATAGCGGTGGGTCCGGCGACGACGTTTCGGCAATATCTGTGGCCAGCGTCGGCGCTGAGTTTTTTGTTCGGGCTTGACATTTGGCAGAGGCGAAAATGACCTCGCGCGCGTACTTTGCTGGTGACATTGACAGCGGCCAAAGTTGCTGGTGGCAACAGCTGTGGCAGAGTTAACGGTAGCATGGCGCTGTAAGGCGAGTTGGTGCGGTTGCAAATGAAATCGCAAAATTTCGCTGAGCTCGGCAGTGCCGCCACACACAACATGGCTACAATTGCAGCAAAATTTGTGAAAAATGTGAGAGCGGAATGGGAAATGCTTGGCATATTACAAATTAAGAAGACTATTTTAGGGTTACAGGAATGAATTTAGTCGCTGATAATAAAAATTGAGGCGATATACTTTAGGATTAAATAATATGAATGATTCTTTAAAGAAGTATTGGTAAATAGGAGCCTCTTGTGGATTTCTCAGTTAAAGTGGGACCTGGGATTCTTTAAGGAAAGGCATCGCTGTTTATAAGGATATTGAATCCATTATCTTTAAACAGTTATGAATCATAGTAGAACGTTGATTTACTTTAAACACTGAAATCGTTCAGGGACCAAGCCAGTTCGTCTTTACTTAAAATGGAGAATATTAAAGTTAAAATATTTAACTTAGGTACCGCGACTGCCTTTCCCAAAAGAGTTTGCAGTTTCTTCGATTAATAATTCCTGCTTTCGTCTGTGTTGCTAAGCTTTTACTTGAAAACTCTGCTCCGTCTCAGCTTCCAGCCGCGAAAGCAAAATCTTCAAATTAAAAGCGAGTGTAAACAATTTTAAACATAATGCTAAATGTAAACATTTGTAAGAGTAACAACAACACATTGAATTCTTAATTTGAACCCTTGCGGAGAAAAGCGGCCGAAGCGCTTCAAAAATAAACAGTATTAGAGTAATTTAATTAAATTCAATTTCATGCGCCCAAAGCCCGGGCCACTAAATGTTTTAATTATCATAAACATAGCAAAGTCGTAAGCGAACTTAAGTAACGTTTAATAAAAACAACAATAAAGTGACAGTGACAACATTTTATGAAGCCGCAAAACAATGCCACAACACAAGTAAGGAAAGTGGAAAGGAGAGCAAGCGGAGCGTGAAACATTTGCTTTATAGGCTAGAAATTCTTTCGGACAACAACAAAAACAATTTATAACAAACAAGAAAATGGCGAGAAAAGAATAAGGTCCATAAAGTGCGACACACAAACACATACACGCGCATACATACACCGAGAGCCAAAAGGTCAGCGAAGCACAACAAAGCACAAATGGCATCAGGGGGGTTGGAGCTGAAGCGACGCAACGCCGAACAGCTTGAACAACGGAAAAGAACAAGTGTCGCGGCGCTCGAAATAATGATGGAAAAATAACAATTGAGTTGAATGAAAACAGGAAGAACAACAACAACAAAAACAAAAAACAAAAAACAACTGAAATAGAAATAACAAAGTTAGTGGCAGCGGAGATGGGCAGCCAAGCGACGCGCCAAACGCTAATGATGAAAATTCCACGCGCATTAATTATGCAAAATACGACGAAACATCCGTGCTGAAGACGAGGGCGAGGACGAAGGTGAGTGCGAGTGCAGCCACGACCGCCGCATATTTCGGTGAATGGATGCCTGTGTACTCCCACCCTTGCGTTGTGGTCCAAGCAAGTCACTGCGTTTACGATGCTCAGAAAATTCGAAGATACATACATATAATTGCTCCAGCGACTCGGCGGTTTTGCAATTTTTCACTTGCCACAAAACCAAAAAAACAGAAACACTTCTGGCAGCGCGAATATTCTCCGAATTTCCGGCTGCGATTGCAATGCAAATGACATTGACACCGATTCAAAAGGTTAGGGAAAGGTTGCTCAAAATATACAAATACAGCCTTCAGTCTGAAGCTTAGACATATGAAAATTGTAGACCTCGGAGTAGTTGTTACTCTTAGTGTTGTTGAAGCGGTTATCCAGCCATGCTTCAACTGACAAGCATGAATCTATTGTAATCGGAGTCAGTCACTCAGGAAACGAGCCGTTTCGATGCGTTCGGACCAAATAAAGTTCTCAAGACAGCCAGTTCTGCCTCAGTTCTGACGACTGTCTTTTAATCTAACTCTGCTTTATATTGCTAATTAATGAATCAACTTTGTCATAGACCTAGTTAAGTGTCTCTCAAACACCAAATCCAAAAAAGTTTTGATCCAGTTTCGATGAGATCGAACTTTCTCAAAAGTTAGTTCTATTCTCCAAAACAAGGTATGTTGTTTGACACTAAATGATCTTATTGAACCAGACGAAACAATCGTGGTATCCAAATTAAAAATGGATGAATTTTAATAAAAAAAGGAAATTGTGACTCAAATCCAATATTAAATCGCAATTTTGCCTCGAAGCCTTTTAATGAGGTTGAGTTAATTTAACTATGACATTTGAACATTTTTTCCTCAGCAATATACCGTTATGTATCACAGCATCAGGTATTATTTACATTTCCTTCATCATCGCTCAATTCCTTTGTGCCAACAGCGGCGAGCCTTTCGAACACACCCCATCCCCCGCTTCTTTGCCTTCGCCTGAGTATGTCTGTATGTGTGTGTGTGTGTATAATTATATTGAGGCCTTTGTGTGGACCAGTGACTGAATAGGCACGTCATTTAATACTTGACATGAATACAAAGTCTCCGAATGCCACGCTCGCCCAATAGCTGATTTCAATACCGAAAATATGCAAAACCGCCCACAAGGCATACACACACTCACGCACCCTTGCACACTTATTTACATTTATAAGAAGGCACACACACAAAAAGGCTGAAATAATAGGCAAACAGAAAAGCTCGGCAAGCAAAGCGCATATTAAAATTAAGCCTCGACGCCTCTCAGATATCAAAAAGGAAACGAGTGTTTCTTGACACTTAGCGCTGCTCGGAGTGGGGTGTTGTGGGGTTCACTAGAAGGGGTCGGAGAGATCAGAGATGGAGGTGGAGGTGGAGGTGAGTGGGACGTGGCAATTTGATACATTTTCGTGACATTTCGGGGGCAAATACTTTGGCAGCGGCAATTCGTCAAATATTTGACATATTTTGTTGCCGGCGCCTTTGTGGTCCTTTTGTCTAACGCCTGCTGCTGCTGTTGTTGTTGTTGTTGTTCGCTTTTTTTGTCGTGCTTGTTGGTTTTTGTATATTTGAGTGACATGCATTATTCAGGATCGTTTCTCAAAAGTGTCTGCATAATGCATGACGAACGTTTAATTTGCCATAAATATGTATGGCTTAGAGAGGGTGTGTGTGTGTGTGTTGTTGTGTTTGTTGTAGGTGGTGAGCAGTTGATAACTGGAAGCTTTGCAGCATTAACAACAACAACGGAGAAACAACCTAACACGATTTGCTGCTAACGCCACTCTGGAGCTCTGGAGCTTTGCCAATTATGCGACTTCGAGCAGGAAAATCAAAATATTGACGCAGCCAGTGAGGAAAGCGGGAAGGTGAAGAGGCACACTTACGTGACGGGGCATACGTACGTGTGGATATCTGATAGTTGTTTGCCATCGGTGCGTGCGTTGTCTTTTGAGTTTCGACAGTGTTGTCCCCAAAGGGTTAGAAGCGTCTGTCTTAGAGTCCCTCCCGGCTCATCTCTCTCTGCGGGTGAGTGTGTGTGTGTCTTTCACATTTCACGAAGACTATTTGTATCTGCTCCGGCGGCGTGCGTAGACTTGCAAGTATTTTCTTGCCCATTTCATGATGCCTCTTGTTTACAAAGCGACAAATTTATATTAGGCACATTAAAAGTTTCTGTTTGGCATAGCATATCAAAGTGTTTGCTCGCCTACTATCGCCCGCCCTCGCTGTCGCTCCACAACCAAATGCAACACTAATGATTTTCATTTAATGAATTTTTAATTAGAAATAACAAGTTGTTGGAAAAACTTTTCGTTTTCGCAAATTTCTGTGGGGAATTAGATATCCCAATGGCTCCCTGGCGTGGGTGGGGCACAGTTTCACTCGAATTTCAAATATTTTTGTAAATTCCTTGTGTTATCGGGCGCATAGTTGAGGACTACATTAGTATTTTAAGTAGGGTATGCGAGCTTTGAGCATTTGAGGAATGAGCTCTAGTGGCCTTTATTGCAAGCGACTTGTATTTGTTTAATGTATTTACTTTAGTTGGCTTTTAATGATTGCTTTAACGTGTGTGTTGTTTACAGCTATTTGATTGAAGGCATTCGGTTGCTCGGAAATAAACAATTTAGTTCGGGTTCAATTTTTTCGGTTCAAGATTCAATAATTTAGATATCTTTAGCCGAGTATTGCTTAAATTTACCAATTCATGGCTGACAAATAGACTATGACTCCGAAAAGCTGCTGGATCTTCTTACGAGAAGAACTTTACTTTTATAATTCTAGAATGGCTCTTGAACAAGCGTATGATTCTCTCCATATAAAACAACGTCGTTAGTGAAATATAAAAATCATTGTAGTAGGCAATACAAAAATCTCTTAATTAAAAAAAAAACTATGAAAACTCATATAATTAAATTTCGAACACCAATGTATCTTCTCTTAATTAAACTATTATGCTTATACGATTATTAACATTCTTCTCTTTACATGTTTATTTCAGAGCATGACAGAGTCCTTCTCTACCTCTTGGCGTTGGGTGAGTTATTTGAAATGATCCTTTTTCAATGACGAAGCTTTTCAGCTGCTAAGCTCGCACTAGACAATGCATAATCCCTTTTATGGCATATAATACACAGTTATGCGTTCATATGCATTTACAGTTAGTAATTTACAACCGAAACTGGCAAAAGAGAATATTTATCATAATAGTGTCTTCTAAATGTGTATAAATGCTACGTTGTGGTTAACCAACTTGTGTTGCGTTACATAGTAGGAATAACTGTTAAGCATACAATTGGATTAGGAAAGCACAATTACAGTTGTGAACAAAACTCGATGGCGCTCAACAAATACATTTGCCAACTCATGTTGAACAGTAAAGTTGTAATATTTCAACCACACACACACACACACACAACTTCATCAGGCACACGCATTTCATTTACTCGGATATAAATATTCGCAATAAAACACAGGCCAAGTGGGAAGTAGTATTGTACATGTAACAAGAATTACAACAACAAACAGTCGCTCTGGGATTTTGGTAGACAATTTCGCATTTATTAAACCGGTGACAAGACAGTAAAACTTAAAATTAGTGGTAAAGGAAAAATCTATCTTCCATTCTTTTACCCAGTTGTCTTATCCGAAGACCCACTTATGTCAACTTATAAATATTTCTCAAAGCCATGATAGCTCACGAGCACTTTTTCAGCTGTGGAGTATACGTGCCTTATTTTAGAATAGATCTTATTGTAGTAGAGTCTAATATTAGTTGAAGAATGCCTCTTGATTTGCTTTTCGCGTCCTGGCTTTCGTTTCTACGATACCAAAGTACTGGTATTTCAAATCATATTAAATGAGATTAAGATTGTAGCATATTATAAGGGATGAACCTTAACCCTTATTAAGTTGCCCGGGTTCTATAGCGGACTCAAAGGAATGATGAAAAAGATAACAACAACTAGGGTTTGGTTTCCCTAAAAGCGGTCACTGCTTTTATTCATTTTCAATCAAGAAATACTTAGGTTGCGCAATCTTCATTTCATGTGAATATAAAATATGTGAAAAATTCTGCCTTTGTTCACCTATAAAAATTTGATTTCGGTGCAAAATGTATCTCCAACTCTATCTCTTTGCACTCACACATTCATATGTCCCTACAAAACGATTGATCTGTGCAACACTGTACCAACAGTTTTTGTTGTTATTGGCACTCGGTGAACCCTTCATTAGTAGCTTATGCTCTCTTCCATAAGAAATATCGAAGCAATCAGAATTCGTTTGAGCAGATACAATTCCAGCTACTTAATTAAAAAACATTAATATCCGAGAAACTCATTACCCAAAGGTGCCTCATGGAGCAAAACATAACTGTACAACGTACTTTCACACATATCCTTTACACATATGCTTTGCTCTCATCACCGAAGAGCGTGTAGATTTTTGCTAATAAACCTTCGATGTGAGTCGCCTCAGCGTGTCTTTGCCTTAGAAAAACACTCGCTTCTGCCAAATCAAATCTCGTTAATATTGCGAGAATGTATTTTTGTATTTTTCGAAATGTTGTTGGTTTGTCGGAGCGAGGCACACACAAGCTATAAAAACTCAATTTATTGCCTTAAAAAGTAATTAAAATGCCACAAACGCAGGCGGCAGGGTGAGAGTACATATGCCACATGCCACTTGCTACATGCTACATGCTGCATGCAACTGCAGAGCCAAGCGAAGTGCTGGATGCGAATGTGCTGTGCATTAATAACTTAAGAGCATTTGCAATCAGGGCGAACGACAACAGCAACAACAACACCAAACGTGTAGGAAGTATCAATAGCAACGTCAGCAGAGGCAGCGCAGCGAGCAGAGCAACTAACATTGCCATAATTTTTGGTAAAACATGCCCGATGTCGAGCTCGAATTGTGAGGTGATTTCCAAAAAAGCAAATACGAAGCACCAGTGCGTATACGTAATATTGATTAGGCATTGCTTGCAACAAAGCACCGTTATGCATATGAAAGTGCCATCCACACGCACGCACACACATTCACACATGCATCACTTTGGTTAGAGTTTGTCATTGTTTATGCGTCTGTTTTGCTGTGTGTACCGTTAGTTGGGCGAGATAAACAGGCACGCACGCGTGAGTGTGTGTGAGTGTGTTGCAATGTACTGCCAATTCATGTGTAACGGCACATTTTGCAATGGGAAAAATGCCAAAGTTCCCAGCCACACGCCGAGTGCTCGCTCGCTTCGAACAGTTGCACAAATACAATGCCACACACGTACGCAGTTGCATTGCATATATCTATATATGTGTGTATGTGTGTGTGTGGCACCATGAAAGATGCATATTTTATATGCGTAATGCGTTATGTCTATAACTTATTAATTGTTATGTTTGTTTTTGTAATTAGTGAAATTTCTCAGTGCAACAATTTGGATAAACCAAAGCTAAAAAGCGGTCAAGCGGAGGTCGGATAGCAGTGATTAGAATTACACATTAGGGTGGTCCAACATGTGCATTTATTTATGCTGGAGTTGTCGAAAACTTACTAGTTGAGTTATACTGTGAAGATAATCAATTGAGAAGTGGAGGTCTTTAAGTGGAGGTCTTTACAAAAAAATCTTGAAATATTCAGAGACTTGGCTTCACTTTCATGCTTAATCACAGCCAGAAGTTGTATTCCTCGAAAGATATTTTTATTCAAGGAGAAATCCTCACTCTTTCACTTTGGACAGAACTTAAAGCGATGTTGTTTTTGGAGGAAATTCCTCAGCCTTTTGTTGATTGGTAAAAGCCCTTGCGAGGTCCAATAGAGATACGCTTCAATCAAAACTCTTTGTGTTGGATGTTTTGCAAAAAATTATTCAATTGACTTTGATGATTGAAGAAAGTTCCGAAGAAGAACAGAAGTATGATCCATGACCTTCTATCTTCCTCAATAGATGACTCTCGCGCTGAGAGATGTCAATATATTCACATTTATAGTAATTTGAGTTCCCAATTATGGAATGAGAAATTGTGCAATTACAGTTAAAAGAATGATACTTGGATAGATCTTCCAAAATGTTCTGCCGTCGACTATTCTATGTTTAAAAACAAAATTATCTTCCAACATATATACATATGTATATATAACCTTTTCTTCAATGACTAGTAAAATCCTATGAGAGAAGACAGAACAAGGTTTGGTATCTCATATTTCAGTTATATGGATTTCTAAAAGAATTTAATGTAGCCTTCAAGTTTTAGAACTTAGGCTTAGAAAATGGTGGCTATAACTTAGGTCGAGTTAGTTAGACTGCCAGAGAAAACTGCTGAATTTCAGCTGGGAAATGAGGGGACAATCAGAACTCACATTAGATGTGGAAATAATATGTTTGAATACTCTATGAGATTAGATTCTGATGAAACCTTTTCTTCAATGGCCTATGTATAGATTTGAGGCCACGGTCATGGAACTTACTGTGTTACTGGGAAAATATCTCCAAAACCATGCAGAGTCTGGCAAATTGAAATTTTCAGATATTATATATCGTTCCACATCCAACAGACTCTTACTTAAAAGAACAAAAAGTACAGAAGGCTATATCTCTTCAACCCCAATGTGGCTGTGCGCGGTATGATAACCTAACAACGATGGCAAACGCCAAAACAAATACAAATGTAAATGCATTCGTTTATTGTAAACAAAATTTTTATTTATTTTCAACTGCTGCACCATCCGCTCCCTTCCAACCCGCCCCGATTCTGGAGATCAATAACAATAGCGTCGCTGATTGTTTTGTAGGTGTCGCTGCACTGTTTGCATACGCGGCGACTATCTGCCACAACACGGACCGCCCTCACACGCCTCTTTTGGTCCAGCCAGCGTCCGTGTGCCATGCGCACGCAGCGTTTGCTTTTGGCTCGTACATCGGAGCTTTTGTTTTATTTACAAATTCAATCAGCGCGCAATTTAATTAAATGTAAACAACAAATGTTGTTATTGTTGTTAGTCGCTCGTGTGAGAAATGCTGGCGGTGCTGCAGCAATTAACAACACATTTGCGCTGCCGACGGGTTGGCGCGCGGGCTTTGGTGGTCAACTACGCCAACCGCAATGCGCGGTGCAACCGTCATTTATGGTGGCACCCTTCGCCCGCCCCACCACACTGCGCCACCACATAAGTGGGTGCCCACAATTGCCTGCGGTTAATGCAACTCGGCGCATCTATGCTTTCCGGCGACGCGTCATTTCCGGTTGTTTTGACGCTGGTCTGTAAATACTTCTTGTTGTTGTAATATTGGTACGAAATGTATCGCAGCAATTATAAAACGCTCCAGTATCTGCGTGTTTTAATTATTAATTTATTATTTAAGCATAATTTTATAGTGATTCATGTGGAACTGTTGGTTTCCGGTTTACCATGTACACATATTTACTATATATACTGAGCTCAATTGCGCTCAATTTCAGTTATGATTCAAGAGTATGTTTATCTTAATAAGTCAAATGGTATAGATTTAAGCTGAGTACGTGAAACACTCAGGCCCTCAATTAAGTTTAGTTATAACCGATTAGTAGCTTTGAAGAATCTGAATATGAATAAATCTATTACCTAAATCTAATTTAAGAATTTTAAGACGTTAGTTCGTTGTACTGAAATACTTTTTAACACTTGGCCTAAATGTAGGCAACAATTTTCCCAAAGTGTTACCATCGGACATGTAGTCTACTTTTGGGAGCTGTGATATCTTTCTTGCTTACTGAAAATGTTTTAAATGAAATAAATTAAACATTTTCTAAAAGTGTCTTCCATTTAAATGCACATGGTAATTGCTTTAATGACAATAAGAACTATATTTCGCACTACTTAATTCTCTACTAAATGGCAAAATATGGTTAATTAATATATTTGCAATTATCCAAAACCTCAATATAGTAGCTGCTAGTGCTTAGTTTATGCGCGTCAAGTTGTAAATAACTGATCCTTGCGGCGAATGCTTGACTTGAGGGTGGGTGTGCTTGTGAATCGGTAGTAAATTCATAATTTATGTTTAATTTATAATTTCAGCACATTGCCTTAAATTAATGAATCAAGGCTGGATAAATACGTTGTTAAATATAACTACGCATATGACAACAGCAACAACAAGAACAACACAGCGAGAGACTATATTTACTGCTTTTACTTTGGTCATAATGGCAACCATTCATTCGTTGGGCTGTTGGGTTCTGGTTTTTGTTGTTGTTGTAGTTGTTGTTATTGCTTTTGTTGCAATATAACGAATTTATGTGACAAATAAATTAATGATGTTGGAGAGCGCTGCAGCAGCTGTGCCAACACCCACAGTCCACAGCCCATAGCCCAAATTGAGCGCAGCATTTATGCCTTTGGCCGTAAACATTTCGATGTAAATACTCGCCTGTTGTGCAGTGCATAATTACACTCACAGCCGTACATATTCATATTTATGTACGAGCATGTACATGTGTATGTACTTAAGTGAAAGAAGCTCTGTGATGCTTTTAGCCTCACTCGGCTGTTCGGCGCTGAGCTGGATCTGACCGACCCTTGTAAAAAAGAAATTTATTGTTGCATTTTGCTGTTGATTGCTCAGCGTTATCGTATTGTTATTATTGCTATTATTGTTGTTGTTGTTGTTGTTGTCGTTGTCATTGCATATGCCGGTGGTAAAAGTTTTGTCATCACTTCTCGCTCGCATCCTGCAGCTACACGCGCACACACACAGACACACACCGAACACGACACACAAGCTCAGCGCGTTTTCCCGTTATTCAAACGCACACACACTCACACGCGCCCGTATTCACTTGCAATGTACTGTTACTGTCATTAATGTTCTGAGGCATCGTAATCAGTTGCTATAACAACCGCTCAACTTTTCTCATTTTGAACTGTTTCACGCGCTCAAATGCACACGCTTTGTACCGTTATGACTTCGCTCCTTTGCTGTTGTTGCATGCCATTAGCGCGTGTTCATGTGTGTGTGTGTGAGCTTGTATTGTCATTAATAATAACACATTCATATGCTGCCTATCCATTTGTGCTTCATCGCCACACACACTCACACACACACAAACTCATATGTATGTATGTGCAGCGCAGCTCAGCGCCATGCTCGGTTCGCCGATGTTATCGTCGTAAATGTAAAACGATTAATCATAGCGATTCATTGCGAATTATAATAGCCCCCAGCAGTTCCGAAGAGAATGTCAGTTTCAACGCACACAAACACTTGTTCATCTGTTTTCATGTATCTGTGTGTGTAGGTGTGTGTGGTGAGGCTGTCATGTTGGACGACGCAAAATGGAAATGGCTGCGATTTTGCAACATATGCAGTTGAAATAAAAAATAATTTCATCTGACTATTTAGTAATCGTTTGCCAACAAATGAGCGTATTAAACAGATATCAACAACAACTCCGAGCGCTTGCAACAACTTCGCTTTTGAGAACAACTTTTAACGATAATTGTACAATGTGTTCGGTCGCATCAAATGGAAAAAGTATTTCGTATAATTTCTGCTTCGGAATCCTTTGCTGGTTGCTTGTTTACTGATGCTACATAGAATCTGTTTCTTTAACACATTGGCTGCCAAGCGGTTGTGACAAAAACCTTTTGTTATAAACTGGTGTAAATCGGGAACATATTTAATTTTGTGATGTTCGCAGAGGTTTTTGTGTTCAAAGATACGACAAAAATGTGCCTCGAGGTTTTTTATTCTTACCTGTTTTATCTTATGTTTGTTTTTTATTCTATAAAATTATTTTCTTCTATTAAAATGCCAGACAAAATTGAGTATCGAACAACTTCTGTCGCATGTTTTCGTGCGACGTGGCACTCCATGAATCCCTTGGCAGCCAACGTGTTAAAGACTCGAATGAGGTTTAGAGCCAAGCTAATTGTGGTATATATTATAGCGCCTAGTGGTAGGCAACGTTTTGCTTTAATTATGAGTTACAAAGGTGGCCTGCATATTATATATCCTTCAAAAAGTACTAAAATGAATTCTTATTAACCAATGGAATTATTCGGAATTTAATTCTCTAAATTGCGTATTATAATACACATTTTATCACCCGTAAACGACTTGGGTTCTTTTGTAGCCGCTCGAATTCGGATACTAAATTTTTAAAGACTGCTAAAAGAGTGTCCTATAAGATGCTTCGTAATTTCTAACCCAATTTCGATTGGTGTAAATTCTATTATATTGAATAACTAAGCTCCTAAAGGTTGAACACATCCTCTAATAGCAACAATTTGTGAAAACGTTGCCTACATTTAGGCTAAGGGTTGAAACTTAAACTTTTAAACCTAAAATCTTAATATTCATAATTTTTTTTTATATTATACAAATATATATTACTACAACTCTGAAATATGAGCATCCATATTTATCAACTACAGGATATTTCAGGGGTAAATTAATTAATTTGATTTTTTTTGCAAAATAATGTGTGAGGTATTATCACAAAGATAAAAATTGGATCTTATACTCTAAATCCCCTGTTTTTAGAATACGCTGAGTTCCACGAAATACAAAATTATTTAAAAAGCCAAGTAGGCAAAAAATAATTTGTATTCCCACTCAACCATTGTTAAAGTGCTTGGAAATATGCGTCTGAGAAGTATGATTCAAATTGAGTTAATTCTGTAGAAGAAAAGAGGCATGGCTATTATAATTACAATTTCATTCAAATAAACATAGCCGAATTATTTTTAAAACCCATTTCATTCGATTACCGAATCGTAATTTTCAGATAATCGAATAAGCCACACAAACAGTGTTCTTTGTGTTTTTTGTTTTGACTTCCGAACAATTAAATTCGATTCGCACTGTGCTTTGTTTGCATAAATAATCGATCTTACTCAGCATTTCGTGCGCAGCATGAATTCACGCAAAATTACCAAAACCAAAAATTCAAGATTTTCCGAAAATTATTCAAGAGAATGCAATTTAATAATTGTTCGAGACAATTGAGTTTCACAACAAATTAAGTCAATAAATTTAGCCAATGTTGCCATTGTTGAACATGCAAAATGTTTAATTTGAAAGTAAAACTCAGCACAACCACACCCATAGACACACACACACACAGACAGAGACACACTCACGCAAATTGAACATATGCCGCTCCCACAGCAGGTCCGTTTGGCTGGGGGTTGGGGTGAGAAACCAAATGGAAATTTTGTGATTCCGCTTCAACACCCAAAGACATTGTTGGAATATATTTAAATTCTCTTCAGATGTTGCAAGTGCGAAACACATACACACACACGCACTCACGTGTGCATGCCACACATTTGAGCAGTTGCATGTGCATATCTCGAATGGTTGGCGTTGCAAGAAGTTTGCATGAATGTATTCGAGGATTGCATGTGTGTTGTTGCTTTTGCAGCGCATAGCAGCAGCCGCATACGAATGCAACCTTGTATCGGAATGTTGCGCGTTGCTTCTCACTTAAAACAATTCCATTCGTTTTATTGCATTTGTTGTTGTTGTTGTTGCTGTTGTTTTTATTCCACATTGACTATTACCTAAATTCCTGCAGCATTAGTTGTTGTTGTTGTTGTTGTGGCGTTTACTTGCTCGGTTTTTGCAGCTAAGCAAAGTGATATCTTTTATATTTGCATCGCATTTGTATGTGTGGACCATAGATATGCACAGTTAGAGTTTTTCCATCCTCCCTTAGTGGCAACAGTGGCAATAAACTGCTCGGAGAAAACAATGTTTCGTGCGAAAATGAAGTGTTGAGCATATTTCGAATGCAAATTTTTGCAAGTCTGGCAACCTGCATAGCCAATATGGCTTAGGGAGCTCTGCTAAAATTGTTGTGTATGTGGCTAGCTGTGCTAGGAGTCTTGCTTATAGAAACTGAGTTGAAGTGTTGCAACACTTCCCGACATTCCAAATCCTTTTAGTAGTGACATTTTTAAATTAAAAGCATATTATTATTGGAAAATTTAAATTAATTTCATAATTTTTTTATTTTAATTTAATTTTTTGCAGATCGAAGTTCAAGGACTCATCAAAGACCAATAAAGAGGTGAGTACCGGAAAATTAATACATAGACTGAACATTATATTATCATTACCCTGTAGATTCTCGTGTGTATCTTAATTTTCTGTACTTTCCCCGAACGCTTTGAACTGACTGAAATGTAAACGGTATTATATATGAAATGGGCCGGGTTCTATTTCACCTTTGAGAATGTCCTACTTTTTATACTCTCGCAACAACAAAGTTGCTAGAGAGTATTATAGTTTTGTTCACATAACGGTTGTTTGTAACACCTAAAACTAAAAGAGTTAGATATAGGGTTATATATACCAAAGTGATCAGGGTGACGAGTAGATTTGAAATCCGGATGTCTGTCCGTCCGTCCGTCTGTCCGTCTGTCCGTCTGTGCAAGCTGTAACTTGAGTAAAAATTAAGATATCTTGATGAAACTTGGCACAAATATTCCTTGGCACCATAAGAAGATCAAGTTCGAAAATGGGCGGAATCGGACCATTGCCACGCCCACAAAATAGCGAAAACCAAAAACACATAAAGTGTCATAACTAAGCCATAAATGAAGATATAAAAGTAAAATTTGGAATAAAGGATCGCACTAGGAGGGGGCATATTTGGATGTAATTTTTTTGGGGAAGTGGGCATGGCCCCGCCCACAAATCGGTTATTTGTATTTAACTCGCAAACTAATAAAGCTTTTTAAACCAAACTTTCTGCAGTCGGTTCTATTACATGCCCCACCACACACCATGAAAATAGTTGAAATCGGATAATAACCACGCCCACCTCCCATACAAAGGTTAGGTTGAAAATTACTAAAAGTGGGTTAACTAACTAACCAAAAACGTCAGAAACACTAAATTTCACATAAATAATAGTAGAAGGCAGCTGCACTCAGATTTTTTTACAAAATGGAAAATGGGCGTGGCATCGCCCACTTATGGGTCAAAAACCATATCTCAGGAACTACTCGACCGATTCGAATGAAATTCGGTATATAATATTTTCTTGACACCCTGATAACACGCAAAAAAATGGGCGAAATCGGTTTACAACCACTACTACTTTCCTTATAACTCAATTTTGAAATCCATCTTATTCCTTCACTTTATAATGTAAACATAAGGAACCAATGAAGATAACGGAATAAAACTTTACACAATTAGTGCATATCATCTCTGGCTTCACTTGTGAAAAAATTGTCGAAAACGGACCATAACTTTTCAAGGCCCCAGATATCGAACATGCTGAACTTAGCGCCTAAGGATAAATTTTAACCGAAAGTATGGGTAAATCTCTCAGATATCTCAATTTAATTCAGAGATAATTGTTTTCTTCTAATAGTGTGTCTCTGTTCCAAAAATTATTAAAATCGGGTCATAACATTTCCATATACCTCATTGTAGGTTTTTCAAAAGTATCTTCTCCTAGCTCCCATATACCTAATTATAGGTTTTTCAAAAATACGGTGAGCTTTATTCCGCATATATGTATTGGTTAAATTTCTTCAATAAATTGCGAGAGTATAAAATGTTCGGTTGCACCCGAACTTAGCCTTTCCTTACTTGTTATAATACAAGTTTATTCTAGTTCTTTTAGAAGATGGACAGACACAACCTTACGTATATCTCAAACACAATTTGACTTTCTTTTTTCATTTTCAAAATTAGAGTTCGCATCCAACCTCAAAAATGTGCTGCCTGCTATCCCCTGGCTTACATTTGTGTATAAGTTTGTGAGGTTTTCTTCACAGTTAGTCACTGGACCACGGCTTACAATGGCAACCAGCAATGGTGGACATTCATTATCCGCCATTAATTAATTCATAATTTTAGAGCAATTCGTATGTTACATACAACAAAGCTCGAAATATACATGCTTTAATAGCAATCCTCATGTGTCTTCCCAACATAAATGTGATGTGTAATAAATTAACAGTTATTAACTGTTTTCTGTTATCTTCTTCCATTTCCCTCTTCCGCAACGGATTTTCACTTGTCATTTGTATTTTATACACAACTTAGAGACAAAGACTCGCAATTTGCTATTTTAATTCGATGAGATAAACGCGCTGAGCCACATACGAACACACACATACATACATACATATATACAAACAAAGAGGAGGAGCATTCGCGCATTGCCTGGCAATAGATAGTGGGTCTTCTCCACGGCAAATGGAGAAAAATGTTTGAAAAATCGCATTTTTTGCATGCAACTCCGTCGACTGTGCAGCGAAACAAATAAAAGTTGTACTCAACACCCACCAACACCCACACATACACGTGCATGGATAGTAGAGCAGGGAGTGGGAGCGCAACGCTTTGTTTGACCAGTGGCATTGTCCGAACTATGCTAAACTGACGTTTCATCAATCACTCCGGATAATTCGCACATTAATCAAACTGAGCGGACGGAGAGTGTTTGGCACTTGGACAACTAACCCCGGAAAAACACACCCGCACCCTCACACGCACACACACACATGTGCTGAAAATGTTCTCAATTCGTGTTGGGTAAACAAAACAGCAACAAATAACAAATAGACAACGCGGGATTTATGTAGCAGCTTTAGAGCCGCACATTTGTATGCGTGCGTGGGTCTGTGTGTGAATTGCACCGCTACACTAATGCCAGCAACAAAGCGGATGGAGTTCATAAAAGACTACAGGCGACCCCGTAGAGAGTCTGTATTGTAGATAAGGAGATATGTATGATATGATATGAGGTAAAGAGCAAACTATTTAACCAACAAAATCGGAAATGTTGCCGAAATAAGCATTGAGTTACTTTTATAAAATGACCATTGACTTACTGGGAGAGTAATATCAGGGGAATATTTCGTACGTGTATTAGATGTAAAATTGAAAATTAGAAATTAATTAATTTCCATTACCAGTCTTCATTTGAGACAAAGTGATTTATCAGTTTATAATGCTAGGCTCGTTGGGTTTGACTACAGAAACACAACACTTTATTTTATTAGCAATTTTTGCATTCAAATTCCAGCTTAATCTTAAGCTTTTACTTCAATATGCATTCAGTCCTTCCTCTCAATCTATACAAAGCACTACTCAGCTGCAGTGCGAGCTCCACTTGAGCAATAAGTTAACGGAAGAGATCGGTGACTTACATACATATCGCTCATTTACATGAATAGTGTCACAACTCAAAAAAGTTGAGAAGTTGAGCGATATGTACCTTAACTTTCGCTGATAGCTCTTCCTTGATAGATAGCTTTCATCAAGGTGAAAGCTCTTAGAAAGCTTTGACGGAAAGATCTTTGGTGGATATGTGTTTCGGACAGCTCATTAATTTTATCAACAAATACTTAGAATATTCACAAAATAGTATTAAAAACTAATTTATTTAATATATGCAAAGTGAAAATGATAATATTCCTCCACTGTTGTACTTATTTAATTTAGACAAAGTGCAGTGTAATGAAACGCTATTGGAATTTCAAATCTTTTTAAGAAACAATTTGCTTTTGATAATTGACATTTTGTATGGTTTTTCCTCTAGAAGTTTGTCATAAAACCAGCAAGTGAATGAAGTTGGCAAGCATTTAGTCCAAAGTAAAGAAATTAATGTTTTTCTGCTTTGATCTTTTAATAGCGTCATTATCAGCGTCAGCATCATTAAGTTCGTAATGGCAGCTTTAGCAAATATTTTTAAAACAAATTTAATGAGCATTTTTTTATCAAATGAAACTTTTGCTATAATTTCTGCTGCGTTAAGAACGCTTGGCCAGTCTCGCCTCTCTTCTGTTTTATTTTTCACTTCTTTTTTGTTGCTTAGCATTTATTTTAATTTTAATGAATGGTCTTCCTCCCACTTTCATGCTATCCCACTATCTTCCGCCCAACTCTCCTGTCGGCTCAATTACAAAAGCCAAGTTTCAATATTCACTTTTTCGCTTGCAACATCTTTTATTGCCGTTAGTGCTTTGGAAAACTTTCATTTTTTAATGACGTTCATAGGTCATCGCCGTCAAACTTTCAGCGGAAGCCGCAAAATGAACGCTCACAAGACATTAGAGAGTAAATAACATGGAAAAGCGAGATTTGACGGCGCTTCTTTGATGGACACCGTTTAAAGTTTTCAATTGCTTTTTTAATTATTGTTCTGTCGTGCGGTTTTGTGCTCCTAATTGCTGGGATTTAATTGTAACATTTGTGGGCGGAGTGATGCATTTATGAAGTGCTTTATACTGACTGACTTGGTCTAAATTAATAAAATAATCTATAAATCATAAATTTATGATAAGAATATATTCAGTCAGTAATATAGAGAATTTCCTAATTGCCTAAATTGAAGGGCTGTCTGAAACACATATTGACCAAAACTCTTTCAGGAAAAGCTTGCGAGGAGCTTTCACTTTGATGAAAGCTTTATATCAATGACATGTTCTCAGGGAAAGCGCTGCGCTTTTCCATTTACTCAACGTGTACATATGTATATACATATACATATAGACTTAACGAACTTTTGGCTAAAGAATAAAGCAAGTTCAAGCAAGCGATGAGATAAATGTGAACCATTAAAAATGTTTTTTACGAAATAATCTGCAAAGAAAGTCTCAAAAAAGAGAATAAGAAAGAATGCGGAACTTTAATGAGAAAATAGTTGCTCTAGATTAAATGTATTCTTCACTCAAAATGGCACATTTTCTCATGAGAGAAGAAAGAGTGAGATGTAAAGTTGACTAAAGCAAGCAGCACAACCATTTCACTACACAAGAGGAATGAAAAACTGTGACAAAATTCACTAAAAAGAACTTATATTAAATAATCTTAAACTTTCTTAAGAAAATTATTAAAATCCATGTACATATGACTAAAGGAGGAAACTGCGAAAAACTTCGACGTTGGCACCATGTGCACTCCACTCGCGTCATTTGTGAAATGTCATGTTTCACAGCGTGAGAGTACTCATGTTTCCTCCATTAGTGTGTGTATATTTCTTAAGCATCGAGGCAAAACAGAATATTTCGCCCTCATGCCCTGTGCTGCCTCTCCCTTATTACCACCTCCGGCATATTTTTTCATCCATAATTTGTTTCTTTTTCAGTACCTATTCATTCTTATTTGCGCTGTTTCCCCCGACCCTCAGCCTTAGCGCCTCACTTATCCATCACTCATCAGGCGGATTTTGCACTTAATACGCTGCCATTTACAATATCAAACTAATACTCTTACGCTGCCACTCATATTTTTTATGAAAAGCAATATCACCTACGGAGAGCCTTGCTGCCCCGCCGATATCTCCAGTCAATCATTTTCATCGAACGTCATACACATTTGCTCACACCCACTCTGTCCCCTGCCCTGGTCGTCAATATCCATATTGTACCGTTAATCTTAACATATTTCAGAGCTTGCCTTGTCATCGCAGCCTACGGAGCAGCGAGTTTGCTTCTTTCACGCTTATTTTTTGTGAAATCATTGCGTTAAAAGTAGATTTTTACGTTTCACTGACGACGGTTGCTTCGCACCCCGCACCTCTCTCACCACTCGCACTGCTGTTGTATTGTTATTGTCATCGCTCTCATTAGCCGCCTCCATTCATGACTCTAATCATTGCTAATGGAACTAAGGCCTGGCGAAGTCTTATATTACCCGGCGTGTGTTTGTACATATATTCTGTCCGGATGCACTCTCGCTAATGCAGTTTTTGCAATTCTTATTAATTAGATAATGAATCACAATCAAGTTTAGCAAATAAAGACAAGATGTAATATATTGTTTGGAATCAAAAACGAGTTTGGAATGAAGAGAGTTGACTCTGGAGAAAGTGAAATAAAGTAATTCAAAGCAAGGTTTATAACGCAAAGAGCAGACACTTGCATGTCAAATGGTCCTACTGGCCGACGGACTGTTTCTATCGAAATATCGAATAACAAGATTTACGTTTCCCATTTAATATACACTGTATTGAAACTTTACCGATAATATAACCTTCATCTGCTTCGATTCGCGATGACTAGGTTTAAACTCTCCTCATTTACGAAGCTTTCCATAGGAGACCGGGATCGAACCCATCGAAGACATAAAAGTCATTACGAGTATTAGTGCACACAATGGAACTCAAACATATTTTTAACAAGTAAGGAAGGGCTAAGTTCGGGTGTAACCGAACATTTTATACTCTCGCAATTTATTTATTTAACTTTATTTATATTATATAATACACAATTTGACCCACATATTCGTCTTATATATTGTATAAAGTCCATTGAAAGTTGGAAACCATAATATTAGGTTAGAAGCACCGAGGTCCTCGTGTTCGATATATGGGGCCTTAAAAACCTATGGTCCGATTTCGGCGATTTTTAGAATGGGGCTGCCACACTATTAACATAGTATTTGTGCAAAGTTCTGCACCGATATCTTCACTAGTACTTACTTTATATATTGTAAAGTAAACGATTCAGATCGTCTTCAAAGTTCTGGTATATAGGAAGTAGGCGTGGTTGTGAAGCGATTTGGCCTATTTTCACAACATATCATTGGAATGTAAGAAAACTATTACAAACCAAGTTTCATTGAAATCGGTCGAGTAGTTCCTGAGATATGGTTTTTAACCCATAAGTGGGCGACGCCACGCCCATTTTCCATTTTGTAAAAAAAATCTGAGTGCAGCTTTCATCTGCCATTTTTATGTGAAATTTAGTGTTTCTGACATTTTTCGTTAGTGAGTTAACCCACTTTTTGTAATTTTCAACCTAACTTTTGTATGGGAGGTGGGCGTGGTTATTATCCGATTTCTTTCATTTTTGAACTGTATTAGGAAGTGGCTAAAAAAACGACTCCAGAAAGTTTGGTTTATATAGCTCTATTGGTTTGCGAGATATGTACAAAAAACTTTGTAGGGGGCGGGGCCACGCCCACCTCCCCAAAAAAATTACATCCAAATGTGCCCCTCCCTAATGGGATCCTATGTTCCAAATTTTATTTCCATAGCTTTATTTATGGCTTAGTTATGGCACTTTATGTGTTTTCGGTTTTCGCCATTTTGTGGGCGTGGCAGTGGTCCGATTTTGCTCATTTTCGAAAGCAACCTTCCTATGGTGCCAAGAAATAAGTGTGCCAAGTTTCATCAAGATATCTTAATTTTTACTCAAGTTACAGCTTGCACAGACGGACGGACGGACGGACGGACGGACGGACGGACGGACGGACGGACGGACGGACAGACAGACATTCGGATTTGAACTCCACTCTTCTCCCTGATCACTTTGGTATATATAACCCTATATCTAACTCGTTTAGTTTTGGGTGTTACAAACAACCGTTATGTGAACAAAACTATAATACTCTCTAGCAACTTTGTTGTTGCGAGAGTATAAAAACTAACCTAAAATTACATTGTCAATTCGTTGGAACCCATGAAGTAAAACAAAAGAAATATTTTATAGCAGGCAATACTCCAAGCCAATTTTTCTATCATAAAATATTTCCCCAAGGATTAATATATCCAACATGAGTGGAGTATAAGTATTCCTCGACCAACCTCATATACTAATAAATCCACTCCTTTCTCCACTAAAACACACCCATAACTACTTTTGACGTCTAAAACGTCTTGTTTACTACTAAAATTCTACAAATCACTTCTGCAACTTTCCCACAAAAGCTCATCAACTAATAACCCAGTTAATACAAATTTACAACTTCAACTTCAATCATTTAATGTTCGGCACTCAGAGTCGAAAGTAAGCACACTAGATTGCCACTGAGAAGACAGACAGCGAATTGACACAGTTAGAGCATAAAAGCTTACTATTAACTCTAGAGTCCATTGCTTGCTCTAATGGCACGTTTTGTCCGATATTTAATTGTGTCATTAGTGATTACAACTTAATGCGCACAACCAACAAATGGTTGTGAGCGAATATTCAATAACTCGGTAGACAGGGAGGCGGTCGGGAGGCGGACGCCTCCATTACAAATACGAGTGATGGCACAGAAAATGACTCGTCTAAGTGCGGCAAACTTTATGCGAAGCGAACGTAAGTAGATTTGTGGCGCACACTTGTGTGTTGCTTAGAATCTTAGAATCAATGAAAATGACTCGCTTATTTGGCTTTTGTAAGCATTGCTGTTGCTGCTGCTGCTGAACTTAATAATCTGTGTCAATAGGTATGAACTGAGTTCGAGCATTCGAGTGTGAGTGTGTGGAGAAGAGGAGGAAAACTGGAGGAGAGTTCGTACCACTAGTGGCAGGTAATCATGAAAGCTCATCTCGGTGGCACGCATACACGCACACACGCCATCGCTTAGCAGCGCTGCATTAAGTTGCTCAATCACTGCTCGCCATTGCTATTGTTGTTGTTGTTGCCCCGACCAACCTAATTTGGCTTTCAGCATTTTTCCATGTGCCTCGCTCTCGCATTCTTCCTCGTTTGCTTCCTCTTGCCTCAACAGCAACAACAGTCATTCGTTGTAATGCGAGACTGTGATTCTCATGTTGAATTACTTCCGGTGAAATCGCTTTGTTTGGCATCACGCAACACCGGAAATGTTTGGCTGTTTGCAATGCGCCAACGCACTCACGCACGCACAGGAAGCACACACAGTTCCACAGCTAAGGCAAGACGTTCGCCTTGGCATTATCCTCGGTCCACGCGCCAGTACCACCTCCAGCGGAGTCAGCGTCGGCAACTACATTAATAAAAGTGCCAGCAGGTGCGGCGAGCGGGGTTGGCGGCGGGTCACAATGGGTCTCATGAATCGCAAGCGTCGACAATAAAGTGCGCAATGTGAACAATACAAAGGCAAATTTTATTTTCCGGTGCAAAAATCACACACCGACTCATACTCACTCACTCCGATACACTGGCAGTAAGTCTGAGCTTCTTATATGCATATTGCCATTTCTTATTTGCTTATAGCATACAATTTGGCGCAGCAGCTGCTCTTTTTCCCTACGAAGCGTTTTGCCTGTCACTATTTCTAAAGCCACTTCGACGATAACCCCCTCAGACCTCTTTTCACCCCGCGCCAGCGTGTGTGTCAACGCCTTCTTCTCGACTTGTCACAGATTGATTAGCGGCAGTTAGCACACATGCTTATGCATTTGTCAACAAAAGCACCGCCAAGTCGTGCTGACATTAATATGTGTTTGCACTAATATGCCGTATTAGTAGACGTCATTACTTTGGCCTGACAGCTTTGACTAATACGCTCGCTCGCCCCGAGCAGCGGCGCGCCGCTTAAGCAGCGTGAATGACAGATTTGCAGTCGACAATTTCGCTCCGAATGACAGCCTGTGTCAGGACAATAGCTTCGACCGGATGCCGTTAATGCGAGCGCATATGGGGACACGAATGTGAATGTGTGGGTCTGTGTGTGGGTCCGTGCTCTTGTGTTCATGCAAATGACAGTTTGCTTTGAATATCCGAGCGGATGAAATTAATTTAATCGAAGCAGGACACATGAGCGCAGATTAATAGTATATGTACATACGCCTAATTATACTATTGTAACTGCTCACATTTGGACTTGGATATGTAAATCTCGAGCGAAATTATAGGCACCTTATGTAGCGGTTCCTTCAACAAGCCATATAGTCTGTCTAATTAAACCCATGGGTAATAGTTCAAAGGATTGGTATAAACTGTCCTATTATTAACTAGTTAGTGAGTAGTTTCTTACAATGGAGCCCTGTGAATGAAACAGAGTGCTCAACTTTACTCTTATCTTATATTTCTGCTCCCTTTCTTATGGCACGTTGAATATTGTTTCAGTCAGGAGCACAGAGACGGAATTGTATCCATTTCACTGAAACTCCAGGGATCCTCGATAAGAGCAAATAAATACTAAAAACAACGACCTTCCTCAAATAATTAAATCTTCTCTCCGAAGAACCAGCTTCGCATAGCAAAATATTTGAAATAGAATAACTTTCATTTAATGAATTTATTTTTCTACAATCGAAGTGTCGACTGCTTCACTGGCATTCCTTTGACTTCCTTTTTTAAGCGTGTGCCTGCCGTTGGTTGCCTCTATTACCCCATGTCTGCAGACAAGGGTGCTTACGTGCCTGCGTGGCTTCTTTCCGCCAACTACTACAAGGTTCAGAGTCGTCCCCATAGCTTTTCGTTTGAATGTCTTTGAGTTCTATTAATTTGACGCTCGCATTTCAATTCAGCAGCTCGCATGTGTGTGCGTCTACAGATCAAACGAAAAATGTCAACATTTAATTTCCTTCGCCGATCGCTCTTGGAATTTTAAATTCAAAATCAAGAAATATTCGCTCCACTCTCCCCCATAGTAGCGTAGCTTGGTTGTATGAGCTCAAAGGCAAGATATTTACTCACATATGAGCGCATGGCAAAGTGGTTGCGGTAGTGGTAAGGGGGGACGACTGCGAATACATTTTACTTAATTTATCCTCAATCCCTCACGTGACTGACAAATTTAATGTCAATACAATTTCCGATAGTATTTCTTTCCTTACTTTCCACTCTGTGCTACACACACACATATAACCATATGGAGGAAAACAAATGGGTAGATAGGGGGAGGAAGAAGACGAGGAAGATTGCGTTTGATGACTTTTTCCACACTTCCTAACTGGAGTGTTAGCACATATTGTCTGTGTATTTTTTACTCGCGTCTGCATACGTTTATGTAAATACTGCTCTGCTTTGTTCGCTGAGCTTGAAACTAGAGAAAGAGAGGAATTCATCTACAAGTATTTAAAGAAAACGGAGAGTAGATTGTTACTCTCTCAAGTTCTTCTAAATTCGCTATCAGTCCGTTATTTTATGGGTTATTCTTAAAGCCGGATAAATTAGAATTCAGGTCTTATACCATGGAAACCTTAAGCTCTCTGAAATAAGAAGCCGTGAAGACAACTGCCTCAGAAAATGATTGAAAGCTTTTCCCAAAGTTTTCTCTCGGGGTTATGGATGGGATTCAGATTCGCAGAAAGGATTCAGAACTTCTGACTCCGTTCCAACGGCAGTCGGTTCTACGTAACCGGACCCGAATTTCTATCTAGACCAGGATTGTCAATTCGGCAGCATTGCTACAGCAACAACAATACAACACACGGACTCCACTTCTGTCTACTTTTGAAATCCTGCAGCTTTTATGTGAACTAATAAGTTTTAGTATGAAAAAAGTATTCGATTTCGAAACCCAAACGTCCACCTAATCCTAATATACTTTTATATACACCTACACCTACATTAGTTGAAGCCAATATAGAAATTTTCGTATGTCACATGCATATAATTTTACACATACACACACCCAAACAGCCAGTTGTCATGCTGACTTTGTATCGATAAAAATAGAAGCTTTGAGGTCCCTCCAAAGTGATTTTTCAACGTCTTGGCCCGGCAGCAGGGCCACCTACGCAAACTAATCTACATCTCAGTGTGTGCACGGATATGTCTATGAGAGTACATACACACATTATTTACCCAGCATTGATAGTCGTCTGACATTTTTCTCAGCACTCCGAAACTTTTATCTCCATCTCCGAGCTGCTGTCTCATCTTTGCACGAGAAACTATTCTTAGCTTTTATTTGCTTCCTTTTCTCTTTGGTTTTCGCATTTTCCCTCCGGCGTAAGCGTCACAGAACCTGCCACAGCTGCGGCTGCATGCTTTTTCAGTCGCACAAACTAGCCTCGGGGTGAGGGTCACACCGCACCTTGTGGCCGCTTCGGCTGGCATGTAACTAATGACAGTTCGTTTTGTTAAGTCGATAAAACTGTCAGTGATAGCCGAAGTTGGGGCCGACTCGTCGCCAAGAAATGAAAACAAATCGCGACGGAACAGCAAGAGCAAAAACAACGTGAAATACAATGTAATCAAAATAGCGCCGACAAAGTGTTGCTTAATATTCGGCGCATTTATTTTAATACATTTTGGTAATATGTTCCTTGTCCGCTCGAGTATGTGACGAAAATATTGCTATTTTGGTAAAAAATTATCTTTATCGCCCTATATTAAGCGGCCATATTTGGTTGCGGTGAAACTTTTTTGTTTGCGGTGGGGTGTGGGAAGTGAGTTTGCGAACACCATAGTTGAGCAACTTGTCGCACGGACTTTTGACTTCAGCCCTTTTTGGAGGCATTCTAACAGTATTGTCATGTAAAGAAACTGTCAAAGTTTGTAAGTAATAACGGAAATCCTGTCAGATGTGTTTTCTTTTTTGGAAAAGATATCACGCAGCGCACTTTAAAGGGTGTTTCTTAAATACTAAGATTTTTTATTTATAGTAGCATGGACCTCGGACTTGTCATACAACCACATATTTCTTTTCTAAAGTTGTCAAATAATATGGCCAAGATGACCAACTGACAGGTCCATTTTGCATCAAGAACGTAAGTCGTTTGATTTGTTGCATCTTCGTACCGGAACCATTTAGCTCTCATATTATTGATATTGACATGAGATCAAGTAGTCAGAAACCATTGCCGTTAACTTTAGCTTCTTATTCCACGTTGTACTGAGCATAAACGTCAAAGACATACTCTTACTTTGGCAGCTAGTTTGACAGTTGTCCCTCTAAACCTTTATGAGAAACACACAAGCAGCGTTGCTTGGATATAAAGAAGATACTTTTTTTAGTCGCTGTTAGAGACGCTTTGTTCACGATCTTCTTGCTTTTGAAGGTAGTAGTATATACAGTATACTCTCGAAAAGTAAATTCTCAGAAAGTAAATAATCGCGGAAAAGTTAATCACCTTTAAGATTACACATGCACCTTGAAAAAGTAAATATTTTAATTTACTTTTCAGAGAGTGTGATAAAATATTCGAAACGAAGCAAGCAGCGTTTTTTACGATGTTGCAAAAACACTTACTCTCTTGTTTATCGCGTCTTTTTAGTAAATAAACTCTCCTACTTGATCCACTGGTTTAAAAATGAAAACTATGCAAATCAGGTGTCAGACTTTTTGAATTGTCGTACAAAAATGGTCAGAAAATATATTGCAAAAGAAAAAAAAAGAATATTCCAGATTTTTTCTCTTCATAGTAAATACATCTGTATGTATGTAAATGTAAATATGTTTTTCATGTAAATCCATATGTTTTATTGAAGCAAATAAATGAATGAATTTTTTAAGTTTAAAAATGCCTTTAATATTATAAAAACAGATAATCTATATATATAAAAAGAAGTTATATTTCCTTGGTAATCTTATAACTCAAGAACGGGCTCACCTATCCAAACCAAATTTTTAGGCTTTGTTTGGACTATTCAGTAGATGGTTTGTGTTTTGAAATTTTAAGAATCGGATACCAGGGTCTCGAGAAATAGGCCAAAACGTGGACCCGGGTAACCCTATGATGTGTTTGTACAATATGGGTAGCAAATGGAAGCTGTTGATGATATCTATAGGATAGAGTATTTTTGATGACGCTCCGTGACTAGGGTCGCGAGATATCGGCCAAAATGTTTCAAAAATTTCACCACACATGTAGGTATGTATGTAGCAGGCAATCAATCGGATATCAGGCAATCAATCGACAATCAATCGGATACCATGGTCTCGAGAAATAGGCGAAAACGTGGACCCGGGTAACCCTAGGATGTGTTTGTACAATATGGGTAGCAAATGGAAGCTGTTGATGATTTCTATAGTGTAGAGTATTTTTGATGCCGCTCCGTGACTAGGGTCTCGAGATATCGGCCAAAATGTTTCAAAAATTTCACCACATATGTAGGTACGTATGTAGCAGGCAATCAATCGGATACCAGGGTCTCGATAAATAGGCCAAAACTTGGACCCGGGTAACCCTAGGATGTGTTTGTACAATATGGGTAGCAAATGGAAGCTGTTGATGATTTCTATAGTATAGAGTATTTTTGATGCCGCTCCGTGACTAGGGTCTCGAGATATCGGCCAAAATGTTTCAAAAATTTCACCACACATGTAGGTACGTATGTAGCAGGCAATCAATCGGATACCAGGGTCTCGAGAAATAGGCCAAAACGTGGACCCGGGTAACCCTAGGATGTGTTTGTACAATATGGGTAGCAAATGGAAGCTGTTCATGATTTCTATAGTATAGAGTATTTTTGATGCTGCTCCGTGACTAGGGTCTCGAGATATCGGCCAAAATGTTTCAAAAAATTCACCACACATATGTTACATTTTTGTTTATTTAACTCGTACCTACTTGGAAAGCTGAAAAGCGCTCATATTAGCATACATACATCAATAATAGTTTAATCATTTACTAAACGATTTGTTACCTACTTAGCTACGCTCTTTCCCTCTCAAAATTTATGAACTTTCGTCTTAACTACTTAATTATTTATATCAACATGTAGGTATGTATGTAGCAGGCAGATCGACAAACAAAGTAGGCTTTGAAAAGACATCGAACTGTATTACGGTGCATTTATTTTGCATAAAGAAATACATGAATATTTTGTTTTTTGTAGGTATATAGAACTTTGACTCTTAGCATTAAGAAAATTCAAATTAGGAGAATATATGACATTGGAGTGTAAACATCACCGGAGCGTTTTCTTTGGCCCCATACGTTCAGTAGTGTCCGAAATTACCGCGGTGCAAAATTATTAGTTATTATATTTTTTTTAATAATTATTGAAGTTTGTGTGAATTTGTGAAAAAAATAAATATAGCGCAAAGCGAATTTCCAACTAGGCCAAAACATGGCAATGAGGCAATGAATTATCCAACTGAATTTTTAAATTCATTAGAACCGGCTGGTATGCCACCGCATTGCTTGAATCTGAAAGTGGAATTATTGCGAAATATTAATCCACCAAAACTGTGTAATGGCACCAGATTGGCAGTGAAAAATTTATTGCCAAATTTGATTGGAGCTACGATCTTAACTGGTAAATCAAAAGGAGAAGTTTGTTTAATACCGCGTATCCCTATGATTCCAACTGATATGCCATTTGAATTCAAACGATTACAATATCCTGTGCGTTTATCATTTGCGATGTCTATCAACAAAGCTCAAGGGCAAACACTTAACGTTTGTGGTGTGAATTTGGAGGAATCATGTTTTTCACATGGCCAACTTTATGTTGCCTGTTCCGGTGTCGGTACCCCCAGCCGTTTGTTTATTCATGATCAAAATGGAAAAACAAAAAATATTGTTTATCCAAATGTTTTGGATAGCTAGCAAATAATTAAATATATATTTTTTTATAAATTAGTTATATTTTATATTTTACTTTATACGTAGCGAAGCACGTACCGGGCCGCTATAAATATTATATGTATTCATTGTATTGCTTTCAAAAAATCATAAAGTTCTGCTTATCTGTAACATCACATTCATTGACTGTTAGGCGGTACAAAGTTCGCCGGGTCAGCTAGTTTATGTATATATTTGGAAAAGTAAATTATTCGAAAAAGTAAATTACCCAAAATACCAATCGATTTACTTTTCGAGAGTATACTGTAGTAAGTTTTATGTGTCAGTTCTTAGATACCAATCCATCTCCTACAAAGTCACCATCAGCTGCAGCTACTGTTGCATTCACATGTGTTTATGATTGTGTGCGGATCTTAATCAACAATTCGGAAACCGACTCACTCCCTAATGCTACTTATGCAATCATATATGCTGAATTCTTTTGGAATTTTTCATTTCATTTCAATTTCTCGCATCAAAACCGCACTTTTAAGCTTTCCAGCGCAGCAGCAGAAGCTCATGAAGTGCAAAATAAATATGGAAGAGAAAATGTTGAAATTGCATTTTTATACAAATATGATTTCCGCAAAGAAACGCAAAAGATATCCGCGCAGGAAATACGCAAGTTTGCTCACACACACACACACATTTATACATTTTATTACGCACACATAGACTTTCTATTACATGCATATGAGCCAATAGGGGAGTGGAGTTGCCAATACAAAGACTTTTGCATAACACAAAGAACCTATGAAAAGTGGTGAGCACGAACAGAGGTGGGGTGTTGGTGAGCTGTGAAATCTATTAGAAATTAAGAATTAATTAGATATTAATCCCAAACTGAGCTCTTCTGGAGACAATCCCACAGCGTATACCACATATGTGTTTATTTAAGTGTGTGTGTGTGTATAAACGCAGCTAACTTCGCGCTGTTCGACGAATGAGTTTCTTTGCGCTCATTTTGCGCCCTCATGACTGTTTGTCGTGGCATATTTGCTTTTCATCTGACAACTTGCTATATTTTCTTATAATTTTTGCTGTTTACTTAATATGCTACTCCATCATCTTGTGATTACAAAAGTCACACTCACACGCACGCATATGCAATAAGAAAATAGAATAGAGTAAAAGAATGCGACAAAGGAAGAATTGGTAATGTTAGAAAATATGAGTCCTTACATAACCTTATAAAAATATAATAAAATGATGGGGAAGGAAACATTTAAGGCCCTTCTTCTCTTCAATGTCTTTTTTTTGTATATTCGTGCTTTAAAAGTCGAGATCGAGATTGTGCATAGTTACAGTTAGAACCTTGATTCTTCACTCAGATTGTAGTTAAACAAAATTAGAACAGATAAGAAAGGATTGTCATTATCGGAAATACTATGGAGAGAGCTAGGTCGGAGTGGGTTGAGAATGCTCTAAGAGGAAGAGATATAAATGAACTTCATTAAAGGCATTATAGTCTAGCAGACTGGAATTCGGAACATACTAAAGGGTGATTTTTTAAGAGCTTGATAACTTTTTTAAAAAAAAAAACATAAAATTTGCAAAATCTCATCGGTTCTTTATTTGAAACGTTAGATTGGTTCATGACATTTACTTTTTGAAGATAATTTCATTTAAATGTTGACCGCGGCTGCGTCTTAGGTGGTCCATTCGGAAAGTCCAATTTTGGGCAACTTTTTCGAGCATTTCGGCCGGAATAGCCCGAATTTCTTCGGAAATGTTGTCTTCCAAAGCTGGAATAGTTGCTGGCTTATTTCTGTAGACTTTAGACTTGACGTAGCCCCACAAAAAATAGTCTAAAGGCGTTAAATCGCATGATCTTGGTGGCCAACTTACGGGTCCATTTCTTGAGATGAATTGTTCTCCGAAGTTTTCCCTCAAAATGGCCATAGAATCGCGAGCTGTGTGGCATGTAGCGCCATCTTGTTGAAACCACATGTCAACCAAGTTTAGTTCTTCCATTTTTGGCAACAAAAAGTTTGTTAGCATCGAACGATAGCGATCGCCATTCACCGTAACGTTGCGTCCAACAGCATCTTTGAAAAAATACGGTCCAATGATTCCACCAGCGTACAAACCACACCAAACAGTGCATTTTTCGGGATGCATGGGCAGTTCTTGAACGGCTTCTGGTTGCTCTTCACCCCAAATGCGGCAATTTTGCTTATTTACGTAGCCATTCAACCAGAAATGAGCCTCATCGCTGAACAAAATTTGTCGATAAAAAAATTTCGAACCGAACACTGATTTTGGTAATAAAATTCAATGATTTGCAAGCGTTGCTCGTTAGTAAGTCTATTCATGATGAAATGTCAAAGCATACTGAGCATCTTTCTCTTTGACACCATGTCTGAAATCCCACGTGATCTGTCAAATACTAATGCATGAAAATCCTAACCTCAAAAAAATCACCCTTTTTTTCCTTATCAAACTTTCTATCGAAGACAGAGTTCAGGTACTGCGGATCATTAATTAGAACCAAATTATGGCCAGTTTTGAACCATAACACCTTTCTTGATCAGTTAAACATAGTGCAAACAGCGGTGGGTCTCATTTAATTTATAAAAAACATACCATTGGTTTATGGCTTCAAACTACTTTGGCTACAAATGAGCAATGAAATTATACTGATTTCTGAGAGCATATGCATTAAATGATATATTCATAAGTATATGTACTTGTTAGTATCCGACAATTTAAAATGTAGCAAATTTGCATTTCTATGTGAACGACAAGATGAATGCTTATAAATGGGCGCTTATAAACAACGCCTGCTTGCAACGCATACGCACTCACCTCACTTCCCCCCACCCGCAGAGGGTATTACATGGCGCCGATGCGTTGTCTCCTGGAGTAATGCCCGCGAATATATCAGCGTGCGAAACGTAAAGATGCGGAGCAACCAAATGCGCTTTTGCATGTTGCGTCGTGTAATGCCGCCAGCTCACGGCGTATGTACATACCCCATATGTTGTTGTTGTTGTATGTGAGCGAAGGATTGTTGCATAAACAAGATACTTGCGAAGAATTGCATTTCGCTGATGAAAAGGTGCTGCGGCAAGTAATGCGAGGCATAACAGATAATATCACTTACTCACACCCAGCTACAAGCTAAGAGAGGGTGGAGGGGGGTGGCGCCGCTGGCTGTTTATGGCGCACTTAGCTGTTTGCATATGTGCACGGCGGCATTACATAAGTGCGTGTTTTGTCAGTTTCAGTTTCAGTTGCATTCTCGTTTTATTTCACTTTTATATCACTTCTATTGTTGTTGTTGTTGTGATAAGTATGAAAGTTGTGCGGCATACCTGGAGATTATACATATAAATAATGGCGCTCAGCTCACATTCTGTCGCATACTATTTGCTTGCACTGTGCGCGCTTGTTTGCTTCGGCTTTCCGCGCTAAGTACAAAAGAAGTTTACTTTAACGACGATGTTGCACCCACTAAGTGGCAGACAACAGTCAACATTTCGGGGTTCTATTCGCCGTGAGGCAACATCAATGCATTTCTGGGGGGGTTTGGAGCGAAGTGACGCTGCGGATTACGCAGACACATCTAGAGAAATACATTTTTCTTTTAAATTTTTAATACTATTTACAGAGGCTAAGTATTAAAGTAGAAAAGAAGAAGAATAGATGTCATGGCTCACGGAAACTTTGACAATACGAGTAATTATTGAAATCCCCCAATTTGGTCTTAGATTAGAGCGAAATATGGAATAATCATTGTGGATTTAGAATTACAACTTTTCAAAGTAAGGTGACTACTGTACTAGGAGGGATTCACAGGCGTAGAAATAAATTCCTCTCCGCTTTTAAAATTATTTTGAATATATTTTTCGAATCTATAAGAGGAACTTGTATTCTCAAGCGAATACGTATATGAAATGTGTCAGTATCATCTCTTATCAAAGCCGGTCTGATTATTTTGGTAAAATTTTCAAGGTAATACATCTAAATTTTGAATACAATTAAATTCTCATTAGTTTAGTAATAAGTTCTCTCTCATAATGAACCAGCACATATTGAATATTTATGTAATCAAATTTTGGTAGCAAATTTGTTATTGAATTAATTACTAAAAAGGCGGTTAACCGCAACAAACACATCTACAGCAAAACAGATGCAACCAAAACCAAAATAAACAATTCTCTTCTCACTGCCACCTATTGGTGGGGTAATACAGGAGGTTGGATAGATATTGTCAACGAGTGATGCCAGCTGGACTCACAAGCTTTCCGGACTATTCTAAATTTTGTCATTACTTTTTTTATTGAAACGTATGTTTCGAGAGCTATTTGAGCTTCTTCTATATCTGCAAACTGTAGCTATGTACCGAGATTATATCTGAGACCCGAAGAGCTACTGAATATTGATGTACAAAGTTATAGGGAATGAAATTATTTAAATATGCGGCTATGCCAGTGTGACATTTTCAAAAAATCGATTTTTTTTATTTTTTGCTTATTCGATAGTTTATACTTTCAAAAATATCCTGTGAAATTACTATACAATGACTTACGATCTTTTTGATTGGTTGAAAATTGTCAATTTGGCATTTAAAAAATGGCATTTTTTTACCTAAAAACCGAAATTTTTTTTCAGAACTACTACATTTGGTCAATTTTTGCTATTTTAAAAAAAATCGTAGGTCATTGTATAGGAAATATAGTTAACTTTAATATTATTTTTGATTTTTTTTTCAGCAACTCATTCGGCCGGAATCTTCTGGCTCCGAAGATAGCATATAACTCCGTTATTTTTCAATATTTTTGTAAAAAAAAAATTTAATGTAGCTGAAAATATACCTTATTATGGGCAGAAAACTTCCAAACAACCGATCGAGTACTTTCTTTAAAAAAAAAAAATCACGAAAAATGATACACCTAAAGACCCTTAAAAAGGTTTATATGTTAAAAAATATATTATGGATATTGAGACATTTAAGATCACTTTATGAAGCTTGTAGTCCAACCTGAAACTTGTTTAATGTTCTCGCAAGCGCTCATGAGGCTACCTCCTACCAAACCTTACACTTCTCTTTCGAAATTAATAAATTATTGTTTGTATTTGTTGTGTGTATATGCCTTAAATATATGGCCAGCATATAGACCGCAATTCGAAAACCGCTGGAATTAATTAATTTAGGCCAATGCAAATAAATTACGTATACGCCGTGGCGCTGTAGCCGGTAAATATGTAAATATGCACTTGTAAGCGCAAGTACAGCGCTAAAAAATGTTTTTAAAGTATTTTTTACGAAAAACAGCAAATATATAAAAATAGATATTTATAAAAAAACTCGAATGATTTATTACCTGCCAATTAAAGTGTTAGAATGCACACACACATAGGGGCACAAATGGCTGCCTAATGAGCTCATTAATTACACATTTAGTTATGTTGCAATGCTAAAAAGCAGAAAATTAACGAATTGCGCAAATAAATTATGTAATTAATATAATATAAAAGCGAGTAACTCGGCAGCGAGTTAAAATTAATTACATAATTTTCATTAAAGACACACAATGGGTTCTTAAAAAAAGTAAAGCTTTTGTAAAATTTAAATCACAAATTGCACCACAGACTGCCTTATCGTACAATTTATCAGTTTTAAGCTTAATATTTGATGAAACTCAATTAAATTATACAACAATAACAACAGAAATAATAATTACAAATTTTATTGAGAAACTGAAGAGTTGATTTTGAACTTTATAAAACTAAGAAACTTTAATCGAAGTACAATTTTAAAAGATACAGTTATCTTGTTTGAAGCGATATTTCTTTAGCATAAGCTCCAAAAAAAATATTGAATTCCCTATCAAAATCTGCGCCCATATGAAAGCCAATTAATGCCTGCGACTGCATTTGCATATTCGCCCATATGAAACATCTTAAAATCAATTCGCCATTAAAGTCAAATGGCAAAGCGAAATACAAAAATTACAACAAACGCACAAACGAATGTCCGCCGCGTTGCGCTTTTCTCCCACTTCGCTTTGCCATCGCACATGTGCATCGTCCGAGTATGTGGGCGAGTGTCCATCTGCTCATCGTGTGTGGGTGTGGGTGCGTGATGGCCCGGTTAATCCACTCGAATGTAAAATGTCTGCAAAGGCTTATTTCGGCATTACCGTGCGATTGCGCGTAATTAACGCTGCTCGCCAGCGCTCAGCAATCGTACTCGGCTCTGCAACTCTTACAGCCGGCCCACGGACAACGGACCACGGCTATGGCTCTTTAAATGGGAATTAACGTTGATTAAATGGATAAATTTATTGCCAATGTGTAATTATGAAATATTTCAATTGCGCCAACACACACACACACACACGGACGCACTGAGTTGAGTGTCAATAATTGCCAATATTCAGATACACAAATTATTTTCATTAAATTTATTACCGAAATTACAATTTCAACAGCAGCTCATAATATTTGTACAGTTATTTTAATTAAAACTACAAAAAAAGTGCAGCGCATGAAAGCCCGACTGCAGTGCAGTTATTAGGCGACGCGACGCGAGAGGCAGTGCTCGAAATGTGATTATCTGTTGCTTATGTCCCTTGCATTGCATAACTGTACGTACACACACGCACATTTTTCTGAATGCGCGCAGTTAACTGACTATGTCCACTATAGTGTTGTTGTTGTTGCTGCTGGCTCTGCTGCCGCGCATTAAATGTGTGACATGCGAGTTATGACATTTAACTTTTATGCATTTTGTGTTGAAATCGACCGCACACACTCACGCACACCTACATAGCACAGCGCGTTGCTAACAACACACTTTCGGTGTGCGACACGGCGTATGCGTGATTTATTAATTCCATTACGACACGCTTGCCAATCACACACACACACACTCGCGCGTTCGCAGAATTGCCTTTTTGCCTTAATTGCGTTAAGTTAACATATCACATTGATGCACTTAATTGCAATTTGTTTGAATTTTTTGTCAGAACATTTACATTTGCATAATTATGCCTTACCACCTTCGACCAATGGCCAATGGCTGCGCGATGAGTGCTTTAAAAAATGCAATAAAACATTTCAACTGTTATTCTGAGTTGATAGTGGGATATTTTGACTTTTCTAGCTGGTGGTTGCTGTTACCGATAGAGACAAGCTAATTCATTATAATATCTTATACGAAGGCTGCTATATATATTTCTGGCCTAATAATGAAAATGGGAATATTTATCAACGAAAATGGTTTTATTGTTTTTCAAAATATTCTCCATCAAGATTTATACACTTTTGCATGGGCTCAAACCAATTTTCGAAGCACTTTTTTTGAGCCTTTTTTTGAGCGATTGTCAAATTGTGCGGGATCCAACGAGAACAAACCTTTTTTACGGCCAGGTGTTCATGCAATATCGAATGTATGCAGGAGAAATGCATAGGCATGCCTCTATCTGAAGGTATGTTACATGACAGTCTTGCATTATCAGTTAACGTACGGCATCGACGTTTTCTGGCACAACGGTTGTTTTTGGACGACCTTCACGGAATTCGTCTTTGAGCGAGCGTCGGCCACGATTGAATTCGTTGTACCAGTTTTTCACAGTGCTAGGATGGTGCTTCATAGCCATACAAAGATTTTAGTTCATCGATGCACTCTTGTCTCGATAATCCACGTCGAAAGTTGTGAAAAATGATCGCACGAAAATGTTCACGAGTTAATTCCATTTTTTGGCCGAGATGAATTTTTTAATTCCCTGTAAATAAAACAATTCATGATTAAATGACAAAACGTTCTGAGTGATGTTATGCTAAAAAATGTCAAACTTTCCAATGGAAATGTCAGATTGCACCTGGCAGCACTTAGTGTTGCCTAGGCCAGAAATATATATAGCAGCCCTCGTAAGTAAATACCTGATGTAAAACTTGAGAGTCCATCCATTATGTGAAAGAAGAAGAAGAAGAGGTTATAAGGTTATATGTTGTTATTCCCTTCGTATTTCTACAAAAATATGAGAGTTTTACTGATATTTTCGGTACAAAATTATGCATTGGCAATGCCGATATAGGGGGACTTGAAAAGTTATAGTCAATTCCACACCTCCAACGTAGTTTTTGTGCAGGGTTATTCCGATATCGTCATTTGTTCTTGATTTATATATATATGAGTGTACGAATCAGATGGTATATGAGAAGTAGGCGTGGTTGTGAACCGATTTTGCCCATTTTCAACTTACACCATTTTGATGCCAAAAAAATTTATTAACTAAATTTCGTTGAAATTGGTCGAGTAGTTCTTGAGATATGTTTCTTGACCTCTAAGTGGGCGGCGCCACTCCCATTATCCGTTTTTTACACCAATCTTAACCGTTTTTTATACCATCTATACCATGAAGTTTTTTTATGTTTTTCCTTACTGGATTACAAAACTTTTAGAAGTTTTCAATTTAACTTTTGTACGCGGGTGGGCGTGGTTATTTTCCGATTTCAACTATTTTTATGGTATATGATGGGATAGTAAAGAGAAATGTATCTAGTAAGTGTGCTCTATATAGTTGGGATAGTTTGCGGGATATATATAATACAAAAACGCCGTATGGGGCGGGACCATGCTCACTTTTACGACAAAACGTCATGCCTTTATTCATGGCTTAGTTACAACACTTTATAACTGTGTCATTACACATTTTTCATATGCAATCTTTGTACTAAGAAACAGCCGCTCTTTGAGCATTTAAATTACACTGCTACTTATGTGAACACGCATATACTAAAGCCACTTATATCTATTTACTACATTACAACAAAACTGTTTTCCCTTCCGAATTATGCTTTACGCTTTATGCTTTCGCCATTGTCATTACTAATCTCATTAGCTGACGCATCGTGGTCAAGCTCTGACATGATTTCCTGCCAAATCTAAGTCATCATCTATTTGTCGCTCTTCACATTGTTATTGCTTTTGTCTATTCTCATCTTCCACCACAAATTGTCAGGCAGATGACAACAATTTGTACAATGAACTGATTTATTGTCATCCCACACCCACAACTAATGCCGCCCTGACGACGACGACGACGACGACGACGAGCAAATGACAAAGCCACATAAAAAAGTCATTACGTGAAGGATTTACGCAGCAGTGGCCTTAGCGGCGATCCTTAGTGGGTCATCATACTAATGTGTACGCCAGGCACGTAGTGAAAGTTTTGACGAACCATGGCGCTGGTGTGGTTGAGTGTGTGTGGGGACTGATTGGAAATTGAGAGCTGTCACTACTGTCACAGCGGATGTGACATACATTTATGACAGAGCATATGCTATGTGTGTATGTGCGACGAGAAGTTAAGGCGATTGGCATCACTGGGCAGTTCTTACAAATAAAATGACAAAGCTCAAATGAAAGCTCAGAATAAACACTAATAAGCGTCCCGTTGACATATTTACTTATAGATACAATTTTGCGGGCAGAGAAGGAAGGAATATTATATACGCATCTCAAGACAGTCATTTTTATAATAATTTGTTTATTTATAGAAAGCTCAGCCCTTTGAGTAATGAGCACTGCGTCTTTGTTAGTAGATCCAGTTTGAGCTTCTGCTCTACTTGGCTTCAACTGCAAGCAGTCTCTTCTCCGTGTCTCTTGGCTATCATACCGCCTGCGCTTTGATCGCTGTCCCCCTGAACCTCATTATACCTCAACTGGACAACCGGAAGTACTTTAAATGAGAAAGAACATGCCAGTGCAAGCCGCTTTTAGTCCACCTTACTCATTACTTAAGACTTTACTGGTATTTGCAGAGTCCTTCGAGCACTCCTTTGCATGCGAAAATTCGTAGGCAATTAACTTGGCTGATGGTCACTGCCAATCACAGACAAACTGTAGATATTGCCCCCATCACCCACACCCACTCACATGCATAGTGAGTGTATGAAAGTCGGTGCGCTGGGATTTGTTTTTACCGCTCTCTCTCTCTCTTTTCTCAATTACTCCACACTTTTTTCCTTATTTCTTTCCGTCTGTCGCTCATTCATTGCGGTTGAACACAAAAACAGCCCACTGCCTTTTCCATCGACGGGCATAAGTGTGTTTGTTTGTTGGTGTTGTTGGCGGAAGCAAGCACGCTGTTTGAGTAATATCAGCCGCTTAATCCGGACTTAAGTTGGCAATTTGTACTGTGTGACTTTTGACTAATGAAGTCCATCAGAAATGTGATGGCCGGACGGCAGTTCTTTCAGGCAGAACTTACTGTAAATATCAAATCAGGACCACGACAACTATCAAAGTGCCGATATCAAATCATTCAAGTGCCGGGCTTATTTTACTTGGAACCATATAAAATGGTGTTACTAGCAGAAATGTATTTATCGAAAGCTTTGTTAGGAGAACCAGTAAGGTTCTGTTAGAAAATAATTTTCATAATAATAACTACAGCAGTTCGTAGGGCACCATGACCGCGGCTGATTTAGGAAAGGCATTGACAAATCTCGAACTCAAGAGAGAACCATATAGGTTGGCTTTGGTTCAGGGGTAGGTAACGAAACTTTCTCAACTCGATGTCTACTTTTCAGCGCCATCGTAAAGCATTTAACTGTGTAGCCTTTTGTGAGTAAATAGTGGCAGAAAGTCAACATTCCTCCCACCAGCTCTTCCTCCAAACAACTCTAATCAGTCAGTCGGGTATGTTAATAGACTGTCGGTTGTGCCGTTATGTGTGTGTACGCCATGTGCTTAGTTATACCGTCATGTTAGATGCGTGTGTATGTGTGTGTACCGTTAGTTTAGCAGGAAAATAAAATTAATAGCGCGCTTAAATGTGACGACCATCCGACGCCTCAGTATCGCTAAATTAATGACGGCGAATAAATGCCGCCCGAATCACTCCACCCTGGAGCACGAGTTCTGCAAGTGTGTGCGAAACATTTAAATTTGAATTGCAAAATACACAGAGTCATTAGAGCCACGGGCTATGTGCGTACATACGAGTATGCAGCGAGGCAGCTGGGAGAGTTCGGTCTCTCATCGGTTACAGTCGGAGCAGTGGATTTTTCCCTGTTTAATTGCGAGTAAAAGCGATTTGTAAAAAGCACAATCATGAAATATTGCTCAGGCCACCATGTTTTTGTCATTAGGTAATTTTTGGCTCTTGGCAGAAACTAAGCGGCGGCCATTAATAGTTTAGGGATTAGACGGAATTAAGCGTGTCGCCCCAAGATATGTTGCTGCAATATACTCGTGGGTTCGACACATTAATTTTGCGTGTTTAAAGTTGGATTAATCCGAAGTAGTTGAGTAGTTCTGTAGAATTTCGAATAAACGCATTTAAATTACTTTTATGGACTCATAAATAGAAGCTAAGCTGCCAAAGTGTCCCACAAGTATTAAAGACTATAAACTAGACTATGAGTTGAAATTAATTTGCTGTATAGCTGGAATCATAGATCTATGCACTCAACCCAGTTCTCAACTGTGGCCGATAGATGGCGTGCATGCAATTTGTATTTTAGTACTTTATCTATACTAGAATCTGTTCATGAAAATGTTTCGGAAAATCGGTTCTCACAAGGGAAGTTTGTCATAGAGATTCTTATTTTAATAAGAATTGATTTAAATAACCTTCAGCATGAGGATAATTCAGCAAATCAACTCCATATTTTAGTAGCAACAGTGTTTTTCTAACTTTCCAATCTCATTACCGCAGAGGACTGCTAAGTACTTGTAGGTGTGGTATAAAGCGCTGCCACAGCATAAAAACTTCTGAAAGTACATTTTTTGCCCAAACAACTGCGTGCTTCATCGCATAAATGACTTCCACTTCCATTTGTTTTCAGTTTTTTCTCTTCTTTCAGAAGACTCACACTCGTTAAAGTCGCCTGAGTACCATCAAAGCTACTCAGTTGCTTGCCAAAATGCCAAGTAAACTTTGTAACACTGCGCATAGATTCGAACATAACTTAGGCTTATGCACTGGTATAAAATTAGTAAGGTACTGAATACAGCTTCTTAATTTAACCGACTTTTTGAACTAGTCCATTTTGACTTGGTACTGGTCTACAACTATAGAAAATACAAAGATGATTACTTTTTAAATATAAAGACATACGTTGAGATTGTCTCGGGTGTCAGAGTTATAATAAATTTAGAAGAAACTACTCCGCTTCTGATTACTCTCTAAGGTCCCTTCTGTGGAATGTAAATTATTATTAAACAAAGTAAATTATTTAACAGACTGCCATCCATAAACTTCCACCCACATAAATGCGCAATATTGGTGACTGTGTAAAAAAGAAGGCAACTCAGCAGCATGAGTTCCAGCCGAGGAAGTAAATTTTATGCAGATATGAGAACTGACAGCGGATGGAGAGGGCGTAGATGGAGTGGAAGTTGTTAGATTGCCTGAAAATATTGTAAATCGCGTCATTTGTCAAATTCAGCTGCTCGGCATGGCGGTTAACATGCCGAAAAACAAACAGTGTAAAACAAACAATAAAGCGGCAAACAAATCTGTGACTTGAGGCAGAAGCCGCACCGCCCCCACAGCACGCCCACGAACAGGCGTACAAATGCTGTCGACGCGGCACAGCGGGGCACAGCATGCAGCATCAGAGCCATTAACAACAATGACAGCTATAAATGAAAACAAGCAGTACTAGTGACAACGACAACAACAACAACAACAACAGCAAATACGCAAAGCGACGAAATGTCGAAAGTGGCTACAAAGGAATATATCGACACACACACACACTTATACGCGCTGACGCCAGCTGATATATTCGACCAAAACAGCAATAACAACAACAACAAAGGCTTTTGAATTGAAATGTGCAAATTTCATCTCTAATTAGTTTGGTGTGGCAACAAAGCACTGCACAAATGAGTTCTCAAGAAGCCGCTCAAAGTTTTTGCCTCAAGTGAAAATGTGCTTTTTACGATTATTTGCCGGTCAATTACTTCGTTCAACGACAATTAAGTGATGCCGAAATGCAATTGTTGTTCGGTATTGGACGTTCACACTGCCACAAACTCGAATTTAAGTTGGTGTTTATGAACAAGTGTCAAGTGGTTTTTATCAAACTAAAGACTATGTGATCTCATGATTCATCTCAGATCTAAGAAATATTGTGGATCTTCCATAACTCGAACTTCTATAACTCGAGTCATGTTCCATAATAATATAATAAGTTGTCAATGATGATTATATATTAAAGATAAGTCAACTCTCTTAACTTTATAAGTGTCTTCGATTCGCCATTATCTGCTTACTAGGTTGAAGCTCTGCTCAAACTCGAGTTTAAGTTGGCGTTTATGAACAAGTTTTTCTATTAAACTAAAGATTGTGTGATATAAAAATAAACGTGGCAATACTTATCTGCGTCCTAAGTATTATCCATAGTAACTTGGAGTTGGCAACTCTGTTCAACCAATTAATTTTTTTTAAGAGAAGTCTACTCTCTTAAGTTTATAGGTGTCCCCATTCTCGCCATTATCCGCTTACTAGGCTCAATTAATAAATAAGTCAGTCAAACTCAATATAAGGTCGTCCTTTGATAGGTCAGCAATGTGATCGTAGTTCTGGCTATCTCTATCTCTGTTTGATTATGCCAAACTACTGCATTTATACCAGTTGCTCATTCTATTCGGCTCGCTGCAAATCTAAGTGTTGACTTTAGGAAGAGTCGCTGAAGCAATTTAAAAAAGTAAATTTTATTCAACGCAACTCGAATCGATCAAAATGCATTAAAGCCGTCGATGCGGCACGGAAAAATGCTTTTAAACTAATGGAATTGGATGAGGAATGCCGAGCTGATGAAAGCGAAAAACAATTTGAATTCCAATGACTGGAGGAGGAGGAGGAGGAGAAGGAAATAGAAATGGTTGAAGTTCATTCGCAAATGTCAACAAACCAACCCTTTTGTGCGAACACGGAGACGAGATTACACATGTATGGAATTGGAGCTGGAGAAACATGTGTAGATTTGTAGATGTGCGGGGTGAACTGGCGTTACACTGGTTTAGAGCGACTAATGCTTTTAAAGCAATCACCCAAAGCATGCATGAAATCTGCATTCGATTTGATATTCCTACTTTTGAATGGCTGGAACAACAAGGGGAATGCAGTGCCAGAGGCGAGAGGATGTGTTTTATATTTGCATAAAAGAAACTGCAGCAAAAAGATATGTCCAAGATATCGAACGGTCAAACTGATTGAAAATTTAGCTTTAAGTTGCCCAGAGAAGGTTTTTCACAAAATGTACCTGCGTAAAGTAAAGTTGATTACTCTACTCCAGGGCGAAACAGAAATACGAAATCGGAAGAAATCAGTGAAAGCGCAAAGTCAAGTGCAGTTCAATCACAATCTCCTTTGGCACTTGCCTCATTCGAGTATTAACTTTTTAAAAATGTTGTGAAAAGCAACTCATTATGGATATTTAACTCGTATGAATGAGGCTGTGAGCCTTTTTAATTGCCACCGCTCAACAAAAACAAAAAAAGAAAAGTGAAAAAAGTGCACTCAATCCCTTCTATGACCGTTGAGCGACGAGTGCACTTAAGCCCTCGCAGCGAGCAGTGGATGAATGGCGAAAAGCAGATGGAGAAAATTAAAAAATAACAGTTAAACATGTTGCATAACTCCATTGAAAAGCTGTTGCGGCGCGCAAAACTTTTTCATCGCCGTCAGTGCTGTAGGCCTGTCTGCCAAGCGCCACATGGCATATGGATGTGTGTGAGCGCTGCAATCGTGTTGTTGCCCGGGAATCGCAAAGGATAAGGGGATGAAGCAAAAAAGTCTTAATTCGCGCGCGTCAGGTGCGTTGCAGCGTATAACAGTGTTGTGTGGGCTCAGTGTGTGTGGGTGTGTTGAAGTCAATCTGGCGGAGGCTTTGAATGTGTGCACTCGTTAGCACTTATCTCAGCGAATAAGTGGCAGATTGGCATGAAAGGCATGAACAGCTTTTGGAATTCCACACTCGCCGAGTGCCGTTTAAACGCTTCACGATGAAGTTAAAAGTAAAGTTGTTAAATAATAAAGTGCCTATTAAAGAGTGAAACATTCAAGTAAAAGCATTCAATTCATTTATAATCACAAACAGAAAAGGTGAGGCAGACCAAGTCGAGCTGAATGTAGGTCTCTGAGTTAAAGTACAATAATATTTGGTCACTCTCACCAATGATCCCAAGGAAAATCACCGACATATTTCTATTGTCGGAACTTGCAATGTTTTTTTAAGTTTTCTCTAACAGTAAATTCACTATTAGAAACGATCTAACTAAAGATTCTTGATGAGAACTTGCCTAACATCGATGGAAATAATATCTCAAAAAGTACTTTATGTGAACTTGTTGACTAAACCGAGTTCGAGAAGGAAATTTTTAATTGCTAAAAACTTAAGTTAGCAGAAACAACATTCAAACGATGTTTAACGGTATATGTCAGATTCGGGTTTTGATAGAATAATAGTCCACGTCTATTCAAAGTAGTTCTTCCTCAAACCTTTATCGGTAGGTGGAGCTGTGGTCGCGATATTCTTAAAAGTATATGTTTCAGCGATTTGATCTATATTTGAGTATGCTTATTAAGCTTATATTTTGTAACTGTATTTGGACTAGAAAAAATATTTTAAGATGATCTATTATTTTATGGAAGAACTCGCTGATCCCTAAATAAGGAGGTATCAATATTGATTTACAATTTTTAACATCATTGAAACACACTTAATGCAAATCTTGTGTTTCACTCTTTGCATTACTTCCCTGAGTGCTCTAAACTCGCATTTTCCTTTGCAACTTTATTCCACATTCCGTAAGAGTTTTATGGGTATGCAAATTCTCGAATGCGGATTATGCAAACCAAATGGCTTCATCACTTTGATGCACTTTGCGGAAATGCCAGTGGAAGAATGTGGGCGGTGCAAGAATCCAGATAAAACCAAATTGCTTTGTAAAATATGCAATTCAATATTTTTCACACGCATAAGGGTGCACTTGCAGATGTAGGAACCCATGTGTGGCATATGTATTCCGCAAAATAGTTTATTATTTAATGAAATCAATGCAGCATAATTCATTTTACCTACTTATTGTTTCATCAGAATCTCTGTTTACAATGCCCAAAATAAAGTTTAGCAATTGGGCAACCCACTTTTCGAATCCACTGTGAATAAGATCACTATAAATTGGCTACCGAATGCGATTAAATTCAATTTGTAATTTATTCTCGATTAAAGTCACAAGCGTGAAAGGAAAGATAAGAGCAAAATAACACAAAATTAAATAAAATATTTTGCCATTAAACGGAAATTTATTTATCAGAATATATTTCACTTGTCATCTTCCACAAGGCAATAAAATGCAAGCAATTTGCTTTGATGGCACAAAAATTGCAGAAGACTTAATAAAAGCGTATGTGACTACCCATGCAATTATTGTGAAGACTCTTTTGTAAACTTCATTTAAGCGACTTGCTCAGGAAAGTCGACTGGATTTCTCTGAATTTGCCATCAAAAATATATGCAACAAACACCGTTATTTAACCAAAACTTGCCACTTTTCAAAGAACGCATCAATGGGTTAATAATTGACCGAAAAAACTAAAACAACAACAGCAACAACAAAATTGTGTTTCTAGCGCTGCGCTTATGAAAAGGCCATCCACACTTGTCTGCAGTTGACACGAATAGATTTCGGTTAAAAATGGCGAAATCCCAGTGTTTTCATTTTAAGCCAAAACTAAATTTGAAGCGCACGTAAAAGCAACGGGAACTGGAAATGGGAGCGCCAGCAAACGATGTATGCAGCGGGCGAGGAAGCTCTATGGCTGAAGCACAATGGCAAGCAGGCGGAGGAATTCTAAACTCACACATATGCAGCGCATGAGTATGTGTGTGTGTGTGTGTGTGTTAGTTCTGGCTAAGTTGTGCTGACTGAATGTGAAATAACATTTTTCAACGGGGATTATATGCTGTCCCGCAAACAACGACCCTAAGCAATGCCCCACTCTGCTCTCCATCTCTCTCTGTCTAACTCTCACACCCACAAGCTAAAGCAGCGACATAACTGTGAATGTGTTTGTGTGTGTGTGTGCGTGTTGGCTCCGCGTGAATGAGCACACAAGTGGCCAACGGATAATGCTGAGAAATTTAATATCAGATTTATTATGTGGTCACTCAGCGTAATCCTTTTGACATCTTGCTCGAATTCGATTTAAAGCGAAGTGACAACCAACTTCCACTTGCACCCCCAGCCCCTCCTCCGCCACTCTGTGACTACTGTTCTTCAGTGAGAGCATACACTCACACGCAGCTGCGTTGCAGAGTTGATGTGACGTGGCGAATGTTTGTTGAAGGATAAAATAATGAAAACATGAAATCTATTCCTTTGGGAGTTGAAAATTTTACAAAAACGAAGAAAGATAATCTACTCGGTGGGTCGTGGCTTGGCTGTGTGTGTGTGTGTGTGTCTGTGGCTTGTTACATAAAAGTGTATTAATTTGATGTATGCTCCGGTTGTGCGCAATCTTTCGTGCTGCATTAAGGGTGCCTGGTCTGGCCTGGCCTCAGATTTGCAGATTTGGCTTCGAATTGAGATATTTAAAGTGACATGGGTGAAGTTGGGAAATCAGTCAAGTAAGCAGACCAAATTGATTAGTGGTTATCCCTTGCTTTACAATCGTTATCTCATCAGACATTAATCAATTATGCGGGCGGGTGACGAGGGATACATGCAAGGGATGGACCCACTTACATACTTATAATTCATAGAAAATTCAGAATGTATCTAAATGTATTTTATGCATACTAAAGCAATAAATCTTAAATTTGGCAGGCATTTCGGTAAAATGATTTAATAGAAAGTAAACACAGGAATTGTTGTGAAAATGTAAGACTTTCGGAACAACTTTGGATTTCTGTGGAATACTCGGTTCTGCTGAAAGCGAAAGGCAAATTGCTTGGTAATCTTTAGAAAAGCAAAAGTCCTGAAATTTCTGAACCTCAGGAGATAAATATCATCATTATCGCCATTTCTTAAAACGTTGCACTCAACAGAGATAGGTACTCCGGCGCTGTGACGCGATGACAGCGTAGCACTTTTTCCCCGACAAAACTAGCAATTCTTCACTTAATCTCATTTGGCAAAACAAACGACAAGTGAATGCAGCAAAATAGTCGAATTCATGGCGCATATACAAATACAAACACTTACAAAGACATATGTATTGAGTCTTGTGGACCGGAATGTTCCATTAAAAAAACAACAACAACAACACTACAACTATGCAAGTACAACACAATAAACAAATGAATTGAAATGCAGAGAAAGCCTTAAACTCGATGACACGGCGCTGCAGCAGCTACCAAGCAAGTCGCTGCGAGGCTAGGTGAGGCGGAGAACGACGACAATCCGCCAGCGAGCCAATCAGCCTTTTGGCCAACATGTAAATCCTTTATGCTGCATTCGGAGCACGTTTATGCCAGCAATACATCTTTGAGCACACAAGCGAACAGGAGGCATAAATAGATTCGCACAATCTGCTTGCAGAAACACAAACACACACACAGATACTCTCATACATACATGCATACATACACAGAGCATACTGCATTGCTGGAATCGGAGCGTTGCATCATCAGACTCAGTCGACAGTCCACAGTCACAGTGCCACAGTCGGAGTGCCACAGTCTCGGCGCATTCTGTTGATGTAACCAGTCCGCAATTTCCCTCCGCTTTCTCGCCTGTATTCTGTATTTTTTCTGCTCGTTGTTGTTGTTATCGTTTTGTTTGTTGTTCTCACAAACATTGATTCATTTCATCATGCGATGCAATGTTAATTCACCGACTGTCGTTGGATTATGTTTTTGCTGTTTGAAAATGCAAGACAAAGCTTTAAACCTGTGGTGCCCTTCCTACTCTGTACGCTCACAAATCTCCTCAGTGTATTCAATTTATAACTGTTACGTTGCGGTATTCTTATATTATTATTGAATGTAAGAATATAAGCTCAGACGTTTAGTACTTCTCGGTTTCAGCGTCTGTAAAATTGTGAGTAGTTTCAATATATTCAAGGCGCCAGGAAGTCCTGTAACTTACTTCAAAATTCATCGATTCGATAAAACTAGACTTCCATAATTCTAAATACATTTCTGTTATGAATAAATATGAAGGATGTAACCTCTACAACCCAATATTTATTCCAATTTATTTCTTAATCACAAAAATCTCACAATCTCTTTCCTTTCATTCGCAATACTTATTTAGAGAGTTCTTAATTGTGGTAAATATGGTTTGTGTCTCTGATGAATTGGATCAAAAAATTGTCTACGCCCAGTGGTAGACAACAGCTTTATATTTAACAAGTAAGGAAGGGCTAAGTTCGGGTGTAACCGAACATTTTATACTCTCGCAATTTATTTATTTAACTTAATTAATATTATATAATACACAATTTGACCCACATATTCGTCTTATATATTGTATAAAGTCCATTGAAAGTTGGAAACCATAATATTAGGTTAGAAGCACCGAGGTTCTCGTGTTCGATATATGGGGCCTTAAAAACCTATGGTCCGATTTCGGCGATTTTTAGAATGGGGCTGCCACACTATTAACATAGTATTTGTGCAAAGTTCTGCACCGATATCTTCACTAGTACTTACTTTATATATTGTAAAGTAAACGATTCAGATCGTCTTCAAAGTTCTGGTATATAGGAAGTAGGCGTGGTTGTGAAGCGATTTGGCCTATTTTCACAACATATCATTGGAATGTAAGGAAACTATTACAAACCAAGTTTCATTGAAATCGGTCGAGTAGTTCCTGAGATATGGTTTTGACCCATAAGTGGGCGACGCCACGCCCATTTTCCATTTTGTAAAAAAATCTGAGTGCAGCTTTCATCTGCCATTTCTTATGTGAAATTTAGTGTTTCTGACGTTTTTCGTTAGAGAGTTAACCCACTTTTTGTAATTTTCAACCTAACTTTTGTATGGGAGGTGGGCGTGGTTATGATCCGATTTCTTTCATTTTTGAACTGTATTAGGAAGTGGCTAAAAAAACGACTGCAGAAAGTTTGGTTTATATAGCTCTATTGGTTTGCGAGATATGTACAAAAAACTTAGTAGGGGGCGGGGCCACGCCCACCTCCCCAAAAAAATTACATCCAAATGTGCCCCTCCCTAATGGGATCCTATGTACCAAATTTCATTTTCATAACTTTATTTATGGCTTAGTTATGGCACTTTATGTGTTTTCGGTTTTCGCCATTTTGTGGGCGTGGCAGTGGTCCGATTTTGCTCATTTTCGAAAGCAACCTTCCTATGGTGCCAAGAAATAAGTGTGCCAAGTTTCATCAAGATATCTTAATTTTTACTCAAGTTACAGCTTGCACAGACGGACAGACGGACAGACGGACAGACGGACAGACGGACGGACGGACAGACATCCGGATTTCAAATCTACTCGTCACCCTGATCACTTTGGTATATATGACTCTATATCTAACTCGTTTAGTTTTGGGTGTTACAAACAACCGTTATGTGAACAAAACTATAATACTCTCTAGCAACTTTGTTGTTGCGAGAGTATAAAAATATACGATTCATTAAAATGGGGAGAAGTCTTCTAACCTTTTCGCTCCAGTATTTGAATATTATTATTTTTAGTTCGTTTCCAAAAAAAAATGAATGCCAAATACATATTTAACTAACAAATTACATCTCTCTTCTAACTATTTCAGTGTGTGCTGGAAAGCTATTTTAAAAGACTTGGAAAGTAATCTGCAAAGAGAGGTGAGAAAAATCGACAAAAGTTAAAATCAAATCTCAAAACAAAAATATTGAAATCTCTAATTGAATTTTAGAATGTTTTTTAAACAATCTTAAAGGGAGTAGTAAAGCCAAGACGAACTTAACAGATATTGAACATTCTATATTTAGTTTATTGTCGAGTTCTTCCTTTTGTGTTACCTATAGATTTAAACAATATATTTTTTTCAATTCAAAATACCAGATTCTAAAGCGATGCACAACACCTTGCGCCACCCTGTATAATTATGCTGGAAGACTTGTAATTTCATCTACAATTGAGGTTGCTGCACACAGAAACGATAAAAATTAACAAAACCACACACCTCGTTGAGCCGTTTCTGCCGATGATGCTGCTCACATACACTTCTACGCCCATCAATGTTTACTAGTATGTGTATGTAAGGATGTGTGACGCGCAAACTCAATCAGCAGCACCATTTGTGTTCTATAATTGTGAATGAATTTCATTAAAAAGTAATTTAACTCGAGTTGCGATGAGTCGGCTGAAAGCGGCTCGCCAGCAGAATCCACAACAACACCACGAAGAGAAAAGAACAATGGATCTGCACGAAATCCACCTGCTCCACGGCGCCTACTTTCCAGAACAACCATCGCCAGCCAACAATAACGGGTTTTTATTTATTTGTAAGCCGCGACTCGCACACACTAACTCACATGGAGGTCCTTTAGTAACACTTTTATTTTCAGCGGCAGTAATTCTTGTCTCATTGTCTGCCTACGTTTTATATTTAGTTGAATGCAGGCGAATGGCGAACACTTACAGATATTCACGATTTCATATACATATGTATGTAGGTGTAAACAAGGCGAACAGAATGTTTATAGTTGAATGTGATTAACGCCAACGTCATCCTCTTGCGCTCAATTTGAGCCTTTGTTTTAACATTCATTTGCTTCTTTTCAATTGCTCACCACTCTTCCTTCCCACTGGCTTGTTGCTGTTGTTTCTATTATAGCCGTCGTTTATTTTTATTTTTTATCGATTGTTTTGCTGTTTTTGTAGCGACAATTGTTAATATTTATCCCGTTGCCATTGTTACGTCCCTAGTTTAGGCACTCTTTGAGAATCGATTAGCAACTGAGGATACATAAATATAAGAGGGACTCTCCAAAGGGTTTTCCTTTGTGTGTGGTATTTCTCTTGACACCGTAAGCATTGTAACATTATCTGAGGTATAAAAAAAGGAATATTGAACCGTAGTGGGGAAGTGCTCTTCTCTCTCTCCCATGATAACCACAACATATTCTGGTGATGGAAAAAATTGAAAACTCTACATTGTTTCTCCTTCAATTATGAATCCTACATGCCAGTTACTCGATATATGGTGCTAGAGTTAATATATTTACTTCTACCACTTAATGGTTTTACCGTCTAATATGGTCAAACTTTCAATTTGAATACAATTACTATTTAAGGTATTCAAAAACGATTTAGGTATTGGCCATCGTAAGATTTATAGCTTGGATCGAATAAATTGAAAACCTAAATTTCGATATGTTTTAGAGTTGCTAGAGAGTCTAAGATTTTAATACAATTTTATTGGAACCCTATGGCCACTTTCTTTCTAATAATTCAAACAACTCCACTTAAAATCGGGAATGGTGAGTATTTATTTGGAAGATTTTTAAATAAAAGATGTTCCTTGAAATATTGATTTTAGAAAGAAATCACTCTGCAGTCGATTTTTTCACCATAAATTGATATCTAACAATTTATGTGTATTTATTTCATCTGTCAAACTATTGACTGTTATATGCAAAATTAATGTGGCAGATTGCGCTTTTTATTCCCTGAGGTGCCAGGCAGTTGCATAAACACACAAGTCTCATACACACACATACTCACAAATGTTCGAAATTGCAAGTATTTGTTGGACAGCATTGACTGGCTAAATTGTTGGCGTGCTCAATGCGCAACAACAACAACTGTGTCATACATGGGTCCACAGTGGTCCCTACCCACCCACCACGCTCTGCTCGCGCCGCTGCTCGACGCTTTGAGCGCTGATTGATGACTTTCAATGGCATTAATGCTTTTGTTGAGCTTTCACTGCATCGCCTTGGCATAAAGCAGATCAGCATAGTCAGAGGCTGCCAATGTTGCCATTTCTCCAAAGGCATTCAGCATTGCTGCCATTGCAGTCATTGTAGCTGAGTGCATGAATTCACTCATTGCCACCTTTGTGTATATGTATGCGTGGGTGTGTGTGGCATATTTGCCTTTCATAAGCGCTAATGCGTGTTTGCACATGCGGCATGCGGCGCAAATTTAACTGTGGTCTGCCATCGTGTGCCAATAAAGTCAACACATACCTCATGAGCACATATTTGTGTATGTGGGGATGTGTGCCTGATTGGCGTTTGCTCTCGATTGCAATTTACTTTGATCATTTAGCGCGAATGCAACTGCTAATATTGAGATTCCCTAGCGGAATTGAAAACGCATTTCGAACAGGTAATTTTGCGGTTATTCCGAGCAACACACACGCACACACCCACATAATTTGCACATATGTGCGCAATTATGCCCGACTGTGGGCGCTAAATAACAATTAGTTAAATCATGAGCTAATAACTGCGGCGCGATTATTAGCTAAATTAGCAACGTTTCGGTTTTTTTGATTGGAAATTGGGAATTTTTCACAAATTTAAATACAAATACAGAGTAAAGGTGATTGTAAATACAGATGTGATAAATATTTGCAGTAAATATTGACTTGCGCAGCATTTTACCGTGTATTTCGAAAGGCTAGTGAAATGGTCAAACTTTAATATTATTATATTAGTATATGTCTATATAACAATTTTCCAATTAAATAGCATTCATATAATTAAAGTTGAGAAATTACACGCGTCATATTCAAATTGTCCCAACCAAAAAGATTAATTATACATATGACAATTCTTAAAAATGTTGAAGAATTCCGAAAAGGCATGGTATATATGGCTATAGTTGTAATAAAACGCCTAAATGTAGGCAACATATAAAGTAATGTACAAGTATTGCCTACATTCAGGCGCATATATTACAAAAACTAATTAATTTAACTAATTTATTACCCCAATTACCAGTTTCAATAACAATTTATGTTAATCAAAAAAATTCTCATATTAATATTGAAGCACTATTCCAATAAAAGCCTTTGCTTCTTACTTGATTATAATAGTTTTCAACTTAAGGAGAACACAGTTCAAGCACATTTCTTCATAAACACCAAATTCATGTTTATACACATACATGGCACACTGCTACAACTCCCCACTTGAAACTTGTAATCCTCAAACAAAACATATTCGGCTGCCTACTCGAAATTCAGTAATAATTAATTTTCCATCACTCATACGCCATGTTGTACGGTGTCAAGAACAAACTGCCACGACACCCAACTACAACTAAAGCACAAACTAAATATACTTACATAAATGTGCGGAAAAGCACTCGAGTGCTTGGACTTTTGTTGCTTCCGCTGAAGCTGTTACCGTTACCGTTACAGTTCGCTTCGGCGTCGGCGTTGCCGCTGCCGTTTACAAATTACGCACTCAAGTGGAAAGTGCTCAACTAAAACACAACATTCACAAGTTCTTTCAACATGCCACTTGCAACACAAAAACACCAACAACACCAGCAACACCGCAGTCAAATACTCGAAGGAAGTCACAAGTGCACTGCTCTTGCAGCCTCGTCTTGGCAAGCATTTACGGGAACTTCCATTATTGTTATTATTATTATTTTAGTAACTATGTTGATTATTATTTGTTGCCATTGTTTTTGTTGTAGTTGTTGGCGTTGAGTGATGTGAAAGTTTTGTGTAATTTTCGTGAATATTTGCACAAATGAAATTATGACATTTAATAATGTTGTCGTCGTCGTCGTCGTCAGGTCGGACAGACAAAGGTGAAGCGTGTGAGGGTGCGAGTAATTGAGAGATGAAACTTGTCGGCTACACAAGAAGCGTGTGCGTGCAAGCGTTTCGGTGTGAAAACGGTGGAAATTGGAGTTGATGAAGAGCGATGTGTTGGCAAGGTAACGAGTCGTTGGCGTCATCCAGGGAGCTTTGAGGAAAGGGACGCTTTCACATTGTCTACATTTTCTCAAGGTGAGGAGCCTTTTGTCGCTGATTAAGAGGCAGCAAGTTGACTTTTGTTGTTGCAAATATTTCTTTGATATTTAGATGAAGTGTAAAAGTAGTATCTTTGAAATTTCATGACATATATTTCGTAGAGAATAAAATCTCCAGAAAGTAAGAATATCAACAGTGAATTTGTAGTTTACCTTCATATTTTCATAAACATGCCAACAGCTAATTAGAGCTTTCACAGTGGAAGCTCTATTTACTGTTTTAGCATGAAATCGACCTTTAGTATCTTAAAACTATTTTGAGCTTTCACAGTAAATTCTCCGTTTACCATTTTAGCTTAAAATCGAACCATATTTGATAACCAAAATCTTCAAGCTCTTATTGTATTATTAAAATTATATAGAGCTTTCACGGTGAAAGCTCCATTTACTATTTATTATCACTTTTAACTTTAAATAAGTTCTAAAATATATTTGATTTGAAAGAATGAGATGAGAGTGGTTACTAAGGGGACATTTTCTTTATCATATTGCCCTCGAAACTCAGCACAAAAACCGATTTCAACTGCCTGAGTATATGCGATGAAGAGCATTAGGGATGGGGTGTGAGCGCCGCTAACTTAAGTTGCGACGAATTTCACACACATAAAATTAAAATAATTTTCGGCACACGCATAATCATCTGGAGTGATGTGCTCAACACACACTCGACTTCCCCATGACAACGTGCCACAGCATAATTTTCTTTATAAAGGCACACACATCCTTATAAATACACATAGGTTTTTTATTTTTCGTATAATCTCAGTAAATATGTACCGTAATACGCCACGTAATGTTCGAAAGTTACAACGTGCCGCCGTTGAGCCAAGTGGCATGTGGCAAGCAAACACTCGACTCACACCGAAGTGTTGTTGCATGGCCCCGAGGCGGTGAATTACCGAATGACGAAGCAGGTGAAAAGCAGACAATGGCTGAGTGGAAAATGAAGGAAACTTGTGAAGTCTTAAGCGATTCAGCAGCCGACACAAGCACAGGCACAAACGTCGCTGCACTCGCAGTAGCAGAGCTCTAACACCGGAAAGTAACAACAATAACAACAAGAAAACGGTGTCAAAGAAAGGCATTACGTAAACGTTTTCAACCGCCAGCCAAAGCCGGTTGAGGCGAGAAGAAATGGAAAAAATCAAAATGAAGGCGCACTTGGAGGGGAGTTGAAAAGAAGTGGGGGAAGTTGACGCAACAAACTCTTCATTTTGGCAGCAAAGTCAAAAGGCCGGCAGTTGATGTTGACTCATGGCACGTTGATGCCGTCGGCACTCGTCTCGCGAAAGGTGTTGCGCCCAGACATTTTTCCCAGCATCATACTTGAACCCGAAATTACGCTGAACGCAACAAAAACGCCAACACACACGCAGTCCATATACACGTACATACATACGTATTAGCCTTTAAGCGTAAACAAACCAAATAAGACAACAACTAAGATACCAACTGATAGACCCTGTAAGACCCAAACTGCATTAAATCAAATTAGGTTTTAACTCTCTGAGTAACGTGAACAAGACCAATAAAAAGCTCACTGGACTTTCAAATTCTTAACCTTTGATTCTAGAAAACCCGAAGCTCAGTTCCATTAAATATTGTAAGGTTCGGGTTTTTAATCCACGCTTAGCTTCCTCTTGGATTTCATTGAAAGGTGGATTAAGCTTTAAGCTCTTACGATTGAAAAAAGCGTAAAACGGTATCTATTTAACGCCTGTTTCTGTTTAAACATTCCGAATCTCTGGTAATATTTCTTTAAATCTCAGGCGTTCACACAAGTACCTGACCCATTATTTACATATAAAATGGTATACACAATAAACATATATAACAGATCAATGAACAGTGACTTTTATGTCCCTCAGGGGTATGAATATATATTTATGAAGCATTTAATACACATAAATTAAGCTCCGCACTGTTGTATTTTTATTTACTCTCGGAAAAATTGAGTTCGTATTATGCAATCAAATCGCAAGCACTTATAATTATAAGAAGAAGTAAATGCTTATAATTATAAAAACATAGTAATTATATAAAAAAAATCGAAAACTTCATGTTAGAAATGGCAATTTTCAAAATTTCATTCCTTGCCGAGCGGCTAACTCAGAAGACATACTCGGTAAGGAAAGAACTAGTAAATAACCCCAAACTACTTATAATTGTTCTTCATTTGGCCTTTTGCGCCTTTTTAGCTGCTTTGGTTTACTTTTTAACTCTGAGGAATGCCAAATTGTCATTGCACAAACAAGCTTTCTTTCGGCACACACACACTCGCACAGCCGTGCCGAGAGTCACACACATCTCTGACATCGAGGTTTCTTGCCTGCAAAGTGTCTAAGCGTCACAAAGAGCACACAGCACAGCGCACCGAGGACATAAATAATTCGCCATAGTTACGCCAAATTGACAGGCATTTCAGGGAAATGTCGAGCACAGGTTATTGAAATTTCAGCCGCCGACGGCACCGTGGCAACTCTCCCGCCTGCTGCTGCAGTTTTTCTTTCTTTCTCATTCGTTTTTCGCTTTTTTGTTTGCTGCTAGAACACCTTTATTGCCGCAGCACTGTATTCTTACCCGCCTTCGACCACATCTTCGCTTTCTTTGTAATGCCAGAACAAGTGTCTGCCTGTTGGCCTATGTCTGCGAGTGTGTGTGCGTGGTGTTGTTTGTTTGCCGGTTGGCTGGCTGCTTGGCGGGTGTGGCGCACATTAAATGCTTGAAAAATGGCGAAATTCACTGGTAAACAACTTCATTTGGACCCATTATGTGCCCGAGCCACTTACTCGCGCCACTTAATGGCTGTACGTACCCCCCTCGCTTGCAACTAAACTACTTGTTCACTTACGTACTTTATTACTGCCGCTCTTGTTTACTCACCTGCTTAGTAACACTTTAAATTGCGTGCTCCTTTCATTAGCTTTGAAGCTTGCAAAATGCATTGAGTCTGGCGTTGCTTCCTTGACTTTGAGTTTTGAGAAGTGTGTTGAGTGGTTTTCGAAGTGGAGAAATTCATGTTAGCGCTCTCAGCTCTCAATTAGGTCGTTTATAATTGGCTTTTGAAGAGCATTTTTAAATTTAAAAACATGAAAAAATATATATAAAATGGGAATTCATTATCATATTAAGTTTTTACTTTAATTTCTCCTCTATAACAAAATTGGAATTTTTAATGAGCACCAATAAGTCCAATTTCGATTTCCAGATTATCTCATTTTTTAAATCATGACATTTTCATGTAGGAGTCAAGTTCTACTCCTCAATGCAATACTAACCACAACTCTCAGTATTCGATAGTCAAAAGAAGAAGACTTTTCTAAAATAAATAACCATAAATCAATTCAAATATAATTTTAAATTAAGAATATTAAAGTACAGCAAACAAAACATAGCAACAACACATTCTGAGAAAGCTCTTCTAACAAATATTTCACTCTAATTTGGTGTATAATTTTCTTATGCCTACCGAGAATTCGATAAATAATTCAATAAAAGGGACATAAACACATAATAAAGAAAACAACCCACGGGTCCACACTTACCTAGCAACCAGTTGTCTGTGCGACGAAGCCAAAAACAAAAGTCTGTTTAGGCAGATTCGAAGGACCGCGGCCCAATTCTACCGCCAAAGATGCCGAAACACAAATGAAGCAGCCAGTGAAAAGGGCAATTAGCAAAAACAATAAAATCATTTATCACCACAATGTCGGCGCGCACTTAATTTATTTATGTACAGCTAGAATAACGGAACGCAGCTGGCAGCAAGCGGCTGGAGGCAGCTGGAGCTAAGGCACGACCAGGCACAAATTGCAAATTGCTTAAAGTAATTAACACATAGCAGAGCACGGACTGCAAAAGAAAGCGAGGCCAAGTGGACGAGTGAGCGGCTGAGTGCCTGCCATTCTCGATGGCAGCGACTTCATTAGGCGCCGTTGGCAGTTGGCGCAGCAGGTGAAGCGTTACGGGCTATCTGCAGCTGAGAGGTGCGAAAATTAGTTAATTTTATAATTAGTCGCCGAAAGTAATTAGCATAATTTAGTTATAACGAAGAGTCCTCAGTTCGTTTTGGTTGAAGGTAGAGAGATGACTAAGAAAATTAACCGGAAGAAATGAGCGATGGAGTAGGAAGAAGGAGAGCAAAGTATGAAAGTAGGATATAGAGCGGAAGTAGTGTAAGACACAGGTGAAGAACTCTTCGAGAAGTCGAAGTTTAGGAAACTACTTATTAATGAATGCTGAGTATCTTAATCAAGCTGTTTGATTTCTTGCAGACACTTAGATGAACTCCAGCGTAATGGATCGACTGAGACACCTTCACTCGGAATGTAGAGGGTTTTACACAAATTTTTCAATGTTTGCCTTGAAAAGGGTAAAGTTTAATATCAAAAAACCCATCCATAGCATATTTTCTGAAGCTTCCTACATGACCCCGATACCTTAAATGGCTGGAGGTTACGCCCATTAAATATACATCCGCCTAAGTACGCAAGTAAAATACGAGCTGGCCACCGTGGCGCACTCATAAAACACTTTGATGTGCCTAATAAAAATGCCCCAGCACGTCGCAACAAATCCATTGGTATTTCCGCTGGCAGTTACCAGCAACGCAGACGATTTTTATCATCCAAACGAACGGCCAGAATTCGTGATGGTCGCCACAGCCGAAGGGTGAAGCATGGCAAAACAGTAATGGTACAGCTGACTGGAAGGCAATCAGAACCCCATCAGCGGGGGGCAATGCACAATGGGAATATCAAAAAAAAAAGCCCGCGGAAATAATCAAACATTCCCAAAGCTGCTATTGATTTAACCATCAATACTCCCACAACAGAAATTTTGAGGTATATGCGGGTTAGCTCTGGCAAATTTAGGCTTCCGACTTCGATTACAATTTTCTCCTTGAGCTTCATAAAGTGTAGCATTATTTCACTTTCGCGTTCGCCAATTTGTTTTTCATTGATGTTATACTTTGTAAACATGAAATGTCGGGGCATCGAAGGCTGTAAGAAGCCCATAGTGGAGAGCAGGGAACACGATTCTGTATTCCATGAGATAGCCGATCATATTATGGTTCCTGCGAATATCTGATTACTGAACTTGGTTACATTTTTTATAACAAATTTAATATAACAATACAACGCTGTAAATATCAAGAAAAACCCTTCAAAGCCGCTGTCACTATTATTAAATTCTGCACTCCAAGACCAAGGGAGGCTTTAATATAAAGCATAAACCTTCAACTGTCGCTTATTGTATGTATATTATATTTGCTTATTGCTGCTTATTAGATTTCAATTAGTTCAGCACTTTTAATGCAATCAAATGTTTATTTCGACACATTTACGCCGAACATCCGGCCTTTCTGCTTGTTTCCTCTGCTTTCTTCTTTCAAACTTTCTTCGATTGTTTGAGTTCTTTCCTCCGCATTCACACACACACCCACAAATGCAAGACGCTCGCATTGGTAGGAAATACACAAAGTGAAAACAAATAACAAACAATGGAATAAAACTTTTTCCGAAGAGAATTCTAATTACTTCGATTAGCTTGTACTGTTCTGGTTGCGCTTTGATTACCGCTGTGCTGGAGTGGCTAGCTAACTATTAGCTATAATGCGCTCATAAAAGATTAGTTCTTCGGGCGTTTTGTGTTTTTCTAAGGACCATTTTGATTTCATTACAACCACTTTGGGGGTAAAAGTTATGCTCTTGTCTACTTCGGCAGCAACAAACAGAAGGCATGACTAATATGTAGGAGTGTGTGTGTGTACATTGTACCTACAGGGAGCGATCGCGATTAATTGCCAATGGTTCAGATTGCTGTCAAGATTTTTTGGCAACATGTTTAATTAATGAAGAGTTTTTTGAAATAATGCCAGTTGTTTTAGCAGCCCTTTGCGATTTCTATTTCATACTATACTGACTTCTCGTTGTCGAGATTGAGTGTCGTAATTCGGTTATTCTTCGCCTTTCAGCATCTTGGTATACAAATCAAGGTCTTCAAGATGATCCCTACCTGGGAGTCCGCCAGAGTCATCCTGCACTCTGCCAGTGTTTTAAGACAGCTTAAAGCCATGAGAAAATGTTACTGCAGCTCTTCTCTATTTCATCTATAGATTTCCCTATACTTTTCTATGGTCTTCAAACATGTTTGGCTTCTCACATCTTTACTGTAGATGTGACAGGTTAGTCCTTCACTTAGCCCACAAGTTGAACCCCATATATTGAGATGGGCGTTTTCTTGTCTGACGGCACTAAATAATCAGAGGACATCTATGCTCATTCTGACTTCAGCTTATATCAGGTCTTCAGTAGGAGCAAGAGCTCCTTCTTAAACTAGTTATATTTTGTAAAGTTTTCGGTTCGAGTAAGTCTGCGGACTTAATGAGTTTCTCTTAAAATACTGTACTTTTCTACAGTGCTTTCACAGAATCTTAATCATAGGCGTTTCTTCTGACGCTTCAATCTGCAATTATTATACATTCAGCTTGTATTAATATTTGTTAACAACAACAGTAAACCGAAAGAGGTCCTGGAGGCTCCGTCTTCTTCTTTGCAATGGAATATTTCAAAAGTCTTCCACACCCGCTCTATCCCATACAAAGAAAGCTTCATGCTCCAATTATGTTCCACCCCTCGCGCCTCAATCACACTCCTCGGTGGAAGTAAAAAGGTTTATTCTTCACATTTCGGAGAAGAAAGCGACGACGGACACTTAAGACTAATGGATTTCATATTTCTTTGTTTGCTAAATAAAAACTTAGCCGAAAAATGAGAACACAATATTTTCGTCATGGAAAATGTACAGTTATTTATTTATTTATGTACTCTTATGTACATATGTACATAATAAGATGAAAAGCGAGTGAAATGCTGAAAGTGTAAATAATAGCAAGAGCTATGAGCTATTGCTGAAGACAAACGAGCTGAAGAAGGCCGAGAAGAATCCGAGCGATGAGCTAAGCAAGAATTAGAAGGCAGTGGGGCATGACGCAGGAGACAACAACAACAGTAGCAGGAGCCGTAGTAGCGGCTATGGAAGTCAAAACTAGCAACTAAGTAATAGAATAGCAACAACAAAATAATAAAAACCACAACGTCGCTTTATTTATAAAGTGCGGAGGCAAAGCAGTCGGGGCATATCGCTGTGGCATGGCTAAGGAATTATAACAAATATTGGCATAAAAACGAAGTGAAACATAAAAGAAATAAAATACACAATAACAATAACAATATGGCACTATAGGCGCTGCAGCAGCCGTTGGTGGAGCTGGAAAACTGGTAATGTTGCCTCCCCTCCCCCAGCCACTGTCAATGCAGAACGCAAGGAACAACAACCAATGTAGTTGACAGCCAACCAAATAACGGCCAACACCAACAACAACACACCAACGCCAACTCTCCACATACTCAGCATGGACAACCGCCACCACTCGCCGCTCGCCAGCCATAAAAATCACACTCAACGACGATGAATGATGAGCGTTGAAAGTTATGATGACGCACGATGAACACTCAACAATATTGTGCTGTTGTTGTTGTTGCTGTTGCACGCTACTTTATGCGTCAATGTTTAAGTGTGTTAAAGAACAATAACAATAACGTCAATGGCAGTGCAAACAAACCATAATGCTAACGAGTATAACTGTCACACTACACAAAGCAGAACATAGCCAACAACAACAACAGCAGCAACAAGAAACTGTCGACCGATATAAAATAAATAAGTGGTCAAAAATGATAAAAATCTTTATGAGCTCCACAAACCGACCACCGAGCCGAGCAAACAAGCCGGAAGCGCACACAGACACACACGCAGCCAGGCATGTGAGTACAAATATGGCGTACAGATAAACAGTTAAGTGGGTATGGGTGTGTGTGAGTTTGTAGCTGATAAGCAGAGCATTTATGTGTGCGAGCGTGCGGTAAATCTAGTAGTCATAAGACAGAATGTAGTGCTTATCTTCAGGCGTATATATGTATGCCGTTATTTTGTGGCTTAAAGGCTCAGCGGGCTGTGTGGTTGCTCGCCTCTTGAGTTGGTCACTCGTTTGTGGGCATTAACTGCGGGCAAGATGTTCTCATTTGTGGACTAACCGAACAAATATTATTTTTTTAATTCAAAAATAGTCATCTTATTCAATTAATTAATTTTTAGGAAATTTTCGTTCCCTGAAGTTCACTTTGTGAAGTAAATTATAGTGGATCCCTATTATGGCAAGTGATCACCAGCTCTCCGAATAGTCTTTGAGCTTTATAGACCAACTTCTTATATCAAACTTTAATTTTTAACCCTTTTCCGGAACTTTAGTTTAGGTTTCAGTTTAGGACCCTTTCCCAAATAAATGTAAACATTTTTGAAGAGCAGGAGCAGTTTGGGGTCTTAATTTAGTTTCTAATGTTGGAACAATGTGCTATAAGCAATAATTTCAGTGTCCCGCCAAGCTAACTAGTCTAACACCGTGATCATAAACTTTCTCTAGCACTAACCTACATGCTTTTAGTTTCGATTTTAATGATTTAGATTTTTAAATTACTAAAAAGTCACATTCTTTATTTTAGTCAGCTAAAATAAATCGCATTACTTTTCCTTTGCAACGCAAAACTTGTCGCAAATCCAACTAAAATTCGCTTTGTCCTCAGATCATAAAAATTAAAACGAATTAAAGAGCTTTGAGCTTTCACAAAACACTGCTTTCCACAAAGCTTTCAAACTGAAAAGTGAATTAGGAATAAAAAAGCGAAAAATTCATCCGCCGACAGCTACAGTTACAGAAACGTTATACCCTTTTAACCTCATTGTGCTATAATTAAACATTTTCACACTTTTCTCTCATTACAGAGCTTACGTTTGCAACACCGCTGACCGCAACATCAGTGCCATTGTCTTGAAGCGAGACTGTCACTACGGTTAATCACCGAATAAGTAAAATAGGAATGAATGTGAAAAAGCCAAAGGGATAAGAAATAGCAATTTAAAAATGGCGCACGAAAGAGTGGACATTGTCGGCAAGCGAAATCAGCCAACCCAAGGGCCCAGTGCCGGGTGCTGTGGAACGGGAATACTCGTATAATGAGAAGTGAACGAAAAAGTGGCAAAAACTAGTGATAATACACACTGGATTGAAGGACAGCTGCAACAGTGGCCGAGCAACCGCTGTGGGGTGCGAAATGGTAGAAATATATATGTAAGCACACAGTAAATAACTACATTCGTTAAAATAAATATACCGTAGTCAGAGTATACGGTTTGTAGTGTTGTTGTCGTGCGGCGAAGCGGACACTTGCAACACATCAAGTAAATTCCGAGATTGTCAACCAGACACGCCCTGTGGCGATGCCACCGACACACTGAACACTGACCAGGAACGTACGTACACACAACAACAACAAGGGTATCAACAACAACCAGAGTGCGCAAATCAACAGCCTGACAAAAGTGCAGTTGCACGAACACACAGACACACGAAAGGACACTTCTCGGGACAGCAGAAGCATCACTGAAAATAGAGAGTGGGAGAGGAAAACCGGAAAATGAGAAAAATTGAAAAGACACTAAGAAAAATTAAGCAAATAGACAGCTAGGATGGGCGGGGGTGTGGGCGAGCGTCGGTTGCGATAAAGAAAAATTAAGTGGAAAAGTGACCGGACAACGAGAAATAAGTGTCCGGATGAAATGAAAACTCCTCACTTGCCTGCACTAAGTCCGGCACTAAAAAGCGAAGAAACACCAGCAACGGCAGTTTGACCTCAGCGCAGACCGCAGGCGGCGTACCGTTATACGAACAGACCAACTGCAGCGCCGCCCACCCCTCGGCGTGTGACCCTCTTGCGGAGGCATTCGTGTGAGTGAAATTGAAGTTGTGCGAAAATTTAATAAAAGTAAAATGCGGTCGATTTATAAGGTGGAGGAAATGTGTATCTGCGCTCCGTAAGCACACGACGGCCGGGCCGTCGCGCGGAGTGAAGTGCAGTCAAAGTCCGGTTGACCGACGCTTAAAGTCAACTCAATGGATGACAGGACTTTGCTTGTAATGCGATTCATTTTGCAATGATTTCGTGATTTTCCGACACTTTTGTAGATGTCAGACACAAAGCCAACAATGGATGAGCGACAGCAGAAGAGCATCGCTTGGCTGCAATAACTACCGTTCGCCGGAGTGGAGACACGCGCGGACCCGGATTGCTTTAGTTGGAAAAGAAAACTTAAGCAGCAAAAAGAGCAAAAATGGGATTGACTGTCAGCGAACCTGTTATCAGCATTAGAGTCAACCGAGGCGAGGAACGAAGCAAGAATGAAGAAAAAAAGTGAAGGTGGTGAAAACGCTGTTCAGTGAGCTGCTGGAAGAGACGGTAGAGATACTCCGATCAACTGCGGCTTTTAGGTGTATTTGTGAAGAATGGTGTGAGCTTATTAGTTTCGGAATCACTACACAGAGGTTCCTGTGAGCAATTTTATGGCAAATGTTTTAACGAACTCATGACGAGGTGAATATTTGTAGAATGTGGAATATATTCAAAGTGTCTTTCAGTTGTATATATAAATGTGTTCTCCATATAGTTCGATTTTTAGCTCTGATTGTCCAAACGCAATTCTTGATCGATGAGATATTTCAAGGGTTGTGACTGGACATCGTGGCTCGAAATGAGAATTCTTCAAAGAGGCTTGTGACGAAATTTTTCAAAATTTTGTCTAGTGTTTTATAGTGAAGATTGCGATCAATCATTAGATCGATCATAAGACATTAAAATTTGTTTGTCTCTCAGAATCGAATTTTAGAATTTGTGGCATATTCCTAGTAGTATTTGTAGCATTTTGTTATCATTATGAAAACGCGGAGTTATAATTAAGCAAGCTGAGATCTCAACGTAAGTTAGATTTTGCGATCTCATAACAAAGTAATCTCATTTAAAAACCGGTGAAATTATAAAACAATATAAACTATCCCACTACAAGAATATCGGTAGCATGCTAGTCTCTGTATGATATTTAACCTTTAAAATAAATGAAACACTTTAAAGACAACATCCTTCACATGAAACTTGTACTTTTACTCTTCATTTATATCCGCCATTTACTTTCACCACGATAATTTTTTGAATGAAAAAGAAAACAACTTGGAAGCCCCTTATACAATGCCATCGAGCTCATCACTGCTATAAAACCCTCACCAAAGCTAGATGGAATGGGTTCTAAAAGGGAAAGGGTAACGAAATTTTACGACACCAAAGAAGTCACGCTTAACGGTACACGTATGCGGTTCATTTCGAAACTCCACCAACTTCATGTTGGTCGGCAGTAAAAGGTTGAAAGAATTATTTTCGCTTTTTGTTGCAATTCCTTTCAGTTGGTTGCAACAAGGACTTAGAGCTTTAGAGCCCCCGCTGCACACGATAGCGCTCGCACTGTTTTTGTGATAGAAATTCTCAAAAACAAAAAAAAAAAGAAATAATAAAATTGGCGCGCACACTTAAATGTGCCATCACTTTTTATGCTTCTCTGTGATTTCTCATGTTCGACTTTTTATTATTTTTCACTTCACTTTTTTGTTGTGTTTTTGCTTTTGTTTTTGCGCTTTTGTTGTTTTTATGTAACATTTTCGAACATGTTTTTCACTTCGCTCGCTGCCCGCTGAAGAGTATTGAAAATCGAATACACTCTTAGCATAATGGAAAACGTTTCACTAGTTTTATGGCGAATGCGTGTTGCAGCTCGGGATTGCTTACTTTCAGTGGACACATGCAGCAGCACACACAGGCACAGTACTTTTTTATGCTTTGTTGCCACTTTTCGTGTGACTTTATGAAGTAACAGACGTGGCTGTGTGTGTGTGTGTGTGTGTGAGTTAGCCATTTTTGCAACATTTTATGATATAACACACTCGCCCCGATAAAAGCACAGAAACTTCGTTGCACGAACACTTACATACTCACTCACGAACACATACGAACACACACGAGGGTGCTTTGTCAAAATTTGTTACTTGCGGCGGCAATGAGAAGTTAATAACCGAGATTACTAACCGAATTTAGGTTGTAAAATTTTAAACGCTTTTCAGTTGACTTCTCTTAGATGTGGAAATAAAAGTGTCCAACATTTTTTTATGGTTGTTATACTAAACCCTTTTTTGGCAAATACATATAGAAAGCAAACCAAATTTAAGCACATTCACTTTATTTGATAAGTGGCAACTCTACCGCTGGATCTGCTTAAATCAAAAGTCTGAAATACTTTCCGAAAGAGTTTATATTTAGATGTGGTCATATTAGCAACAGAAAGTCTTATAGGAAAAAATAGTTGTAATTGTCGGATCTTGTATACAGAAGTTTCGGCTTTGAAAATATCTATTAATATCATTTACATAAAATCAACTTTAGACTCTTGATTTTACCACGTCTCTTATATCCATAAGCAATATTTTGTCGATCTTCTTTGCTCTCATGGTATGTGTGTTTCTTGATAATAGAAGACAATTGGAGAATTCTCCCAAGGCTTCTATTACAAAATTCCTGATGTCAATTAAATTTGGATCTTGATTCGAATTAAAGATGCTGAGCCATCCTATTCATCTTAACTCGGTTATACAAATTTGTGCGTAACCTCACATTCAGAATTGCCAACCACTTCCAGAGAAGTACCTCCTAAGTTGGCCAACAAACAAATTATGTATTCAGACAAACAAGTGTTTAATTTAACATAACTAAGTTGGACGTACAGTTTAGTCAACTCAGTTGCAGAGCAAAGTACCGTTCGGAGAATAACACAAGTCTCGGTCTCGCTTGCACAATGGACCAATTAAAACGAACGCAATTTTGCATAAAATGTGAAAGTCACGCGTGCGTGCAACGTGAATTGCTCAATTGCGTTGAGCAGCAACAAAAGTGGCCTGTATAAAAGCTAAAACAATAACAGCAACAACACAAATACTTAGAAAGAAGCGCCAGTAAAAGCTGTTGAAGCACGACAAATTCCCAAACGAGCACTCACCGAACTCGCCCACGCCAAGCCAAGCAAAAGTGAAATTTCTGTTGCAAATAAAAGCAACAATAACAAAATAACATATTTAAAAGAAAAAGCAAAAACAACATGCGCTCCAACTTTCAATTTACCCTTTTAAACTTGCCACTTGCAACACGGAGTGATGCAAAGCTCTGCGTCGCTTGCAACTTTGCGATTTCCGCTTTCAACCCGAGCGGCGACGAGGAATTTTTTCATTGCAATTCCTCGCTCATGGCACACTTAATGAATCTACGCAGAATTATTAATAACGTGACCCGCAGGGGGCTCAGCCGCCGCCGTAATGCGGAGAGGCAATAAAAATGCTCGCTTTGCTGATGTTTCGCTTGCGATATAAAGTGAAGTGCAACTGAAGCCGAGCGAGTGGCGAATGCCCCAAAGCGATTAGTGTCTGCAGGCACTGCTGCAATACAGCAGGCCAATGGGTCAAAAAAGAAGTGGGATCATTTTTACCTCGAGGTGATGTGTATGAATAATTGCCAGCACTTCTTTCTAGAAAGAAGCCTCATACTGTGATAGCTGTCGGGTTTTATTATGGACTATGTTGCCCTCTTTGCTCAATTGTTCACTGCCAGAATTCTCTTTCTTTCTATCTCTCAATATTTCTATCTCTTTCTTTCTATCCTTCATTATTTCCATCACTTTCTCTCCTCCTTTCTATATCTCTTTCTCGGTCTATCGTCCTGTATTTCTAAACTGTAGAACTGGAGAATAAGTGGAATTCGGTATAAATCACAGAAAGATAATACAGAGCAATATGAAAACAAAATGGTGGAACCGCATCATTAAATGCACCAAACCGAGAATACTTGAAACAGAAATGTGCGAACTGATTGGAGCCACATAAAATCGTCCACACGCCGCAAGTTCAGTGTGTATCGGTATTGAGCGGAGATTTCAAAATTGACCAAATACTCTCTAAATTCCGCCACCCAACTGTATCGAAAGGATTAAAATGAGCCACACATGTGGCGCCTGAAAAAGCGTATTAATTTCCCAAAGGTGCTTTGGTTTTGCACACAAAATCTTTCTAAGAAAAAAGAACAGCAAAACCAAATTTACAGTTGCAATATTCGGAGCTGCAAGCTGCGGAGGCGAAAGCCCCCACTTCCTACTAAGTCGTGGTGGCATGCAACACGGCCACACAGTATGCGAATGCCACAGCTGTGGCGCGAATATTTCACCACTTACTTCGCTAAGTTTCCACACTTCCTACGAATGTAAATGGCGATTGCGGCGTTAACTGAATTTGCAAGGAGCGAGAAGCAGCATTCGACGTAAGTGTCTGCAAATGTAGTTAAATTGAAATACTCGACTGATATTTGTTGCGTATTTTGGGAAAGCGCGTCTGCGTATTCTTTTTCTAATCTTTAGAAATGAAGTATTAAGCTTCATTGATTGAGAGACTCATCGGCATTCGGAAAACCATTCAAACTTCCAAAAACTGTGAGATCTTGAAGCTCATTTTCAGGAACGTCAGGAAGAAACATGAACTATGATTTCGACGGAACAGGATCAGTAAACGGAATCTGCTTGAAATCTAATGGAATAAGAAGTAGTTATGGACTTTATTGCAAGGTCAATCAATATATGCGATCTGATTTTAAAGTGGATCCAACTTTTGATTTCATCGACATTTAGACAATAAATCAAAAACCAATTTTATGTTTTGCAGATTGTTTTAATTTTACTTGTAAAAAGTGAAACATTTCGGGAAACGAAAGGCGGTCCAACATCAATAAGTAATCACGGCCTCTCTATTTAGGCGGCGAGCAACCTTTGGTTAGCTGCCAATAGCAGGCAATCAGCAACATATCACGTACAATCAACCAACTGTACAAGTATAATTGCTTTTTAATTGCGAGACCCATGCCAATCCCTCGGCCGCTCACACACACACAGCCACTCATGAGTACACACTGAACTCCGTTGTTTTGTTCCAAGAACCCTTTTAGCTCATCTCATCCGCACTCGCAAAGAAATTGCCTTCATTCTCCTTCATTTCATTTTCAGCTGAAACCTAACCTCACTTCACGTCACCTTGCCACAGCTCATCTAACCGAGCCAAACCAAACTAGGCACTTACAGCAAACCACTTGGCACTTCAGCCGCCTGGTTGCAGCTAAATTACTTTCAGTGGTTTTTTCAACACACCACTGTACATACTCACTGCAATAACAACAAAAACAACGCGTGCAATTATGTATGAGCTGTGTTTGTATGTGTGTGTGGATGTGTCGGTAAACCTGTGAAATATTTATCCTTTCAACAAACCGCACGCGTTTTAGCTACCATTAGAATTAGTGGCGCCCTTCGGCATCCGTTGTTTTTGTTGTTCGGCTGTCGCCATCAGAGAGTAAGTGGGCGAGTGTATGTGTATAACGGGACTTGCATTAGACTATGGCACTGATTGTACATATTTTACGCGCCATTGATATTTGTTGCTTCAACTCATTTGAAATTCAATTTTATTTCACCATCACCATCACCAACGCACCGCCATTGTTGTTGTTGCCGAGGGTGATCAATAAAGCAAACTATGGGAGATCGCGACTTAATTAAATCCCAAGCCAATAATTTCCACGCCACATCAATGTTGTGGTGGCAAGGCTGATGCTGGTTCTGGTGCTGTTGCTGCGAAGAGCGGTGGGGTCACACTCACACCGCCAATGGGTGGGGAGATTGTGTTCTAAACCAGCATGGAAAACAGTAGCCACACAAACATATGCAGCTAAACTATGTACTATGTGTGTACTTATTTGTAATAACACAATAAACCCATGCATACGAGTATATCTATGTGATGTAAAATTATTTAGAAATTTGTATCTGCAGCTGGTGTGTGCTTTCCCCGATTTTGTGCATCGTGTTTCTATTTGTTTGCAAGCAAAATTTTGGAAATTTGCAAATCGAAAAATCAACAAAACAGTGAAAGAACGCCCCCACAAAGTTTTGACACATGCAGTTACCGTTAGTTCGCTGATGTTGATGTTTGTTTTGCAGTCGAACTTCCGCACACTCGGCCATATGTTTCTGAGTTCCTATATGTTTTCCATGGAAACTTTGTAATTTGGTGGACCGTTCGTAATTCTTTAGAACCAACTGACATACAACTGCAAGATCTATGTACGAGTACTTAACCTACACATCAGTTCTAATCTCTACATCAGCTTTTCCTCGGTTCATCAATTTAATGTCCAAAACCGCACAGTTGGCACTGACCTCGTTTCAAATGAGACCCGGAGAACTTTTATGACAAATGAATGACCCTAGAGCAACCTAATTATAAACTATGTTAAGGGCTTTACATTTCCAGTTAGAATTTAGGTTGACCTCACTATACTTTGTAACATACTTGTTTGTGTTCCAGGCCAGAACGGTATCGCTTTGAACTACAGAGATTGTGAGCTACAATCTCATCAAATAGAGAACAAGTTGGTGATCCACTATTCTCCTCCCCGGTAGACGTTGGCGACCAGTTCATGTGCGACTGCAAGATCACTCTAGTCTAGAGTGAATCGATCTACTGAGCTATTATATCCTTCAGAAAGGTTCAGCTCACCGCAATGATAGAAGTCTGATAAGCTTACATGCCGTGAGGTTAAACATCATGTCAAATGCAAATTTTCAAAGTTGCATGGAGGAGAGTGAGATTAGACATATAGACACATGCTCCTTCAGCGCCCAGCTTTTGTTAAACTGTCGCTGAAACATCTTGGCAAGACAAACTTCCGCGACTCGCATATATAATAAATATTAGTTGCCTCAACGAATTTGTGAAAATCTCAAAACGCTTGGTCGGCTCTTGAGGGACAGTAACATCCATTTTGAGGAGTTTGCGATATGACAAAGCACTGGTGACTTCAGCTGTACAAGAGGGATCTATTGTGGGTTTCTCAAAAATCTCTAACCTAACCTAAGGTTTTCCAACTTTAGATAGCTTCCTATAATTAAGAAACTATTAGACAACACAAAGAAAGTGGAAGAAACCGATTTTAAGGTTGCGATAACCTTAATTTTACACTTGCTTGCTATTATGAAACACTTCCATTTGAGATAGGTTTGCTGAAACTGTCTCTGAAGTGAGATGATGTTCTTCTCATCTCTACATATTTCTCATATCTTTTCGTTCCTCCTCTCCAATAATCTTGAGTCTCTACATTTTACAAGAGCAAATAATACCAAGACTGACCAAGATTTCTGATTCTCAGTTATAGGGCGAAGAGTATGCATCAGCTTCCCTCATTTCCCTCTCTTCTTTCTCGAAATCTCTCATACAGAGCAATCCATACAACGGTAATTGAATTCTGAGCGAAATGCTGGCCCTCACAGCCACCAGAAGAACAAAGTTCCAAGTGATTTATTAACTCGTATTGAGTAATAAAAGCATCGCCAAGGAGACCACCACCAACAACAACAACAAGCGCGTAGAGTTAATGCTAAATGCTAATTTATTTGCACACGCGGGTGTGTGTGTGTGTGCGGCAAGTTTATAACTGTATTCATTTGTAATTGACTTTGCTACAAATGTGTGCGATATAAAATAACAAAACCGCAACTTGTTCGACAGCGGCGGTCGGTGGCGATGGGGGGGGAAGAGTTGAATTGAGTATAATTGGAATTTATTGCGCTTTAATTAACATTTAAGTTGATCCACATGGACGCGACTACACAAAAAGCCACTCATAACACCTTAATGGCAGCGCACTCAACACACTACGCCAACAACAACACACATACACAAAAACAGCGAACACACATACAAGCAACCTGCGCGCATGAATACAAATATGAAATAAAGAAATGGAAATGAAGGCGAGAGTGAGTGTGTGTGCGAAATCATAACTTTTTGCCGCCACCATCTCTGCCACACTGTGTGGCACGTGCTTCGACATGCGGTGGAGTGCGCGCGTTTTGTGAGTGTGAGTGTGTGAGCGCGCTTTGCTTTTGTGTAATTAAAATTAAATTCATTACACACACAAACAGCTGTATGTATATATGTGTGATACCTGTTGGCCCGGCAACCTGCCACATTATATAACGTGAAACTAACTGACACACCGACACCACACCAGAGAACGGAGAGAAAACACGTGTGACTCTGCAAATTGTACACCGGAGCGTGTTCGGAGAGTCACGCCAAAAAGTTAAGGAATTGTTGACAACGCTTTTGACTTGCCACACCCCCCTCCCCCTTGCGCCAAAATTAATTTTGCCTCTAGATGTACATGTGCATGTACTCAATATGTTTACAACGCAGGCGACAGGCCCCACTGGACCAATAAAAATCAATTTTCGCTAGCCAATTTCTTACAACTGCTGCCTCAGTCGTGTTGAATGTGGTTTTTGGGCGAATTCTTTTAAGTAACACACATTTATATTAAATAATTTCGTCTCCTGTTTAGTTTTTGTGGACCTATTTCTGATAAACCAAGTAGTTTTGAAGGTAGACCCCAAAAAACAGAGCAAAAACTATATCTCAGAAACTAATCGACCAATTTCAATTTTCGAATTTTGGTTCTAATATTTTATTGACATCCCACATACTTCAGTTTGAAAATGGACGAAATCGGTTCACAACCACGCCTACTTGCCATCACATTTTTAATTCCATCTGATTCGTTAACTTTACAATATATACATCTAGAACCAATGGACAATAAGAAGAAGTTTGGACAATAATGTATTAGAAGTGCGGCATGTCGTCTGTCTAAAAATCGCCGAAATAGAACTAGAACTTTTCAAGGATCCAAATACCCAACATGCGGACCTCGGTGCCTGTGGCACATTTTATACCAAAAATATATGCAAATCTTCAGATATTCTAAAGAAATTCAGATTTTTTTCTTATAATAGTGGTTTCCGGTGGACTTTATATCGTATATATCGGTTAATATGTGAGGAATCTTTACGAAATTAAGTGAACGTAAAATCTTGAATATAATGTAGCTATGTGGCAAATACTATTGAAATCGGTTCAGGAATTACCTCAGCCCTCATATACTATGTACAGATACACTCACTCTAATGCAAACGAGTTATTGCGAAGGTAGACAATTTGAAATTGCATGAAATCTCTCCTTGAGTTTAATTTTTTTCTCAAAACCAAAGAATCATAAAAAATGCAAAAATGTTAAAGAATCCTTTCGGTGGCAATATTTCTTGTACAGAAGCAAGAGAAAGGTAAGTGAAAGCATATTTTTCATTCATTGCAGCATTTTAGAGCAATCTTTTATAGACAGAAATTGCAATATTGTTATGCATGTTTTCAATATGCGCAACGGTAAAAAATTTCATGGCCGTGCACATACAGACACATTCAAATGCATGTTCATAGAAATCAGATCATTTGTGAGGCCAATGGAACAGGTGTCAAAGACAGGAATTTCAATAAATTTGCAATAACGAAGAATCTATGTATATAAAGCACGTGAGTCCATGCTCTCACATATGCGATGCTGCCCGTGCCTTTTGTGCGTGCCTTTTGACACACTTGCGCTGCGCACTTGCAACGTCGCTTGCAACGAAACCATATAGATATTGTGCGACATCAATAAAATTTCTAACGGCAATCCATAAGTTCCATGACAACTGCCGAAGCTTGTCAATAAATGAGCTCTCTCTTCCACCTTAGTTACTTGTTGGGATGGGTCAACAAAATGAAATCATAAATCTGAACCATAGATTGAGATTACTCTCAATCTCCGCTTGTACCGCCTACCATAAAAATACTACAACTGTGATAAGCGTCTAACCAAGTTCTCTATATGAATTGAGACAAGAATGATATAGGAGTATATACGATACTTAAGTCAAACTGAGTACCACGAAACCCTTACGATTTTCGCCTACATGGTTGAGCTCAAAATGCATGTTAATAAATTCAGTAGAATTCATGTACGCCTCTTTTATTAATATTTTACAAAGCCACATTGCAACACCCTTTATTTCGCACACAACTTTTACAAAGCATTCAAACTGCCAAGTGGCTGAATAAAAAAAAGCCAGCACAAAAACGAGTACAAAATCAGAAAGAAGAAATATAAAAACAGAAACGTTTTGTCAAAATTCAGCACAAAATTTCAAAAAACATTTCTTATTTGAAAAAATAGCATAAATTTTGTCTTTAAAAGTAACTAAAAATGCTGACAGTTCGAAAATTTTGCCAAAAACTACACATGTTCTTCCAAGAGCACTACCCGTACATTTGGTTCATGTCGGTCTTCACGATGGTCTTCATCGGCTTCCTGCACTACGAACTGAAGCACAACAGTCGCGATCTCATCTACTGGAAGGATCTGCTCGATTTTTGCTACAACGAACTGGAACATTTCGCGCTCATACTCATTATGATCATTGTGCTCATCAAGGTCATTTTCCTGGCCTTCATCATTGTCATGAACTCACGTTCGTTCACTTGGTTCGACGAACTGTCGCAGCTGGAGGTGAAGAAGCGCTATGCCGACTTTCTTTTCATACGTCTGATCGCCGATATCGACAAGATCGAGACGAAGTACTTACACAGCGCCAAGGAGAATGAGATTGCCTCGCTTAAGAGCTTCATATTGGCCCACGAGGATATGCGCAAGACGATTGATAACTTCCGTAAAGATGCGCGCAAATTGCTGACGCCCAATGAGATCGAGGTGTCGCTGCCGATTGAGGAGGTCTACGGGCTGATGGACGACGAGGAACGTTTGATACGTCGCTCACGTTTCTACCACATGGACATCTCGGCAGACGATGAGCTAATCAAGTCGCTGGTGAATCCGTAATTCGATACGTGTCATGTTTTTTTTTTTACTTTCGGATTGGGGCTCCATCCGGGGTCGTTCATAGATTATATCAACACATTGTACAAACCACTTTGAAATAGTATACTTTTGTAAGGTGCGATTAGTTTAGCAAGAGCCCAGTTAACTCTTAGTTGGTTGGTTCTTCATTCGAACGTGTGCACTAATCCAAGGATCGCTTTAGTAATCGCTTCAAGCGCTTAATGTAATCATTGGGAAATAACGGTAAAATTTTAATTTAATTTTGATTCGGCACAGATTTTTATTGAGAAATGTTTAATGACAAAAGAATGCAAATATATTTTTAAGGATGGCGTTTTGCAATTCTTTTCTACAAATTTGGCATTGAATTATATATCTCTTGACTTTGGGGAGCCCTGAGATTGTATTATTGGGATTCAGGCATCGCAAATAATTCTAGTTGAACAGTCTTTATTTATCGTATCTTATTTACATATTGTATATTTCACACGCTTATCACTATAACTGAAAACCTACAAAAAGGGTGCTTCTTCAAACTCTCCAGAAATGCTTTGCGAAAGTGGAGCGCTCTGTGTCTTTTCGTAACGTGATGGAATAAAATGATTGCTATGTCGCAACTTCGGACGTGCGCGCTTAAACTGGAATGATTCGTGTTCCAATTTGGGTGGTGGTCTTCCACCGAATGGCGTTGGTCCATAGGGCCAATCCTCTATTTCGTCCTCAACCTCCGGCAATATGGGATTGAAGCGCAATTTCGTTGGTCGAAAACGTTCGCGATGTTCATGCCGTAGGATCTCCCGCGGTGGACTGTGAAGCTGCGGTTTTGGTTTGAAGTTAATTTTATCCGAACGCACCCACTCGGGCCAACTCGGCGGTGGTGGGTGCGATAATATATGCGGTGGTGGCTTGGGTTTATGTGTAGGCGGCACAACCACATTCTTATAGTAGTGTTTGTGTATAGTGATCGGCCGACGGCCGTGACGCCAACGTTCGCGTCGCTTCTTCTCACGCCATTTCTTCTGCTTGATGATGTCCACACGCTTTCTGACATCGAAAAGTAGGTGAAGTGCTGGTTTTACCATAAAGCTAAGCGCCATAAAACCTAGAAATCCAAACACAACTGGCGAAATGAGCGCAAAGAGGAAAACTTTCAAGGTGAATGGATTGAGTACCGTAAAGAAGGCGATAAACTTGATGAACGGGTAGAGTACATGCTTCAAGTGATTGAGATATTCTTTCTTCTTCTTTTTCAATGTGTTCTTTTTGCGTACGATGTACTTGATTTTCTTCGGCACCTTGGTGGTCGTTACAACATGATAATAATGAGGTCGCTTCGTGGTAAGTTGTGTGTAGAAAATAGTGGCCTCCTCACCAATCGGTTTCTTTTTATTTTTATTTTTCCTCTTTTTCTTCTTCTTCTTCTTTTTCTTTTTCTTTTTCTTAGCCGCCTTCAAACGTCCCGGATTGAGCAGTAACTGCTCCTGAGCGTCGCGTATTTCATCCAGCTGCAGTTGACTGAGTATATTGAAGGGTTTCGACTCGGGTGCGAAAAGCGTGGCCGGACGCTTTGACATGATGCCCAAGTTGGGCAGTTTTCGTGCGCGCCCGGACGATATTTCACTCTCAGTGGTATTAGTGGTTCCACTACCACTAAACTCCGTGCTTAAAGTCCGCAAAATTGGAGCTTCTTGACATACGCGCTCTGTGTTGTCCCTCTTAGCTTTTTCTAGTAACTTATTTTCGTGAATATTACTTAAATTCCTCACTGAGACGGCAACGCCACACTCGGTCATCTGAACTAGTGAATCATGTAAATTTGCCGCATTCCCCGTCGCTTGCGCCCAACTCAACGCCAAAATATACTGCAGAATTATGAAATTCTTCAACGACATCCTTAAATACTCGACCACACTTAAGTTCACAGCAAACTTTGTCGAATTATTTGAAAAGTTTTTTGTGCCAATTTGCTGAAGCGCACTTAACTCAGCTCAACTTTTCCGAGACTCTTTAACACTTCAATTTGTTTCAGTTAGGCGTCTAACTGTTTGCTTACTGCCGCCTTCTACAGTTACTTTTGCGGTTCGCCGCCGAAATTGGACTGAATGTTAAATGTTCGCTTGCCGCTTTTGCCACCGCGTTCAAAATGCATGCTAATATGCGCGTCTGTGTGTATTTTAAGCGTCTTCGCTGCCCTTACCACTTCGAGTTCTGATACTTTATGGCCGCAACTGCTGGTCTTTAACTACTGGGCACTACCTGTTTTGTGTCTGCGCCAGCTGCGACGTATGTTATAAAAGTGAAATTATTCTTACAAATATTTTTGTGTTGAGTTACAACATGTTTAAATGCTGCTTTTTCACTATCTTCGACTAAGCTATCAAAACAAAGTGTGCCCTATAGGAAATTTTTAAAAGCAACTGCGGTGTTTGACATTGTTGTAATGCACATAGTCTGTTAGTGAACTCGATATTTTTAGTGATTGTAGCGGAAATTTAGAAAATAGCGCTTTGAAGACTTTTGCGATTCGAAAAGCTTATTGACTTTACTTTAATAAAGAAACAAGTCGAAAGTTCGGCATTACCCAAAAAACTATTCTTTGTCTGTTGAATAGTAAGGTTATGTATTCTAAAATATTTGACAAATATATTTCATTATTTTGTTTTGTTTAATATTCTAATTCAAATAAGAATCTCTAAAAGAGACGAACCAACTTCAAGTTATAACAGACTAGTCAACATTTCCTACTGGGTGCTTTGGTGCTTTCGCTTTACGGATTTTCGCGCGCCACGAAGTTGTTGTTACCACAAACATCAAACATTTGGACAAGAACAAGAAAAAACCATTGGCGCGTCGTTCCCAGCAACATAATACTACAGACATAAGCGCGAGTATATTTGTTCCAAAAATATACAAACCGACATTCATGCAAGTTGTATTCAAGCTGTTTATGTTGTGTTTTATTGTCTTGGCAAAGTTCTTTACAGCCGGAAATTAAGGTCTCTGCGCGTACAACTGAAAAATTTAGTCTTTTTTTATTTTTCGAAAGTGAATTAGTTGTTGTTGTTGTACAATCATACGAGTATTTTTAATGTGTCCAAACTTAATAGTTGTGAGTAAATTCAGAGTTTAACGGCTCAATTTCAACTCTTTTGCTCAAGTGGTTTATGAAATGCTTTATTAAGCAGAACTTTCTAGTAAGAATTTAGTGCCAGAGAACAACAACACATACAAACAAATATATTAAGGCATTTGCACATAGATTTTCATGGAACTGTCCGCGAAATTTTAATGTTTCAAATAAACGAGATGCCCTAAGATGTACGACCCCTTTGAATAACATTTTCTATTTTTTGGAGGAAGGTGTGATTTGCTTGTTAGTGCGCTATTCCACTACACAGAATGCTATTCGATCCCAAAACACAAAGTGAAAATTTTTCTAATAATACGCATATTTTTAGAGAAACCTAAATCATTCACGCTTACCACAAAAAGAAAGAAAAGCTCAGCGTAGTAACTAGCAAAGCTAATTAGAATATTTTGGAAAATGATCCTGCTCTAAGTCTTTACCTTACGTTCTAATTTGAGTGGATTAAGAATTACTAATGACATGACACCATTAACATCATCGTAAAAAGTAGAACCTCGCTTTATCCAAAGGTCTATCAACTGCAAGGCTTCTTCAGTATAAAATGGTTCAGCTGACGAAATAAATCATTTACAACAGTTTGCACTTTATTATTGTAAAACAGTTTCTGTGAAGAGAAGATCGAATCCTGATCGTTTTCAAAGATTCAATTGATATCTGCATCGCGTCTAAACACGCTTCAATCTTTGTTTGGTTTCCAAACAATGTCTTTATCGACAATCGACTATCCTTTGTAATGTGAAATAACGTTTGGGGTGTGTAATCCTATTGACCTTAATCAGACATTTTATATTTCTGATTTGAACGAGAGCTTACTCTCTTCTATTATATTCAACATATGATGAAACTAACACCAGAAAGAGCTGGATTTGGACTAACTCTCCGATTATATCAAACATTTTTTGACCATAAATGTATATGTATATATATTTCCACAGCATTAACATTTTTAGCTAGCAAGAAACAAAAAAATACTCGAGTAATCTAAAAATACCGTTACAAAATACCAGAGATAATTTGGATGGATGTTCATTTCCGACCACAGCTGAATAAGGAGTTACAAGTGAGATTCATTATGAAATCTCCATTAGTTTCAGAGAAGAAGACTTTTAAAGGAGGAACCGTTATATGGGCACCGCTGTGCAGTTATTTTGGATTTCAAACACGAGAAGCACCACAATGCACTAATTCGCCCGATTCTAAACGTCCAATCTAGTAATAACTGCCGTTATTTAACTTAACAGGTGTATCGAGCCTTTGAGTCTTATAATTTCATTGTCCCAAACTCCGCAACTGCTTTGAAATTGTATTACAAATATGTTATTGTTGTTGTTATCAATAAAAGCAATATCATTACAGCCAAACATTGTCGAACACAAGCATTTCGTGAGTTTATGAAAAATATTGAATTAATTTGAATGAAATAAGTGAGCAACCAAAGCGAAACACATGTAATACATGTGTTATTTATGTCAGTCCCCGAGGAGAGGGGCCTGGTATCGCAGCCAACGAAACCCAATTGACAAAATTTACTCAATAATGTCACAATATTATGCTCATCAAAAAGGCATACAAACACGGACGACAAACACGAGTCACGAATATGTCACGAATATTGCAGGTTATTGCCAAAGAGAATGAGGTGAGTGCGGCCGTTAAGCCGACACAACAGTACCTCCACACATACATAGGTGTATCTGCGATGTACGAATGCATGTAAGCAATTTATGAAATTTGTTCAACTACTTGAACACGTGAGAGTTGGGATCGAAACATACATACATACACACGGACAGACAAATGTTTCTAAGGGCATTCTTTCATACAAATACACACACATACACACATGTACATATGTATGTATGTATGTATGCATAAGCCAATGGGGAAGACCGAAATGTTGGCAGCCGAAAGCGGTTTGTTGTAAGCGTGCCAGAAATCATTTTGCCATTTGAAGCTCTTAAATAACGGTACAACATGCTCATAAGGTAAACAAGCGGAATTGAGTTTGTGCGTATGTGTGTGTGGATTGTGATTGTGGAAGATTGCAGGCGGAGTAATGCTTCAGTATTATTGTACAAGCACATTTGCGTGTGTGTGTGTGTGTGTGGGCGTGTGTGCACAGCCGTAAAAGGCTTTAGGGATAACGAAAAACACATGCTTTCGTAAAAAAAGCTTACAGGCACACACACACACTGAACCTCGCACCGTTCGAAACGAAAATAAAAACAAAATGCGAAACACTCGACACATCAAAAATCAGGCACGCAAAGGAAGGCAAGGCAAAGGCACAACAAGAATGACGCTGAACATTTCTTCCATCGAATGTATGTATGTCTGTCAGTATGTGTATGTGTGTACGTTCGGCTGCCGAAAATAGAAAAATTGCGAATCTCAAAAGTGGAAACTTGTGCGCGCCCAAAAAAAATAGGCCAAAAATCGCCGCACACTCACCGATTGCAAATATTAATATGCAAATTGAGTTTTTTAGTTGAGTGATCTAAGCGGATAATTTTCAAAAACCCTTCAACTGCTGCAGGGACCCACCGATACCATTTCACACACACACACACATAGGCCGTATGTTATATTTGTAAATGCGTCCATGTGTGTTTGAATTTGGGTGTCTTTCTGGTTGTCTGTCTGCAATACGCTTCAACAAAATCGATATAAGCACCTTATTTATAGTGCCATATACTTGGACATATGTTTGTGTGTGTGTATCTGATAGTCTTTAAATTTACTATATTTTATTGATATTGGCGCATTTAAGCTGAAATATGGAACGTTTAAAGTATTTCGAGGGCAATAGAATTAGTCGATGCTATCCAAGAGCTCAAGAGGTACAAGGATTATTGTACATATATGTACATCAAAAAAATATAGGTTGTAGTCTCCTTTAATATGGATCACTTCGAGTGGTTGTGGAGAGTTTGGAGAGTTCAACTGTAAAATTCTTTTTATTATGTTGCAGCCGCTAAGGTTAGACGTGTTTGTATGAGCTTGGTGATTTTCATTTGTCAAAAGTTTACACTTTGTTGCTTGTTCGCGATTTCTTGGCCAAAAACAATAATATAACGATGCTCCTGCATCGACATTCGCCAGATATGGTTCCGGGAGACTATTTCCGATTTCAAAAAAATAAAGACACCCCAAAAGGTCCGTCGTTTTACAAGCATACGAGAAATCGCTGCAAGAGCCAAAGACTATACCAAATCGAGTTTGAGAAGTGTTTCGAATGGGGACTATTTAAAGGCGACAACATTAATGTATCCGAATGAATAAAAATTTTCCTCAAAAAAAGTAAATTCCCGTTATTTTTTGAACACACATCTTATAGTCTCTTGTCTAGAACAAAAATTTGTGTCCGACAAACGGAAGCATTTCAAAATTGGATTTTATCTTCCGGAGAGTTGCTGCAGTCAATGAGAAATTGTTCCTGAACTATGTACCTCCATAAAAAATATGAAAGGTTCTTCTGAACCCTGAACAATTTAAACAAGAATAATAAAATAATCTTAACCATTAAAGTCACACCTAACTAACTAGGATACTTATATCACACGACCTACTTGCAGCCAAAAATATAAGCTAAGCGTCCTTTGAAACCGCTCTTGGCATTCACAGGCACGAAAAGAAAAGCAGATCCAGTACATATTGAATTTGGTCTTTCCATTTTTGGACTTTCTTTTACTTAGCTCCCTTTACTTCACGTAGGATTAGACTTAAGCCTGGATATAAACAGCTTTATCTGTTGTTGTGGTTGAAACATTCCCCAAATAACGCTGAGGAATGCTGCCGTTGCAGTCCTTGGCCTTGATATGCAACCGGATCTGTTCCGATTACCAGTGGGAACAGTTTTCTATCGTTGGGAATGGTTATCGTATCCCAGAAGTGCCTACAACATTTCTGTAATCAAATAAATCTACAAAACATATTTCCTGCGTTAAAGCATTTGTTGCAGGCAAATGCGTGTGAGCACATGCTTGTTCTGTGCTGTTATCTGCAAAACCAAATCACTGGCAATCAAGCAGAAACTAAGACGATCAGGCAACACTTCATGGCAACTTGCACACCGTTATACTCGTATGTATGTATATGTGTGTGTATGTAGGAGCTTGAGCACATCTATCAAATAAAGTTATTCACGTTTTGGGAAATATTCATAACACAAAATCTCTGCGCATACGACACACACACACAGACACACGGACGCACGGATGTATGAATTTAGTTTCGGGCGAAGGCGTTGAACCAATCAAATGCGACAGCTTAAATATATTCGATTTCAAAATTGTATATTTAAGTGTGAAATGCGGATGGGAAATGTGCAAAAATACTGTATTTCCTAAGGCCGAATTCCACACATCCACAACATCAAATCGTCTGTTCGTCTGTTCGTCCGTCTGTTTGGCTGTCTGTCTTGAGCAAATTTACATATCAATATTATTCATGTGCACACACCTCTCTGCTGCCGTATTTATGTTTGTACACAAAACTCATCCGCAAGGCAAATTGAAAATCTTGTAAGGCGCCAGGGCAGTGACTGCAGGAGGCTGAAAGGGGCTGGGAGAGGGCGCGCGGTGGCTCAGGGACCGAAATCCGTTAAATCAAAGAGACGCACAAGCAGGCGAGGCACTTCGTGGGTGCGTGTGTGTGGGTGCAACGTAGTGTCTTGTAGTTTTCCAAACATTCAAGCTCGTCGTGAGGAGGGGTGAAACGCGGAGCTGCGGGAATTCTTGCTTACTTCTTTGCTTGTGCTTTCTCAAATATGCTTAGGCATCTCGATTTCATCTCGTGTTTTGCCTTCCCACCTTTGCTTTCTCAATTTACTCGTCTCTACTGTATTGGCATTTTTTGTGGCAAAGTTCGTTTTTTTTGCTTTGATTTTGTGGTTAACATTTTGTGGGTGATGTGTGAAAGATCACCGTTAGATTTGTATTTCGCCGTCGCATAGCTCCAAGTGGCTGAAAGGGTTCACTTTCAAATCCCTTTAAATGGAGGATACCATTCAGGCGATGCGATACTTTAAAGCGCCGTTCTTGCTGGCCGCCATTAAATGGAAATATGCAAGGAATTTTAGTTTTGGATATTTGCTACTAAGACTCTTTAGTGCTTTAATTTTTTTCGAAAACATTTGGTCTGCCGTAACCACGACCATAACTAGGCCGTACTACAATGATTGCAGCTATAAACCTTGCGGAGACAGAACTGTTTAAAGGACATTTTCAAGTCGAATATTCACGTAGCTTGAAGTTAATACCAAGTAAGGCTAAGGTTATCCAAGGAATTTATGTCTTCGATAGGAAAATTCTGAGAAGGACTAACATATTCTCGACAATTCCAGCCGTATGACAAGACGTGAAATATGTACGAATAATGGTATTGTTCTTGAATTAAACTACCCGAGAAGAATAGCTGTAAAGCAACAAAGCAAACTCAGAAGGCTAGTAGCTTTTTGGAAGCAGTGCTTTAACATTTTCTATGTGGATTTGTACTCTCTCTATCTCTTTTCGTACAAATACTATTATTGGCGCATTTATAAATTACAAATTGCTACGGACAATGCTTGATTTGCTCAATTGATTCATAATGCATTTTAAGCGCTCCAGCCAACTACAGACACATACACTCACGCCCGCACATTTTGAGTAGAGTTTATCAGCAACGTATTGTCATTGGCAGGCAGCAGGACATACACTCCGTTCGCCCCCTCTAACCCCCTTCGACGGCCACTGCATTTGTCATTTATTGAATTTATGATCTGCCATTTTGCCGATATTGTCATACGCACATACATCCACACACATATATGTATATGTATGTACATATATGCAAATTAAAGATATATGTATGTACGTATGCATGTATGTATGTGTGTTTGTGCGTATTTTTCATTTTATTTGATAATAATTCAATTTCCCATATTTTATTGTGACATCAGTCATTTCAGATGACAAGCAAAGAAGCCACCGCCGTCAGCCACAGCCAGTAGCGGCAACAATAGCAACAACAATGTATGAACTGTGCGAAACCAACAACAATAAAGCATAATGAACATTTGCAATAGCAACCAAGTGGCATGGCAACCCTGTCTTTAAACATACACACCCACACTTACACGCACAGCCATAATAACGGCACATTGAGCAGTTGTTGTTGCTTATATCCTGTTTCTGTTGTTGAGCCTCATTTCAGAGCTTACTGTTGAGTGTTGTTGTATTTTGTCAGCTAGCTAGCTGTTGTTGTTGTTGTTGTAAATAAAATTGTTACCAATTTATAAGGATTTCCTGCAATTTTCCAACTGTTTACAACACGTTACTCATAATTTCCAACACATAAACAACGCCCACACACACACACACACCCTGCACAGACACAGACATCCGCATCGCAATCTCATCGAGAACTCGTCCGTCGCATGAATCCATGTTATGCGCACAATGTATTGCGAAGAATGTGCTGACAACAACAGCACCTACTTATGGGCCTGATGCGTGCAGTACTTAGAGGTGTCTACGTGTGCGTAGAGCTCTTCACAAATGCACACAAGTGTGTGCAAATAACGGAATTGTGTCGTTTATAGATATTAGTAAATTACATTTGTTGTTATGCTTGACGATGTGTTGTTGTGTCTCTATATATGTGTGTTTGCCTCTTTATTTATACACATTAGTATGCGTGTGTTCGTTCATTCTTGTATGAAATGGCTGAAATCTACTTGTCTGTAATAAATTTAATTTAAACATTTACACATTCAAGCAGCTCGCAGCAACACAGAGAAATCCACCAACAGACACGGTCACGTACGGATTCACCTATTTTGCTCTGGGCTCTGAAATACTCGTGTGAATGGCTTTGTTTCAATTGCCTTGGGCAGAGGTTGGCCAGATTACTTACAATTTAGTTCTTCAATCCACCTTTATACAGGATATACAGGACTATAATGGAAAGTCGAGTGGAGTTTCATCAACGTCTTGTATGGTGAGCCCCGTGGATCACAGTCAGTGTCTTTTGTGTTCTCAGCCATCTCCAGATGACCAGCTGCAGTCTCAAGCTGCAAATAAAGTTTATTTACCTAGCTTCTTATCAATTGCAATACATCAAGAAAACTTAGCAATCCTAAAGCAGTTGATTATAAAGCTGAGCTGCTAAGTGTCAGAAAAACCGAAAAATCTATAAAATGTCTCTATATAAAGAGTCTGAATATCATTCTCTACACCTACCTTCACCTCAGTTAAGTACGTTTGAGAGATATGTATAGCACTTATTGGAAACAGAACATTAAATGTGTGTATGAGCAGATATTCCTCTGGTCATCCTCATCTGGAATGAATTATGCCTTTTATGCAGAGAAACGAGTGTCCGAGTTTTAAAAGGTCAAAGCATTTTCTACACACGGAAGTCCTTTTATCTTTCTTTTGAATGAATAGTCAGTTGTATCCACACTAAACACAAATATGTCGGACTATTCGAAATGGTATTCAAGGCTGGCTAGGTCATGTTGTCCGAATGGACGAAAACACTCCAGCCCTGAAAGTGTTCGATGCAGTACCCGCCGGAGGAAGCCGAGGAAGGGGAAGGCCTCCACTCCGTTGGAGGGACCAGGTGGAGAGCGACCTGGTTACACTTGGAATCTCCAACTGGCGCCGAACTGCGAAGGAGAGAGAGAGATGGCGCACTATCGTCGATTCGGCTATAACCGGCTAAACGGTTGCAACGCCAATCACATACATACATTCAAGAATAGAAAGATGTTGAAAGGCTGGCTGATGAGATGGCTCATCCATATATGGCAAGAGTCTTGAATTTTCTTCACAAGTGAAACTATAGTGGGCGAACCAAAAAAGTGTAAATGTTAAAGCTCTTTAGCACCGAAAAGTGCAGCTCATCTGTGCGGAGTTTACAGTCACAAAGGAAATAAAGTATCGAAGTATTTATCAGAACTGGAGCGTAGATGTGCTACAAATACTTATATATAAAACCATAGACCCCATAGTTGGGGGATGGGGTCATCTGTAGAAGTTCACGCAAGTGAGGAAAGTTTCTGATTGACATTCACTTGGGAGTGGCCAGGAACGATTCTTTTACATATGACTCAAGTAGCTCACGACTTCCGGTTTTAGACCAAGTATCCCCTGGGTAGCCAATAGACATCCCTTTGAAGGCGAGCTAAAGTGAGAAGGCGAAGCCCGCTTCTGCGGTTGTGCGTAGGGTTTGGGGCCCACCACATAAAAAAACCTCTCCAATGAAAACCTATGAAGTAGTAGATAGCTTCGTCTACTCGGGAACCAGCGTTAACAACACCAACAATGTCAGCCTTGAAATGCAACGCAGAATCACTCTTGCCAACAGGTGTTACTTTGGACTGAGTAGGCAATTGCAAAGTAAAGTCCTCTCTCGACGAACAAAAATCAAACTCTACAAGTCGCTCATTATTCCCGTCCTGATGTATGGCGCTGAAGCGTGGACGACATCCGATGAGACGACTCTTGGGGTTTTCGAGAGAAAGGTTTTGCGTAAGATTTATGGTCCTCTGAACATTGGCAACGGCGAATACCACAGACGATGGAACGATGAGCTGTACGAGTTATACGATGACATTGACATAGTTCAGTGAATAAAAAGACAGCGGCTACGCTGGCTAGGTCATGTTGTACGAATGGATGAAAACACTCCAGCTCTGAAAGTGTTCGATGCAGTACCCGCTGGAGGAAGCCGCGGAAGAGGACGACCTCCACTCCGGTGGAAAGACCAAGTGCAAAGTGACCTGGCTTCACTTGGTGTTTCCATTTGGCGCCAAAAACCAAAAAGAGGAACGAGGGATTCTGATGGATTCGGCTATAATCGCTTAAAGCGGTTTCTACACCAAATATATATATATATATTATTAGCACAACATCTATTATTCACGGGACAGAGTCTATAAAGCATGTCGACAGAGACAAATCATAGCTCCGGTTGGTCCATTTATGTCACCAAGACAGATGGGCGTATTGCAAAGGAACGGACCGTAAGGCATAACGCGAAATCCGGCAGAAACCAATGATGCATTAACTGTTTATTCTAAATATACACGGAGTAGTTTCTATTTTTAAATTCTTTCTTGCTCCCAAATTTAGCAAAAAATGTCAACGTGACGACCATCAAGCTATGTAGACTGCTTAGGCAAATCATTGACGAGTTGCATGCGACATTGCGCACCGTCACTTTTGGCGAAAAGACACATAAATATTAACCGAAATTCGCCGATGTGCTACGCCACCGAAAGGTGTGTTCGTATGTGTGTGTGTGTATGTGTGCGACAAGCGTCAACAGCCCAGCCATTGAGAGTAATTGGGTGTTTATAGTGCGTGAGTGTGGTTAACCGAGAAGCACAAACAACAACAACAACGGCACTATCAATTTAACAAACAAACCGCATACGAAAACATTTAGGAGAAGCAACGAAGCAAAACGGAAACGGACATACAACACTCGTATAAGAAGGATAAGCAAAAAAATGAAGCGTTAAGAAAGTGGCTGTGAGAACAACCACACACACGCACGCACATTGAAGGGAAGGGAGGGTAGCTCGTTCGAAGATGAATGACAGTGTCAGCCAACACTACGACCGGGCGACAGACAGTGATTTCATTCCGCCCGGAAGATGTGTGCGTGTGCGTGTGCGAGAGCAGTGCTTTGCAAATGGCGGAGCTGTCAGCTCGCTAGTGAACTTATCAGCGCCGTGATATGGCGGAGCTCAGCTCAATTCGAGCCAAAGCGTATCACAGCAAATGTAATGTAATCCTTTCTATACTGTCACTTTGTCGTAATTTCATTGAAGTGCGTTACAAATCTCATTCGCCGAGACATGCAACCATACACACACACACGCATGAGTCTTCGCACTCATACACTCATCTGCAGCTATGTCTTCTGCTTATTTCATTTCGGTTTTTTCTTCCGTTCCTTGTGACATGTCATTGTGTTGAAAAATTGTCGCAATCACCAACAAGCGTCTCTGGCGCGGAGCACGCAATCAACGCGCCTGCCACGCCCACTGCGGCTGTCACTCAGCCATGGACAGGATGTGCCAAGAGCGCTGATGATGCCGCCAAAGCCTACTCGGGACTAAGTCGAGTGGCAAGCGAAGTGTGGAGTGGAGATGTCATTAGTTGTTGGCCCGTTACGTTACGTTGAGTTGTTGTTGCAATTGTGGTTTTGTTTTTCGATTTAATGCCACAAATGTTACATTAGACGGCAAAACATGTGTCTTCGCTTGGCTTTACATGTTTTGGGGCGCAAGAGAAAAAATAAATTAATGCGATTTATCATTTCGCTTTTGATTTATGTAATTCTATGTGCGCGCAAGCGGTAAACACATTCGTGCGCTAAAATACTGGCTAACGCTTAAGTCATCGTCTATTAGTTCTATTTATGAATCAGAAGGCAGTGAATTGGAAAACCTGTTCCAGAGATGGACTCGTTCGTATAGCTATGGTGCATATAAGGAATTAGTAAGTTCAATCGACAATTGTTGTTGGTTGACCTATTCATATTAGGCGATATATGTTGGTCGTACAAGTGGATAGAATATATGAAATATAGCAAGATATAAATGAAGCCACTATCAATTTATGTCTAGTAATAATAACCAGTTTGATACCTGAATAGTCTTTAAGTACAGGGTGGCTGATGAATTTTGCTACGCTACATTAAGAAACTCAAATAATTTTTATTGTTTTCAGTGTATGGAATTCATTTTTATTTTATTCATGTTAAAGCTCATTCAATTTTATGAAATAAAGCTTAATTAGTTTTAAAAATAATGGAATTTAAAAGTCCTCCCCCCTGCCCGTTGATGCATGTGCGGCATCTTACATGTTTTTTCTTTTGTATGGCAGCAGCTACAGCAGCGATTGTTTCCTCCGTTCGAACTGAAGGGGTTTCGATGGTAAGATCTTCTGTTGACTGTCCCATGCTCGGCAAAATTGTTTACAAGTCTCATTATGGTCCATCTGCTCGGAGGATTGCCGAGCCTTCTTTGAACCGAAACTACGGACTCCAGTGCGTGATAGCGGCGGTCAATCCAAATTCTTGTTTCAGTGTCCCAGTTATCCATTTTTCTTAAATGTAAAAGTCATTCTGCACAATAAAAAAAATTAACCAGATTCATTAAATAGAAAAAAAGTTATTTAATTTTTTTTCGTAGCGGCTTTCATCAGCCACCCTGTATATATGTGTAAATCAGCCTTACGGGCGGAGCTGAAAACCCAGTAGATTAAGGTATCAGGCGAGCCAGATCCTGCGGGATTTATATAGAAAACCACGGATACATATACAGTTGAACTTCCCTAACTCGAATCCCCATAATCCGCAAAAAAACTTCGAGTTAGAGAAACTTCCGGGTTACGGAAGGTAATTTGTAAGAAATTTGACATCTATAGCCAGTTCAAGAGTTCGGGTTATGGTGAACTTCGAGTTATTGAAGTTCGAGTTAAGAAAGTTCAACTCTATCTAAATTTTAATTTATAATTTTTGCACAAAAATATGATAGAAAATAAGTTTTGCTTCCTTAACCCCTAAAAACACAGGCAGGCATTTAAGTAACCGGCGGAAATAATGATCAGGTATGAACAATGTTAAGTACACGCCCTGGATCACAGCAATAGACAGATGAAAACTTCTTCTCTAATTTAGAGATTAGCTGAGTTTAAATAATTTTGTTGGGGTTGTCACAAGAATCTATAAAATTACCTGAATAATTGTCTTCTTGGAACAGGGGTATTAGATCTTTTCAAGTCGTATATTCTACAATACAGTTCTTACCCCTCAAATGGGATCAGAATGAAGCCTATAGCAAGTTTTCCCTATATTTCCTGTCCTACAAGAACCAAGTACCAAGAAATACTACTTATAGCAATGTCATGTAAATGAAGCCATCTGCTGAGCATTGACCAATGCCATTTGTACTGTGTGGCGCGTGCACGCCTTGCCGCCGCATGCCACTGGCCCAATCAGTTGCTCATTGTGTCGTCTGATATTTAATTTTCATATTTATTCCTCACACAAAAAGCACTTGCATTGCTACAATAAACACCAGCAGATGCAGGGCATTAATGGACAAGAAGATGTGGTAAGTGCATGCATAGGTGGTTGATGCAGCTTGCGGCACGTTTCTTCCCATAGTAAATGTGTGTGCAGCTTGCGGCACGTTTCTTCCCATAGTAAATGTGTGTGTTGCGTGTTTGTTAGTGTTGCACTTTAGCCATATTGTCTCGCTGGACTATGAGGTCTCGCATCCACTCACTGTCCCTTTGCGTTGTTCACCTGCACTCCAAGCGCACCAAGGACCAGCAAATCCATCGGGCTACTCATTCACACACTCACTCAGCCATTTGTAAATCCCACACAACCTCTGTGTGGCACAAATTCGGTATCACTTATTATGTAAACTCAAAACAATCCAAATCCGATTAAATACAAGTCTGCAAAGCCATAACAAACCAACCGACCAAGCGACCGGCCGGAGAGGTGCGCATGCAAAGAAGAGAAGACAAATAAAAACGGAAACTGATGGACGAGAAACATCGCAGGAGCGGCGGACCGGTGAAGCGGCGGCTGGGGGCAGCATACTTATTGTGAATACAATAAACAATGTGGCACTCGTTGTAATCCTCGTCATATCCCACAGCCTAGCCATTGTGCACGTCAATCCACGTGCTGCTGCTTGGCTACCAACCAAATGCAACAACAATGCATGCAAATATGTATGACTTAGTTGTTGTTATTGTTGTTGTTGGTGGTGGTATTTGGTATTTGCAAACCAGCAAGCCGACCGGTTGCCTGCCAACAAGTGTCTGCTCGTGCCACTCGTGTCTTGCATTAGTCGCCACTCCACACACACACAACCACCCTCGCATGCACCGGGTGCACCCTGTGTGTGACCTCGATACTCGGACGGGTCCGGCTTGAATGGCTGGCTGGCGTGCAAGTTGCACTGCTAATTAATATTTAAATGCAAAAGTTCTAATGTACTGACCAAAACTGCGTCGCAATCGGTCCTGGTTCGCACGGCTATGCATTTACGCAACGCACACACACACACACACATACATACAAACGGATATAAGCTATTTACCAAAGTGGCAACGAAGGATTTGTGGCCGAAAAAGGTGACAACGAAGCACGTTTTCGACGAGGTGTGTGCCGAGACAGTCTGCTGGAGCCGGAGGCAGGCGATCGAGGAGTGGTAGTCGACAAAACAAAGGGGAGAGGTGGTATTGTTTTCCAAGAAAATGTCACACAATGTACACTGGGACGAAATTGAAATTTCATACTAGAAAAGTTGGAAAAATTAAAAAAAAATATTTGAACATTTTACAACGAATTTGACGCACATATTCTTCATATATATTGTATAAAGTCCATTGAAAGTTGGAAACCATAATATTAGGTTAGAAGCACCGAGGTCCTCATGTTCGATATATGGACCCTTGAAAACCTATGGTCCGATTTTGGCGATTTTTAGAATAGGGCTGCCACACTATAAACATAGTATTTGTGCAAAGTTCTGCATCGATATCTTCACTAGTGCTTACTTTATATATTGTAAAGTTAACGATTCAGATCGTCTTCAAAGTTCTGGTATATAGGAAGTAGGCGTGGTTGTGAAGCGATTTGGCATATTTTCACAACATATCACTGCGATGTAAGGAAACTACTACAAACCAAGTTTCATTGAAATCGGTCCAGTAGTTCCTGAGATATGGTTTTTGACCCATAAGTGGGCGACGCCACGCCCATTTTCCATTTTGTAAAAAAAGCTGAGTGCAGCTTTCATCTGTCATTTCTTGTGTGAAATTTAGTGTTTCTGACGTTTTTCGTTAGTGAGTTAACCCACTTTTAGTAATTTTCAACCAAACTTTTGTATGGGAGGTGAGCGTGGTCCGATCCGATTTCTTTCATTTTTGGACTGTATTAGGAAGTGGCCAAAAAAACGACTGCAGAAATTTTGGTTTATATAGCTCTATTGGTTTGCGAGATATGTACAAAAAACTTAGTAGGGGGCGGGGCCACGCCCACTTCCACAAAAAAATTACATCCAAATATGCCCCTTCATAGTGCGATCCTTCATACCAAATTTTATTTCCATAGCTTTATTTATGGCTTAGTTATAGCACTGTATAACAATAGCAATCAAACATTTTAGTCACCCTGGTGAATTTTATCTCAACACTTCTAAATCGCCAGTTCTAAGATTTAGCTTGCCACATCCAACAATTCTCAAGGTAAATCTAGCTAAAAGTAGCCACAGTGTGTTGTTGCACAGTACGCAAGGCTTGCAACTTTCTAAGCCATTAGTGGGAGACTAACTAACTAACTGTACATTTGAAGTGGCAACAACAACTTGTAGATAAACTCAAGGCGTGCGGTGTTGCAGGTGGGGCACATAGCCACTAGCATCTGTGCAGTTTCACCCAAATGCAAGCTGGTGACGGTGGTGTGTCGGTTGGGACGGCTACCACTACGCCACAACGGTATTTCTCGCGTCGCCTATGCAACTCTTAAGCCCAATTGCCACAATGAGCTGGCAAATAAGCTCGGATAGAGTGCTAAAGGTTGGCTTTGCATTTGTCCGGTGCTCTTGAGGTCTTTGTGGTCATCTAAGCACGTTCGCCAATACTAAGGTGGTAATACGATACGATGGTAAAAAGTGTCATGCGTAAAAGCTTCATCGTGAACACGATTACGGTTAGAATAAATGAACTTAAAAGTGTAAATAAAGTAAATAAGTTATTGTTCGATTTTGATCCGAACTTTCGACAAGATTTCGGCCTAAATCGGAAGCATAAAGAAAACACGATTGGCGGAAATATTTGATATTTGATCGGTGCAAAACTATTTTTGGAAGTATAGAAAATAAGCAGGTTTTTGCGGTGCGAGAAAAGGGTACTTGCTTGAAGGATCTTGAGTCGATCTTGCTAATGATTAGAGATTTCTCAGAACATTTACCAAGCTTCGAAAAACTTGTTTTCAGAAATAAGTATTCTGAACCTAGAAATTCAGGGAAGCTTGGAACATTAAGCACCGCAGCAAAGGATTTTCTCCTTCAACCACCTGTTTAATATCGGTAATGAAGTTATGAGACTATAATTGAGTTAACCTCGATGTAGATCAAATATGGAAAATGGCAGAATCACACAGATCTTTGTCATCAACAGTAAAATATCGTAAAAACCTGAGACTTAAGACTGCATTCTGAATTGAGAACTTCACTTTTCACCATCGCTCCATTTACCTATACATATATACTGTTAATATGTGCGTAACGGCAAACTACGAAATATGTACACAAAATGGTCAGCGGTGTCCTTTCCACGGCAGACTAACTTTGTATGTCTGTGAGTGCCATTTAAAAGTGTGTGAGGGTGTGTGAGGGTTCGTACATTTGTCATTTTATTTGTGAAAGTGCGGTTGAAATGACTTTCATGGGAGTGTGCGTGCGACAGTGTCTTCTGATTTTATGCGGGGCGTGGCATGTGAACGCAGCATGCCACATTTCCGCTTATTTAATTTTGAACAAACAAAGCGTCGGAGAAGCGGAAACGCGGTAAATGGTGAGTGAATGAGCTCCAGCACATTCGAGAGTTTGTGCTCCAAGGAGCTGCCGTTCTACATATTTCGCGCTACATAAAATTCTTATGTTCCATCAAATGAAGTCGACGCACACACACCACAACTGCGGCCGGAGGTGGAGTTTAGAGCTCGGCGTGCGGCACTCGGATGCAGTGAATCGAAATGAAATGAAATGTAATGAAATGAAATGTAATGTCTAAAGTGTTTATTTTTTGATATTCGACTCTTGAGTTGCCTATCACTTTGTGTTATGTCGATATTCTCTTTTATTACGCATTATTTCAACATTTTATTGCAATGTACGGTCGTGCGCTCCACGAACGCAGGAACGGACGATTGAGCAAACGAACAGTTAAATAAATATTTGCTCCACATACTTGTATATGTGTGCATATCTAAATTATATTTAATTTCTGAGGAAATTTCTTCCACATAAGTAGATTTTCGGGAATCTTCACAATAATTAAGATTTTTGTTTTTATGTTCAGTTGGTTGGTTAAAAAGAGAGATAAGGAGCGCACAGTGGCAAGTGGCAAGTGGCCGTACCTAAGCCATCATTAGGCCTATTGCTCTCGCAAGTAATACTCTAATAAGCGACAAGTAAATTTCCTTTAGAATAAAATATTGGAAGCCACAGAAAGTACTCCTTCTTAACCGACAGAAGACTGAGCATTCACAATGATATTGCTTTTGAGTCCCATCATCCTCCACGCATACTGGGCATTCTGCCGTTTCTACTGTACCAAGTTTCTACAGGGGGCGGTCTAAGCGTCCCGTGATGACCCCTGTGAAACAGCTTAGTTCTTTTGTTCCTAAAAGTGAAGTTAACTACGCATGGATTACGTGAGGGCACTCCATCTGGTATCACTAAGGATATCTATGTGTGGCTAACTGGCCTATAAGACTAACCTAACCTAACCCATGTATTGGGAAAAATTGCAAGCCTAGATGGTTAAAAATCTACTTTACGTTTTTAGCTGGTTCATAGATTCATTCAAAGCTTTGGTGAGTAAGTAATAAGAGTAAGTAATAAGAAAAGAAGTGAAAATCCATTATTTATAGCCAGAGAAATTAATTTTAAACTTTTGCTAAATAAATATTTGAGTAGACCGTTCAGTGAGTCCTTAAAGCTTCTAAATTACAAACATACACACATCATCTTTATGATTTCAACGAAATTTTGTATAAAAAGTAGAAAAGCGAGTATTTATAAATGTGGAACGCACAGCTATTCACATGAACTAATAAGATATTTTTGAAGAAAAAAATGGGAAAATGATGGCATTTCGCTGCATTTGGAAGCGACGAAAAGGAAAAATAGACTGGAGAATTCAAAGTGCACAAAGAAAAACCAACGAAGGAAGCATTTATATACATATGGGTGTATTTGAATGGAAATGTTCTCGCTGAACATCCGCATGAATGTGTGTGTGTGTGTGTGTGTGCTGTCTTGGTGCTTGTCTCGTTGTTGCGTAAGAACAGTTGCTTCATTTCTCAGCGCTCAGCATCAAAGACATTTGCGTGCCAAGACGCGTTATATACAACTATATAAGCTATATGGATGTATATATGTATATATATATATTTAATGATATGCTTTAGAGACAGTTTTTCATGGCGCACGCTTTCGAAATTGTCCACAAAGTGAGCGGCTGCGTGGCTCAACTAGTTGATTGGGCTGCCTGCCGCGTACCAGCAGCAGCAGCAGCAGCGAGCTGCCGAAGTTTATTATTGTACTTAAGTCTTTGGATTATGCAACACATACATATGCACACACACACACACACATGGCAATGACAATAAGCGTTTCCGGGCGTAAAGTGCAAGTTTTAAATTTGGGATACATTTTAAAAGAGACACAAGAAATATTTATATATTTACTCAAGTTGCTTCACACACAGCAGCTGGTACCGTTATACACACACTCACACACATATGAGTTCATGTGAATGTATTTGCAGTTATGCAGCACTTGTGCCACCAACAAAGTCAGCATTATCCTCCTCGTCGCAGATAGGAATGTCCTCGATTTTATTGTCAATGCGAAATGCAACTAACGAAAGTGGAAGAGGAAGCTGGAGCTGAAGCTGAAGCTGAATCAGACTTGCAAACAAACATACAGACACACACTTCTTGGAAGCATTTCGAGTACCCTCGTGCGATCAGCAGTGACCGGTTGTTGTCCTCTGCTTCCGCAAGTGAGCTCAAGACCCTGCAGGAATCTCTGAAAAGAAGTTCATGAAGTGAGACGAGACACTATAACGGTATATTTATATACATATGTGTAGGGTGCCTTCAGCTCCGTCATTTCCTACAGGGCCTTTTACTTGATACATAAGTGTATGTGCTGGAAGAAGTTTTTTACTTACAATGTCCACTTTTTCGTATGAAATGCCCATATTGAGAATTCTTACGACTTTTACACTACTTTCGCCGCACTTCAACTTTGCTGGCACTCCAATACTGTTGCCCACAAAGTGCCTGCTGAGCGAAACGAGTAACACACATGATACCATATCAATGGAGAGAGATGACACTCGAGTCTTCTCAATGGCGAATTGGAATGTACTTTTTCTTCACTGCGTTCGAAGATGCATACGCAAGTGATGTTTTAAAGAATTTGGTGAATTGAAAAACAAACTTTTTGATTTAAAAACACATTTTCGGTATTTCACCTTGAGGAAATGCAGGTATCGGGTGTTTTATGGAAATACTACTAACAAAGTCAAGCTTTAAAGCAAATCACTTATGAAGATGAGATACCCGGGATTTTTACAAGGAGGAAACTTTTTCTAATATGAAATCAGAAAGCATATCTTAAAATAATACAAAATATATAAGGACCATCAGTGGAATCTCAAAATGGGGATTCCGACTCTCGAATAACTGGATATTCATAGCGATAGTTATTGGCACAGATATAATGCCGTTAATATGGATATATCTCTTAATAGTAAATATAGCATTGCAAAGAAAATAAAGTATTTTTTATAATTATTTATTTGTATGGGATAATCAGTACCGATATCTGTTTGAACGATATCTACATGAAGCCAAATATTTCAGTATAACCTCAAAAATAAAAATAATTTGGAGGTGGGTATAAATAAAAAGACGAGCATTTTACTTAAAATTCTACTGAAATCACGAAACTCAAAATTGGAAAGAATTTCAAATTCCACACATGCTTCTAAATACCTCTGCTCACAAACTTGTGAGTAATTGGTTATAAGAAAGCACACAAGCGTAAAGTCGCTTCTACCCACACAATAAATTTAATACAAATAAATATAATTCATAGGCATGTATGCATAATTTAAAGTTGGAAATCTAATATACGAGTATGTGTCTTTGAGTGCAGCCGATGTTCATATGTGGTCTCATAGATTAATATGTGAAGAATTAGTACGGCGAAGACAATAGGAAATGAGAGATCCGTGACAATCTCTTATGTCAATAGGGATAAAGTATGAAGCCAAAGCAAGGAGAAACTTCCAGTGAACACCAACGTCAGGACCAACACACCAAGGTAGAAGAAAACAGCAGTGACAAGCCATTTTACTCCGCTTGTCGCAGCTTCATTTTTTTGCTGGGGGACTCCAGTGGTCGCTGCAACTTCACCTTTTTGACAAATTATTTTCACGCTAATTTACAAGTTGTGCGAGCTATACCTAAGTGAGTGAGTCGTGGCGCTGCCACAAAGGCCACCGAGTTGTCGGGAACCTGTCTGCAGCTGTCTATTGGACCGAGTCTTGACAATAGGATGCTGAGGGTTAAGGCAACTAATGCTGACAACAGATACACACACGCTTGCACATGATTTGCGCAAATGCATATTTTAAAATTATAACTGTAGTTAGCAGTCAGGTTGTGCGCCCTTATGTATGCAACGGAATTCAGCTAAGCAGCAAAGAAGACGCCTTGTCGAACTGAATCGCTTAAGTGTTGTTTGCTATGACATATTCACTAGAGTAACTCCCCTCCCCTGTCCCTCTCAGCACATCTGCACTTACTCTCCAAAGTACAAACTCTCTCAGCTCCAAAGTAGCCATTAATTTTGTCACTTTCGAAAGTGCTTTGACAGCGTTGAAGCGCTTTAAAATGACTGATATGCACGTGGGTGGATCGGGGGATGTGACTGTGGAAAAGAAAAACAACACTGCGCTTGTCTTAAATTGACAAGGGGAGATGGATGAGTGTTGGGAATTAGCATCTTTTGGCTGTGTATGTGATTTGGTGTGTATTTTTGGCAAGCATTCTAAATATTTCACTTCGACAGGTGCTATTAATCGTTGATTATGACGTGTCATAGACGTTATTGATAATCCGCAAAAAGTTGAAAATCTCACTCCTGCAATGCAATCGGGAAATCTTTACACGAACGGGAAGTGTAAATAAATATATAAATCATTTAACCTCTCATTCTTCTTTTGTCTAAATAGTCATTTTGCATAGTTTTTTTTTCCACAGCGGTGAAAGCGATAAATAGAGTAAGTGCTCGTAGGTACTCTGAAGTAGGGACTTTGTCAAATGGGTCGATAGAGACCAATGGCACGCCCACAAAATGACTATAGAAAAGTCTCTTAAAAAATTGGTGAAAATGGCATATAGCTTCCTATATATCTTTTACATCTTTATTGGGAAAAATATAGAATAGTCCCTACTTAAATGTATAAATTAGTTGATGATGACCTTATAAGTATACAGACAGACGGGCAGGCAATTTAAACGCTCGCAATGGTACGACCCTCGTTGCTGGGCCTCCCGTTCCGGTGGATGTTTTCGATGACAACTATACATATGTGTATACATATATACGCTTTAGTTAGATAAATACTTTTCCAAATGGAAATGTTACAAAACCAGGGCACTCCAAAACTTGTCTGCTCTGAATGAACGAATGCATACAATTTATTCATATATGTATGTACATGTGTATGCATGACTATTCGATAGATATAATTCCGACTAAAAATCAATTAAAACGGTATTGCAAAGCCATAGCCTAATAGCTGGATCGATTTAACTACAATAATCAGACGCTTCCTGGCGACCGACAATTTAATTAGGTTCAGCAAAACTTTCGATTAGAGCGCTACGCAGTAAAATTGCAACGAATTAACTAATTTACTCATGAAATCCATTAAAGCGTCCAAACTGCACACGAACGAACAAACACACGCACACGCCGCTAAGCAGCGACAGCGGTGCCAACAAACATAACCTCATTAACGTTACAATTAAATTACCGGTTAATGTATCGCCACCGCCGAAACCGCACAGACGGACGGCAACGTACAACAATTGCGCGTCACAAAGGGTACAAGCGCAGCGCTAGTGAACCAGACACCAACAAGCAATTTAATTGTCCGCTGCCAAATGGAGCATGGAGACAATCAACAGTGTATGTGGAGCGAAAAAATCGCTGTAAAATGAACTGAAGTGGCACAGCGTCGTGGAGAGGGCAGAGGTGGCGGCGGCAGCGGTGATGGTGGTGGGTAGTTGTTGTCCGCGAGGAGCAGAATGCTTGCCGAATGCACATTGGCGCATCTGCAGACCACAAAGTGCACAATGAGAAATGGAAACTGCTGCCACAACGATGCACTACACGCCAGAACACGTGTGCAAAAGCGTTTGTGTGTGCGAGATACGCGCCAACGGTGCCTGCAATGCAATCACGAAGGCGCTCAAGGAGAAAAGCGCGCGTGTGGTCCAAAGTGCTGGGCAAAACCGAAACCGCACATGGCCAATACGACCGTGGCCATTACACCGAAAACTAAAGGAAACACACCAGCGAGTGGCGAGCATACCTTAAGCCAATGGCGGCGGGTGTGTGCTTGTGTGAGTAGCTGGTGCACCGAGGCATTGTCTGTCGTTGGCAGTGGCTAAAATGGCGCACTTCGAATGCTTGGCTGGCCAGTTGCAGTCGTTAAGTAACCGACCGCACAATGGAATTTCACACCAACGATTCCCCACAACGCTGCCCCCTCGGCCCCGCTCTCTGTCACGCAGCTAACGGCTGCAATTTAATTGCACTCAATTTACACAATAACAGTAGAACATTGGAACACAGCAACAGCAAAACTTTATGAGCTGACAACACGGGCGACAATAGCGGCGGCAGTCACCGGAGCAGCAGCCGCAGCTGCAACGGCAACAAACAGCAAACAAACTTCCTCCTGCAACTTCCTGCGGTATGGGACTCCGGGAATTGTTTAACACATTTTCACTTCCGCCTGCAGCTGCCAGTGCTCTCATACGACGGATAAGCGTGTGTGTGTGTGTGCGGCGAATGCGTGTCAACTCCAAAGCACAACTCAGAGTGGGCGTGTCAACGCCGCCGTGGAATTCGCAATGCAGCACGGAAGGTGAAGAGGGAGCTTTGTTCAAGTAGAAATAATTTTTTATCGCTTACTCAAAACACTCGTTTACCGGCTTTTGGAATTTGTTGAATGCCAGCGGACAGTGTGTTAGTTCCACACCAAATCGAAATCGTAATAAAATTAGTAACTGTCAGTAAAAATATTAATAGATGAAGAAAATAGTATAGTATTATATTTTCATTAATTAATTATTTTTTTTATTATTTATTTATTATGCTATAAAAAAGACTATTAGGTCCTAGCAATTCTTAAATGTAGTTTCTAAAGCCTACTTTAAGTAATCAGAGTACTAAACATTTAATATCTTGTAACTTATGAAATTACAGTTAATTAGAGATAGTTTATTATTTATATAAGCTCATAAATAAAAAATTATTGGTCAAAAAATTTATTTTTTCCTACATAACCTATAAAGCGATTTTATAAAGAGTTTTCGGTGCAGTCAATTCAGTCAGCGCCAAACATAAGTGCCTCACAATTGATGGGTACGCAGGAGTGTGCCTTTTATGTTCTTCCCACTTTAATTAGCGACGGTGTGTTTGGTTGTCTGCTGTCGCCAAACACTGTGATAACTTCAGCAGATTTGTTGTTCACATTCTTACCACAGCAGCTGCATATGTATTTTCCCTTCCTATATACATATGCGTGTAGATATGTGTATGTGTTTTGTGTGCAGCTGCTTTCCCTGCTGTAACGCGCTAGCTCGCTGTATTTCAGCCACAAATCACTCCTGTGACACGATAAATCCACAGCACAAAAACGATTAATGTCCAAAGGAATGTACCATGGATTTGCGATATAAATCAGTAAATCCCTTTAATTAAAAGTTTACGCGAAAACTACGCGCAAAATTATTGCCACACTCTCTCTCTCACTCTGTTTATATGCGCTGCATGTGCAAGCGTTTTGTTGGGTTTGCTGCTGTTCGCACTTTTAATAAATTATTATGGTATTCTTAGTCGCATAAAAGTACTTTCTAATTTATATGCTTTTAAAGTCATCAGAACTTAGCGAGTAAAGTATCTGCGGTTCATTCAATATACACTAAATTTACTTAATATTAATAGTGTAAGCATCGCGTCGCGCACTGGTTTGTGTAATGAGAATTGCATTCTGAATCCATGCTTGTCAAGTCTTAATTAACCACTTAGTCTTAGTAAAAAAAAAATCGTATTATAAAAACGTTAGCTAATTGGACGCAGAAATTACTTTGTCACTCGCTGATTCAGCTTTCAATTACACACAAAACATTTATGCCGCTTTTGCCCAGGTTCACACCTTCCAAAGCGCTTTCGTGATGTGTTTTCATGTGGATTAAAAATTGAATGATCACATAGAACAGATTATTGCGGTCGTAGGCGCATGTGTGAATTTCTTTGTCACTGATGAAGTTGAAGCGTGGCTTCTGTGGATTTGTAACGAGTATAGCGCAATGGGCTTTATTTTGAACGAGCGCAACAGTTTCCTTTGCGGAGCGCTTCTCTTTGCCCATTATCACGTAGCGACTGAAGAAGGGACGACCACCGCCCTGTGGTAAAGGCATCAGTTGACTATCCATGTAAACGCAAAATAGATGGAATAGTATCTGTAAATTTGCAAAATAATTATTATTTTTGTATGAAGAATACATGTATGTGACATACCGCCGAGTCGGTGGGCAGATGTTCGTCCCATTTTAAACCGTGATAAGCAGCTCCGGAGTTCCAGCTGTAGTTCGAGATGCAGGAGCCTTCGGCTAGGTCTTTAATGCGCTGCACCAAATACTCTTGATTACTTGACATTTCCAAAAACGGTAGGAGCAAAGGCAACATTGGCATGTACTGATTCACAAATTGCTGATTCTCTACAGTTTTCTTAAGACGTTCCAAGCTAATGCCACCCATACGCATATCCGCAAATCCACGATTTTTAAATGACTCATCGATCTTTTTGATCTCCTTTGATAAACGCTCCAAAATGGTGGCAGACATCCACTAAGGAGAAAAATAAAATGTTGTTATTCCACATAGGAGCACGAGAACATGAAAAAACTTTGTGAATTACCCTTCTTAAATTGGCTACATATTGTGATAGTTTCTCGGATGAGATGCGTCTTATGATTTCCGAGTTGCTGTCCATGAACTTAAGCCCACCATCCTCACTTGCCGATTGTTTACTGGGCGTCGAAGGAGCTATAACAGAACGAGGATTATTGAAATTTCGTTCATCACACATAAATGTATTCACTCACTGGTCATTGGGGACAACTGATATATGGATGTCTTTAGCATATTAGCTGCTGTGTTGCAATAGTTCCAGAAAGAATTTACTGAACCACTGTTATAATGTTGACTCACATCGGCTGTTTCATTCAAGCTTTGCTCGTGTATTGAAAACTCTCTAAAGTAACAAGTGTTTATTTAGAATATTTTTTAATCGCATCCACTTGCACTTACTTTAAATATTGTTTTAGACTCTCCTCATCAGTTATCAACTCTTCACGTTTGTATTTGGGATATGACTCCATTTGGGAATTCGTATTGTTCATAGCACTGTTGTTGGCGCCCATAACTAACGATCGATTGCCCACAGAATTCCAAGAAGCATTGTGTGGTTGTTGCTGTTGTTGTGGACTAAAGCTGCCACGAGGAGGTGTTGTGCGACTGTAGCTCCAATTGTGAGACATGCCAGCGCGTGCTGCAAATATGAAATGTATAAATAAAAGATACAAAGTTGTACAAATATATTATTACAGTCATTGAAAGAAGAGTGCCAGCTTAACAAGGTATTGTTTATTTGATTAGGCGCCAAATCATCGCATACTTTCTTTTTCCTCTGTGGCGGTGGTGTTACCACAAATGACGAATCTGTAAGCAATGAATATAAGAATTAGTGAATATTGAAATATGTAACAGATCATATAAGTTTAATAGTTTGTTTGCTCACCGAGTTCATCAAATTTTAGTAGATTTTTTTGTTCTTTGGTTCCTAGTATTGGATTCTTACGAAAAATGTATAAAAAGTATTTGAGGAAACAGGAGAAGGCACCAAGTGCCGTTAACACTATTGCAATATATTCTGCGTAATACCATTTCGAGTAGGCAAATGGACACCGATTGGATATGTCAAATAAGAGTATTGCTAGTAGGACCACATTCAGGCAACCCCATCGCAAACTGTCCTTAGCTAGTTTAGCGCGCAAATGCATATTGAGGCTGAGCTCCACCAACTTGTTCGGCGAACCGCTGGGAAGATAAACTTTATTAAAAACACATTTGAGAATAATTCATACGACATACCAATACTTTTGCAAAGACTGCATTGTTTATACTACAAAATTAGGTTATTTATTGTAGCCAATATACAAAGTACGCAAATATTTAATTTAATGGCTAATTGTATGCCGGTCCAAAACTTTTTTGCGCCTTTTGCTCCAGCTGTTTTTTGCAATGCCGTTTCTCGTGGTGTCACCGCTAAGTTCCACAATATACAATTGCCGCGCGCGACATCTGTGTATTAGGTACGTAAATGCAAATATAAAATAGCAATAAATAATAATATAAATAGCTTTGCTTAACAATATTCAACTAAAGAACTATTTCTTCTACACAACAAGATGAATAACATTGAAATACTTACATATACCAAAGGAATTTGGAAGGATCAGTAAATACACTGCTTTGTTGCAACACTGTGTGGGACGAAATTGGCGTCAAACGACATTTGCACATCAATTTCCGTTTTCGTAGGTCTTGAATTAAACCGCTAAATAGTTGCCGGTAATTGTAATAAAAGCTTATTGGTAGCGAAATAACTTCGATAACTGTTCTTCATACGTAGAGAGTGAAGTTAAGACAAGTTATATGATATTTTATTGTTTACCGCGAAAGTGAAAATATCTATGCAAAGCTTTGGGAACAATGGCCAAAATAAAACTTCTGGAATATATGAGTATAATCGTTAAATATACATATATGTAGCCAGGTAAATTAATTTTTACTTTTAATGTCAATATAAATACTTTTGCAGAAATGCATAAATGTGTATAGATTACTAAGAATTTCAAGCGCGCTTTGACACCCTGTGCTCATGTTTAGTCGTGGTTTGTGTATTTGCTAAACTTTAACGTGAAACTTTTTAAATTATTTAAATAAATATTTTCTTTCAATTAATGATAATTTATTGATGGTTTTGAGGATTTAATTTTTCTGATCTTAATATTAATAAAATAAATGTGTTTTTTTAATAATTTATATATACATACGTATCTATATATCTAGTTAGTTGTGTAAAGCAAATTTTCTCTCACGCTCACAAATGCGTCCAGAATTTGATTCAACAAATTATCGCATTAATTTCATTATATAGTGCCACTTGCAGGTGTTATCCAACTAGTTTAGTATAGCTTTAGTGGATGCTGCTGAAATAATTTTGCTTTATCGAATGAGATTCCGGCTAGTTGAGGTTGCATACTTCATGGGTACTTCAATGTCCTATAGCTGTCTAAAGACATTCATCTCTAGTGCACAGTTTCATCTAAAAGGTCGTCTCATATAGACATAATTCCAACATTATGTGAATAACAATCCAATTAGAATGTTTTCCATTAAACAAGCATGTATATTAGGAGCAGAAATGATTTGAATGTTCTTAGTTATGAAATAGATATTCATTTTCATATAATTAATATTGCAACAAAGTGAAACTGATTAACCCATCGAAGGATCTATTGAGTATTTCATCGACAGCTGAATTGATCCTTATCCAAAACCCCGCCTTACTAAACATGTCCACCTTTCAATATAGATACATATTTATTCAAAACTCGCAATTTAATTGATATTTTTACAATACTCTTTATTTAATACTGTTTAAGTTGTTTTTGTAATGAATACATAACACCAGACTTAATTGACTGGAATTGTTTGTTGGCTGCACACTATTCGCTCTTCTCTCTTGCCATCCAGTGGGTTCATCTTCATGCACGAAATTGCTTTTAAGTGGGGGAGAAATTCTTAGATACTCGCTTCGAAGTATATATGTACATATATAAATATAAATTAACAGAACTATACACATTTACATACAATACATACACAGAACATTAAGGCTTTCATACATTTTTGGTATTAAAAATTTCAAATAGAAAACCGGATTCAAATTTTGCGTTTTTCAATGCTGTTCATGGGTTCCTTTAATATTTTGTTTGCATAACACTTTAGCACATAAAGGTGTTCAATGTTTAGTTCAATTTAAATTTATTGCATCCTAATTAGTACATGCATATATATAAATATCTGTATATATGTTTGTGTGTGTGTGTGTGTGAGTGTGTATATTAAGATGCTCATAGTTGTGTGTGTATTTTACATTTACATACATAGCTCCCGTCACATATTACTTACACATTATTACAAGAGATTAGTTTAGTTTAATTTAATTAATTAATTAATTATGTTTACATACATACATATAAAGAAGTAAGGTAAAATGTACAATAGGCAAATATGATTACATAATTCATTTGATTTTGTATACATTGTTTTGTTGCGTTTTTTTTTCCATAATTGAATTGTGAATTAATTGTAGATTGTTGTTGTTTGGTTTCATGTTGAATTGCTGATCGCCGTTAAACACACATTTAGCTGCACATTCTGTTGAAGGGTTTCCATTGCGCGCGCAACGCCTTAGTTCAAGGCGCGCTTGCCCCAACCGCCATGCAACTTCATCCAATCCTTGGAGGAGCGTTTGCCCCACATACCCTTGAGATTGTTCCAGCCAGGTTCGCGCTTGCCCCATGCACCTGCAAAGACGCGAGCATTATTTTAATAACAACAACAAGTGAGCACACTCAAATGGACCAAGAACTCACCACGGAATTTGTTCCAAGTAGGCGCGTTGCGGCGCTTGCCCCAAGCGGCGTTCATTTTGTTCCAAGCGCGCTTCTCACTCAGCGGAGTGTTGTTGTCGTCATTGTTGTTGCCATATCCCTCATTGTCCTCCATAGACGATACCAGATCATCACTCATACGCAGCCCGCTCTGCTCGTCTTGCCGGTCGTTCAACAAGCGATCCAGTGTGCCTGCGTTGGTCAGGTACATCATGGAGAACTTCAGGAAGGGTTCGTCGCGTTCACCGTTGCTGATCAGTAGCGGCACCAAGCGCTCGTCGTCTTGCTCTTGCTCATTCAGCTCGGGCAACGTGGGTCCAGCGTAGTGTGCGCGCTTGCCCCAAGGACCCTGAAGTGCCTGCCAGTTGCGCTTGTCTTCGTTGACGGTCGGTAGCGCGATTCCAGTGACCGCCTCTTCGCCGAATACTGCGGACAATTTCACATTCACAATGGCCACCATGAGCAACACGTGACACATGGTTGTGAGCAATTTACACCGGGATTGCCGTTCACTGTTCGAATGCTGCATCTTGACCTTGTTGTTGTTACTGCAAATGAGAGTTGTGTGGTTAATCATTTGCTGAGTAAATAATAGAAATAATGCATAGAAATTCGCTGTCGCTCATATGGGGATATGAGTGAAGTTATTGTCTCCCCCTCCCTGAAACAACAAATTCGTTCATTTACTTAACGAGTCATTGCAACATATGCGTTAATTATCGTTAACAATTACACTCTTAATTTGCCTTATGTTAAATGACGCCCATTCCCCATTTCCATTTTCACATTTCAAAGCCAATTCATCCGCCAGCCGTACTCTCGGCCCAAACTGCAATCTCACGCAGATACATCCACACATTCACAGACGAAATTCATTGCGGAACAATTTCTTTGCATATTTTCACGTACAAATATTCGAAAATTCTGCACTGTGTTCTGAGCACAATATTCGATGTGTTGACTAATTTAATAGATGCACATTTCGGAACAAACTTATATCCTCAAACCACAGAGAATATTCTGGATCCACCGCCAATTTTAATTTCTTAGTAACATTAATGAATATATTCAAATCATTATAACTGCCGATTTCTACTACGATTTGAGCCTGTTTCTTCTTAAAGACTTGATAAACACTGATCCCAGTAATTTACTAGAAACTCAGGGTTCTCGCATCAATGTCTGTCATCGACGTTACTATCTATGACCGTATCTTTGGTATGTTATTTACAGCTGGGAATTGAGTAGGTTGGTTCCAACTAGTCAGTAGTTTTGGGCCCACTGGATGTTTCTATATTACAATTAGAATAGCAATTACCCGCTTGAAGAACAACAAGGCGGCGGGTCCCGATGGATTGCCGGCCGAGCTATTCAAATATGGCGGCGAAGAGCTGATAAGGTGCATGCATCAGCTTTTTTGCAAAATATGGTCGGAAGAAAGCATGCCTGACGATTGGAATCTCAGTGTGCTCTGCCCAATCCATAAAAAGAAAGATCCCACAAACTGTGCCAACTACCGTGGGATAAGCCTCCTTAACATCGCTTATAGAGTTCTATCGACCGTACTGTGTGAAAGACTAAAGCCCACCGTCAACAAACTGATTGGTCCTTATCAGTGTGGCTTTAGACCTGGAAAATCAACAACTGACCAGATATTCACCATGCGCCAATTCTTGGAGAAGACCCGTGAAAAGAGCATCGACACACACCATCTATTTGTCGACTTTAAAGCTGCTTTCGACAGCACGAAAAGGAGCTGCCTTTATGCCGCGATGTCTGAATTTGGTATCCCCGCAAAATTAATACGGCTGTGTAAGCTGACGTTGAGCAGGACCAAAAGCTCCGTCAGGATTGGGAAGGACCTCTCCGAGGTATCGACAAGGTGACTCGCTATCGTGTGACTTCTTTAACCTAATGCTGGAAAAAATACTTTGAGCGTACGCCGATGATATCGATATCATTGGAAACAACACCCGCACCGTTACTTCTGGTTTTTCCTGCCTGGATAGGGAAGCGAAGCGAATGAGTCTGGTGGTGAACGAGGACAAGACGAAATATCTCCTGTCATCAAACAAACAGTCAGCGCATTCGCGTCCCACGTCACTGTTTACAGTCGTAACTTCGAAGTTGTAGATAATTTCGTATACCTAGGCACCATCATCAACACCGATAATAACGTCAGCCTTGAAATCCAACGCAAAATCACTCTTGCCAACAGGTGCTACTATGGATGCTGGCTAGGTGATGTTGTTCGAATGGACGAAAGTGCCCCAGCTCCGAAAGTTTTCGATGCAGTACCCGCTGGTGGAAGCCGAGGAAGAGGGAGGCCTCCACTCCGATGGAAGGACTAGGTGGAGAAGGACTTGTCTTCACTTGGTATTACCGTGGCGCGCTATTGTGGACTCGGCTATAACCGCGTAAGCGCTGTCTACGCCAGTCAAGAAGAAGGGAAAGGATGTTTCTATATTAGATGGTGACCTTTTACCTCTACATGAAACATCTGAAAATTGAATCAGACTGAATTGCTAATTGTGGTACCGGCTATATATTTTATGCTTTTATCACAATACATTTTACATATTTTTAAAAGAAAACTCATACAAATATCCGTTATACAAATTAAACATTTCTTTCTCGGCTACAATACACTGTGCTGAAATGCCGAAAATTCTCATCTATGAAGCTTGGTTGAGTGGGTGGCCACAAAACCTGAAAGCAAAAACACTAACAACGCTTTGTAAGCGCTTAAGTATTGTGTATGAACGAGCACTTTTAATCGCTCACGCATATGCACGCACACACACAGAGACATTTTGCCACACGACTTCGCTGCCGGTACGGCATTTGCGCCCAGTGGCATGCGATCATGGCTAAAAGGTATAATAACAGTTAGAAATTATGACCCCATAACGCTTAAATAGCAAACGCACGAACAAACAGACCTTCCAGACCAGCGTGAGAGTGCGTGTGTGTGTTGGAGTGTACAAGCCAACAGGCGTCGAGGGCGCAAATTCCCCCAAAACCGAAATTGGAGTGCCAAAAATATGCCGAAAGCAACATGAATGGCAACAAAAACGATTTGCCGTTTCAAGCAGTCAAGTGGTGGGCGCAGAGCAGAGCAGGAGGCAGGAGGCAAGGGGCGGGGAGCATTTGTTCATTCATTTGTTACTTTGTGACGCGTGAAAATTCGTGTGTGTGCTTTAGCCGCTGCTCGCAGTTGTTTGTGTGACGCCAATGACTGCAGCGCCGAGGTGCTTACATAAATACCAAAAAAAAAAGCATGCCGATGTTGAGTGGTGAATAGGCGCAAATTGACAAGCGTATTTGGATATAACAGCAAATCATCATCAGCTGAAAGGCCAAGCACATGCCAGCACACACATACGCACGCACAAGCACCACTTTGCGGAATGGAAATAAGATAAATGCTTCACCTTTGCGCTTTTCGGCCGCAAATAGGCCAGCTTCAGGGGCAGTGGACGGACAGAGAGCACAGTCAATAGTCAAAAGTCAAATTTCGAAAAAACGCCTCATTTCAATGAAAAACCCCAATTCCATGAGGAATTCCATAATCAAGTGCTCGTCACTTTCACCAGCTCATCGGCCGCACATTCATCATACGCCCTGTTGAACAGTCTGCTTGAAACTGCTCAGTAATAATTCCACTTATTTCTTTGGACATTTAGGTATATGGGTGTGTATGTGTAGGTGTATGAATGCATGTCTTCGCTTTATAAAGCCTGTCAAACCGTAGCCACAGTGCAATCCTTCATCTCTTCTGCTCATTCTTTTCTTCTTTAGTTCTTTTGTCACACTACATTCATGCTTTGTTGGCTTCTATTGAAGCGTGTGCGTGCGGATGTGTGTGCCCAATGTGAAAGGTTGTGTGTGAAGGAATTTGCTGCTTGGATGCTCCTTACACACCACAGCCATCTTGAGTTTTGATTTAAATCACTTACGATCATGTGACATACCAAACCCTGGGGTCTCAAGGGAGTTAGTGTTTGCTCATGAGCTTATCTAATAAACATGGATTTAATAATCAGCGGTTAATGAAGTAACAAAGTTATGGATTAGGGACAAGTGAGAAGAATTTTGTAAGACATTGGAGTTTTCGGAAGACAAAGGATTCCTCATTTTTTATCAGCAAGGATTTTAGTTAATTTTCTACAAGGTCAGTAGATGGCAAAGCGCTTCTCTGGCAATATAGAACAGATTTTTTTAATTTTTTTCAACGCATTTTGGCTTTAAACTTTAAAAGATTGCAGGAAAGATTACAGCTACAGCAAAATACACGTCGGAAAAAGTCACCCCCCTATTCATATAGCACACACTAGGGCTCTTAAAATTATTCGATTAACCTGAAAATCGATTATTCGAATATCCGGTTTGTAACCGTTCGTATGAATATTAACCGGTTAGCACTAATCGGTTAGTCGCAATGTTCCGACTATTCGAATAGTCGTTCTACTGCGGTTATTCGAATAGTTATACTGTCACTATTCGAATAAATGAAAATTGTTTGCAGTCTAAAAGCCTTTGATTTTCCAAATATATGTCCGTATTTTCCAGATATATACGATGTGCGGTATAAATCGGTTGAGAAGTGTTCGGGCAGAAGGGCACGAGCAAAACCGACCACTGACCGACCCAAAAAAACCGGTTCTTCACAGAAAACCGACTACCCACTCGTCGAAGTTTTGCCCCAAAACGCCCCAAAGCCCCACCCACCGACCGCCCACACTGCCACGAGTGTGTCCCAAAAAAAACCGGTTCCAAAAAGTAACCGGTTACTGCAGTACTAGGCATATGCCGCAAAAAACCGAAAAAATTCGGCAGCAAGTGGGTAGGGGTATAGAATAGCGAACTCAAGAAACATACCACGAAGTGTTGTATCAGTCATATTTTAATTTTGCATGTGAAACAACAACAGTGTTGGTATGACAGTCATAAAAAAATAGGGAGTTTTTTGTTAGTTTTAATGTTTCACTTTTTTCAATAAAAATAAGAAAATTAATGAACTTGCACTATTCGAATAGTCGACAACGAACGGTTAACCGAATAGTCGAAAATGAGCGATTAATCGAATAGTCGATGGCTGACGACTATCCGAATAGTGCAAACCGAATATTATTATTCGAATAATGCCCTATTCGGTTAATTCGGTTAGTCGATTAGTCGAATACCAAGAGCTCTAGCACACACCATTCACAGGTGTTCGATAGAGATTCTCCTACAGACCTCAGTTCTGCTACCGTTATGTTGTTTGTTATTGTTTTAGCCGTTACCTCACCTAACAATGAATATTAGTGGCAGAGGTACGGCACAAAGCCATAAATAAAACTATTATTGTATTACGTAATAAAAATACATATGATCATATTCATATGTAAGTATATTCTGACAAGTGAATGCATGTGGGTGTGTGTGATGAAATTTGTTAATAGAAATTTGGTTAAACGCTCAAAGTACACGCGGCTCAATGAACACGTATTTCCAACGGTTGCGATAATATTTATTTACAAACCTACATATGTATGTACATATGTATATTTATATAACTGTAATACAAGTAAATAAGCAATTTGTTATTTTCATAAATACTCTGAGTGCCTGGATTAAAGCAGCCAAATTGGCAGGCGTGTGGGTAGCAATCGTTCGTGTAAATATATGCATACATACAAAACAACATTAATATACACTCATGCATATAGGCATGTGCTCTTAAGTAGCCGACCGCTCTGATAGACTTTGGTATTTATGCATAACAGAATTTATGAGTTGCGCGCCTAAAAATGCTAATAAAACGTGGAAAATGGGTATGTAATCATTGAAAGCACTTTTACAGCACAATTTCAATGCAAAAATTGCGAAATTATGACGTTTCAAATGGCGAAGTGGCGCAAGTGAAAGCATCTCCGTGGGAGAGTAGGGAGCGAGGGCTGTCGAGGAAAAAAGCAACTCTGTGTTATTGCTATTTGGTCTCTCTATAATTTGCACTTCAACCTGATTATAATAATCGTTTGGCGCCAAAATGTAGGCAACATTTTTCTTAAAAAATTTTCTAATAAATATTAATATTTTTATGAAATTATAAACACACTTCTCTGCTCTTACTGGACTCAATACTACATATATCTTTGGCACTATCCCAAAGTTCATTTTCAATGGAGCTCACTGTATGCATACCTATTATATTAAAAATGCAATAAATGCAATAATGGCAGCATCGCCTGCACTCACACATTGCCACTTCAGTCACACATTTCTATTATGGGGCGTAAAAAAGTAATGCTCCATCAATATTGTTGATATTATTGCGGCAGTTTTTAATATGCCCGTGTCTGCCCAAGTGTTTTTGCCTTAGGATACACTCGCATTTGAGTAGGTGGCACAACAAAACAATTAAAGAAAAATGCGACAAATTTGAGGATGGAGACAAGAGTTCGTTGATTTCATACTCCTTTCATTCAAGCACTACATAAATGGGTTCTATTTGGGTTCTGAAATCGCAACTATCCACTACAGCTAGTTCTCTCAAACATTGCTTCCAAATGCAAATTTTTCTTATTTGAGCAAATACCTTGAATTTCTTTATGGAAAACGAACTTTTGACAACGATAGATAATAAAAAATTGTGAAATTTAAAACAATAGATGGGATACTGGTTCTATTATATGTTCTATTATATGCATTACGCCCAATCAGCAGCTTTAAAAAAAATTATTATAAGGCCATAGACGTAAAGTTAAAACATGTTGACGGTTATGGCCATTAGATCCGTTAAATATTCATGAGTATTATTGATTAACCCTCTCTTTAAGGAGCCAAATTTTGTAGCTGATATATTGTATATGTAATGAAAGGCTTAAAGCTATTATAAAGCTTAGACCAATTACAAAGTGATGTGAGAAAGAAGCCAGCGATATACCGTGTAGAGGAAGGGTACTTAAATACCATCATTAGCTCAATCATTCAGTACTAAAGAGAGTACCTCATTTGCCATTAAATATTAGACTTAAGCCCAAGAACAAAAAATAATTAACTTTTGTCCAGAATCTCTTTAAGAACCATAATAATAATACCACGCTATGTCTTAGATAAGCACAACCATGGCTCTAACTAGGAATATGTTCATATGCGCCAAAATCCGACAGACTATATAATTACTGTACTGATTTGGATACGTAGAGAATGTTTAATCCCACTAAAAGGTGTCAGAGTCGTATTTTGCACTCAATAGTCTATTGATTTTGAAAATATATTTTAAAAATAACAAGAAAGCGGATCAGTATACCCCCAGTTTTCAGAAATTCAGAATACTCACAACATCTAATATAGAGATGACACATTTCATAAAGAGTGGAAGAAGTGCTAATTACTGCTGAGTATTTTAATAAGTTTCTGAGGGTTTCCAAAATTAGAGCCTCTTAAAACACTCGTAAATGCATAGATAGACCCTTATGTAACAGAATTGACTCTAATTTAAGAACATCGAATAAACTGAACTGCTTAAAATATTTTGCAATCTTCACCACCTTTTGCAATCGTGTAGCTTTTACTATTAACTAAGGCAACAAAAGCCGAAGCATCATTCCGTAGAAAAATGTTTAAATAATCTTTCAAACTAATTGTTGGTTAAATCAACACGTCAGCCACTTAAATAAATCGACTTTTCAATGGCCCACACGCGCTCGCCAAACGCAACTCTTTGCGAACGCATTCATTTTTGGTCCGGGACGCTCGCATTGGAAGCTTCAAAGCAGTGTTACAAACATAAATCGGCAAGTAACAAAGCGAGTTTGCTGCTGACACCTGCCCCAGTTGAACTCGCCACTTCAACCGAATGTCAGCTAGTCAACAACTTTCAATTACATTTTAGTTTGGATAGGCTAATCGAGGCGGCCGGAGTGGAGGAGTGGAATGTGTTTACTTAGCCCACAAAAGCCAAGTGAATTCTTAAATTAGTCAGCGCGCAAATAGATAACAACAGCAAAAAAACTAGCATTCCTCCCACCCCCACAAAAAGAATACAAAAGTATTCAGCGGGAGCATAGAGGGTGCTGGCGAACCTTTTTAAGGACATGCGTTTGGGAATTCCGAAGTGGTCTTGAAAAATGTGCGAAAATTAGTTTTTGCGTTGCCAGATTGAATTTTTCAATCAAATTAGGCATTCTTTGAATTGTGTGCGTGTGTGGGTGTGTTTATAATTATTTGCGGCATAAGCGTTGCGGCGCGTTTCATAAGTGGTGAACCAACAAACCGTTATTTGTCAAAGGGGACATGTCGCATTTGCAGTGTTTGCATAGGACCAATGCCAACAACAAAAACAATATTGGTGGTTCCACGTTTTCAACAGCGGCCAAAAGGAAAGGAAAATCCAGCGCCGCATTCAAATCAACTACAACAACAAGTGAATTAGAACGCTTTTAACGCCTCAATTTCGATAAGAATGTCAATAACGGAGAGTTGCCGTTGATTGTTGTTGTTGTTCCACTATTGACACTGCCTGCCTGTCTGGTCTGATGTGGATGCCGTTGGTAACGCTTTGGGCGCTAACAAAAATTCCATATTCTGCGGCACAACAACAAACAACCTTCGGGTTTATGCCATTGCATAAGTGTCCTTGGAATGTAAAGCTTCACTAGAAATCCGAACATCCTTTCACATGCGCCGTTGTTGGTGTATTTGTGGCGTAAGACTGAGACGCCAAAAAAATTCAAAACCGACATCAAATCTCCACAAAAAACGCAAATTCTTGAGTAAATAAAATAACCACACAATCAAATAGATTTGCACACCATCATCACACACACACACGCAGATATACTCCTAAATCAACTCTAACTTCCGTTGGCTGAATATCAACAGATTATATGAGCAGCCGCCAGTAGCTAGCAGCTGGAAAGAACGTGGCTCCAGACCGCTATCTCCGCTGGGAACCGCATCTAAAATTAGTTACGCACACACACATACAGTTCGTACTTGTGATTGTGCTTGAGAAGAACGCTTGCTTTCTTTCAAAATTTACATTTGAAATTATTTAATGTTACCCTTAACGAAATGATCCTCTGATGAGCCAAATTGGATAATGATGAGGATGGGACGATGGTACGATGGGCTTACTCGGGAAAATAACTGCCGGCCACAGTGGGTTGAAGCCAATGGAAATCTTGTCGTTCGCTGCTCTGTAGCACGAGTACGACTCTCAACTTCTGTATAGACTGTTTTTAACATATTTCTGATTACATCACAAGAGATCAGGATGGTCGAATTAATTTATGAAATATGCATGTACCTGGAAGGCAAAGGTATTTTTGAAATTAAAATAAAAAGTTGGTCGAGATTTCGCTCCAATTTGTAGGGCATTTATAAGAGGAATCTCGATCTCTATGGAATTCTATTTTATTTTCGGAATCCTATTTTATTATCGACTTCTATTAATGAAAAGCATCTTTGAAATAACAGCCCCGAATGTTGCTCAGGGAAATCATTCCTTATGCAGGGATCCAGCTCACGGGGTTGAACGGGCCTTCCTTCAACACATTTCATTGAGGTGGTCGGGAAGATGAAGCTCATTTCATAATGAAACTATTCTTTGATTAGCTTATGACTTGAAAATCGAGCAATTTTAAGGGCTCTCGATGTGAACAAAAAGATCTTATTGGAAAGGGAATCCCGTGTCAGTTATTTCCTCAAGACTTTGGCAATTTAATTTACCGTTAATAATTTATTTGTAATTTCTCAGCTATTAATTTAACTATCCTCTATTTGTGCACTCACATCCCACGGTGAGGGATGTCAGAGCTAAGTGAATCGCCCACGCAAATCGGCCAACTGGTAAAAATGAGCTCAAATAAAAGTTAAACAGTTCTAATGCCACAACAACAACAACATGCATAGCAATAAACATAACTACATGGATATATGAATGTTGTTTCCTGATGAAATTCGAAAATGATGCCATGTCGCCATTGTAACTATCAGTGAGAGCAGAGAACACCCAGCGCGTTATGTAAATCACCAATTCCAATTCCATTTACGATTACGTTTATTTACTTTGACAATTGCTTGAATGAGCCGAGTTACGGCGGGCTCGGTGGAGGGGCGATGTTGCGGGCACATGTGCAGTGTTTTTCAGGAAATCCTTTGGCAGCGAATATTATAAAGCCCCCACGATTTCGCTGTTTACGTCACAAGATGGGAAATAGATTTTAAGTGAGGACATTTATTTTAAGAAATTCGGCAAGAACTGGCGGACAGTCTCCAAAAGGAGCTAGGAATGTTTGTTTGTTTGGATGTGTGTGTGGGGTATGACGATGTAAATGCGTTTTTAATGAGGACAACATTGAAGAAGGACCGGCTGACAAACTGCTCCGATTTGACTGGTTCAACTACATTAAGTAACGAATTGGACTTCTTTCGCATTGCAAAACGACGGCAGAGGCGGCAGAAGTGTCCTAAATATTTCTACGGGGACGAGGAGTGCGGATATCGCAAACGGACGGTCAGTAAAGGAATGGCCGGTGAAATGAAAAGTGTTTGTTGTACTTGTTATGCCAAAGAAAGAATTGCTCGTGTTCTGCCAGAAACACACACACACACATACGTACAACAGGTTTTATTCGAAATTATGTTATCGATGAGAAATTACATTGCCATTGATGCCATTGATGATGGCAATCAATTGAGCAGCGGCGCTTTCCGGTTTAGAGATTCTTCCGTTACTACTATGGGGCATATGAATGTCTGTATGTTTACATATATGCAGCCATAGAGTTTGAGGCCGGCCGGTGAGCTCTCAATTGTGAGCGTGTGTGTGTGCGCGCGAACCGAAAAATGGTCATTTCGTGTGTATGTATGTATGTGTGTATCTGGTGTCAGTTACATTGTTTCGTCGTTAGGCAGGTGCTCCACTTATTAGAAGTGCTTTTTTCATACTCACACACACATGCACACATACACATGTAAGCCAACTTGTTCACTTTGTTGAGACCACTTCACTTCGCATTGTCTCAGCTGCGCTCATTTGCTATTGCAACAATTGAAAGCGAAAATAGAATCTCCTCCGCTGTCCGCCAGCCAAGCTAATCGGCGATATTTGAACGAGATTGCTTTGTGCTCAAATGGCCGTTTTATGGTTGTCTTCTTCTGCCATTTGTTGCACTTCAATTGACCGATATTTGATTGTTTTGCTCACAAGGCAGTCAATTGCGAACATAATGGCTTAATCTGCAACATTTTTTTTCAGTTTTTATAGATTACAATGCTTCCGGTTAATCGTGTGCGTGCATAAAAGCTGCGTTAATTTAACTCAACTTCGAGTTGTTGTTGGCAAACAGTACATGTGGAATGGCCAACTTTTTTCGTTTTTTGCTGAAATCACATTTCAATTCTAACTAAAACACCCGTTGCTGTGAAAATTGATTGGTGCAATAGATTTGTAAATGGACTGGATTAGTTAGATTAGAATAACAGCAGTGAGTTGGATTTCATGTGAATTAGAAAATTCTAAATTTATGAAAAAACGAATGAGAACTCGTCCGCTTTATTGCTGTCAATAATAATTTAATATGTTAAATGATATTTAGTAGTTCATCCAATGACAAATGTTATGAACAATGGAGTATTATGTATGAGTCTTTGAAAAACAATAGCTAACATTTACTTGCCATATCAGCCATCGCTGAGACCTTATCTAGATCCGAAAGGTGATCTCTTGAAAAATAACCCTAACGAATATTTATACCCTGAGCAGGGTATATTAAATTTGTCACGAAGTTTGTAACACCCAGAAGGAAGCGTCGGAGGCCCTATAAAGTATATATATAAATGATCAATTTGTTGAACTGAGTCCATTTAGCCATGTCCGGCTGTCTGTCTGTATATATACGAACTAGTCCTTCAGTTTTTAAGATATCGTTTTGAAATATTGCAGATGTTATTTTCTCTTCAAAAAGCTGCTCATTTGTCGGAACTGCCGATGTCGGACCACTATATCATATAGCTGCCATACAAATTGAACGATCGGAATCAAGGGCTTGTATGGAAAACTTCCGCATTTTACTACATATCTTCACGAAATTTGGTGTGAGTTATTGTTCATAGAAATAATTTAATCTCCGAAAAAATTGCTAAAAGAAATGCACCTGTGAAGGGTATATTAGCTTCGGTACAGCCGAAGTTAACGTTTTTTCTTGTTTATTTAAGAATTTAATAATAAGGATTTAAATTCTATCACAGCGTTTTATATAAATGACAAATTAAATTATTTGAAAAAATTACGCATGATAAAATATAAATATTTTACAATAATATATTGATATCTTCTTCTTTGTGTCTTTAAATTCATAAAACTGTTCAAACGTACAACTAAAATTCTAAAATATATTCATATGTTTGTAAAATGAATAACATATAATTTTTCATTAGTTAAAGAGAATAAATTTTCGTCCGATCAAGCCTAACAAAATCCAAATATAAAATATCTAGCATTTGGTGCAACACGGCGTATGAGTGACTGCTGCCAATTTATACTAATTTAAGGTAAGAAAAGCAAGTACCTCTCAGAGAAGAAAACATTAGTGAATATTAACGTTTTTAAAAACTAGATTAATTTTACTATATTTACTTTTAATTTACTTAACTGTAAATTGACAGGTAAATGTAATATTTATCAAATAATATTAAATTTTACCGAAAAATATTGGAAATAAAAAAATTTCTCTATTTCGAGTGTTCTGTGATATTTTTCTGAAATTATTAGTGTAAAAAATGGTTATAGTGGTATGCTTTGCATTTGCATAACGAAAAATCTGCAAATCAATTTAATATTTCCCCACCGAAATCGCCATTAAGGTGTTATTTTATCACAACATGGTGCTAACTGATAACAACTATTAATCAAATTGAATGGAACAATCAATTAAATGCGCTTAGAACGAACAACTCACTTGTAACTGCTGGGATTATATAACTGAAAGGCTTTTTAGATATGCGATGAATTGCGGAAAATAATAAAAACGAGCGAACAATATTGAATGTCAAAAATGCCAAAATACTATAGAATAAAAGCATTAAGAATACTGTTTATCCCCTAAAGCATTTCTTTCCTTTTTGTATGATTATTGTAAGTGTTGCGTTAATAATGTTCATATTTGATAGAGAACTATTTGTTTTATTTTTTTTATATTTTTTAATTTTATTTCGTGTTAGTTTTTGTAGAAATCGCTGCGTTTTGAAAGATTTATAGAAATTTAATTATTCATAACCACAACATGACTCTCGCTTTAGTCCACCGAAGCCTGCACTTCAATTAACACATGTACTTAATATTTTACTACACATATTTACACATTTACTGCTGATTAATAAACTAATTCCACCTTCACTTAATAGATCGCGTTATTTGATTATTTGTCGATGATAAGATAACTCTGCTAAACAATTCATCGGAATGTAGCAAGCTACAAACCTTTTTAGGGAGAGAATTTAGTATGCAACATTCGGTAATACTATAGACCACCAGGGGCAATTTATATCTGCGAAAAAATTAACGTCCTAAATATTTAGAAATTATGTACCAAAAAATTCAGACAGATAAAGTCCACTGTTTGCAGTCGGCTTTCTATTTCTTTCTATTTTAAGACATTCAACAAGCACAATATCTTGAAGATTTTTCTATAAAATACTTGTTTATAACATTGTTATTTTTGGAATCTTCCAGAATATATAACTGGTATACCTTTTACAGTGAAGGTGGCAAAAGCTCCGGGTTAGACCGGTTTTAAGTAGCAAAAATACTATTTTTTTATGAAAAATCATAAAAATTGTACCACAACGCCATCTAGCGTATGTTTAAAATAAAACTAGTAAATAGTTCTTCAAAACAAATTCTTAATATGCCAAAACGTTATAAAATAATTTCTTTACATAATTTGATTTTAGTAAATTTTTATAAACATATGATCACTATCTCATAAGAGAATCAAACCCTAAGAATAAAAAATTTATGAACTTTATTAAATGGGTGTCAATTTTAACTTACTTTTAGTTTAAGCAAAATCACAAAATGTTATTACATTGTGCTATTTGTCACATCAAAATCCCAAATCATTCATTCTGAACACTTTTAACAGAAATCTTATTATATTGTCTAATAAGAAATCCTATAACTATTTTTTGAACCATCGTTTTTATATTGAACCCAAAATATTTACCAACACTTCGTATTAATTATATTTAGATGTAAATTCGAACATACCGAGGTCTACTCTTGTGAACTCTTACTTCTGAACTAGCTCATAGCATGCTTTTATGAGGATAAAAGTAAGAACTTTATCAAATAATTTGTAAGAAAATAAAATAATGACTTCCATAAGTTTTCTATAATGTTCAACACTCCCCCCCCACAGTTGCGAGTAAAACATAATTGTTTGTAAAAAAATAATTCCGCCAACTCACCTTTGATAACTCAATGGAGCGACGCAACTGAAGCACTGCCCTTAAATTCTTTAACTCTACAATGTATATCCCTGTAACGGTCGTTGTTGTTGTAATTCACACTTGTTGCACTGTTTAGTTAGTTTATTGGTTCTTTGCTTTTAATTAATTTCACCGCGTTTCGCTTCTAATGTGATTATAAAGCGAAGCAGATAAACTCAATTTGCCGCGTAACTTAACGGGTCACAGTAAAGAAGAAATATTGAAACTATATAACAGTTATGTTTCCCTTCAAAGTGGATGCGTTTACTTTCACTGGCTTGCCTTGGCTGTCGTGTGCTTACTGCTGGCCGCTTCTAAGCCAACTGCGCGCTTTCACCTGTTGATCGCCGTTAAATGCCTCGAACTGGCTCGGTGGCCACATATTTATATGCGCCAACTGCCGCACGGGCGCAGAAATATCCTCTACGAGGGGGTGATACACTTCGGAGGTTTTTTGAATTTAAAGAGTTCTAAACAACAACACATTTTGTGAATTGAATAAGAGGTTGATGAAATATAGATTGCTTCGCTAAACTCTTGAAAAGCAAATCAACACATTTGAGAGCCATAAAACCCCTCCGAATCGCTGTGCCACTGCTTACCACCAACTGTGGCGCCAGCAACACGCACACGACCAAGCAATGCCGAAGGAGTTTCCGAAGCATGTCGCCGCTTCGCAACTGTAACGGGCTTCCGAGCGGCGACTATCACAGCGATAAACAAGCGTACGAGTGGCAAACGAAAGCGGAAGTACACACGAACACAAAGCCAGCCACTTGTGAGGGACGCCAACACTCACACACACGCACAAACACATGTAAACCAAGAAGCATGGCACACACAATTAGTTGGTGGCTTTGTTTTTGTTACACGCACTTACAAACACCCTCTACATACGCACACACGCTTGCATGGACGCAGGTAGAGCGGGGTACTTTGCAGAAGGAAGTGCCGAACAGTGTTGCCCATTTGCCTACGCTTTTGTTTCGCTCGACCACAAAATCTGTTTGGTGGCAATTGTGAAATTTGTGTGCGCACGGATTTGCCGTTACTCCTTGCAGGTGTCATTGAGCCAGCAGAGACAATTAAGACATTTGATACATTTGATAAATTGCTGCGAGTTGGCAGTGGAAGAAATTTATTTTTATTATTACGGCCGTTTGCCGTGTTTATCCAAGTATTTCGGTATTTGGTTTGGTTATGGCCGGAGCTTTGGCTGCTTCCAGTGGCCATTTTGCGGTTCGGTTTTTAATTAAACCGGAGCAACAGGTTGTGCATTTTGCTGGCAACGCAATTTATTATTTTGCACATTTGCAATTTTGCATTTTGTTGCAATTGGAGCCATGAGAATTTCGTATTGATTTGCGCCTTTAAATTGTTGTTGTAGTTGAGGAAATCGTTATACAAATAATAACGAAACATTGGTCATAGGCTTAGAAGAGAGTGCTCGGTTAATAATAATATGAGATGCTGACATACGAACTTATCAGTTGCCACACGTTGATACTAGTCGGCGATCTAAATTCGGTATTTCCGAGAGTTCGGCATTTAGAAAACTATAAATAACTGTATCTTAAAGCTTAATTTTTCAGGAGTTTCATTAAGTATGAGGTATGCATTGCGACCTTTGCCCTTGCAATACGATGATGTTTGACCACTGAGCCTTCTTTTGTCTGTATTTTGTCTAGAAAATATGTATATTTATAACCATTTGAATTGATTTGGAATAGATGATTGTTGTTGTTGTAGCGGTTATCTATCCCTGCCTGAAAAGAAGAGCATAAATCTAGTTGTCGTCGAAATCATCTAACGGGAGGCCCAGGAAACGTGCTGTTTCGACAGGGTTGGACCAAAGGGAAAGGGGTGTTAGATGAGTAGGGTTCGTTGGGCATGCAAAGAGGTGGTTAGAATCATGCGGGGACTCGTTGCATGCGGGACATGTATTTTGTATGTCGGGGTTCAGTCTGGATAAGTAGGAGTTTAACCTGCTACAATATCCAGATCGAAGTTGCGCAAGGGTCACTCTGGTTTCACGTGGCAACTCGAGTTCTTCGTCTGCTATAGGTGGTGGTTTGGTTCCAAGGACGCCATTCACTGGAAGGGAGTCAATGAAGGTGTTGATAGCTCCACTGTGAATGGCGTTTAGAGTGTGTCTAAAACTGTTTGCGTCCGCAGTCTGGCCGGTATAAGGATTTGGTTCGTCGACGTGTTGTAGGAATGATCTGGAATAGATTTATTTGGAATAGATGATCGCATATATTAGTATATACATATGTATATAATAGTATACGATTTTTCATATGTGATTATATAGAAAGCTAAGCGATCAACCTGCCTATAATTCTGCTTAATAACGACTATTCATCACTTTAGTATGAAGAAAAACTCAGTCGAAAATCAATGTATTTTGGTGGAAGTTTATGATGAACATGCTCTAGCTAAGCGAACGTGTCAATTTTGGCTTGGAAAACGAAGAACGCCATGGGCGACCAAAAATGTTTAAAGATGTTGAACTGGAAGCAATATTCGATGAAGATTGTTGTAAAATACTCACTAAACCTTTGGGAGTCACTCAAGCAACCATTTCAAAATGTCTAAAATCAGGACGAGACATTCAAAAAAATTAGATGCCATATGGATTGAAGACAAGAGAAATACGATATTGAATGTCAGAAATGTCATTTGAACGCATTAGATTGTAACGGGTGTGAAAAGCGGGTCCATTATGACAACCCTAAACGCAAAAAAGCATGTATGTATGTATGTTATTGGCGTTCAACCGTTTAGCCGGTTATAGCAAAAAAGCATACACATGTGAAACCTGACACACCAGTCAAATAAAAGAAAGGTTATGTTCGGCATTTGGTGGGATCATAAGGTCGTGTTATATTATGAACTTCTAAATACGGGTGAAATTAATGGGGAACGCTACCGACGACAACTCATCTAATTGAAACGAGCGATTGCCGCAAAAGTCCTGGAATAATATGACTAGGCACTAGACAATAATTGCCCACCATGACAACACTCCTCCAGACCAGACTCCAGCAAGACCAGATTAAAACTATTTGGATCAATGCGGCTTATAACACTGACCTCGCTCCTTCCGACTACCATTTGTTCCAGTCGTTGCAATTCATATTAAAAAAGGGTGTAAAAAATTGTCTTGATTATTTCATGGCCGCCAAGTGGGGGCAGTTCTTGTGGGATGGAATCCATAACTTTCCAGAAAGAAAAGAAAATGTTAAAGCTCTAAATGGACAATGCTTTGAATAAATAAAATGTTTTTTTTTTTTAATAAATGCTCAAATTAAAACAATGCAGTAGTATAGTTACAGACTATTATATGTGAAATTATAAAGCCATATTGGGTCGCATAATAACATCGTAAGTGTCATAAAAATCTATTACTTAATGCAATACACAAATGTACTTCCATCGGACACTCACTCACCGAGACATTAACGCAATGCAAACGCATGCGGCAATTGAGTGGTCATTTGCGTCATATATGTCTTAATGCCTTCACAAGAACTCTCCAATTGCACCTCCATGCCGCGTCTAACCCATAATGTACACACACATAAACACACACACAGACGCAAGCGTGTGGCACTTGCACTTGGATAATGTCACGAAGGCGTTAGCTGAGACTAATCTGCCTTGCAATATGGACACAACACACAGTAATTTCTGTATGTACATATGTGTGTGCATGTGCGTCTAAATAACGGAAAAAACATGTGGTCTCGATATTGTGTCTTCAAGGTCTCTGCGTTGAAATTGCAATTGCAACACCTAATTGCACATCTTGGTCTGTTAATGCTCCTTGATTGCAATGCATACAGATTAAAACGTAAACGCAAACATAAATGTAAATGTCTAAATGCCTGTGTAGGTGAGTAGTAGAAGAGTAGGTGTTCTTTTTTGTTCTGGAACAGAAATTGTGCTTGTTTAATGGATGGTGTTCGACTGTCGATGATTGCGATAGAAATGGTGAATGTTCTTAGAAGCGATCAGGGGAGTTAAAATGATGCCGCAGTTAACAGCAAAAACTGAGAAACGCTTAAAGGTAAACTTGTAAAATTTAGATTTATAGGGAACCACGAGGGTGGGAACAACTTCCATTTGGAAGACTTCGATAATAAAATCATATAAAGGTATTTGGTCCTCAGAACATTGGCAACGGCGAATACAGCAGACGATGGAACGATGAGCTGTACGAGTTATACGACGACATTGACATAGTTCAGCGAATAAAAAGACAGCGGCTACGCTGGCTAGGTCATGTTGTCCGAATGGCCGAAAACAGCTATGAAAGTCGATGCAGTACCCGCCGGAGGAAGCTGAGGAAGGGGAAGGCCTCCACTCCGTTGGAGGGACCAGGTGGAGAGCGATCTGGTTACACTTGGAATCTCCAACTGGCGCGAACTGCGAAGGAAAGAGAGGAGTGGCGCTCTCTCATCGATTCGGCTATAATCGTCTAAACGGTTCAACGCCAATTACATACATACATACAAAGGTATTGGAACTAGACTGGATGTGTTACCTACTAAACGGAATCATTCAATTTTGTTCGACCATTTTCTCCCGAGGGAACAGTCTATTTACAATGAATATTGATGTAGAAATTGACTGTTTTCTATCAATTTTTCTATTGAAAATGAGTAATTTTCCATTAAAAATTGATAGTAAATGCTTGCTGGGATTATATCAACCTTTCGATGCTTAGGGTACTTTAACTACACATTGTTTAATGATTTCGGTTAGTATTGACAAAATTGGGTTCCTTCTGATCCGTCAAGTAGATTATCATCATTAATCGTGTGGCAGGCTGTCAATAGACTCTGTCGAAGTTGAGGAAAGTCAAAGTTATACCACCGCCAGGATTCTTTTAGTGAGAATGGAGAAACTCCGTGGGTTTCTAGAATAACCCACTCGAAATAATTAAAAGATTCTTACTTATATTACTCTTTGGCTATATTTTAGGCATTATACGAGTATGTACATTTCCTTTTACAACCCTGAAAGCAATATAGTATGCCTATTTTTTCACACATAGCACACACACACACACACATGTAAATCTGTGCTTGCTTAAGTTTCATATGCTTTCAAATCAATCTGCCAGCTGAAATTCAATAACCATATGTCTAACATTGAAATCACCCCCGTTGACTGATTTATTCTTTGTAATTTTTCTCTTTTCCCATTCTCGTTTTGCACGAACTTCACCTTTGTCGATGAGTGTGCGTGTGTTTGTGCGTGTAGTATTTGCACTTTTTATTTGCAAACACCCAATTGCTCTACAATGAATATTCATGACGGCATCGAAGCATATTTTTAACATGCGAGAACCCGCTCAGGACCCGCCCACTGCCACCTGGCCACTGTCATACTTTGTGCTCTTCGTCCTCCGTCTCTTCTTCTCCTTCTTCTGCTTCTTCATCGGCTGTGCACTGGCGTGGCGTGTGCACGGCTGTTTGGGATATTTACAAATTGCGTTTTATTGGAATAGTGACAACGCATCTTAACATTGTTGACGAATGTGCTGCTCCCCTCTCCTCTCCACCTGTTCGGCCAAGTGCTCGCTGGGCTCAAGTGTTGCGTGGCGTGAGCGTGTACCAAACATGCTTTGGCCACAACTGGTGGCGTAATTGTTAATGGCTTAAATCGCAAGCTGAGTGATGTGCCTGTTTAATTGTGTGTGTGTGGGTGTGTGGGTGTATGGGTTTGTGTATACAGGTGTGGACAAAGGTCTAGGCAATTATTATCTGCAACAATGACGTGCCAACACTATAACTCACACTCAACCGTTGTAATCGCCTTGCATGCGTATGGTAGAAAGTGAGAAAAATGCAACTCTGCTTTGACGCTTTTTCTTCAAACAACTAATTAAAATTATTTTTCAAAATATTTTAAAAATAATAAATAAATAATCAGAAAATATTTCCAGCAGTAGCATTCACACAGTTTTTTATTAAATTTTATATTTCTTCCCCATCCATCCTCACTTGCTTGGGCTTCTTGAGGGCCATTTCTCTGCACACCACTGTGCATGCAGACAATGGGAAAATTTATGACACCACTGCTTGCTTATTTAATGAATTGGTTTTCTGCATACACTTAAACTGGCAGGGCCAGCCATCGTTTTTGAGTTCGCAAATTCGATAAGATTCGTGTGGCAACTGGGCCTGATTGATGATAAATGTATAGAGATTTCGCTATAACTTATTACTCGCATGTATTTATGAACATATGATCGCAGCGGAATGCATCAGCGTTAATAGTATGACGTCATACCTGTTGATAAGGTCGCACGCAATGGTTGGAATGTCATGTCCAAAAAAGAAAGAACACAAAGGCATTGGAAGAGTGCTCTACACATACATATGTGGTTTGTTAATATTGGGTATTTAAATGCTGAAGAGTAACCTTTGAAGAAGAAGACTATAAGGCTTATTGTGATGCATGAAAAGGTCTTTAATCCACTTTCAATTCAGTTAGACCATTTCACAGATAGATTTTTGATCCTAGCTCTATCTTAGATGCGCTTATTGAACACTGTACAATAGGTAGACAAGCGCTGAGATTAGGGATTCGGTTAGATGAAAGTTGCCTAAGCTATTTGGAGGAATACAAGGTGACTGGAATTGGCTCAAGAATTATATAATATATTTTCCAGGCGCTTTGTTGAATCGTGAGAGTATTTTTGATTACGCTTATAGCTGTCCAAAGTGAGATCTTTCGCATGCGTGGAGATCTGCCTCTCAACCTAACCTACATAGTTTCTAATTAATCAGTTCGGGCAGTAGGATATATAGCATAAACTCTAATGTCTAAATACTTGTCAATTTGGTAATACCGCCTATCAGTCCACATTCAATTCGAAAGTGAAAATGGTATTAACAAAGTCTAGCAGTGAGATCAGCTTCGACACCACGAACTTGCCATTCCATTCCGCGGCTGGTACTCTGGAGTGTGACAGTAATTTCAGTTTACCCAGTTTACATTAGAATGAAGAAAGGAAGCCACATAATCTTCTGATTGATATCGCCATGCATTGACAAAGACTAAACAGAGCTAGCTAGAGAATTGCTAAGGAGTGTTAGCGGCACAATCCCACATGTTTGCAAAACAAAGAAATATTAAAAATTATAATAGTCATAAGAGCAGTTGCGAGTCAGCAAGCTGGCTTGCGTAAGTGCAATTGGCAGTGGAGAGGAGAGGAGCGGAGAGGAGACAAATGTTCTGCATTATGAGTTGCGCTGACAGCAGAATCAGCAGCGTTATGACCCCAAGCACTCCTTCGGCGCACCAAATGGTCTTCCACTCCACTCGCCATTGCCATTACACAATAATCTGCATTCTCCATTCCATTGGCTGGCGATTGTTCTGTTTGTTTGCGTTCAGCGTTATTGAAAAATTCCAGCGAGTGTGACATCCACACACACACACACACTCATGGAGACGCTGCGCGCATTCAATGCGAGCGCTTAGCCTTAAAAATGCATTCTCCGACATTGAAAGACTTGTTGGACTTGTCGCATTGTTTATATTTTGTAAATGCATGCTTTTATGTCTTCATCGCTTCGCTTTGCATAAGCTTCGCCCCGACGCACGCGGTGGCCCGCGCTGTAGTGTTGGTCTACTTAAGCCCGGCAGTCATCATCGCCAAAGGCGTTGCTGCTGGCTTTGTTGGGCATCTCCCACTTCAGTTGTCAACAGCTGCCACAATTACGCTTTAGTGTGTTGCAAGGATGCCCTCGCAAGCGTCTTTCAAATATTATTTGTGGTTAACGGGAGTCCATGCACGTGTGTGTGCGTTCTTCAGTTGATTATATTTGACTTCTGTCAATATCGTAAGCCGCATCTGAAGAAGCAGATTGTTTCGCTTTTTATCTTGAGCCCGATTAGCCCCATAAGACTATGTGACCTCATTAAACTCTAATATTTCTGTTGTAAGCCTAGGTCAGAGCTGTGAGTTGGTTGGGGCGTGAGAGTTCATTGATGTAATTTTAAATGCGACTACTCGCGCAAGCGCTACCTCCCTATCAATCACTACTCCTCGAGCTCTCTTTTTTCATGCGAAATCTCAGTAGTTTTGGGAGGCCTTATACATATTATGAAACTGAGTTTAAATTACTCGAATTAAAAATTAGCAATATGTATGCTCCTTGAGCTCTTGATTAAAGGATCTCGGTGAGTCCGAGATACAGAAGTTAATATCCCCCATTCCCCCTAAGGACATCCGAGTTTTCTACGGCCATTCAAAAAAGGAAAAAGCAAAAATTTAGAAAATCTCTATGTAAAAGTTTAAAAATAAAAGTTCAAATCAACTAAAACCTTGGGACTTCTGAATTAGTGACTGAGATCGAAGGAGTTCTGTTGTTTGAATTACGCATATATTTTTATTTCTATCGATTTGGTTTCTAAAATATATAATGAAGATATAAAGTAGTATCAAATAGTGGTACACGATCCTGAAACTGCACTTAAGGGGGGGGGGGGGGGGTATGGGATAACGGGCCAAAAGAAAAAGTTTGAGAAAACTACTGAATATTTTTGAATAGTTTTATTATCATATTATTCAGTGACATTTCAAATATGTTTTACAAAAAATCAGTTTTACAAAATGTCGAAAATCAACGAAGTTGCAGCCACTTGAAGTAGGCACTCAACTGAATTCCGCACATTGCGGTGTCCCGGATATAAGATCGTAGAATCATCTGAAACACATGGGATAAAAAAAATTAGTTCTTTAGAAGTATATCTCCCAGCCAACGGTGCCCTTTTAAAAGAAAAATTTTTTTTTCATTTTTTCAACGGTCGGTGAAGGTAAAAAGTGCGTTTTTAGCCCTAAAAATGCGCCATTTTATGTGCAAAATTTCAATACGATCGGTGCATAACTTTTTGAGTTATCGTGGACACCGACTTCAGAAAAGGCGTTTTGAGAAAAACGCGTTCAAAGTTTTGGGATTCGTCAAATCTTTTCACATATTCGTGAGCACTTGGGCCGGTGGTGACTTCCATCTTTCTCCGAATGAGCTGAAATTTTGAGACAACATTCTTCAATAGTTGTACATTCGATTTAACAAATAAAAAAAATGATTTTTTAAAAAATTTTATCCCGTACCCCCCCCTTAAGTAATCTCAATGAATCTCTAATGTCCGTCCAAATACGAATTAAGTCTTATTCACCTCCAAATATAGTAATATTTTATACCGAAGTGGAATACTCCACTACAAATAGGTACTACCCACACAATTAGTACAAAATCTAGGTGTCTGTATATATGTATGTTTGTGTGTGAGTCCTTCTCTAAATAAACCACAATATTGTCATGCGAATTTCCACGTAGTAGCGATGACGCTCCACCGACTCGACAAGTGTACAGCGTGTTTAACATATAAATTGATGCGTTTTAGTGGCAATAAATTAACATAACTGATAACCACTGATAATTTTGTGAAGGCTCCTAAATGATTAAATGATGTGTAATCAGACTGCTTTATTTAGATCAAAACTTTTTTGAATGTATTCCCACGATTTGTGTAATGAAAATTAGACGCCCATCTAACTTCATACACACATACATATGTACACACTTGGGTGCATTTGAATGATAATGTGATAATATTCGTCGGAGCCAAGAGGCGAACATTGTACGCTGCCCGAAACGGCAGGTGCTTTAGAGGTTATGGTGATTAGTTAGTTAGGCGCCAATTGAGAACATGGAGACACAGCCAGACATTCGAATATCTAATTGCGGGGCGCAAATTCCCTTGAATAATTATGTTTCGAGGTCTACAGAGAATGGTGTGCGAGCGAATACGTTGGATAAAAAGAAAAAATGGAAGCGCAAACATTAGCTATCTGTTATAGCAAATACAAATTTAGGTACTGTATTGTATAAAATTAAAAGAAGAGATCGGCCTAAACCCATTAGCGCTCCTGTTCCTCCTACCAATTCTATTATTATACTGCATTAGTACAACAAATCTGCATAATCTCGTTCATACTATAGAAATCAGACAATGTTAAGGGCTTACAAAGAGCTTATTTGGGTACAAGTTGTATGGCTTAATGAGATTTTTCACCATTAACTATTCGTGTAAGGTTTTAAGCTCAATGCCCGGTGTCATTGCTTGTAATTTCACTCACAAAGACTTATGAGCTTTTCCAAAAGCTTTTGAATGGCAATACAAAAGAGAGAAAGCTTAGAAGGCTCGTGATCATGGAATTGCAATAATGGACATAACATTCCATTTTTTTATTTTATGAAGGCTATGAATTGTTAGTATTCTATACCTTAGATGAAAATCGTTTATTATTTCTAATACCGGAATTGTCCCAGACTTTATTGTTTAAGAACTGTTATTTCATCGATCCAACAACCTTGAGAGCAGGAAACAGGGTTAGTCTGCATGCTCTAAATTCTCAACTGGAATCAAATCTAGATTTAGGAGGACCTTTTTTATGCATGTTAAATAAATAAACATTTTAATCCATCCATCATGTTTTACGCCTACCCTCTTCCTCATCTTTACTCCACATTCAAACTCAAAATTCAAATTTAACGAAAACCCATTTAGTATTTGTTGACCCACTTGAAGATACTCGTTGGAGGCATATTTCTCCCCAGAAACATAAAGAAACAATTTTCATCGAAATTCACAGACAGTAAGATCAAATAGAGTCAACCCTCCACCGAGACTGTTTTAATGGAAGTCAAATACCAAACCATGACGAATAGGAGCTCAGGTTGCCTCGAGAATCACTTTTTGCCTGTCTTCTCAAACATACTCATTCTAAATTGTATGATGGATCTTTGGTTAGAAGAGGTCGAAGACAACTTCTGATGTCTTACTTATAAAAGCGTTTCCATATCCGCTTCAGAAACCAAAGTTCTTCTGAGAATATCTGATTTTCAAGGATTTTTTTTAATAATATTATTGACTTTAGTAATACTAGTAAGAGAAGAAAAGCTTTAAAATATATTTTTAAGCAAATAAAATAAAATAAATATTCATTAAATATCTATATTTTAAAATATTTTTGTTTAAATCTACAGTAGTTTTCCGAAATAACGAACACATTAATTGTCAGGCCTGTTCGCTATATCGAATTTTTCGTTAATTCGAGTACTCACTTACAGGTATTTTTTATCAATAAAAATGAGTTATATATCCGTAAACTACAGTTTAATAAATTGTTTTATTAATTATTTGTTAAAAAATGAAAAATCATAACAAAAAAATTCAAATCCAATAAATTCTTCCAAAATGGACCAATTCTGACACTCATACTTCTATTTGGTGCTGATCAATAATTTTAAGCTTTTTTATAAAATTCAACATTTTTTCAATTTGCACATTTCTTTTGAATTTCTTCCAGATTTATTTTTAATTCTGGTTCGATGTTGTTTGATTTTTTCCTCTTTCCTTGTCTTCTTCATGTTGTTCGTTAAACTGAGTACTTACAAATTCTCGATGTTCGTTATTTACGGTACTCAATGTAACAAATTTGCTTGTTCGTTATAAGCGGTTTTCGTTAAAACGAATATTCGTTATTTCGGAAAACTACTGTATTTTTATTTTTAAATGTTATTAGATTTATTTCAACATAACCCGTACGGAAAAAACGTTTGTTCGCGAGCACACATGTTCGCGACGAGCAAATTGTCATAATAATTATGTTTGTTCGCGAAGAAATAATCGCACGATTTCAGTGGTGTACGTGACCGGCAATTTTCCGCTATGCAACACTGTGTTTTCCAATCAGCTGTTTGTAATTGTTTGTATGCGGCATTTCAGCGTAGTTTGTGAATTTTTCGAGTGTAAATAATGCAATTAAAATAGTAAATTTGTAATAAATACGAAGCAGAAATGGATGTAATTTTGCCATACAATGCACAAAACAGGGAGCATTTCTGCAGCTCTGCCCTGCAAGTTGGATTCCATGAATTCGTTGCGGTGAGTCAAAAGCTACACTCCAACTTTTGCAAAAGTTAATATATTTAATTGTTTATATTATTAGTTGAAATTTTTCTACACCATGAAAGATTCCGACTTGGACGTGTTCCAGTTGATGGCACGTGAACGCCTGGAACTAGTGCTGTACGGTTGGGAAATGTGCCAAGGCCATTGGGATGAATTGGAAAACAAGGAAGACATATCACCGCATTTGTGTACGGTTTTAAAACAAATTACACAATATTCCCTAGATATATGGTTCAGCAATGAATGGGAGGAATGTAAACCGCATTACAAAGCAATGTTGTTGGTGTGCATTAGGCGTGCCAAGGATATGTTGTTGAAATTGTATGGCAACATCTTTGACTGGGACTACGCGTTGCAATTGGGCACCAAACCTTGGGGCATACCCTATTTGAAACAGTTCATAGCGTGCAATAGCAACCTTATAAGGAGTTTGACTCACTCCAGTGAACATGTTGAAGCACCCGCTAGTGCTGAAGGTGATTAAATACATTTCTTTATAACAAATAAGACTATTGTTAATGATTATTATTGTTGTACACACAGATATCGAGCATTTGCAGAAGGAGGGTTTGGTTATGCTGTTGTTGCGTCTCATTAAACTCTTTGACGCTGGATTTTTCGAAGGAGCTCGTAAATTGTCAATGCGCATCATTGCAGCTTGGAATCACGAATATGAGGAGAGAAAGCTTCAATCAGAACTGTCCTGCATAGAAGTAAATGATCAACATAAAAAGTGTTTAATACTTATCTGCCATATTTACCTCATGGCCATATATGAAATGGATGAAAATCGCGGTTTCGTTATTGATAATGTGGTGAGTATTGCATTTACCGAAAAGTGTTACGAGAGCCTTCATTATATATAAAACATCTTCGCTCAGGTGAATAACATACGTTTTTACTACCAAAATATGATGAAAGCGGGGAGTGTTAAAAGGAATTCGGACGAGCAAATGGAATACACACCCGCCCGTTACATAGCCATAACTTGCATTCATCTGAATATAAGTAGTAATGAGTTCATTGACGCCTTCATATACGATTCCTACGACGAGAATTTTGTGAGCCTCTTTGGCGTAATATCGCAATCCTATATGAGCTATCTGCTCGGTAATTTAATAATGGAAATGAACAAATTGAACGAGGACGACTTCAGTAAGCGCATTGAGGACTTCAAACGCGTCATGTACCTTTACATTAATGAAAGGGAGCGTAGTGAAGAATTCATGATGCAGGAGTTGCATAAAAAGGAAATGAAGCGCCGGAGCCATAGCTTGTCCGCAACAAAGGAGAATATGACGAATTTCTACACGAAAATGTGTAAAGGCAATCGCTTGAGTAACATTGGCAGTAGTGAGCATATGGAGGAGGCTAATCAAGCAGCTACCGCCGTGGAAGCAGATAGCGAACGCCGAGTAGATCCTGTCTTCCAACATTTGCCCAATAACGAGGAAGTTCTTAACTATGTCTATACGGTGTTGGTGAAGCGGGTAAGCCCCTAGTATTTTATATAATATTCACGCAATAATGCCCTGTCTCTTCCAACTTTTAGACACACAGAGGCTGGTATTTCGCCAAGCTCATCGTGCTGCTCAAAATCATTGGGCTGCAATTGAACGCCATAGAGACTTGGCGTTACCATCCTGGACTAACGCCAGAGTTTTTGTTGAACCTCGAAGTGAAACTCTCGCGTCACTTTGAAGACCTCGCCATTATATTCCAAGAGCACCTGTTTATGGAGCAGGAGTTTTGGTTGACCGGTTTCTATTTGAATCCGTGCAAGAAGTACTACGAAACCGTTATACGTAGTGGTATGCGTTCGAATCGCCTGAGTCACCGCTTCGAAACCGGCGAAAACTATGACGACGACGAAAAACCGGAGCCCAAAAAGGATCGCCGTGACAAAGGTGAAAAGGTGAACGCCATAAACGCCAAGTACGGACTGCTTAGCTCCACCATCGATGTGAAGGAAATACTAAAACTGGCCAATCATGAGGCGCCCGACGTTGATTATGGCCAAATCTATAAAGCTTTGCGCGGCTTCAAATTACCAGACAACACCATTAAGGACTTGCTAACCGTAATTTTCTTGCCGCGCAACAAAAGTCTCGCCTGGGCTCTTAACTGGGTGGAGTTGAGGAAACGTTGCAAAACTTTACTGAAAGATGCCGATAAAAAGCGTCACTTCGTGGAGCTAAACATGGCCGAGGCGAACGACCGGCTGAAATTTTTGAAAATTGATTATGGAAAATACAAGCACCGACCCCAGCTGGATTATGGCAGCATCGAGCAGGGCTATGAGAACTCGAACGCGCCGAATTTCAATAAGGAAAGCAGCGATGAGAATGATGACGAGGACTCGGAGGACTTCGAAGCGGACTCTGACCTGGATGAACCGGCTAAGCATGAACGTGAGTTGCGCTCAAATGACGCGCATAAACCAAATGTAAATAATCTCTATCTCTCTCTATATTATAGCGAAGAAAAATGATCACTCGGAACTATTCGATTCGTACTTCATGAGCACACGCCGCACCAGAGCCCGCGCCGCTGCTATGATCGCAAATGTGATGGAAAGAGATGAATTTCCGAACCATGAGGATGGCAATAATTCCAACGAAGAAACCACAGTGCAGGTGAAGAAAGAAGTTTTTGATGAAAAATACGCCGCGGCCGCCAGCCAAGCAGCCTCAGCAAATGTGGCTAAACGCGACTTCAACGAAATTCTAAAGGAACGCAAAGTCTTCGACAACAGCACCAGCGGCTTCAAGCCCTTTGCGGATATATGGAGCCTGAATTCGCAAGAATTGAAAACCGTTCAGAGTAAAGTACCACATTTAGAGACCGGTAACCTCTTCAACAAGTCGACCAAACTGGAAATGCTGCAACGGAAGATGTCCAAACTGCTTGGCCAACAGCAGGGGGAGAACAAAAAGACTGAAGGAAGGCCAGAAGAATACACACAACAGCAGTGCAAATTGGAATACTCCACTGATGCAGAAATGGTGGGACCTTTAAATATACAATTAACTATCATAAAATTTTAATAATTTCTCTACTTGTTGCAGCACGATGACGAAAGTGACGTATCCACAACTGCTCGGCGGGACAGCGACGAAGTCAATGACTTCAGTAAAGATGAACAAGACGAGAGGAACTCCCAAAGCCCCAGAAAATCGAATGAAGGTGTAATGCAGCATGGAGAGAGATCAGCGCAAGAGGAGCTAATGCAGCTTTGTATGAAGAAGAAACTACGTGTTCGTTTGCGCAGACTCACAGTAGCCGATGTGCGAATGTTGCGTCAGCCCAGCGTTCGTTTGCAGCGCATGGATTTGCAAGCAGTGGCCGAGCGCATGTGCAAGCTGCGACGTGCGCAACGAAAGGGTTAGCTCCAATGAATTACTCTAATTCTCTTTACTCTCAGCTAAATACAAGCTATCCTTCACTTATAGCAACCTATATTGAGTCGGAAGAAAGCTCAAAGTCCAGCAGTAATTCCTTCGGTGGCGAGCGCACCTTATTGGACACGCTAAAGCGTCGCCTGTACTCCTCGGAGTCGTCCACCGATTCGGATGAGTACAAACAAAGACCGCGTGTAGCACGTCCGATGCGTGGACGGCTTAACAGCTCGGCGGTGCAAGCGCGGGCTCAACGTGCGCAGAAGAGCTTGAAAGTGACGCCACGCAGCGCAAGCGGTCTGAAGTTCCGTATCTCCACCAATGAAACCGGTGGTGGCGGTGTGGGCACAAGCGTAAATGTCACCAGCTTGCCCGTTATCGACTACATACAAATATCATCTTCGTCGTCGTCGGATGAAGTGGAACGTTTCGGTCAATTGGCGCCGGTGCGAGAGGATGTTGACATGACTGCCGACCCGTTATACGAGGAGGAAATACCACTCTACCGGATTTAGTTTAAATCGGTAGCAGGGATCTTAGTGAATAAGTATTATTTATGAATTTAGCAGAAATATAAGTTTTTAATATTTTCATTTAAGTGGATGTGGTTTGCAAAGCTAAAGAAACGCGATTTATTATTCAATTTAGCGCGAAAAAATATTTTAATTTACATGAAATGTATGATCTTTTCGAATTTTCAAAATACATATAAATACATTTGTATACTCGTACCTACATATACAAGTTGTTTTCCTTCAAGCTGGAAGCACCAATTTTTATTTTTCTAGAGTTCTTCCAAAACGGCATTCTTTGAACAATGCAAAATATAAAGATTAAAGGCAGAATGGGCCTTCTTTTATCTAACAGTCTCTATTTTAAAGGTATTCAAAGCGCGAATTCAAAAGCCTTAATTGAACTCGTTTTCGATGCGCTATTTCCTGCTGGGAAAATGCGAAGGTGACATGAAGCAGTTACAATTGTGTTGTTTAATGAAAACTGAGACTTTTTCTTACGGTCCAACAATCTCTAAAGACTTAATTCTAATGAGAAGGACATCATACAAACTTGTACTGATTTTGATAAAATATAATTATCTGTTCTAGAATTTAGATATATATATATGTTATCCATAACGACACAGTCACAAATCTACCGAGGCCTTAGAAGGTTTGAATTTCTATAAATTCTTAGATAAAATTTAATCCCGTTTTTACGCCAATCGTCGTCCAGCTAATCTATCTGGATTGCCGACATTGTTTATCTTGGAACATGATTTGGGTTTGGAGTCCCATTAACTATTAAACATCAGTTGAGAGAGCAAGAGTTATACTTTTAGTTTAGATGGAAACATATTGTGGTTCAGATCATCTTCAGAAACAGAATTATTGCTGGTGGTTGTCTAGAGTCTAAGCATAAAAGTCAAGCTTTAACTTTAGAAGTACTTGATGTAAATGAAGGGACGAGACTCGTACTAGACTATGAGATTCAGTAAAGATGATAGTATTTTTGACGTGGATCAGATCCAATATATGTAGCTACATGTATATATGGTACTCAGCTTGAACTCCGTAGAGAATGTGAACACTATTTGATGGAATATATGGAGAACCCTCGACAAAGTATCTGACATAGGGGCGTCACTATCGCTAACGGAAAAAGACATAAGCTTCGAACAGGCATATATGTAGCTATATATGAATGTATATTGCTGGCAGAGATCTTAACCCTTAATTTGATTTGTGCTCAATGAGATAATTTGCATTAATTTCGCTTTAATTGAGCACCAACGTCAAATGGAGAGCGGTGAGAAACCTGTTCACATTCTTACGTGCGTATGTGTTTGAGCTCGAGCGTGTGTAAATATTGAATGGGCCAAAGATATTATTTACTTATGAACAGTTATGTAGAAAATATTTACCAATGGCCCACGGGCCTAAGTCAAATAATTTATGCATTGCGTTTTTTACGTTAAACAAATCAAACATTGCTCCTTCATACCCGATATATATAATACATATGTATGTATGTGTGTGCGCTCGACGGTTCGTCCGTTTGCCGATGTGTGTAGTGATTGTACGCTGGTCTGAACACTAGTTGCCTCGAGCTAATTGCGTTCTAACAAGCGGCATAAATTCAATTCGTAGCGCTCCTTATGTTTGCTCGCACTACCCTCAAGGCCCACACACACAAATCCACACGTATGCCTCAATGGTTTTGCGTTCATTGAAATTCATCAGCAGCATCAACGACCTCTGCAACGGCGCACTACCCCCCGTTCCGTCCGCGTCAAAGTTGGTGTTGTAATTTGAGACTTCACTGCAATTCGAGGGCATTGTTGAATTGTTGTCGAAGGAATTCCCACCCCGATTCGTCGCGGTGCACTGCCGTTGAATGGGAAATGTGTAAATCGTTTTTATTTGACTGCACCTGGAATTCGATTTGGCTTTTGTGCGTGTTCTTTCGGTGGACACTCGAATTTGCTGCACTCACACACAGTCGAATTTAATGGAAAGTGTGGCAAATCTCGTAAATTGGAAAGAAAGTGCAGTTGCGCTATAATGCTCGCTACCTAAGAGGCATGCGGTGGAAAATTACAATAAAATCACAATTGAAACAAACGAAAATAGTCCAATTCAACTTCGTGGTTCGATCGAGACTCGAACGTCCGTTGACCAAATCATGATTTTATGTTTAATCCGTCCACATTTAATACTTAGTCTTAGGAGACCCGATAATCGGTGAACTTTTAATTCGGTATTGGTCTAATTTTAGGTTTTAGCTTTAAACAGATTTTGGATTTGAACCCAATCCCGGACTGAAGACTTTGAGGTACCTCCATGAATAAGATCAAGGCGCACATCACAAACGGGTGAATAAGCTCGGCCCTCACATGAATCCGATATCAAGACACCTCTTTTGAGTAAACTCTTATGAGGTCGTTTCTAAAGCTATTAAAAAGTATATGGAATCTATTTTCCTGGCATTCTCTGAGTTTCGATTACAAATTCGTGAGAATATTGCTGTTTTAGTCTAAAATGTTTCACTTGGTTTTGGAATTGGAATAGTCTTATGTCGGATATAAGCCCGGGTCTATTGGAATGGCATAAGCCGAACTGTCATAAAAACGATATACTAGGAAGGTCTCGAATAAATATTTATAGTATGCATAAATACAGATACCAGGGTATTGTTGTATGTAGCCGCAGAAAACTATCTGGAAATAAATTTAAGAAATTCTGTCGAGTTTACACCTGGTTAAAAGTGTATTACTAAATTTACTAATTCTCTTTCTTCATTTTCGGACCAATATTCGAGAATTCTTCCAAATGTGTGTTCCACCAATACATTGCCATTCGGATTGCATTGTTTATCCACATCAAGATTATAGCATTTTGACATTGACAACCAGGAACAGAGAGCCACTAAGCAAACACACACAACAAAAAGCCGAAAAATGCACACATACACACACACAAACACAAACATAAGGACATAATGCATAATTATCCAGCGAAAAAGTACACTTCAAATCTGCTGGAACATCAATAGCGAAAACAAAGCAACAACGCAGGCGAGCAATGTGCATTTGCAAGGAACCCCCGCTTCGGGATTATCATTAGGCTGCGCTGTCAAAAAGACACACACACACATACACAAAATTTGAAAAAGCCTTTGTAAGTACACATATCCATATTTATTTATCTAGACATGTACATATTTGCAAGCGACCTTCGAAGTCCCTATATTCGACCAATCCATCACAGCTATTCATGCGTTCGCTGCTGTGTGTCGGTGTATTTGGTGTTGGTCTTAAGCAAATATGTATTAATAATTCGTAGAAGACCCACATAAAGCAAATAGAATTTCATACCCCAGGACATTCTGCTTTTCCGCTTTTCGCCGTTGATTTTCCCTCGTTTGGCCAATGCAGCAGCGGTCGCTTTGTCGATTAGGCCGCATAATTTTCGTGACACCCTAACGCCTTGGCATTGACAAGGACAATGAGCGAAATGAATTTTAATGCGATTGGACATTGTCCTCAATTTGCACAGTGGCAAACACGATGACTCCATTCGATGTGGCTAGTATATTATTGCAAACAGACATATGTACATTTATGTCGTCATTAATTTTAGTCAAATCGCCATTTCCACGCACATTAATTTCTAGTTAATTATCAACACCTAGTTTAGAAACTTCTGAGAGAAGCAATCTTCTTTACAATTTCTGGTGAGAAATACTTTCTTATTGATATTATTGAATAAATACGATACAGATAGTTGTACTATAGGACATAGAAGAAATAACTTAAGGGGTTATATACAGTTAGAATTTTCAAAAAATCGATTTTTTTTATTTCATTTTCTTAATGTACATATATTTAAGAATACACACAGAAAATTTCATATCGTTCCGGTGAATATTTTCAAAGTTACAAGCAAATGAAAAATTTGAAAAGGCGTTTCAGAGTGCTTGGAAGTACAAGGTCCAAACTTTAAACGCGTTTTTCTCAAAATGGTGTTTTCAAAGCCGGTGACGAATATTCGTTTTAACGAAAACCGCTTATAACGAACAAGCTAATTTGTTACATTGAGTACCTTAAATATATTTTTTAGTAATTAATCGTAGATTTTTTCTCTCCGATAAATATTTTTTTTTTAACGAACAACATGAAGAAGACATATGAAGAAAGAGAAAAGATCAAATAATATGGAACCAGAATTAAAAATATAACTTGAAAAAAAAAAAATTAAAAGAAATGTATGATTTGAAAAAATGTTGGTCTTTATAAAAAAGCTTAAAATTCTTGATCCAGTTCCGAGATATAGTGGTCACCGCAAAACGTCTTTTTTGAGAGGAGCTCCTGGAGATCAGCTGTAGCTCTTTTTCAAATAAATATTTTTACTAAAACTAAGTCTTAAAATAAAGTTAAAAGATACCATAATATGTATATAAATTTTTGGATCAATTTATTAAACTGCAATTTACGGATATTTAACTCATTTTTATTGAAAAACATACGTCTAAGTGAGTCCTCGAATTAACAGTCACTTTTGTGGAACATTAAAGATCGTTGAACTAACAAAGCAAAGATCCGAAGATTCTTTGACAACCGCTCGGATCTTTACTCCGCACATAATGTGCCTTTATGATACGTAGATATATTAAGATCAATGGATATATTCGATGATAGTTATCAACGGACGAAACACCATCAATATTCATTGAAGCCGTATTTCATCAACTTAAATAAAGTTTCGGACCTTTACATTTTGGTTCTAAATACTGTATAAAACGAGTATAAGCACTTCATGGACCACATATTACTGTCTTCTTTACTATTTAAGATTTTTTGGTAGAATGTTTGAACCTTATGAATATGTTTATGAAATGCTTAAGCAAATTATGGTTTAGTTTGGGTAGGAAATACTTCGAAATCTTTGAATGAACGTATACTACTTTCTTGCTCCTCCTTCTTTAATAATATGTCGAAATTTTGACCGTAAGCATAAATCTGTGTGAGGCCAATGATATCCATTTTATCACTAATTGCGTCATCTACCTGTGACGATCCAGACCAAGTAACCGGAAAGCATACGAATCTTTATTCGACCAGAAGTTTTCAAAATCGTTATAGGACTTTTTTCTGTCACTACAACAACAACAACTAAAAGACTTGTATCCGAGTGACTTGATTACGCTATTTAAGATTTTCTCATCTGACTAGGTTGAAGTTGGTACTCTTTCCTTCTAAGTTTTTCAAAGATTTCCATCAGATTATAGGCTTCTCTTATCTTGCAGATTGGGTCAAATATCATAAAGCTTCGGTACCCGATATTCTTTTGACGCGCTATCGCAGCTCTACTCCTCTCACTCTTCTTTATATTCTTTCTTATATTTTCTCTAATATCAAAAATTTGTATTTCTAGCTTGAACTTTCCCACATCATAATTTCATCTTGTACTCATCATTTTTTACATATTTTTTATGAAAACCGCTTAAATTTGTTTTTGTTGCATATTTATTTAAATTTTTATTAGCCGCACGTGGCAGTTATTACGCCAACAAGACAATTTGTTCTTAGTGGTTTAAGCCGCTTCCCGCCAACTGTCACTGCAGCCGCCGGCAATCGCTGCCTCTCGCAACAGTTGCAGTGGTGGCAACACAATCTAACGGCTGTTGGTGGCACGCGACACTCACGCCACCGCCGCCAACACAATGACTTAAGGACTCAAACACTCAACCAGTTATCCGAGCACCCGTCCGTATCAGCTACCGCCGACTAGTTGCCGCGGTTTGTTTACCTTGCGATCCTGGACGGCACGTGCGGCTCTGGTAAGTGGCGACAGGCGCCAGCCAAAGCTTACAAGCCGATTGCTGTTCCTTATTTGTTATTTTTTGCTTTTGCACTTTGCCTCTTAAGCGGGCGTTTCGTTGTCTGCGAAGAATGGCCGACGAACGGTTACGGTGTCATCGCCACTTGCACGGACTGTTGCGCCTTTTGTCGTGTAATTACGTTATTACGATATTCAAATATGGCTCAATGTGTGGCGCATGGCATGTCACGTGGCCGTGTTATGATACCACAAATGCTCGGTTGCTGCCGCCGTCGTCACGCCTACGAAATTTGTGACAGACTCGGGCACTTGAGTGCGAACATGAGACGAAGTGTTTAAGCGCCCGTGAGTGCCCAACAACTCAAAGGGTTAATTTATTGAATTAGTGCATTAGATAATACCACGCCGGCCGTAGAGCATTCACCACATAACAGTGTGAAGTTGTTTAAAAAGCAATTAAGTCCAATAATGAGCAGAAATGGGGCTTAACGAGTCTATGAATAAAACCATTATAGCAAAGCAGATATGAGCGTAAGGCTTTTGAGAGGCATCCCTTTCCAGAACTGAACTAAGTTCGACGTATTTGATTATGAGTTGATTATCTCCGCTAACAGCAAGAAAGTGTACGGTACGCAGAAATACATAAAGATGTGGAACTAGACGCATCAAATACGAACTGAAATCTGAGTGCTGGAAGGGTGCTCGAAATGTCTATTGTAGTACTATTGATAAAACTTAAGCGTCTTCGTTGACTTCTGAATCCATATATTTAAGATGATTCCAGATTTTATAGGAGGGGCTAGATCTCTTCGAAGATGGAGAACAGCCGATGGTCTCCCGTTTTTCTAAAATCTGCATATATTTGATGACCCCAGAAGCACATGAGTTTCCAGTCAGTATTTCTGGGTCTGGTCAACGAATAACCATCCATTAAATAATATATAATAATATATTTGTATAATTTAAGTAAATAATGTTTGGATGCGTTTAAACAACTTAAATTAGACTCGATTCTATCTCGCATGGTTTATTTGAAAGGGACTTGAGACAATCCAGAAGAAATATAAACAAATCTGTTAAACGTTTGCCAAAATATAAATCCAAGTGTGGAAACCACTTCGGAGAATGCATTGTAATTCCCAAAATGTGCGTAAAGTTATTTGCAAATTATCTAAAACGAAGACAACTATCTCCGCCTCACACCTGAATTGAACATTTTACTACCGATTAAATTATGTCAACGACCTTAATCGCCTTTTCTCCATATATTAACAGCACTATAAACATTATTTTGTGTAACGACGTCTCCCCCCAATTGCTTTCTTGCACTCACCCACCTGCCCACAACTTCTTTCGCATAAAGGGGCTTCCGAAGTGATTACAAACCAATTCTCGGAACAATGAACAATCAAGACTCTCTGTGGCATAATAATTTGCGGTTTGGATTGCAGAACAAACAGAAGAATGAAAGAAATATCGCCATTAGGGCCGCAACAAAATGGTCACTTCCTTGCGTACACATATGCAGAGTTAGGAAGCAACAATAACATAACTGGTCTTACCAGTTTCCAGAACATTTGCAAATGAAGTGCAGCGTCCACAAGTGGTTAATGCGTGGAGAATCCTCACCCGAATTGTTTTATGGACATTGAACGCATCGCTCCAGCGCCACAATTAGTCGCCAGCGGGCCGTTTGGGCAGTGGATAATCGCTGGAGTTCTTTATGGGTTTCCTTTCTTTTCGGCTTCCGATTCGGTTTCCATTTGGACTCTTTGTGTTGAAATAAACAAATTTGTGTGTTTTCCCCCGGGGGCGCAGTGAAATTGCTACCCACTCATCGCACGCGGGAGTTGTTGGACTCGCGAAAAAGCGAGAGTAAATCAAACGTATCAACCCTTAAGCATGCGTCCGACATTGCCGTTGATAAGCCTCGAGGCGACACGTTGATGTGGACTTACCTCTGCATGCCGTGTGTGTATGTGTGAGTGTGCGAATGTGTGCGTATGAGTGATATAAGTTCGTTTGTTTGTACGCGTCGCAATTTCATCGACTAACATAAAAAGGTATAAAAACAAAAACAATTACCAAAGAAAACCTTAAGCATATTCTGTTAATTTAGGGTTGCCATGAGAAAAAACAAATATGTGAATTCAGCTGAAAGATCCTACATTGTAATGGCTTTCTAGGCTCTTCCCAAAAATATAGCACCTGGATCAGGAATATATACATTAATACAAAGAGCAAAATGGATCTCGATACAGGTGAAGCACTGCATTTTTATTTAAATACTAGCAGACCCGGCCACACGTTTTTGTAGCTAAGGTAAACATTAAAGTAGTAAATCTTTCAATGCTGCGAAAAAATTCTTACGCATAAAGACGAAAACGTTATAGCCGATAAATTTTAAAATGATTGATAGACATTATTGTAGATCTGTGTTAAGCGTAAATCATCATAATTTGTAAAACTTTGATTTTTTTAATCGTATATTGGAGAAAGTAACAAATGAACAAATTTCATAGTTGGCTTTATCTTGGCTTTGGTGACGATATTGATTACCTTCTTCACAGCCAGTCTTGTTCTTTTGCAAAGTTTGATGTTGATTTATGTCACGCAGCATGATGACAACTCACACTACTTTTAATTGCAAGTGAGTGGGGATAGTCCAGCAATTTAAAATACACTATGGGATAATTGAATACGTTATCCTGATTTGTAGCTGTGTCAACTCTCCTTTAACGAAATTCTAAATTGTCGCATTAACATCAAAGAGATCCTTGTTTATGAATAAATGTTATTAATCCATCGAGGTGTCAACTACGTCGCTACCATTTTCAACTATTTCTACAATCGCAGTATGATATTGTTGGAAAAATACTCGTATGTTATTTGTTAATTGGCGATTATTTATGTGTCGCCACAAATTAAATGATTTTAGGCATGTGATTAGTTCGTCAGCAACAGTTGATCCAGGAATAGTCCGGCGAAAATCACCTGCCAACAGAATCATGGCTTCACCAAAAATATTTTCGTTGTCGCGTAAATCTTTTAAAGTCCTGTGCAGTACTTGTTACAAATTGTTTTGGGCTATCGACACAGCCTTATACAATTGAACAATGATAAAAATATTTTAACAAAGCAAGAATGACAACTTTCAAAATATTATTATTTTTGTGTTTTTTTTTTATAATTTTGTTGTAAATTCAAATAAAATCATCTTCTTGTTAGCTTCCTCACAATTTTTCGATATATACTTACTTTCTAATCCTTCCCTGGCCTTCCATAAATATTTTAAAACTAAAATTAGCCAGATCGGTTTGGCCCTTCTCGACTTTTTTCGAGACTAACGACACAAATTGTTTGTATGGGTGATTGGAAAATTGTGGATTTAAGACTTTTTCAGGCAATTTTTCTAATTTTTCTCTCCGTAAGAACCATCCCGGTACCTCTATAAACATTCTAAACAAAGAATTTGCGAAATCGGTTCAGCGGTTCTCGAGTTATGCGCTTAGCAACACATTTTGCGATTCATTTTTATATTATAGATTTGCGATATATTCTGACTAGTCCAAAATTATATAATCTATATACATATATAGGTTTATTACCGCCTCGCTCTTCTTCTGCTTCTACAGGATTTTTGGCTTCTTTAGGACTCTAAGTGTAACAACATGAAAGCCAAGTCTGTAGGAACAGTTTACAAGTTATCCTTGTCGAGGAGAATTCAGACTTTCAGACCTTGTTATGGTCTAAAACCCTTCTTCTAGGTTAGAAAGAGTTCTGTATAAGCCATAGATGAATAGAAGAGAACGTCGAGCTCAACAGATCTTAAATATTTCATATTGAACAGGAAATGTTAACTTCCTTAAATAAAAGGAGGGCTCTACAGTTTGGGTTCGCTTGGATTTGTTCTGGTAAAACCGTCCCTTTGCAATCTCCCATCCTAAATAAAACTGTGTGTCATGCTATATTTCAGTACTAAGTCAGCAAGTATTTCTTAAATCAGTAAAACCTCAAAATCAAATTTACTAAATTTGGCAACTCTATGCAGCTTGCATTTACATACGCATATAAAATCATAACTTCACTGCAGACCAAGAGTCAGCACTGTTGGCTTGCACGCACAGGCAACACACGCACACACATGCACGCCGAACCACCGAACTGATTGCAGCCAAATCTCTTTGATCGCGCAACAAGCATTAGTGCCGCTCGACAACGTCATCCTTCCGATTGGTGACTGCGCTCACAACTCACGTCGTCGTCGCCTCTGCATTGGGCGGGTTGTAAGGGTGGCGCGGCAGTGGTAACGTCATTGACAACGCCATTCCACACCGCGCGGCCTCAAAGCACTGCAATCGTTGTAGTTGTTGCAAACTAGACCAACCCCCTGCAGTAATCGGCAGGATTTGAGATGGCGCCACCACGACCGACATCAATACGCAGAGGGTTGCACTGCTGAAACGGCTCATGAGCGAACGCCGGCCAACGGGTTGTTGCGATGGTCGCACATCGCGTATAAAACTAATGAGTGCCCTTAAAGCCCGTTTAGTTGGTAAAGAAACGCGCAACGGGCAACAACCGAAACACAAACGAGTGATCACACGACAAAAACAAAACCATACAAGCTTGCGTTCGTTGAAAATGCATACTCTCGAAATATAATCGTACCGTTACTAGGTCGTCTAGTGAACGAACATTGCGTGTCGTGTCAAGCGCATAGCCGCCGAAGTGACAAGTGTTCGAAACTGACCGTTAGTTGAAAAAGAAACAATTTAAACATAACAGCAAACCCAACAAAATGTCCTCGTGCTATAGTGGTTATGATGATGGCTCATTCGAGTTTGAGGATTCGTCCGACGACAGCGGCTACGAGAAAAGTTTCGAAACCGATCGCCAAGTTAAGCCGCGCAAACTCAACTTCGATGCTAATGCCGATTTCTATGCGGCCGCCGAGTCACCTATGTCATCTGGCTGCTACAACAACAGCGGCATACTCTTGGAGCGCTCCTCCTTTCCTGCACTGCTCGATGCCAGCAGCAACCATAGTACTCGCAGTGGACGCACTCTCGTAGAACATGTGATCAGCAAAGCGCCGCTGACAGAATCTGAGTTCGCGCCCACGCTAACATCGACACCGACAAAGAATGCCGCCGGCGCCGTAAATTGTGATCAACCGACTGATCCGCGTCCCAAGCGCAAATATGCCGTCGGCAAGAATCGCGTAACGCGTTCGCGCAGCCCCACCCAGGTGGTGCGCATCAAAAAGTTTCGCCGCATGAAGGCAAACGATCGAGAACGCAATCGCATGCACACGCTGAATGACGCACTGGAGCGGCTGCGTGTCACGCTACCCTCACTGCCGGAGGAGACGAAACTGACGAAGATCGAGATTTTACGTTTCGCGCATAACTATATATTTGCGCTCGAGCAGGTGCTGGAGAGTGGTGGCACAATCAACCTCGACCTCGAGAAGCTGCAAAATTTCACACTAAGTGGAGAACGCATCACCAAAGAGCTGTTCGATGCGATTTTCGTAAACCCACAACCCTACGCGAGCATATACAGCATGGGTTGTGGGTTGGGCGGCGGACGTGTGCCATACGGACATCAGGAACCAATGTCTGCAGCGCATCCCTACTTGGAACAACAGCATCTACTGCAACGCGGACGCCCCCCACAGGGCTATGCGTATGGTAGTGATATGCGACCCTACAACGTGCAACACGAAACACATAAACCGTTAGGCGACCGTTTGACGGCGCATCCCCATTTTTCTCAGGAGAAGTACGAGCTGTATAAAAGTACCTTCGAAGCAGCAGCCAACATACAACCCACATCAAGTGCCATGTACACGGGTGGTATCTGCATGCAAGAAGAGCGGAACGTACCGGACCTCACATCAGCAGGATTCACGACGCAGTCTGCATATAACCACCAATTACCGACGAACGACAACTGCTATCGCGAGGAGAATCCGACGACAATCATTGCGCCATCACCACCCATGGCGAGGCAAGGAGGGAAGCACGCTCAGCCGTCAATGATGCACCAGACTAGCAGTTTCTTCACTCAGACGCCACCTTGGATCGATTACAACGAGCAGATGTTGAACACCAGCCACGGTAGCTTCGAACAGTATTCGCACGTATAGCAACGGGCGCACTTAGGTATTTTAGTGTATATAGTAAGGGGTTATTGGGGGAAAGCCAGGGATCAGTTTAGAGTATTTATTTTCCATTTAGTTAACATACAATTGTTAGGTACACAGAAAAAAATATTTTGTTTAGTCTTTGAGCTCTATGGATGACTTCGGCTGCTGAGGATCGGCGTCAATAGCTTCACAGTCATGCATAGAACTCAAAGCGTCCATTAACTAATTTACATATTCATTTAAAAATGTTAATTCTTAACGAGAACTCATCCACAAATCTTGAAGTTATTCGCACCTTTCGCTGATTCTCGTGATAAGAACTGTTGACGAAGACTCCAAAATTATGGTGGATGACTTTTGTGCTTAGTAAAAGTGCAAAGCAATACTTACCGAAGTCTTGTTCGGATGAGACAACCATCTGTGTTGCTTCTCCTAACGATGCTTCTTCTATAATGAATATATTATCCTTAGATCTCATTAAAGAAATGGCTTTGCAGTTCTATACCGTTGAGTAATCTGCATCTCAGTATTCTTTGAAATATTAAACATTAATTCTGGTATTTTTCAAAAATAATTATTTTTACTAAAAATTGGGTTTATCTGAAGTGATCCTCAGTAGTCTTTATGCTCGTAGATCGTTTTGGAAAATTTCAATTTACGTCACTTTAAACACTGTCAATTATCAACACCTCTAAGATAGTCATTAATTTAACTTTTCAAAGAAGTATCAAGACAAGAATACGCCATTCTACCGCAAAAAGGTTCTCTTTGGGTGTCACTGTGATTTGACATTTAATCGTTAACTGTTTTGTCTTGGAATGCCGTAATTTTGTCAACGTGAACATGTCAATACTTCGTTTTCACAATATCGGATTGGGAACAACGACTTCTTGACGTTTTATTAGACTAACTCAAAGTATCAGGTACCTTAATGTAGTTGTTAACAAGCTTTATGAAATGTGAGATTTTTGATATTTACCAAAGAGAAATATTTATGAATAGATAAGTGAATATATTTTTGTAAGGTAGAGTTTTATTGTAATACAATGAACAGGGGCTAGTCATTTCCTAAAATAAAATTAAACTTTAAGTGAGGTTAAAGTTTGGCGTGAGTAAGGTTAGGCTACTAACGGATCAATTAATACAGGTTGTAATGTAATGAAATGTATACAGTTATCTTAATAAATGTACTCTGATGAAAATAAAGTTCGAAGAAAAGAGAATTTCGTATTATGTTTATTTTTCTCACACTGATTCTTAATTATTTTGAACCTATGAACTTCAGCATTTAATGGACTTTCCTTTGCAAATTAACGACAAAAGAATAATCGCTTGAATAGCAACATACATACATATATTAAAATCAGCGACCCAACGTGGAAAAATAAATGCTAAGGAATGTTCAAACGAGAGATCACGAGATCTTTCAAAACTTTTCCAAAAAACAAAATGGAGTTTGATCGTTTGGAACTCATTGTTTACACATTTTTTAGGGGAGTTTTATTTGTAGAGTTTTGCATGTCTCTCAAGAACGATTATTAAGGCGAATGAGTGGCTGATAGCGGTGCTTGGAGCGTCTATGTTGTTAAATATTATATTTTGAACAGACTAACTAAAAGATCCCACAAGGCGGTCTTCATTAACAACTTGCAAATATAGCACCAAGTTTATTTTGATTACGTAGACCGATTGTCGGAAAGACGCCCTATTTTGATTAACATTTGGATTACTGAAAGCGAATTATATAAAATAGGACAAAACTGAGGTAAATTGTGGAAATTCGAAAACCATATTGGTTATAAAACGACTCAGTTCTATCGCTTCGGCTTTTTAATGTGAGGACCTATGTGGTTGCGATACTACGATCCAGAAAGAGGGGCTCTCGCACATGTTCAGTAGAAAAAAATGTGCAGAAATGTTTCTTTTTGCGAGTTGCCAACAAAAGTTACTGATTCTTCCGCCTTCAACTATAAAATAGTGTCTTGGAGTAAAAGATATAGACCGAGATGCATGTATGTAGTACTCGTAGTAAGACAATTCATGAAGGCATTTTCCACAATAGAGATTGCAAAAGGTACAAAATCTTTACGAATTTGCATACTTTGAAGAACGTTATTCTGAAGAATCTACATCCTAAAAGTGCATATTTCCTAATAATGGAAACATCTAACGGAACTTTCTAAACTGAACACTTTTTAACGGCTTTAGAAAAGTTAAACCAGCAATAAAAATATGGATTTGATTTGATTTAAATAATTTTTGTTATTTATTTTAAGTTATTATTTTTCTACATACGAGTATTGTATACCGCTCGGGAATACCTCGAAAATCCGTATATATATACACACATATATGTATCCTGTATACACGTAGGTATGTATGTATATAAAACGATGTAAGTCATTAAATCGGCAAACAGTTTTTATTCACTTTTATCCGTTCGCAACAATAACAGTAAAATCAGTAGCAACCCCAAAAACAACAGATTTCGTCTAAGTAAAGAAACGTCAAATTCAAATGAATAATCATAACGAGCAGCTTCGCACCGCGAGCAAAAATATTACGGACCACATACGCGTAAATACCGCTGGCTCTTCACGGACAGGCCCAACACACACGCACACGAACCCGCGCGCTTAGCTGTAGGAGCGCACCAGAGCAATTCGTTATGGGGTGAGTAAGCCAACCAGCAGTCAGTCTCTCAGTCAGTGAGCATGAGTTTGTGTGTGTGTGTGTGAGTCGAAGCGATAACAATAGGAACTTTACGATTTCACGTCACCTGCCATACACAATGGCCGGGCGCTGAATTAAAGATTTGCCCTAAACATCATACAGAACACTGCACACGAACACACACACACATGGAAAACACACACTTAGAGCGTCAGTGTTGGAAAGAAAGAATGTGAATCGTGAAACATGAGCACTGGACCCGAATCACTTGAATGGCACTCAAATTATTTAGTTGACTGCATCGACAAGAGCCACAAGAGCCCAAAGAGCCGAGCGAAGTTGTCGGGAGATGATTCAGAAAAATTGCGAAATCGCGGCCGAAACACTCGCTGGCTGTCGTTGTGGACGGAGTGGGATGCAAGTCATTTTCGAACGCAGTCGCCTTCTACATGAGGCTACACTTGTTGAAAAGCGAAATGCGAAGCGCGGCTTTCATTGCAAAATGCTTAACGCTCTCACTTGAGCCGTGAGCTGCTTGCTGGTATGCAAAATTTTACTGAGAAATGCTCGATGCTCAAACATGTAGTAAAACAGTGATTATTCCAATCGAATGACTTGATCCATATTAGCATGCGCTAGAGCCAACAAAGTGTACACAACTTCAATACAAGGCGTGCAGTGTGTGGCGCTTCGATGAGCCGCGGTGTTGGGCTGTGCTATTCTAAGCGACACAAAATGCCATTTGCGAGGTTTTGTCAAAGGTGTTAGGATTTATCTTTGTCATCATTCGATGAAATCCATACAAAGTCAGACACAAACACACATGCACAGATGCACAGTAGGACGGATTTGGGATTGTCAGGTCGCCGCATTAACGGCGAAATAGCAGGGGTTGCGAATCGCATTCTGTTCCAAACCAAAATAAAATAAAATAAAATGAAATGAAAGCGGGTTTTGCAATGTGCGAGGCGAGGGACTAATGCACTGCGCCTTGCTGGGGTAGATTCTTATCCGCCAAATTACGTCTGATCCGTTACGTGGCGACTCGTCTTTCAGTTAAAAGTTTTTTTCGCTGTCGCTTTGCTGCTGTTGCGCCGAAGTATGCTAATGCATTTGAGCTGAAGTTATTAATAGAAAACAATTTTCCGATTTTAATGAAGCGATAAGAAAACCAAAAGGAAACAAATTACTATCCAACATTTACATCGCATTTGTGCCAATCATCCGACTCGCTGATACTTTTGGGAATTAAGTTGATCACTTTGCTCATTGCTGTTGTTATTGTTGCTGTTTACAATGCAGAGATTGATAATAGCGGGCCAGTCATACGAGGCGATTTGTACTCACAATTGCTCAACACAGACACACACTCGCAGTGCGGTGGAGCGTACGCCGCGAGTTCTGTAGTAGCAAATTCGTTGCGAAGTATGTTTAAATAAATATGCAATCGCCGACATTGAGCGACAGCAGCGGAGCAAGCGCTATATAAGCCAACAAGCTCGATGAAGCCAGAAGCTCTGCTGAGATGCTTGTAATGTTCCGCGACTGGTAACGCGAAGGCCAGGATTCAGGGACCGAGGTCCGCCTCCTACAAACTAAGCGCTGGAAGAGGAACACGTCAATTCAACTATATAAAAATAACGCGCACTGCGAGCAAAAATATTTTGGACAACATACGCGAAAATACCGCTGGCTCTTGACGGGCAAGTCTAACACACACGCAGACGAATCCGCGTGCTTAGCTGTACGAGCGCATCAGAGCGATTCGTTAAGGGCTGAGGGAGACTGCATCGACAAGAGCCACACGAGCCATAAGAGCCGAGCAAAGTTGTCGTGTGGGCGGAGTGGGATGCAAGTTATTTTCGAACGCTGTCGCCAATCTTTTATCATATTCTGTATGAAGCTACACTAGTTGAAAAGCACATGTGAAAAGTGCCTTTTATAGCATGAAGCTTAAGACTCTCACTCACACCATGAGCTGTCTGTTTGTCTGCAAAATAATCGATGCTCAAACATGTAAAACAGTCATTATTTCAATCGAATGGCTTGATCCACATTAGCATGCGCTAGAGCCAACAACTTCAATGCAAGGCGCGCAGATCTTACCGCTGGATCGTACACCATAGCTGAGCTCAAAGCTACCGCGTGGATCGGATTGTCGCGGAGCGCCGGACGGCCTGCAGTGGTAGATAAGCTTGCCTCATGAGCAAGTTGGGTATTGAACGCAGACGTAGTAGCCTACGGTACTCCCTGCCTGACTTGACAGCCATGTCTCGGCTGGTGAGATGGAAAGTGTGATGTGAACTTGATCTGCTGAGGTGCAGGGAATGTTCCGCCACTGATAAAGCGTACGCCAGACCTCAGGGTCCAAGGTCCGCCTCCTACAGACTATGCGCTGGAAGCGGGACACTTCTCAAAAGACTGTAACAAAATACGTTTCAGCATGAAAAAGCAACGGGAAAGTAGATACGGGATACCGAATCGAAAGCTCGAAATGTCCCCTATATAAAAGACCAAATGAAAGTTTTACAAATCAACCTGAACCATTGTGAGGCTGCTCAAGACCTACTGACGCAGACCATCTACGAAAAGAAGGTAGATGTGGCGATAGTCTGTGAGCAATATAAAAATATAAGCGACGGTACCTGGATCTCTGATAAAGAAAACAAAGCTGCCATATGGGCCTGTGGGAGCAACTTCATCCAAGACATTCCGCTCTTGAAGAAATCCTACTATACGCGAGCAAAAATATGTGGAATAAACTTCTATAGTTGCTATCTCCCCCCGAGTCTATCACCAAGCGATTACGAAATGATCCTCAAGGAATTAGTCCATGATGCCCGTACTAAAACGCCAAACGTGATTGCAGGCGATTTCAACGCATGGGCGAAGGAATGGGGTAGTAAATATACAAATTGGCGGGGTAAAGCTCTGCTCAAAGCATTCTCCTTGATAGACGCTGTGCTACTCAATACCGGCAGAAGAAATACTTTCGAGACGATAGGCCGTGGATCGGTAATAGATATTACGTTCGCCAGCAGCGCATTAGTTCGATCTGCAAGTTGGAAACTGTGTGATTTCTATACGCATAGCGATCACCTTGCCGTTATGCTAAAAGTCGACCAGCCAGCACAAACTCGAGACAGCGGAAGCAATGCGCACCGTAGGCCCGCATACTGGTGGAACAAAGAGATTAGAATATTGAGAAGCAAATGCCAAAGAGCGAGAATCCGCTCCCTAAAGAGACCAGATCATAAAATCTTTCGTGAACGCTTTAATAGCAAACGTAAGGAGTTCAAAATGGCGATCAAAAGAAGCAAGTCCTCTTGGTTAAAATATTGCTGAGACTAACGTTGCAGACGGAGTTAAGGATTTAGTACGTAGACGTACTGTTTCGCAAGTCCAGCATAGTAAGATAATACAGGCTGGGTGTGGTCCCGAATGAGGTGTACCTTTAGCGGACAGTATGAATCGTGCATGCTGTCAGTTCACATTGACGGTATCTTTCCAAAATTCCCCCTTCGGAAACAAAAAAAAAATCACATTCACCGATATTTTCGGTGAAACATTTCCTTTAGGCACTGAGTTCTTCATGTTCGATATCCGGGGCCTTGAAAAGCTATAGCCCGATTTCGACAATACGGGGTACATAAGAAAGACGACTGTGGAAAGTTTGGTTTATATAACTTGATTGGTTTGCGAGATATTCACAATGAACTTATTTAGGAGCGGGCCCACGCCCAATTTTCCAAAAAAATTACATTCAGATATCCCCCTTCCTAGTACGATACTTTATGCCAAATTTTACTATTGAAGCTTTATTTATGGCTTACTTAGTTAGATCACTTTATAAATTTTCGATTTTCGCCATTTTGTGGGCGTGACAATGGTTCGATCCTCCCATTTTTAATAACAACCTTTTCAGGGTGCCAAGGAATATATGTATGTACCAAGTTTCGTCAATATATCTTAATTTTTACTCAAGTTATCCGTTGCACGGACAGACGAACGAACAGACAAACATCCGTATTTTGACTCGTCTCGTCATCCTGATCATTTTGATATACATATATAACCCTATATCTCACTCGTTTAGTTTTATGGCTTACAAACAACCGTTATGTGAACAAAACTTAGCTCTTAGCAACATTTGTTGCGAGAGTATAAAAACAATCGCAAATGCATTTGATGGCACTCACTAGCACACACATACAAGCTGCCAGCAGGCGCTCTTGCATTATTCAACAGCAATTAAGCGTACAAATTTGTTGTTGTTTTAACATTGTGGCTAACAATGGCACTTGAATCAATCAGAATAAACTTTTTGGCAAATTCCTTGCCGATAATGGGGGTGCAGCTCTGAGGGGAGCTCTCTCGATAATGGATAATGAAATCTGTTAAGTAATGCCATTTTAATGGAAAAACGTGTGAGTGTGTGTGCGCGTGCAGGCAACCGGAAGTCTATTCCATTGCCAAAGGGGTGTTCGGTCATTTACTTTTGAGTCTTTATTTACCTTTCATATTGATCACATAACAGTTGCGTTATTTACTTTCTGTCACGCACTTTTACTCAAAGATAATAGAAATTTGTTAATCGCCAAATTGCAAATGCGAGCCTTTATGTGGAGGCCTGGCGTCTGAGGCCAAAACATACATGTGAGGTTCTATGAGGTCGTTGTGTGATTGCATGACCGAAATCTGTTGTCAATGCATCTGCTGATTGGTCCTAACAAGACATGGCATTAACTTTGGCACGTTATAATGTATCGACAGGCACAATCTATGGATTTGCGGAATTTATAGGCGTCAAAATCACAAAGAATTAAAACTATGGCTTCTCAAACTTTACTTAGTAGTTAGAAAATCCAAATCTTCCAAAATGGACGCGTACAGTTGGGAACAATGCTGCCAAGTAAAAAATAAGCTCATACACATCTATTTTAGCTTCGGAGGCCAAGGGCATCTTAAAATCACTACCAAGAACAATAGAAAGAACACATTTCATCATTTTAAAATAATATCTCTCAAAGAAAAAACGATTACTTCTTAAGTCTCTCTCTCTCTATTTCTTATGATAACAAAATTTAGTCTTTCGACGTATTTTTGTGTTGATGGTCTTCAAGAAGATGGTGCCTCCAAATCGAAACAGACTTTAAAGCTCTGAAAATATAGAATACTGTCTAGCTGTTGGTAGAAGAGCTAGAGCTGGAACCTATATATCTTAGAAGTTTAAGTAGAAAACAATTTAATTTTTGAATTTTCTCTTTTTTATTTCTTATTCTGAAGTTGGAACATAAACCTCCAGGCATATTTAAAATATACAAAATTTTGAAAGGAACCGTCAAGGAAAGTAAGTGTCTCCATATGTCATTCGTTTATTCAGAAAAGCTCAGTTAAAAGTCTTCTTTGTCAGAGGAATATTCATTCTTTATAAAAAAGATATATACTAAGTAAAGTGAACCCAAATATTGAAAATTAACCAGGAGTTTTCCGGGTCAATCTATCAAAACGAACCATACGGTAAAATGAAAAATAAATCTAAAACAATTTATGAGTTCAAACTTCCACAATAACTGTGTAAACATGACATTTGGCAGCGTACCAAATCGCCGAACAGTCACTAAAAAAGCAACAAAGTGCATGAAACGCTTCATTTGCGAAAATGGCAAAATGAAAATGATCGAAATTGGTATTGAGCGAGTTCAATCCGCAGGATCAAAGTGTCAGCGCGCGGCGAACACTGCACCAATAAATAATTTCGCGACAAATGAAGCGAGCAAGTGGCGAAAATGCAACTTTGATACACTCGCATGCCTATTACTTTAATGGCAGCGAAAAGCAAACACCTCTGAATGCACGTGTGTGCGTGTGTGAGTGCTGCGCGGCGCCGGAAATCAAATCAAATAAAACCCTTTCGCAAATAAACTGAACGCATTTCTTTCGTACTTTAAAATTTGCTTTGGTTGTAGAGTTACATGAGCAGAAGCTGCCGCATTGCCGCACCCCGCGACACACCTTTTTATCGGATGTTTTATTACCCTGCTCGAATTGGTTTATCTGTGAAATGTGCACTGTGCACTCTGCCCTCCCGCCAGCCCGCAGCCCTTAGCTCTCAGCTCTAACTGTCTGTCTGTTTGTTCTCGATTTCGGTTTTGCATTCTCGGGTTAAAGCATTTTGCTACACTCTCAACCCGTTAGCGCGAGAACACAAGTGTGTGTGAGTGTGTGAGCGCCTAAAAGTTGGCATCACGTGTGGTATTTAGTGTTAGTGTTAGTGTTGTTACTCGCGTTTTTTATTCGCATCCTCACGAACGGCAGTTGGTTTGTGTATCCTTTCAACCGTAAAACATCGGATAAACAAATAGTTGCGAGTGCTTCTAACAAGTATCCTTTCGGCTTTGCATTTTCTACAGCGTCCGCATGTGTATGTGTGTGTGTATAGGTGTTTGTTATTTCAACTTTAATCCTTTGATGTGTCACATTGACGTCGCTGTTGTTGTACTGTGTACTAAATCCAGTTACCAGTCGCAATTTGTATGCATGACAGTGACGTTTGCGTGTTGAGTTGTGATAATTTTTTGTTTAAAATTTCAATTGATGGATTTAATCCGCTAAAATCGCTTTAGTCAATATTTAAAGGATCAGTGTCAGTCGAAAGTATAAAAGACTAGCAACTTTTTGGCAACATAAACTAGAAATAATGAAGTCGAGACTTTGAGGATTTCAAATGTTTACGTTTACGTTTGATTCGTTAGGTGTTCTTTCGAAAGGTTCAATAAACATTGAAACAAAGTAGCTATAATGGGGGGTAATCAGTACACCACACGCCGAAAAATATAAAAATAAAATAAATGAAGAATTAAAAATGAGATATACACCTTTAACAATATTCAAACCATTTTATTTCGTGTAAAAATAGAAATTTGCCAATTTAAGGTTAGGTTCGTTATTTATAGCTGATTAATACACTTTTGAATGCTCAATAGGCCCGCCCACACTTGCCCTCTTTCTTCTTATGCTGTTAGTCTTTCGTTATCCATAAGTTATTTATCGACCAATTTTTGCTTTCTCAACAACGATTTTCACACATACTTTTATATCTCAATACATGTATTTTACTAATACGTAATTTAATTTTTATACTCTCGCAACAACAAAGTTGCTAGAGAGTATTATAGTTTTGTTCACATAACGGTTGTGTGTAACATCCAAAACTAAACGAGTTAGATATCGGGTTATATATACCAAAGTGATAGGGGTGAAGAGTGGAGTTCAAATCCGGATGTCTGTCTGTCCGTCTGTACAAGCTGTAACTTGAGTAAAAATTAAGAAATCTCGATGAAAATTGGCACACTTCTTTCTTGGCACCATAGGAATGGGCAAAATCGGACCACTGCCACGCGCACAAAATGGCGAAAATCGAAAGCACATAAAGTGCCATAACTAAGTCATAAATAAAACTATGGAAATAAAATTTGGTATGAAAGATCGCATTATGAAGGGGCATATGTGTATGCAATTTTTTTGGGGAAGTGTGCGTGGCCCCGCCCCTAGTAAGTTTTTTGTACATATCTCGTAAACTACTTAAGTTATATGAACCAAACTTTATAGAATCTTTTCTTTTAGGTACTATCGTTAGGTCCAAAAATGGAGGAAATCGGATTATAACCACGCCCACCTCCCATACAAAGGTTATGTTGAAAACTACTAAAAATGCTTTAATTCAGTAAGGGAAAACACCAGAAACCTTAAATTTCATTATAAAGAAGGTACAGAAGGGTTCCACCCAAATTGGTATACAAAATTTTAAGTGTGTGACCCCCTTATGGGTCAAAAATCATATCTCCGAAACTACTCGACCTATATCAATGAAACTTGGTTTATAATACTTTCCTGGCATCCTTATGATATGTTGTGAAAATCTGCCAACTCGGTTCCCAACCACGCCTACTTTCTATATACCAGAACTTTGAAATCGACCTGAATATTTTACTTTACAATATGAAAGTCCTTACTATTGAAGATATCGATGCAGAACTTTGCACAAATACTACGTTTATAGTGTGGCAGCCCCTTTCTAAAAATCGACGAAATCGTACCATAGATTTTCAAGACCCCATATATCGAACATGAGGACCTCGGTGCTTCTAACCTAATATTAGGGTTTAAACTTTCAATGGACTTTATACCATATATATGACGGAATGGTTCAAATTGTGCATTATATAAAATTAAATAAATAAATTTCGAGAGTATAAAATGTTCGGTCACAACCGAACTTAGCCCTTCCTTACTTGTTTTTTAGTGTTGTTTTTAGTGTTCTACCTTGCCCACTCAGGAATTTTAATGATGTTTTGAGTCCCGTTCTGAATGCCGTCAAAATCAAACTGTGCTAACTTCCTTAATACCTCACTAACATACAATGATCGCAGTTGTCTTTTAAAATAGTACCATGGAAAGTTAAGTAATTAAGAATTTATTCCCAGCAACCATCAGTACTGAAACTAGTCATATCAAACCTATTATATTATAATGATTTCGTATGAAATCGAGCGTTAAATATTATATTTCTGTGGCAAAGGTCACAAGAGATTTTCATGGAAAAAGAAGCATTAGTCTATCTGTTACTAAGATAGGTCAAGAGTCTTGTCCGAGAAACTTCATGAGAACACTAATTTGATAGGATATGTCTCATCTGTATAAGAATGAATCTCCAAAATTGTATATAAAATAAATCTCTTTTGGAGGTAGACATCATTTTTCGTTTTAAAGCTTGTTTTTGAATTCCGATCATTTTCAAATCCGTTTCCAAATTGTGTGTTCTGAAACCTGTAGTTGGGAGCTAGAGTGAATGCAAATTATAAAATACCAACCGACCCGATAGGCGTTGTCCTGCATGATATTTTAAGCCATTAGATATTAAACGAAGTATTTTTGTTTTTGTTGGGACAAACTGGAATTAATATATAATTGGATTGAATATTTGGGACACTGACAGTAGCGATATCTAATAATAAAACATTTCGCAAACAATTTCATATACCTTTAGGCGGTTTCTATACAGTAACAATGGCACAAAAAAAAATTAATTTTTATTTATTTAAGTAAAACGACAGGATTCGCTTCAAAATCAAGCTTTAAATATATAACAAATTGTGCTTTAGGAAATTAGCCAATTGTCCCAAGTACACTCATACTTATCAGATAATGTAAATATTATGAATACAACCTTACTCGTGAAGTAACACGACACCAAATATGTATGTAGATTCCAATCTTGCAAATAAATAATATCCACAACTTACCTGTGCCCGAAAAAACCCCGCTTCACATGCACCTAGCAATCAACAAGACCGTTCGCTGCGTTGTGCCAACAATTAATTGTGAACAGCATAGACTAAACGCGGCAGTCACATGACATGGAAGTCACTCAGGCATGCAGGACACGCAACGACACGTTGTCACTAATGTGTCACTGGCGGCACGCGCAGCGCATGCAAAGCCAACAATAAAGAGTGTTAGGAAACGGTTAAAAATCACAAAACATTGCGGCAGGTGTGTGGAGTTGGCGAGAGGAGCGGTACAGTACAGCCTCAACGGACTTTTTGACTCGTTCACACTTCGCGTGGCAAGCGTTTTGGCGGCAGATGTCGAGGCACACACACACACACAGAGCACGCGCTCAAGCCAAAGCCAAAGCCAGCAATTAATGAGTAAGCGAATGAATGGGTGTCTCAATAACGGAAGTAATAAGGATATGACAACAATGTAGAGAAGGACATTACAACTAAATCAACACAGTTGCAGGGAAAATAACAAAAAAACAGAGAAGGAAACTGTCTAAAAATTGTGCCACATTTCGCAGCAACTGTTGTGGTTCGGCCATAATGGCGTGGCAGGATAATGCACCTTTGTGCAATTTCGCAGGACAATGGCGCGCTGGCTAAAGTTGTGTCAGTGGTGCGCGAAAAAACGGACTACATTGTGGAAAACTGCCTGCGGAGAGGGGGATTAATGCGCTATTTACTCGTACTTACTACGTTTTTTTGTGTGGCTGGTAATTAATTTTGCGCGTATTTCTGGTGTTTTTTACTGCTTTTCACTTCATTTTTATTTATTTTATGGGCTTTACTGCTTTCTTTTGTAATCCACAGACCTTTTCATCATTGTACTTGCTGCTGCTGTGCCACGGGCTGGTGTGATAATCCCAGTTAAGCTTCTTTTTATTGCCACCTAAATGAAGTTCGACAGCTTGAGCGCCTTCGATGGCGTTGTAATCAATAACTGGCGACCGCCAATCAGTGCCAGAAAATACGTTACTTTTCAGCATTGCACGGCACGGCACGGCAACAACAATCATGCATCCATTAACAGATGCCTTGCAACATGGCGCATGATTTGCATTTAGATGCCACATATCATCGAAATCACAATGCCACTAACAAGACAACACCCCTGAGGAGCGCATTCACTATGCCCAACTTGTTTACATTCGCCCTAACTAGGCATGAAACCGTTTGTCGGTAAAACAAGGATGTCCTCAGCACTGGCTCCGAACGCGTTGAAGCGCGGCTGCGCCCGTTTCTTCACCTAATTTGCAAGAATCAACCATAAATTAAGAATGTCACATTAATTATTCACGAGCAATACAAAAAAGGCGTCGCAATGCATCTTCGAAGTGTTGTTGCTGCCTGCCTGGTACTCGTACTCCAGTGACATTGCATTTTAATTAACAGCGCTCAGTAAACACAGTCGCTTATGCTGTTGCATCGCGTTAGCGTTTGAGTTATGTCTTGTCTGTTTGTGTGTGAATTGTTTCCGCTTGAGCCCACTCCACGCACAATGCCATGCAAAATGGAAATTTAAATATTTTTCTAACACTTTATTGTTCGCGTATGCAAAATAGTTGACAGTTCTACGTACATACACTCGTTACTGTCGCACTGGCACAGTGGGTTATTCTCACAGCAGTCCAAGTCAGAAATAATGGAAATATTTTTAAATTACAAACTCCAGTAGCAATTACTAGATCTCTAGATAAAACTTCATTTGAACTTCGATTTTCTAAAAAGAGTAGTTGTTCCCATAGAACCCTCGATCTTTCATTCCGATGAGCCATAAAATCTTATCTGCAAAATGTGGTTATAACTCATATAAATCCTTTGATCAGATTTAAGTTCAGAACAAGCGTCCGAAATATTCACTAAAAAAATAAAATGCTGATCTTACATTGGTTCACAAAAAAATTCTCATTCATCATGTTCTCAATATTCAGTTTCGGCGAGATGGTGATGCATAATTCCAGTGGTTTCTTTATGATTAATAAATTGTCTTTCGAGTATTTAAAGGGTATAAAACGGAGGTGGCGATCGCCATTGTATAGTGATTAGAGGCCCCACTACCAATTCGTTGGACCTGGGTTTCTTTTTTAATTCCCACCTAAGATGCTGGTAAGCGATCGTCATTCAGTTCAAAAGCACGAACTGCAGCTCTGGTATAAAAAAAAGTTTCTCATAAGATGAATCAACTGTTTGAAGTATCTACCTTTCTCGAACTGCATTGAGACACACTCCGTAAAAATTAGAAGAAAATCGACCTTGCTGCATCTCTGCTAGAATTGAAATATAATTGAGGAACTTAATTTTCATTTCACTTTTCCATCATCTTGAACCACTGTGCAAAGCGGTGAAAACAATTTCATTGGCAATGTTGAATTTTGACTTTGCCGTCGGTCAGCCATAAAAAATTACTGTAAAAACAGTATGCAAAGTGAGAGTCGAAATAGAAATGAAATGAAATAAATGTGTGCTGTGCCATAAACACCCTTTGTCTTTTGCTCATGCAGGACATCTATAGGACACACACACACACAAATCCATATATGCAATTGTAGGTTGTAAATAGTCCCCGCGCCAGTGGAAGAATCATTTGGCATTTCACTACGGAAAAGGTCGTTTAACTGCATTTGCATAACAATGAACTGTGGCGCCGCCTCTCTCCGTTATTTTGTCGTAAAAGCGCACGCAGGCGAATGTAAATTTTTTACAACAACTTAAATACCCGTACGAATGGCCATTTACCTTCCTTTGAGTACACGCTGTTATGTAAATATTAATGTGTTAAATAATATTATTTGTAGGCTGATCATCTCGATCGTACATGTAGCTTTGTCTGTGGGTGTGAAATTATGCAGATTGTCTCAAAACGTTGTTAAAACTCATATCTCATGCTATAGAAAAACATGTTAGTGAATATACTATATTAAATATATATCTTAACTATTTTCAGATAAACAAATAAATGGATCCTCTTTAGTCATTATATTTACTTTTGGAGCATGCTGAGGGCTTGCTATGATAAATATATACACCTACTTCATTGCATAGGGCTTGAAATCTGCCGTATTTTTATATGAGCAATAATATGAGCAATTTAGCGTTTTTTGTTTTTAAAAATTTTCTTATTATTGTAAATATTTTCAAATATGTATATTTTGACGGCCCACTTCCAAGTGCACAGAAAAGCAATTCTTTTTGGTAACAAAAATAATCGAAGACTAAAGGAAGACTTACACAAGATTTCTTCTGATTCAATGATTTTATTGAAACGGAAACTGAATTAATTTCGAAGTTTTTGAACTTTCAAAATTATCTTTTCTGATCTCCAGATTGAATATATAAAGATCGTACATTTTCGGCAACATTACGTTAGATCGAATACTTAGGTCAGTTAGCTAAAAAGGACGTTAAACAAGTATTAACTCCGGGCAGCCCTAGGAAAGCTCATCGTCGTTTTCCTCAAACTATGTCTTCATCAATCCGATGGTTCTTTCTGATATTATCACACATTTTACTTCTATATGGTCTAAAAGGAAATATATTGTAAACCCTGAATTTGTGAAAAACATTTCGCTAATAAGTAAAGAAAGTTTTCAAGAGCTTTATACATTCTAATCAACTTTTGAGATATTCATTGTTCGAATAATATTGTTCGAAAATATTCTATAATTACAATAGTCATAAAACATAATGGAAACAATCTTTAAGCCTATGATTTTAACGCTTTCTCTACTCCAGCAAAAAGACATTGGGCTTGATAAGCTTTTGAGAATTACGAAAATTACTAAGCTGTCATAATGACAATTCTCTAACTGTCAATGTTGAAACAACCACAATTAACAAGAATAGTCGAATTGCAACAAAGCCACTAAAACAAAGCAACAACAACAATATATAATCTAAAAACCCATAAATATGAAATGTAGTTAAAATAATGAACAGTTTTAACCCCAGCAGTCGAGATGAAAAGCGTTACTTAAGCGAAGCAGGAGACATAGGGATGAGGGGTGGAAGAGATTTAGAGTGCTCAGAAAAAAGAAAAAGTAGCGACGCCAATCAACAGGGTTAACGGAAACTGTGGCACAGAAAAGGGTGCAATGCAAAGTGAGTAAGGATAGGCTTGTTCAGCACAGACTGAAAGCTGCATGCAAGGGAGGAAAGTACTTATGCGGGTATCGAAAATTATGTTGCGAGCAATCGAGAAAAATAACAATAGAGTGCTACAAGGATATTTTTGTAACTTTTGGAAATGCAAAAATAACAGAAAAAAACAGTGAAAACACTTGCAGCGGGAACAAAAAAGTGCGTACTTGTACCTACAGTCAAGCGCATAATTTAACGGACAAAATATTTTGGAATTATCAAATATTTGCATTAGCAAAGCAATAAGAATTACTTAAAAATATGTTTTATATATGGAGAAGTGAAAAAAAAAATTAAGCGAAAAACACAAAATATCAGTTGTACGCAAACCTTCAACACACACTGTTTGTTGAGCTGCCTCCCTGCCAGCCAGGCCTAACCACTTTCCCCTCATGTTTCTTCAATTACTAACACCAACGCACACGTTTGGGTTGTTTTGTTTTTGTATTCGTACGTGTGAGGGGAATAGTGGTTAAAAAACTCACAAGCAGCTATGCTGGCCTGTGGCAAACTCACCACATTTTTTACCACTTTTGTGGGTTTAAAAAACTTCGGTTTAACCAGCTTTTTCACCACCTTTGGCTGGCAGGGCTGTTATTTGAATATTCGCCCATAAACATGTGTGAGTGAGATTGGATTTTCTGAATGAGGCAAATGAACCGAAAATTAACTACACACACACATTGCATTCAAATGAAAGAGTATGCACACATCTGCATATATAAACCAGTATATGGTCGTAGATGCTCTGCCCCCGCTTAATAGATCAGCATGAAATTTTAAATTAAGCCAGCGAATACTTTTACTTTTGAAGCAGGAATAGAAATAATAAATGCTAATGCCAGCGCTCTTGAAACGCGCCACAAGGGTGTAAGTCATTAAAATGTATACTTTGGACAATTTCAAACACCCCCACTGCACGCGGAACACCCACCACCCCGAAGCCGAAGCTGTGAAGGCCTGAGACTTAGCGGATGAAATTGCGAGGCAAAAGTAATATGTCCGCCATAATTTGCGGGTGGTAAATTAGCAAAACAACAGAAATATTTAAATATTACTTTTCCTTTGAAACCATAAAGGCGAATGAGTGCAAAAGAGCGCTCCGAAGCAGTGCGTCTCTTTCGGCTCGCAGTTCGCTTACAAATCGACTGCAGACACGGAGTTTTCGATAATCCCACAGTTTTAATAGTTTGTTTGCCAATCAAAGTGCCACTCCGTAGTCGTCATTGGTTCCAACTCCTATCTCGAGCACTCGAGTTAATCCCTGCCATCAAAATGCCAACATCAATCGCTTGCGGAGTGTACGCGTGTATGTATATGTTTGTGTAGTGTGTGTTGACATGACATATCCACTTTTGTCATTTGATTGATGAATGTCGCAACATCATAAATCACTTTCAAGTGGCCGCTCGCGCGCCGCCAACGGAATGCCGCTATAATACCGCTTGGCGTCCCTACTGTTGGCGGTCAGGATTAGTCGCTTGCCAAACGGGTCTTTGGCGGGCGGCTCAGACGTTCTTTGATATATGGCGCAATTCAAGTGAAGTATAATATATACCTCTGTATGTTTCACCATTTAATTGTTATGCAAATACAAACATATGTATGTACATACACATCATATGTAAATACATACAAACAAACAAACTCAATCACAAATTAATCAATTAGTTGAACACTCTGCTTGGCAAGCAAATGTACACATTTTCTGAAGCTTCAAGTTTAAGTACACGGAGGATGGCTTTTTTACTGACTTTTTTATTGCGCCACTGTCTGCTCCACTGGACGGTAGATCATGAAGCTGACATCGTAATTGGATTTACAATTTTTCAATTAAATTCAATTCTCATTTGTTAACCTTTGCCCTCATTCTCAGTGCATTAACTACGCTGTAGGACATTTTCAGCATTTGGGGAATTGCACTGATTTTAAATTTCTTTACTCTAGCAACACGTGACACAGAGCACAATAGTTTTGTTCACTTAACGGTTAGGCTCCTCAAACTTAAACTAAACGAGTTAGATACAGGATTATATATACCAAAGTGATGACGAGTAAAGATGTTTTAATGAAAATTGGTACACATAAATTAAATTTTACAAAGAGCTCAATTATAAAACAGTAGAGATTAGTATAAAAACGGAAGATGGAGATGGTCACCTAATTCCAACCAAATGTTGTACTTAATATTTTCTTGACATCCTGATGTTACCGATGGAAAAAGGGCGAAATCGATTCACAACTACGCCTACTTCTCTTATGGCATGATTTCGAATTCCATCTGATTCGTTCACTTTACAATATTTGAATTAAGAACCAATGAAGATATCGGATTTGAACTTTGCATATATTCAGCATTTGATGTGTGAAATCGCATATCTAAAAAAATTCGAAATTGAAGTATAACTTTCCAAGGCCTTATATATCGAACATGATGGTTTCAGTGTCAATGAATAATTTTTTAACGAAAATATCGATAAATTTCTCAAATATTTTATGTAAATTCAGAGGAAATCTGTCATTTAATAATGTAAATATTAATTAAATGAGTAAAATCGGGTAGTTAATATACCCTTACACCAAATATTAGGTTTTTTAAACTTCCAGTGGACTTTATATCGTACATATAGGTCGGTTAATATGTGAGATATCTTAGGACAATTGAGTCAGGGTGTAATCTTGTATATAATGTAGCTTGGTGGAGAATATTAGTGAAATCGGTCCTGAAAAATTTAAAAATTGCAATCTCCAAACCGGTGAAATCTTAAATTTTCGTTTTTTCGATTTTACTATGTTTTTTCTAAAACAATTGGTTTAACAGTCAGGATATGAAGTATCATGTCATTGTTGTTTGTGTGTTATTATGAACACAAATAATAATATGTGCTATTTGTACTGAATTTATGTATTCTCCAGTTATATCACAACCCAGTGAATTCTCCCCCTTAATCGCAAAACTTTTCTACAAATGTGACATTTGTACGATATTTAGTGAAATCCATCAAAATGTGATAAATATTGTTTGACTTCGCATAAAAAAGTCACGGCGGGCAAATGCGTTGCCTAAGCATATTTGTACATATGCTCCAAATTTCGAGTGAGACATATGTAAATGCTCAATTACACGTGTTAATTTCTACAAAACACGCAGAATTCTATTTGATTTCCAACGCATTTTGACGGCCGCGCCGGAAAGGGCTGGCTTTTGCCATTCAACTCGGTGGCAAATATTTGGAGAATTGTTCGTGGTTAATGTGTAAATATTTTCCGTTATTTATAGTGCACTTGTTCTGCATAAATTAAGCAAATGGGAGATAAGATAAATTCAGGCAATGATACCACGAAACATACAGGAGCAAAATACAGAGCGTGCAGTGCAAAGTACGGGCGCGAAAGTGCGAAATCTAATGGAAATGTCAGCAAAACGGATGGGTTGTCATGTGGGCACAAAATAAAAAATAAAAATTGAAATCCATATTTTTATTCGAAAGTCACTTTGGATAGAGGTAATTTCTGCGGCACAGTCGCATATGCCTAGCGAATTCACCAATCTTGATTTATTTATTCAGGAAGATCCACATAACCTAGTTTGGCAGATGAGGAGTACATCATCTATGCTGTGAGAAGATTTATAATAATTAGGTATTCTTTTTTGATTACTTTGTCTTGCTTAGCTAACTAGGCCGACTTATTCTTTATTTACACTCTGGAGATACATATTTGATTTCTTAAAACTTAAAAGAACTGACATGTTCCGTTTTAAAGTTACTTACATGGTAAATCATAACCGTACAAATAATAAAGATAATAAATGTACAAACAATGAATCACAGGCATATTATTAATTTTTACACACCGACTTAGTTCAATAAAATTAAATAATATGCGCAGTCTTGCTCACTAACCATAAGAATAGAGGGACCTATAGACTTAGATATATTGAAATTTAAAAGTATAATCTTAGGACTAATTGCGTCAACCATTCTATGCGCTAATTTAATTAATATTTGCCTACACTAGTCCAAATGACTGGTTGCTATGACAGCGGACCGTAGATGGGTTCCGAATAGTAGAGCGTGGGCACACCCATGCCCACCGTATAGGGTTCTGTGGGAGCGCGTGAGGCTTGCAAGCTGCGTTTCGAGTGTTTTTTGTATCTGAAAGTTAGACGAAGATTGAATTAGATAATTATTGAATGGAACTTTGTCGCTTTCACAATTCACTTACTTTTTCTTCAGGCAGCAGGCCGTACATGCCGCCACAATGGCAGCCAGACCTATGAAAGCCGCCAATATGACTAGCCAAGTGCCGGCTGAGGTCATCATACTCGCCGCGACTTGCGGCTTACGCACCGTACACAGCTCCACCTCGCTCACACCGTACTCCACATATGTGTCGAAGAGTTCTTGCTTCATCTGCTCGGAATGCATGAGCTTCTGCATTTCTTGCAGTGAGATGGCCGCACCGTTTTTGAACATTTGGAAGCACGAACTGGTCGCTGTGAAGTCCAATGTGTAGTCAGCACGTGTCAACACCTGTGTATCGAGTATGTGCAGTTCCAAACCGAGCGGCTTCAACTTCTGTTGGAGTTTCTCTTGGAAGGGTCGTATGATGCCTTGAATCTCGGACGGTGGTCGGGCAAAAACGAATTTCAACAAAGATTTGTCCCGTATAACGAAAATCTTCAAATTGTTGAAGGTGTGACGTTTCACACGTTCCGAATTGTTGGCGCGTATCTTCATCTGGAAGTACCCATCCACATAGTCGGAGAAAGAGCCGCCTGTACGCAGCTCGCCGGTTCGATTGTTGAGTGTGAATAGGTTCTTCAACGGTCTCGAGTCGATCTTGCGCGTACGCTTGTAGAATTGTGGCACGAAGGTGACGTTATCGATAGAGTAGACTATCGGCGGCGCTTCGGCATCAAGATCAGTCGCTTGTACTGTGGTTATAACTGTATCGATGGGCACATTAATGCGTATGCCAATGGAGGCGTCTTTGTGCGTGAATTGGGGCAGATTGTCGTCTATATCGATCACTCTGATGATCACTTGAATGTGAGACAGATCTTTAGGTTCGTATTCATCGCCTACGAATGAGTAGAAGCTTTCACTATGCTTGAAGCATTTCACCGTTAATGTATATGATTCGACTGATTCTCTATCAATTGGTCGGGTGGTTTTGATAATGGCCGCGTTATCCTCGGTTCGTTCAATAACGAATACATTTTCGTTATTCCCTTCTAATATTGAGTATTTTATGAGTGCATTAGCGCCTATATCTTCGTCAATGGCACTGAGATTGCCCACAACCGTACCCTCAGGCTCCTCCTCAAGTATGCTAAAAGTCAGAGGCACAGCGTCCTGAAAAAAGCAAATACAAATAATATTTTGATAAATCAACTAAGTTATATCTGAAGGGATTAATCTTACAACTTCGCGAACAAAATGTGGCAAGTGATCATCTACGTCTATTACTGTAATTTGTAATATCCGTGTAACCGACTGTCGTGGCTGCCCATCATCCGACACCTCTAGAATTATGTTGTATGTGTCCTTTTCTTCGCGGTCCAAGGATTGAAGGGTCGTTATAAGTCCAGTCTTCTCGTCAATCGCAAAAGATTCGGCGTCAGCTGTGTCTTCCAATATTTTATAGGTGAGCATACCCGAAGGCATATTGGGATTGTCAGGATCACTCGCTATGACTTGGAACACTGGTGAACCGATTGCAGAGTTCTAAAGAGTAGAACAATAATAGAAATAAACACACATTTGCGTAATGAACTCCATAGATTTTCGAAAAAAAAAGATTAGCTCACCTCTGTCACATTAGCCATTTGCCCCAATTTGGGCGCTACAAAATATGGTATACCATCATTGGCACTCACGTCGCCTATGTACACAATGACGGGCACATCTGTTGCCAGCGACTCTTGTTTTGGCACTTGATTACCATTATCTTGTGCCCTTATCACCAATTCATAAGGCTGTGAACGGCCCTTACCAGTCAATTCTCGTTTACTTTTCACTTCTCCACTTACTGCGTTGATCTTAAATAAATCCTTTGCATCGCCCTCATCCAGCAGTTCGTATCGCACTTCACCACCTGGTCCATCATCAGGATCGTCAGCGTTAACTTTCAGCACAAATGCATCGACGGGCGCATTCTCCGGTATGACACCCGTGTAGTTCTTCTGACTAAACTCCGGCGCATTATCGTTGACATCCAACACATCAATGGTCAAGTCGACGGTGCTCTGTTTGGCGTCTGTCGGTCGTCCGGGTGAGTCCTCGGCTTTTACTTGCAGATATATATGTGGTGTACGTTCGCGATCAACGGTCTGATTTGCGGCAATAACTATTTCTCCGGTGGTGCTATTAATCTCAAAGAGCTCTGCGTATTCGCCCTGCAACGAATACACGATCTTGTGATATCCGAGTCGTTCATCGCGTTCATTGAGCGCAGCGTCTTTGTCAATCGCTCTAACATGCGCCACTTTCTCTGGATGCTTTTTATTTTCAATGATTGTTGCCTTATAAGCTGACTCCTCGAATATGGGACTATTGTCGTTCACATTTTCTACAGTTATATTAACTCTGGTGATCGTTGAGCGCTGACCATCGGCCGAAGTGGCTTTGATTTGGAAGTCAAAGTCAGTTTTACCTGCCTCGAGTGCTTCGTAGTCCAACCGTTTTCTCAATATAATTTCTCCTGTGCGCTCATTGATTTGAAAGTATTCCAGTTCGTCGGGTTCAACGAGTTGGAAGCTAGTAATCGCTGTCTGCGTAACGGGATCTTCAGCTTGAAGTATAAAGAGAGCACTGTCAATTGGCATTTCTTCCTTCAACACAATATGTATCACCGGCTTCGAACTGGTCCAGCCTTTGTTGTTAAACACCGGGTTTGTGTCTTTGAAAGATTGTACATAAATTGTTATCTCTGTCGTATCAATCTGTCCTTCGGGATCCACTTCGGCGTTGAGATCGCGCACTTGTACACTGAATGTGATCACGGCTGCCACATCATGCCTCAACGTGCTGTTCACAAATATTTCGCCTGTTCCACTATCAATGCGAAAGGCCTCCTCCGGTTTGTAGTTACTACGATTCGTTATACTGACACCGGCTTTTGTGGTCGCTTTTACCACCCCAGTGATGCTATATTCCAGTTTGGAGAAGAGATCTTTGTCGATAGCGCGCACTTTGAGCACACTCTCACCCACTTCTGTGCGCTCAGACACGTAACCCGCATAGCTGGCGTGTTCGAACTTAGGTTTCTCGTCGTTTATGTCTTTGACGTTGACATATACCGTGGTGGTGGCTGTTTCCGGTATGGGTGTGCCAGCATCCACGGCGTTTACAGTAATCTCAAAACTATCCATGTTGGCATCGCGATCGATATGCGCGTGAGGAGAGACCGTAATAAGACCGGACCTGGAAGAAAAAACAAATAGATAATGTCATTCAAGCCAAGAAATACCTCAATTGCTTAATTCTAAGCTTTGCGACTTCTCTTACATTTCATCAATTTCGAAATTATCATTTGCTCCCACAATGCGATATCTTAGGAGTTCGTCAAATCCATCTGGATCATGTGCTGAAACCATGGTCACATTATAGCCAGCAGGAGCATTTTCTGGTATTGAAACACGATAACTAGGCGGTCCAAGCACTGGCACATTTTCGATATTTTGGAAGTGTCCCTTGAATATTGGACGCTGATTTCCACTAATACCAACTCTTATTAAGACACGTGTTGTATTAGTTAAGGGTGGGATACCTGAAATATTGGAGACTTTATTATACAGTACTATATAGAAGAAGACGCAGCTTACCGAAGTCGGTTGCTGAGATCACGAGCTCATATTCACCACGTTCGGTGTCCATGGATTTTGCCAATTTATGCAAAGTTATCTCACCACTATCTTCATCGATTTGGAAGACATTTCCCGAAATACTATTCTCAGATACAATCGCATACTTAACACGTCCGCCACCCTGCGTCAGTCCATCGTAATCATGAGCACGTATAAAGAATTGAGGCTCGAAGCTCGCTGTGCCTTCTCGAATAATTCTTGTATACTCATCGCTTTCGAATATTGGATAATTGTCGTTCACATCGAGCACATCTACATAGAGAATCGCGTTGGACTCGAGACCACCACCATCTTTGGCTACAATTGTCAAACTGTAACTGTTTTGTTTCTCATAGTCCAATGGCTTCTGCACATGGAAACCGCCGGTGTCCGGGTTCACAAAAAAGTTGTCGGAGCCAAAGCCTTTTAACAAATACGTGATTTTGCCAAACTCATTGGAGTCCTTATCAGTAGCCTTGAACACACCGAACTCTTCGTTCATTGTGGCATTTTCCGGAACGGCAAAACGGTAGGTGTTTTGCTCGAATATGGGCGCATTATCATTGATATCCTGTAAATTGACTCGAACACTCGCTTTTGATTTTTCCTCCCCATTGACAGAGGCAACTAGCTCGAACTCAAATTGTCGCAGTGTGGCATCGTCAACATCGTAATCCAGCTTCGTAGAGTTTATTACTCGTACAACGACCGGTGTACGACCCTGTGCTTCTTTAGGACTCACTGTGAAGATATCTTTCGAGTTTTTAACATCTCTCAATGCCAACTCATAACGGCTATTGTCACCCATATCACGATCATCTACAAATACCGACAAACCCGGCAATGCCATACCCTTACCCAAGTTCTCTGGTATGGAAATATTAAAATAGTCTTCATTGAACTCTGGTATATGATCATCCACATCAGTGACCACGATCGTTACGCGCGTTGTTGAGTAATCCGCTTGCGGTTGGCCATCGATCAGCTCTGTGGCTCGTACGGTGAACACATATACGCCGCCGTTTTGTAATATCTCCGGATTCTCACGATCCAATGGCACATTTGTGGTTTTCAATGTGGCGGTACCTTCCTTGGGATCGCCAAATGGCTCCAACTCGAAGTGACCGAAATGTTCATCATCCAGCGAGAGGGTGATGTCACGCGGTATGCCAACATCACCGTCAACCGCCTTAATGGTCAATACGCTCACACCGGCCGGTGTGTTCTCCGCCACCGTGGCAGAGTACGGCGCATTCGTGAAGATTGGCGGTTGATCTTGCACATCAACCACGTTGATCGAGACACTGGCGAATGAGGTCAATCGGTTGTCCAGCGCGCCATCCGACGCGGCCACCGTCATTATGTATGACGGACGGCTTTCGTAATCGAGCGACTTTTTCAGCGTGACGCGCGCTGTGTAATTACCATCAGAGATACGTTCCGCACGCACATCAAACGTATCACAAATATCATTCTCCTACGGGGAACATAAACAAGTTTAGTAAATGAGTTGTTGCAGTGCGCTTTGATTTAATAACAATGAGTACTACAATTCAACTAACCTGTACACATTTGATGGTCAAAATGGCATTGATGCCCTCATCACGATCGATGGCAATAATACGTGGTTTGATTTCCAATTCACCGCCCACCGCCAGCGATTCGCTAACACTTGCCGAATAGGGACGCCCAATGAAGGTCGGATGGTTGTCATTGTAATCGCGCACCGGTATTTCGCGACGCAATGAGATCGTGTTTGGTTCGGTGCCATAGATGCCCTCATCTGTTATGCTAATAATCACCTCGATGGTGTCTTGCGTTTCGCGATCAAGTTCTTGTCGTAGGCGCACAACACCCGTTTCACGGTCAACTGAGAACACTGGCCCAGATATGCTGTACTTCAAGCGGCTGCCCTCCGGGTCGATACCTGAAGCAAAAGAAAAACAATGAGTGGCGAACATGAGAATTGGGACATCAAGTTTAGATTTATTCCATAGATACAAATGGCATCAACACAAAGTTTTGAGTTGAGAAGTGGCAAGTCTATATGCATACATGTCTATGTTACATAGCATTGTCTTTCTGGTGAAATTATTTCTCTTACGATGAGAACTTAGAGACATTAAAAGCTAATAATTTAAAAGATAACATCAATCTTCGAGAAAGAAAGGGTGTTTTTAACAAACTGTTGTGAATAAGTCTAAGTTAAAAGGCGACCACCCTAATGTCTTACAAACACACAAGCCGTGTGAACTATGCTAATTTACGAATTTCCCATAGCCTTGTTCACACTTTTATCGGCTAGAAACTCATTGCTCTATATTTCCATTGTCTTTGTTCTGTCCGCCAGATTGTTGTCGGCACTTTGGCAATTGCCGTGAAGACGACGGAAGAAGCGTGGAAATTGTGCTACGTGAAGTGCGGCAGTCATTGTGTAACTGCCGCCTTGGTTCCGTTCAGTTAAATTGAGATAACCTCGGCATAATTGATTGCTTCGGCTCATGCATCGCCACCAGTGTGTGTACTTGTGTTGCTGGTGCTGCTGGAAAAATTGGCGTGGGTTGAGGCAATGAACTTCATACTCGTAGGTGTTAAAATAAATTGTCTTTGCCACTGTTTTACATTTTAACCGTAAAAGAGAAACTTCATTGCACACCGTTATATGTAGATAGTTTAGGTGTTACGATGATTTATTGCAGGCTATTAAGACTAGTTGAACTTTTGAATAATTTGATATATTATTTTATTCATTTTAGTGACCTAAGTCCCTTTCTACAAGTTTTAAGGTGGTTTCCATCTTTAGTAAATATCTCATTAAGATCCCGAAACTGTTTAATGTATCTCAGAATTATCTTTTTAAATTATTGAATTCTCCATCATATCATCGAGACCAAAAAAATGTCTAAGTATATCTTAGCCAAGTCAAGTCATGTTGCTAATATCTTTTTGTAATAATTTAACCGTAAATATATATAATATATTCGTTCGATTTACGATTACGGGACACCAATACCTTAACTGGACAACTTCATATTCTGTGCCAAGAAATGCCGTAGAATTCCAAAATTTATATAACGATTAAATAGGGAAACGTGTTAAGACGGAATTATACTCAAATCTAAAATTAATATCTTACAAACTTACAATCGAATAAATAATAGATACTTAGGAGGCAAGTGAGTAAGTGTGGCACATTAAATGGACCAAAAGTTATGAGATCATGAATCATGTCTCTTGCGGCCAAGCAACCAAAGAAAAATGGAGCATGCGGTCTTTTATTATTATTTGTGACAACAAAAACAACAACAAATGATTAAAATGAAAACTGGTTCAACGATCAAGCTGAGTTGGATTGTCGTTGAAGCTGTCAAACCGTGAACCGAACCTCAAAAGACGCCACCAAAGCAAGTACTGGCATATTATTCACGATGGCTTTCTGTACAAAGCTTTTCGCCAACTCGCGGTTCGTCAAAAGGGGAGCAGACGCATGCGCGACGCAATGCAAACAACAGAGAAAAAAGAGACATAATGTAAATAATTATGTATGTGAGTGGAGGCGGAATTGCTGGCCAAACACCCTATTTTATGGGCCTCGATCTTTGTGGTACAAAGAAATTAATAAAATAAATAATAAAATCCAACAACAACAACACAATGAACAGAGAGTGCAGAAAAGCCAACAAAAATATGTTTGAAGCGAATAAGTTTCTATGCATTTCACACATTTTGCTCCGCAGCGCTTTTCCCGCACGCAACCAAATATTTACCGACATATGCATTCTCCGCCGCTTTTGGTATGAATGACCAAAACAGAAGCCCGGAATGCTGTGTCTGACAATGCTGTCGAGCCGGCTGAGGCGCGCTTCCTCTTTTGGGCATGTCTCTCCGTGCGCGCATGCGTAGCTAACTAGTACATGTGTACTTGCATTCGTGCTCATTTGTTATGTACGAGTTAATCGAAGTTGGTTTCTTCCCAAAGGCAGATACCGCTGGCATCCAATCGAGCGCCTAAGCGTCTCAAAGACTACTTTCTAATTACTTATATTTTCACTTGGCTTCCTCGCCTTAATCGCCACTTGATTCACGGTTAAACTAATTATACTTCAATGAAAATAGATTTGTGAGTCCGCAAATGAAGCTGGCTCTTTTGATAAAGTAATTATCAAAAGACGTGAGATCAATTTGCTTATGTGGTTGTTAATGAAGTTGAGTTATTAGATTAAGCTTTTGGTGAAAGGGGGAATGGCTCAAGTAAATATAACTGCAAGCTTTTCGTTCAAATAATATTTTATTACTTTTTTCTGCCTTCCTTCGTGTATTTCTTAAGGTATTAAGTGCAACATTCAACTGCTTGAACAGATATCAGAGGTTAAATATCATTTGACTTTCAATGAATAAAAAACTTGCTCATGTATTTGTTGTATTTTATTTATTAAAAACGCTGTTATATTTCAATTAGTGAGTACTTTAGTATTTCATATTTTAATTTATAGCGAGTATTAACGGCTAATGCTATCTACCTGCCGCCTAATAGGCGAGTCGCTCTCCTCATGCGTAGCCAACAACTAATAAGTTGTTAAGAATTTTGATTTCATGCTCTGCGAAGCATGCCGCTAAATTCACAGTTTACTCTATATTCACCTCTTCATACTAACATATACGCCTTAGTATTATTATCTAAATTAATAACAACAGTAAGTATACATATGAGGTGTAAAATATTAAAATACACCCAGAAATGGAAATCAAATTATTTGAAGAGATTGTATTTGAAAGATGTATGCATATAAATATTGTTGTTTAGTAGTTGCTTTAATCCTAAACTGTTATGGGTTCCCCTAAGTTGATTGTATACAAATATTTTGAGAAATTTATATACATCCATCTAACATAATTCTCAACCTCATATCTGACTTCAACCTCTAGTGTTTGCTTGCGAGTCATAATTTTCCATTCAGTGTAGTTTTGCTCCAATTTCTTTGTGTCTACTTGGAGCCACATATTTTCATAGCGTGTTATTTATTTCTTTTCTTTGTGTTGTTTCCAGTACTTTAACACAAATTGCGCACATTCGTGTATTTTTATTAAAAGAAAGTGTGAGGCATAATCATGAATAATATCTTCTAACTTGTTTGTAACAACAGATTTTATAGACTCTCTCACATACATATACACATGTATATGTACACCGTTATGTGTACACACAAGTTATGTCAATATTACCAGTTAGTAAGTGTAAGATCGTGTGGAGGCCATTACTTTAGAATCGGTAAATTACGTAGAGCATGAAATAATTATTTTTTCAAATTTGTGGTATATTATAACAAATCAAAATATTAAGCTTTTCTTTGCTAGCGAATACCCCACTTAACTGTTACGTATATCTTAGAATACAGAACATTTTAGATTCAAGTTTAATGAATTTGCTTTATGCCGGCTTCGGTTCTCTTATTACGCCTAAAAGCTTATCCAAGCACAAAACGCTATCATTATCTACATATGTGCCCTATATGGAATATATTATCAGAAATATTCTTCTGTCTTCGAACTCATAACTATTTAACGCTCTTCTTCACTTGTCCTGCTTTCTGAATTCAATAATTTTCACATAAATTTGGGAATATTCATTGATATTTAAATCAAGCTCAAGCCGAGATCGCACTCTTTCCATATAAAACACCACAAGCACGTGTATACTCACACATATGTGTATGTATGTATGTGACTAACTGTAAATTCATTGTGACTTCAGTCAATGAGGTGTTTGTCTATGTGTTAACATTAAATTTCATTGCATAATTATTTAATTTGCTGCTCGCTGATAGACGAGGCCGATTCGAACGCCTCTTTTAAGCAGCTCATAACACACTCAGACGCATTGAGATTACAATTATTATAATGAATAATACGAAAGATGAATGTATGTCTCTATCTAGTAGCGCTCCATCTACATATCTGTGGTGCCTCGGATAATGAAGACAACAAAGCTGATGTCTTTCTGAGGCAACAATGAGAAAATATAAATTATACACCACTTGCACTAGCACGTGTGTGTGTGTGTGGGTTTGTGTGGCGCACAGCGCAATGCGGCAGTGGAGCAACACAGCGGCAATGTGACTTAATGAACAAGTGACAAGCCGCTGGAGTGACGGAACGCTAAACTGACAGCTTGACAAACCGGCGAGCCGACCGAGTGCCAGTTGTCTGAAGAAAACCACAAATGGGCGAGTGTGTGTGTTTGCGCCGGCGCGACGCACCGCGCAGATAGCGAATCTGCCACCGGCCGCAGCCGCAGCCGCAGTCGCGGCGTGTGCGAGTAACCTGCACTCCCTGCCGTTGAAATGGAAAGTGGAAAACTGAGAAAACAAACTGAAATACTCGAGAAAATGGAAAATATGTTAATGATAGGTGGTAGATAAGTAAAAAAAAGACGCCGGCGAGTTGTTGCGCCAAGACGGCGGTTAAAATGAAATGTGCGATGGAGTCACCGCGACACAACAGACGTGCAAACCGAAACCGGCTGCAAAGGAAGTGTGTTGATGAATTAATTTGTGGCAACAGGTTGTTTGTCTCTCCGCTGATGTCGCTGATGTAACAAATTAAAAATCGAATAAAGTAAAGGAGTAGCGCCATAAAAGTTCGCAGCCAAATATGCAATTGAAATATACTTCGACATGCTGCATTTTTCCCAGGCTTTTGATATCGCTGTAAACAGCAGATTTTGTATTTGTTTTGTGTACATACAAATATGTTTCTAGGAAGGAAGTGAAACAACAAATGTTTGTAACACGAATGATTGAAGTCTGCGGCAAAAGAAACTGATTGGACCTTATGTAGCTGTTCAGAGTGTCAGAGTAGCTATGGACCTGGAAACTTTACCGTAGACTTTACCATGGACTAGATCTTGGAAAGACCTGAGTTTCTAAGAAACTTGGTAAAAGTGAATCAGTAACTCGAATTTACATTTCGACTTGAAAGGTAATAAGATTTATCTTCTGATATCAAAAGTTAATCTCAAGTTGAGTACAAGTTCTGGTTTAATTCGTCTATTTTGGAAGGTTAAAAAGAGATTTTTTTTGGCATAGTCAGTAATTATAAGGTAAAAACGTTTCTGGAAATTGAATAAGTGTATCCTAAATGACGGAACTATGGAGATAAACATATAAAGGAATATATTATCAGAAATAAAGAATGTTGAATCGGTTTTTTGTAACTTCCTATGGATTGTCTGGTGTAACAGTCGGTTGGCTTGCCACTTGCCACATTTTTGAGAATTTTAATTTCAATAACATTATATGATGAAGTGTTACTAAATTGAGGAGTTCAAAACTCCTATATTAAAAAGTATATTCTAATCAAGGTTAACAAGGTTAAATGTTTCCACTTATTTGAAAGTTATTAAAGAGAGCTTTGCATGTGTGTTCAGAGAAATATTATACAGTTGATCTCCTTTTTGCACGGTTAACTGGGACAGTAAATTACTCGTGTAAAAAAAAAACCGTCCAAAAAAAATCAAATTTTTATATAAAACTCACTATTGGGACCAATTTAAGAAAAAAATCGTGGAAAAAATAGAAAACGTGTAAAAAATATCTAATTTTACATGAAATTCTATCTATTCGTACAGTGAGAATTTTCACTGTTGTTGTTGTTGTTATAGACTTTTCTGGTATTATATGTATGTACATATTACTGTTCGAAGGAACAAACAACAAATATTCGGGGAATGGGAAAAAAATAATACATTTCAAAGTTCCGTTATTAATCGCTGTGTCTTCTTTTTTCTTACTTCTTCATACAATTTCATTTATTTATTTACGTATTGAAATTGTTGCAACCTTTTCACTGGCTTTCGAATCTAAGATTTGTATTTTTTATTTTAAACCTAATTTAGAATTTATTCAATTCTATTAAGAGCAATGGATTTGTGACGTATTGACGTATGGAATTTTGATTTTATTGAAAAAAAGTATACAATTAAAATAAAAAATCCGTGTAAAAATAGTAACTGGGAAGTGTTCAAAAACACCGTATAAATAAAAACCGTGCAAAAAAAAAAACCGTGTAAAAAAGAGATTAACTGTATTATCTATATTTTTAATGTCTGAAACACTTAACATTTATATCGCGCCTTATTAAATTCAATATTTATGGCAATCTTATTAAAGTTATATTTCATTCTAGTTCTTGCAGTTCTAGCATAGTTCTGCAAACTCAACTCAATTTCCTTTTTCCCACAGTATTCGTCTAATAAAATAAATAATTTATTTTATATTCAAGCCGTTCTATGTCTGTATGTGTCTGTGTGCTAATTAATATGTTCTGCAGAATGCTGCGCTTGCCTGCCATAATCGACGGCAATGTAAATGCACAACACCAAGTTCTCACGTTACGCGTTCGCAATTCAACAAGTACCAGCTGTGTGTGTGTGTGATTATGTAAATATGGAATTGTGCTTGCGCTTTGGTAGGTACTTGTGTTTGCAGAAAAGAAGTTTACGCAAATATTTTGCATATTTCTTTCGCAATTTACCCACAAATGGCTTGTGTTTGTTTTTGTCTTTGTGTTTCACACTTTTTGTTGTTAAAAGCTTCTGTTTTGCAATTTGCTTGCAAAGAAATAAATGCAATTAATCCGCAAAGTTGTTAGAGGGGCACTTGCCAACGTCTTGATTGTTGCGCCACCTTTGGGTTGTTGTTGGGAGTGACACACTTTGGATTTAGGTACATACAAACATACATAAAATTGTACGGTACATTTTATTAAATATTTTATTAAAAAAATTTGATAAAACCTAAAGAAATACTAATTTTAAATTCGTCCATTTCGGAGTATCTTATAATTGATAGCCTCGTTTTTTGAAACGAAAATGACGGGAAATGCGTATTTGTTACTTGCTCACCTATTTGCTCAATTTTAATTGCTAACCCATTGACATTTCATGTATTATTAAATAATCTTTGAAGTGCCTGTCTCATTGACGGACAAACTCTGACTTTACTACCCTGAACCAAACTTTTTTGCTTGTGTATTCCCAGAGTTGCATTGCGATGCCATAAAAATCACTCTAAAATTGCATTTAATGAAATTAATGCTCAAGCAGTTTTATTAACGCACATTTTGGAATATTTTTTTTTATTTTATAGCCGGTGATGGATAAAATGCCAATCATTGTAGTTTTGAGCTCTAATTTTTCGGAGTGTTACATAAATTTTTGAAAATTTATTAAAATTATTTTATTAGCCCAATATTTCTAGTTATTTATGTGAAGATTTTTAGAATTTTGATTAAATGGTATTAATTTGTTAGAATAAAAAATTTCAAACAAGTGGCAACTCTTTCAAAAAAATTATAAAAGCTTCCGACAATATTATTTATAAAACTTCTTTTGTTTAAACAGCTGTTGCTTTGATTATTTATTTGTTTTGTTTAAGTTTTATTGTTAATTAAGTTAATGCAGAGTTTAAATTGGTAGTATCACTGAACTTTTTTAGTCTTTAAGCTTCGAATATCAATTCGAACAAACCCCAATAGTTTCAAATGTGTATCAATCTCCATCATGGTGACGCCGACACGTACCGGGAGCGTGACGGAATTTCGTTTCGTAACACAATTTCGTTGAAGTCGTTTTCGGTTCTACAAATGTGCTAAAGTTTCACTCAAGAAATATACATATGTTATTTATATATATATTCTATTGCAAAATATTTTGAATATTTAATATTTTCTATTATTTATTATTTCTATTATTTTTTTTAATATTTTGAATATTTTGCCATTCCATTCCGTGACTTATTTTACAACTACTGACAGAATTCCAAATTTCAAAAGTGTTCATATAGCTTAATTTCAACTTTTTATCACATTTTTATTAAAATACCTTATAAAAAGTGTAATTTTCAGCTATTACGTTTGAACACTAATTGTCAAGCTCTATTTACATGCTGCAACCGCTCTGTCTCTGTATGCGCCAGCGTCTGTTTGTATTGGCTTTGAGTGTGCAACGCTTTGCTATGCGATTTACTACTTACTTCACATAACTCACGTAATTAGATCTCAGAAATTCGCTGAGTTTGTAAGTTTGCTTTGCATTTTGCGTCGATACCAACTCCCAAACTGGTTTATTTACTTTACTTTACTTTTATTATTTTTCAGTTTTTTTTTTTTGCATTTGGTGCACCTACACGATTAACCTTGTGGTACTCTGATTGTTTCATTGAAGTTGCTGTGTGGCTTATGTTTTCCACAAGTCGAGATTCGACAGCAGCGAGCATATTCATAAACACACGAACACACACATCCACTGAAGCTGTATCCGCGCTTGGCTTGAGAGTCTGAGAGCTCGAAATCAATTTGGCTAATATGATTTATTTTAAGGAGTGCTGCGAAATTAATCACTATTTGTTCGTGAAAGTTTTTGTGGCGCAAATAATTTCGATTTTTTTTGGTTTATTAAGGCAATAAATGGAGAGTTATGTATGATATACATATGTATATGATTGACAAGTGATACTCATTTGTCATTAGTATTTCATTCAAATGTTATTATTTCATTATTTACACACATCTTCTATGCATAGGCATGTGCAAAATCTAGCAGGTCTAGGTAGCACAGCCTGAAGTCCGCATTGTACAAGCAACATGGCTTGCGCCACTAGGCCAAACCACATCATAACCCAGTTATGACAGAACAATGCCTCACATGCGCTTAGTAATTGATATTTTTTTTACTCTTTTCCTCACTTGCTTTGCATGGCTGTTCTTTGCTGAACAAATGAAGATAGCCAAGAAATGTGTTGTAATTGTTGTAATGTGGAGAAAAATACTTTGTACGAACCATTAAAAAATGCATTACTGTACATATGTGTGTGTTTGTAAAGCAAAATATTTCTAATGAAATTTCACGGAGGTCTCAAGCACCTTTCTATTTTGGGATTTCCTGCGAGCTGACGCAGTTGAATTTTTTTGAGTGAAAGCTGACCAAAATTAACAAATTACTTCAAGTCATTGCCAGAAGTTTTTTCCTCAAGTATTCATACACACACACACACAGATGTACTGAGGGAGAGAGATGCCTACAAAGCTACGCACAAAGGTGCTCAAGTGAACTTTTGGCTGCCAGCGCCGGCTGACTTTCATGTTGCTCTGTAAATAGTAGGCCGATGAGCGAAGGCCTTACCGCCAGAAATTCGCTGAGTGTGCATTTATTTGGAACGTGCTTTTTTCGGAAATTCTTCACTCGAATGGTTGTTGGCATGCAAGGCTTTTTTATGTTATTGTTTTTAATGTAGATGTTTTTGTTATTGCATGTTTATTTACTTTTCGAGATGATTGTTTTGCCCGATATTTTCGTTTGACCTTTGCTGCATCATCAACAAAAACCATTAATGGGGCGAATGGTCAGAAGAAAGTTGGAATTCTAAACATTTTGTTGGCGGCAAAGGGATGAGAATAACTCTTCATTCTTCTGAATCTCATTGTGGCATAATTGATACACAATAGCTATACAAAGAAATCATACCCTGATTATTTCGAAATCTTTATTACAAACTGATTTAAAGGCAGGCACCTACCGAGTTGTCGTTGCAATATAATAGGAACTGCACGCTTTTGAAATATCAATTTTATTTGAAAGTAATTGCAAAACAAATCCGTTTCATATAAAGTGGACATGAAAATCCATTTTAAATTCACGAAAAACTGGTTGGGAATGGCGAAACTTGGCGCAAGAACTTGCCCGCCATGGCAAAGCATAAAAAACTCGACAACTAAATCCACATTAGCGGCAACGGTCCGTCAGCCAAAGCCGGACGATGGCGCCGACAGGTGCTTGCAACACGCTGAGCCAAATCGCATTCACACACACACACACATATATTCACTCACGAGTGCATAAATACCAGCTTTTACAGTCAGCCAGCCGTCGTAATTACTAAGATAAGTAGATATGTGTTCGTGTTGTGCGCATTCGTTAGCACTCACTTATGCGAATGTCATTAAATGTAAATGTGGCCAAATCATAAATTAACAACAATAACAGCAACAAGTGGAATAAACTTACCGCGCAACTGATAGACCGGACTGCCGACTGGCGTGTTCTCGAGCAAGCTGAAACGTGACATATCGCCGCTGCCGGGCACAAAGTGCGGCGCTTGATTTTGTGTCTGCGCATGCGCCCCGCGCTCCAGGAGTTGGAGCAGCAGCAGTAGGGCGGCCAATAGTGGAGCGGTGCTCCTACTGGAGTGATGGCGCCCAGGGGTTGACGTCGGCGAGGAATTCCGCATTTTCGGCACCTCTGGGGGGTTAGACGTAAGAAAATGTTTTCTGAATTATTCTGCTTTAGGCGAGTAAGTAGTCTAGACTAGTAAATGTTGTTGCAAAAGATTTGTTTAAATTATTTTTATTGTATTATTTTTTATTATTTATTGAATTAATTTTTATTTTTATTATTAATTTTTTTTATTATATTTAAGCTTTTTTATTGTATATTAGTTTATTATTTAATTTTGTGAATTTTTCTTGTGCGCCCAATGTCGAAAATTATTAAATTAAAGCGGTTAATTAAAATTTGCTATTAAATAAATGATTAATTAATTAATTTATCACAAATATTTTAAATTTTTTTAGTTAGTTTTGCTCAAACTAATTTCAAAATTAGATACTAAATTATTATTTTGTAATTCTTTGTCGCACGCTCGCATATCGGCCAAATCGCGCACTTCACGAGTTCAACATTCTTGTCTTGGCTTCTTTGCTGGTGTTAACCTTGAGTTTCGATCTGATTTCATTGGCCAAGTAGCGCCTCGAGTGGCGCAGATTTGTGTTTGTTATTGTTTTCTATGCATTCTATTCACATTTTTCCTTTTGTGTTGTTGTTATTTGCGCAGACACTTCTGTTGTTGTTAAGCATTATTGGTCATTGCTTTCAAGCAGTGAAGTCACGATTTTTTTTCCAAATGGCTTTCTGTTTTAATTAACGCCGATTGTATTCGTATTGTAGCGCGTAATTGCTGGTTATTTATTTACAAAACTTGATTTGCATGTTGGTCTCACTACATTCTTGAACGATTTGTAGAATTCTTGGTTGTAATATTTTATGTGAGATTTGTGTTTGTATGCATACTTATTGCACCGACAGTTGAACCAAGTTCTGCATTTAAGGAGTTTCATTAGAAGTAATTTATAAGAAGTAGTTATTTTAACATGACTTTAGGTGAGATCTATGCGAGTATAAATAAAAGGTATGAAGAACTATACACTTCCTCCTATCGTGGGTTCCTCCTTCCTTTCTTTATATCCTCTTTATTGCACAATCTTCATTTCTGTGGCTCTGTAATTTTACACTAACAATCCAAACATCAAAAAGGCTCAAGATGACCCAATGAAAAATGCAGAGATCGTAATCATTAAACTGTCTTGGTCCTAAACTTACTGTTGCGTTTTCATTTACGATCTTTGAACTAATTTCTACAATATCTTTTTGCGCCAAATAAGTATATTGCGAAACTGCCATTGAATTGTTTTATACTCCTTGATAAATATCAAGTATTTGTATTATATTATTTTATGTTTATTTCAAAATAACAATCGCTTAAAGGTGAGGTGATGAAGAGAAACATTAAATTGAAACGCAATCGCAAATTTACAAAAGCCTTGACAACCAGCACGTTGATCATCTTCAATGAAGTTACATAAGTAACTCTTCAATAAAATGATGGCTCGAGTAGAAATACAATTGAAATATAGAAGATAAGTGCTTTGCTATTGCAAAATTTTCAAAACGAAAATTAATTAAAATCTTCATGAATATTTTTTGATGGAGGGCATGAATTTCAACATTATTGATTATGGCAAGGTGAGCTAAAAACCCTCCTATAAGTATGTGATATGTAGTAAAAAGTACCATCAATAATTTGTGCTTTGCTGATAGAAAGTAAGTTTGAAAAACTCTTTCGGAAATAGTTGGAGTATCGCATTTGTTCGTTGTTGAAATAAAAATCATATTTTCTAAAAATATAACTGATTTCAACAGAACACTATCTTTTCAAAAATCAACTTATTTGTGGGTGACTAGTCTTGACAACCTTGAAAAAGGTATTAAATTACGGGATTTTAAATTAGACAGATTACGATTAAGTACTTATTTCTTCGAAGTCTCAGAAAAAGCAGGGAGAGATAGCAATATTCAGTTTTTGCAAACAGGGTTACCCTAGGACTTGTAGTATTAATTGTTTAACTGTTATTATGATTAATAAAAGATATTGGCATATGAGTTTATGTAAAAATGATTACTAATACCGACTTCAAAGCGTATAGTGTCATACATAAGAACCTCATTCACATACATGTGCAAATTGACTTGGTCTATGAGTGGCAAATTAAGACATGCTTTGATGCGTTGCTTGACTACAGTGAGACATCCCCAACTTAAACCAATCTTTGCTATTTAATTTATAAGTATACAGATTCAGTCAAATACTTGGGCCTTTTAGTTCAAATTATTATTCTTTCAGTTGCTAAAAAAACTTCTAGAGCTCAATTCAATGCAATAACTGTTCGGAAAAAATAACTAACTGAAGTAAGATATTAAGTTACAACAAAGCACGTTCTACTGTACGGCACTCTCATATGCCAAACTGGTCACTATTTATGACGCAGCTTCCTAATATTTGTTTATACCTTCATGACATGAACACCTAATAGCTGCGAAGTGCAAATTGTGTGGAGAAAACAGTCTCGCTTTTTCGCTGCCTTCCCCATTAAGGTGCAGACTCGGCAGAAGCCAATAATACCGAGACTCATAAAGCAAGCAACAAATTTACGGTAAAATCGCGGTCATGCCAAGCGTTGGCAGCAAAAGAAAGCAGCTGCGAGCAGCCAGCAGCACACAGCCTCCTCACCTTTCGCAGCTGCCGGACAACAAGAATGAGAATGGCAAACACAAACAAGTTTTGCGCCGAGAAATTTGCAGCCTCTACAGCAGAATTTCTACTTCGACACTCAGACGAAGACGAGTATGTATTTGTGGGGATTTGAATTTCAAGTTTGAAAAAAAGCAAACAAATTTTTACAAAATTTCAGTGGGAGAAATTTCAGAGATCTTTGGTGGCTTATGGTAAATTTGCAATTTATGTAAATAGAAAAAGACCGTTCACTTTCTCGATTTTGTTTGAAGTGATTGTGTCGTCGATTTGCTAAATTAAAAAAACGATAAAACGATTAAAAAATGCACACTTTTTGTTAAATTTTGTTCGGTATAATATTAGCAACACATTTGAGGACGGTTTTTTTTTTTTGTTTTCTGTTTTGAATATTTTTTATTTTCGTCTAATCAAACTTGTTTAATTCATTTGAGTTGTTTGTCTAAAATCTTTTGCGCATGCGTCACCAAATCACAGTTTCGGCAGCTGAAATTCGTTTTTCGTCGCGCCGTTTTTGATTTATGCAAATCACTTTGAATAGATTATTTAACTTCTACATTCTGAGTAGTAGAGTAATTTTAATTGCGAAACACATTTGATTTTCAATACCAGACAATCACCAGCTTTTTTTTACATTTGAACACATTTTCACATTTCGTCGATTATTTTGTTGTTTTGTGCAAAAACACGATTTGCCTGACCGCCGTTTGTTTATGCTCTTACATATGTATTTCAAGATTTTTACCTGATTCCACAAACACACACACACTATTCTGTTTTATATCCACACTTTTGTTGTTGGCTTTTTGTTTTTGCTTCTTTTATATTGTTTGCACTTCGACCATCGATCACGAAAAGTACGTCCGCACGCCACGACTCATTCTCAAGCAATGTTGGTTACTCATTCATACCTCTCACCTTAATACTCGCGCAAGACTTCAACGCCGAGACGCTGCCAAGGTGCTGTGCGGTGTGGTGAATATCCGGCAGAAGAAGTAAATCTTTGTGCTGAGAAATACTGGTTTCGATGTGAAAAGTGTTTGAGTTTTGAAGAAAATGTTCATCGACGGGTTTTAGAAGCGCTACAGATGTATGACATAGGCCATACATGTATTATCATGTTCCACAAAAATAATATGTTAATTCAATCATCAAAACTATATGAATCGTTGAGAGTTACTTATTATTTAAGTGAAAATCTTATATTTAAATGTCTCTCTTTAGTTTTTTTGAATGCAAATGTAAACTTACTAACACCTTTCTGAAGATTGAAAAAATACTTACAACCTCCACCACCCTAGCAATAAACTATCTTACCTGAACTAACATTGTTCTCACCATATAAACCAGTATTTCTGCAGAGCTCAAATCTCTTTTACCTTCTGCAGTACTCATTAAGGTATTGTTTAGAATGAGTGTGGGAAGTGAATTGGCAGAAAACACGAGCTTGGCTTATATTTTCTCAGTCTTTCTTTCATCGCTATTTGGAAATAAAACTAACGAAGCAATCAAGCATACCTTTAGGCGTAAAACGTTTGCCATTGCTGTGAATTAGACAACAAATTTTTTTGATTATTTAATTGTGATACAGTTAGGTGCACGGAATTTCAATAGTTCTGAACCAGATTCAAAGGGTTAATATTTAATGTTATGAAAATATAGATTCAGGGATATACTCGTAAGATTTTCACAGGAAATCTTCCTATTTTATCTCAAATGTATATCAACTTCATCAAACCGAACCGACACATATTATTACAATGAAATTTTCTTATTATTGATCTTAATATAACAAATAACAAAGGTCTACATTCCATTGGTTAAGGTAATATATCGAGTACCACTTAATAATCGGCCTTTTATCTTTAAGATTTTTATCTGTCTTGGTTTTCTTATAATTTTTTTTATGCTTTGCTCTTACCATTTGTTGCTTTCGAAATTTTTGCTTTATTCCTTAGACAGCTTATTCCATTTCCTTTTCACCAGAAGCCCTGAAAACCATATATCAGCTATTCAGTATGCTTCAGAACACCAATTTGTAAAAGCTCTGCATTCATTGTTTGACGCATTTCCCAAGAGCAGTAAAATTCTTGGAACAATCACGTTGATATTTTTTGAATTATGAGATCATATAAGATCATTGATCTAGCTTCGTACCTTGTCTTGTAACAACAAATCACTATTGTTTCTAGTTTTCAAATACAACTCATACAACATCTTAACGAAGAAGAGCTTCAAATGAGCTTTCAGATTGAAAGTATAGATTTACAGTCCATTAGCTTAGTCAGGTCTTCTGATAGATTTATAGGGTCTTATATTAGATGAGTGAAGATTTTTCGGTAGGCACTTTCTACAACCTCTTACCGAAAGATTTTTAAAAGCTTTCAAGCACATATGAAAGTTAAAACTACAGACTCCACCAAATTATTAAAACTTAACTATTTATTTGACATAATTAAATGAGACATATTAGTTCATTTGTATTAATAACAATATAATAAATAACGAAAACAACTTCTCTTATCACTAATTCTAACAAATATTCATGTATTAATTTGTTCTTATTCTTTAAAAATTGTTTAAGCATTACACAATTGTTCAGAGAATTATGAATATAAGTAATCTCTTTCCCACTACACCAAAGTTCAGCACATTTGTGAGAGGTTCGATTGATTCACACATCGGTTTGATATGTGTTCCTCTTCTTCACACTTACAATGCATCGTCGACTTGAAACTTGATCAAATCCTCCACGGGGAAACGAAAGAGCGAAGCAGCTTGAGCCTCCGATGCCAATTGTTCGACACTCGCCGAATCGCTGCGACGCTGGAAGCTGCTGTGTGTACCGATGCGATCATAATTAGCGGTAGCATTCTCCGCGACGTCCAACTTGTTGCTTACTAAAGCTTCGGCATGCGGCAGATCAGTCACTTCCTCGGCCACAATAGGATGTTCAAAGTCGACCAGAGCCTCGGGTTCGGAGCTGTCACTGCGCGAAATTTGCTGCTCCGGTGAATTGGTTGAATTCGAGTTACGCGACTGATGACGAGGCTCCATCGGTGACAGAGATTCTCCCTCCTCCATGATTATATTACGGTTTATATTTTGTGGTGGATTATAAAATGGATTATTGGAGGTGGGTGGCGGTAGTGCTTTCTGCTTCTGATTCGGGAAAAGATTCAGGTGAACCATTATTTCATTCTGATTGCCTTTAAAGCCATTTGGCGCGCCGCTTGCACTAACGCCGGCTGAGTTAGGTAAGTGTTGTGAAATGTCGAGTGGCATGAAGGGTGTTTGGAATTGAGACTTTGAAACTTGGTCGGGGAAAGTGATTTGCATGTTGCTCGGTTGCGGCATGTGAGGCGCTAGTTGGGGCTGCGTAGACGACGGAAATCTAAATGGAGCAAAACCCTGTTGGTCATAGGCGTGGTTGAAACCATAGGCGGCCGTAGAAGGCATCACTGGAAAAGAGTAGTGATCGAGAAAGGGATTGCGAACGGCATGTGGTCTGCGGGTGGACGACGACATTTTTACTTCGTCGAAAGTGAAAGTAGAAGGTTTGAAATCCCTTGTGGGAGGTAACATCGGGTAGATATCGAGGTTCACTTTGAGGGGCACTCGTGTCATTTTTGCTCGCTGAACGTCACTCATCTCCAACAATGGCTGATATCCAGTCATGTAAGGATCCGTGGCGTATGGGCGCTGATTGCTGAATTGCTGTAACATCATGTTGGAGTTTGCATTGATCGGATTGTTTTTGTTCTTCTTTTTGTTTTTCGAAAGATTACTCTGGAGTTGCAAGGCCAGCAGGTTTATATCGTTCGGTGAGCGTGGTTTGAATGGATAAATCTGATCCATAGCAATGCGTTGCTGATACGGCGCATGGGGCATCATATTCATGATGGGTGCGGGAAAGGGTTTCATCATTTGCATGTTCATCGGTATTGGCATGGGTATGGAGAATTGCATTTGTTTCTTATTTCGTTTGCCACGGAAGAAATTCGCTATTCCGCTTGACTTGAGATTTCTCAGTGAGCCGGCGATATGCAAGCCTGTTGGCATCATAACCATGGGCGGCACTTTACTCGGTCCACCTCCCAACTGTAATTGATGTAATATATCCTGTATGTTTCTCACGTCGCCATGCGCCTCTTGAGCCTTCTTGAACTCCTGCGGCAAGGGACCTTCATGAGGAAAGTGAAAGGGTTTCGGCTTCTCCTCGTTTGGAAATGTCGAATTGATCGGTATATCGATGTATTGACGCCTGCTAAGCAACATCGAAGGTTGACGTGAGGTGAGACGCGGTGGGCGTGGTATCTGGTCACGCAGATCACTACGCACTGGAGTCATTGTAGACGAACGTCGCGGTAATTGCTCGTACAGATGCATGGATTGCCGCTGACGCCCAGCGCCAATATTCGCATTTGGCCGATATTCGTTGTCAATGCCATTGAGCCGCCCCTCATCTCCCATATTGAATGGAGCGCCGCCACCACTAGCTGCGGCGCCAATAAACGGTATCGGTTGCGGTCGTCTCGCTTTCGTACGCCATGTGCCATAAATCGGCTGTTCATATACCGAACTGGTGCCGCCACCAGCAGCCTCTCCACCAACGCCAACATCGGCACGCTCTAGTAAGTACGCCGTTTCGGTGCTTTCGCCGGTGGCATGCAGCTTTTCCTCTTGCTCATGCTGCTGTTGTTGCTGTTCGTATTGTTGTAGTTGCTGTTGCTGCTGCAAGTGCGCCTGAGCGCGCATCTCCTCCAAGCCGTCGATTTTGTTGTGATTTGGCGTTCTCAATGGTCGCGTTCGCGGCTGTACCGCATGCGTTGCTGGCAACTCGGTGCGCAGCTGCACTTCCTGACCATCAATCTGCACCACAGTGGGCAGCGTTGTGTCGCCGCTTGTTGGGTTGTAGCTCTGTATGTTGCGCGTGCGCAGCGCTGCGGTTTGGTTCTGGTAATATTCAGCAGTGGATGCGACCTTCACTATCATCAGGGACATCTGCGGTTGGAAGGAAACAGGCAAATGGAATATAGGAATTCAAAAATTCAGTTATATTGATTTACACCTCATGCTATGAACAGAGCTCCCCAATGTCTTCTTTCTACACTTGGATATACAATCTAAATATAAATCTGTATTTCTTATGGTACATTCTTGGGTAAATAGATAATTACTTCCAACACCACCACCACTAGTACCTGACCCAACACTCATATCTGTATAAGAGGAAAGGACTCCAATTTATATAGTGCCAATGGCCTATATAGCATTTAGTGAATATTTTATGACGCTACAATAGCAACAACAAAATTTTGAATATCTTTCTTTCCACTTGTACCAAAGAAAAATTTAAGTAATTCTACTACGGAAGAATAGCAGATATGCTTCATCTGGTAACGCCTTTGAAACAATAGTTTGTGCGAATACTCTTAGGAAACGATCTCATTTGATTCAAAGGGTATACTAAAGCTATTCAGCCACGCCCACTTTCTGAGATATATACTCTAGTTTTAGTCGAACCAAAATGTACATATGAGAAGCACATGAGAGACCTTATAGACTTTATACCTTATGCCTAGGACCAGCCATATTTACACTTCAGTTTCCTTCCTTTATGAAAACTTAATTCAATACATAATCCCAAATACCCAAATAGTTTATTAAAAATCAAATAAGGATATGCACTTACAAATATAATGCACATGAGTAACATTCCGACGATCCAGGTGAAAAGGCCCAGGTTTACAAAGTTACGCTGCTTCAGCAATTCCTCTCTGAAAGTATCCAATTTCGCATACGGTATCAGATCCTTCAGAAACATTTTCTATAAGTGGCAACACTCCGTGTGGAATATCCTTCCTGACACCCGTCTGTTTCGACTCAACTCCTCAAGGTCCAGTAATGATTAGCTCAGCGCGATTGCAATTCTCAGCCAAAACTGTGCGACTTCTGACACATTGCGAACACAAAACATAACTGTGTGGAAAATCGCAGCGGAAAGCATAAAGACCGCGGCGATTAAAAGGAAAGTTCCACCGAAACGGCGGCGCGCGCCAACACGCAGCTAAGCACACGTATGCGGGCGGGTGGGTGTATGTGTGTCTGTGTTTATCTGTAATCAAACTGTAATTGAAAATACACGAAGCAGAATGTTAGTTGTCGGCAGGTGTTGTTGTGATGAAGTTGTTGCACACACGATATGTGTGTATGTATGTAGACACTCGGATTCACGAAATGATTTCATGATTAATCCCAATCAACGAATGCAATAATTATTCGTACAAGTAAATGCTTAATTCAAAACTCAAGCAAACGGTGAAAATGAAAATGAAAAAGCGCTGTTACTGTGTGCAGATCGCAGATCGCATAGAAAAGACAGCGCGGCGCGCACTTGCTAACAAAATTAGAAACCGTAAAATTGCAGAAAACCCCATTGGCACCATCTTCTTCATATGGTGATTGTACTTTTTGTTTGTTTGAGCTAAATACAGCGATTTACTTGCACTTACACTAAACAGTGAAAATGGTGCATTTAAAAAATCGGCGCATTAGGTTGTTTCAAAAGAGCTCAGATGACAAATTGATTACGAGTCTATGCTAACCTAAGTTCCAAACCCGCATTCACAGTAGTGCTCTCTTTATGGGTTCACAGCTCATTGATTAGAAGACAATATGCTTCGTGAAATTTGGTTTGAGAGAAGCACTTTATGACCTTATGATTATCATTGCCATATAGAGGTGATCTCTAACTACAAAACATCACCCTACTTATAGTACTCAGTTGTTTATGCGACCAGTAAAAGGGAGAAAGGTTACATAACTGACACTTTTTCATTGCCAGTGTTATTCTTCATCGAGTTGCCAGCTCAAATTCCAAGGTATCTTATTCACATTAGAAAACAAACTCGAGTTTAATGTGCTGTATTGAGGATTTGTAATGTGTCCTCATTAGTATTTAATATATTCTCGTGGTAGTTTCGCTCAGGAAAATATTGAAACTCACTAGATGAAGGTACTGGGGAACCGAGGGTTTCGAATGCCAGTTGATTTGGATACTCTATATGGCACACCTTAATGGAGGTTTATGTTAAAAGTTTCAGCCTCGCTATATATGCGGATATATAACTTTGACAGCGACTAAATTGAGAAACAAATTATCTGCAGGCATTTTCCGTTGTAACGGAAATTGTGTACTCCTTCGAATATTTTTGTAATATTTCAATATAAATTAAATTGCAATGTTCAATGGACTTCCTCGGAGCTGCAATTAAACATCTATATAATTTCGTTCGCATTGCTTAGGCAAAAAACAAGCTGACCGGAACTACATAAAAAATTTACTTTCCTCCACGATACATTTGGAGAGTATGGTTTGAAAACGAATTATTGAAGTAGTTCCTACAATGGAGTATTGAGTTTCAAAACCATTCAATTTCAATGGGCTTGTCAAATATTTTCAATATATTATTAGGATATTATTAGATAGATCTGAAATCATATTTCCAATACAACTAAATTGAGATCATTAGCGGAGAACACTTCTAGGCGATCAACCTAACTTCGTACATACCCCTTGGAGTTCTCGGTGCAATTCGCTTCCCAAAATTAAGGCAAATTAATGGTTTGAAATCAATACGGGACTTTTAACAAATATTTAGGTACATACATAATTTATTGATTTCAATAAACTCTTTCATACAATGACATTTTTCCCTACAAAAACGGTAAAAAATTACATCCGAAATACAAAAACAAAATCGTGGATATTTTTTTCAATTAAAATACGTATTTCTAATTGTAAGAGTATTTTTAAGTATAAAACAAAAAGGAAAAACATTTGATATTCTTGCTCGAGCTCTTTTGGAGGCGAAAGCAAAAATAACGTTCTCATATTGTATTGACTAGATGAATCTAGCCCTAGTTTGATTGTTGGTACCACATCGCTAGATTGTCAGCTTTCGGCGTTAATGAGCTTCACCACTTTTTAAATAACTTTTAATAAAACTCGCAGGCTATCTTTCTTAACATAAAATTGAGTAAATCAACTGTTACAGTTGACATCTAAAACTCGAAAGGAATTCTTGGCACGGGGTATTTGTAGCCCTCATCCTTGGGTGGTGGACGAGTCACTGGTGGAGGTGGTGGACGTGTAGTCTTGGGTGCTGGTGGACGAGTCACTGGTGGTGGTGGTGGACGGGTGGTTGGTTTAGGTGCTGGTGGCTGTGGTTTGTTGGTGGGTGGCAAGTAAGTTGGAGGTGGTCTCGTCACTGGAGGTGGAGGACGGGTTGTCTTCGGTGCTGGTGGACGAGTCACTGGTGGTGGTGGACGGGTGGTTGGTTTAGGTGCTGGTGGCTGTGGTTTGTTGGTGGGTGGCAAGTATGTTGGTGGTGGTCTCGTCACTGGAGGTGGAGGACGAGTTGTCTTTGGTGCTGGTGGACGAGTCACTGGTGGTGGTGGTGGACGAGTAGTTGGTTTTGGTGCTGGAGGTTGTGGTTTGTTGGTGGGTGGCAAGTATGTAGGTCCAGGTGTAGTTCTTGGTGGTGGGGGACGAGTGACTGGTGGTGGTGGACGAGTTGTTGGCTTAGGTGCTGGTGGTTGTGGTTTGTTGGTGGGTGGCAAGTAAGTTGGAGGTGGCTTCGTCACTGGAGGTGGAGGACGAGTTGTCTTCGGTGGTGGGGGACGAGTCACTGGTGGTGGTGGACGGGTGGTTGGTTTTGGTGCTGGAGGTTGTGGTTTATTGGTGGGTGGCAAGTAAGTTGGTGGTGGTCTCGTCACTGGAGGTGGAGGACGGGTTGTCTTCGGTGCTGGTGGACGAGTCACTGGTGGTGGTGGTGGACGAGTGGTTGGTTTTGGTGCTGGAGGTTGAGGTTTGTTGGTGGGTGGCAAGTATGTTGGTCCTGGTGTAGTTCTTGGTGGTGGGGGACGAGTGACTGGTGGTGGTGGACGAGTTGTTGGCTTAGGTGCTGGTGGTTGTGGTTTGTTGGTTGGTGGCAAGTAAGTTGGAGGTGGCTTCGTCACTGGAGGTGGAGGACGAGTTGTCTTCGGTGGTGGGGGACGAGTCACTGGTGGTGGTGGACGGGTAGTTGGTTTTGGTGCTGGTGGTTGTGGTTTATTGGTGGGTGGCAAGTATGTTGGGGGTGGTCTCGTCACTGGAGGTGGAGGACGGGTTGTCTTCGGTGCTGGTGGACGAGTCACTGGTGGTGGTGGTGGACGAGTGGTTGGTTTTGGTGCTGGAGGTTGAGGTTTGTTGGTGGGTGGCAAGTATGTTGGTCCGGGTGTAGTTCTTGGTGGTGGTGGACGAGTCACTGGTGGTGGTGGGCGGGTGGTTGGTTTTGGTGCTGGTGGTTGTGGTTTATTGGTGGGTGGCAAGTAAGTTGGTGGTGGTCTCGTCACTGGAGGTGGAGGACGGGTTGTCTTCGGTGCTGGTGGACGAGTCACTGGTGGTGGTGGTGGACGTGTGGTTGGTTTTGGTGCTGGAGGTTGTGGTTTGTTGGTGGGTGGCAAATATGTTGGGGGTGGTCTAGTCACTGGCGCTGGAGGACGAGTTGTTCTCGGTGGTGGTGGACGAGTTGTTGGTTTTGGTGCAGGTGGTTGTGGTTTATTGGTTGGTGGAGGATATGTCAATGGATTTTGTGGTACATTGTAGACATATGTGGTACGCTCAACTGCTGGTGGACGTGTCACAGGTGGTGGTGGTGGACGAGTTGTTGGCTTAGGTGCCGGTGGTTGAGGTTTGTTGGTGGGTGGCAAGTAAGTTGGTGGTGGTGCTGGACGACGAGTTGTTGGCTTTGGTGCCGGTGGTTGTGGTTTGTTGGTGGGTGGCAAGTAAGTTGGTGGTGGACGTGTCACCGGTGGGGGTGGTGGGCGAGTTGTCTTCGGTGCTGGTGGACGTGTCACCGGTGGTGGTGGTGGACGAGTTGTTGGCTTAGGTGCCGGAGGTTGTGGTTTGTTGGTAGGTGGCAAGTAAGTTGGTGGTGGACGTGTCACTGGTGGGGGTGGTGGACGAGTTGTCTTCGGTGCTGGTGGACGCGTCACCGGTGGTGGTGGTGGACGAGTTGTTGGCTTAGGTGCCGGAGGTTGTGGTTTGTTGGTGGGTGGCAAGTAAGTTGGTGGTGGACGTGTCACCGGTGGGGGTGGTGGACGAGTTGTCTTCGGTGCTGGTGGACGGGTCACCACTGGTGGTGGCCGCGTTGGCTCGGGGAATGGTATAGAGGGTGGTGGGTAATCATAACCTTGAGCAGCACGTGTCTTTCTCTGAAACACGAAACAGTTTTCATTTGAGCTCAAATAGATCTCCTGGTGTGGATATTTGTTGATATTTAAAGATAATATGTGGCACAGTTATGGGTGCAATAGTATGGAATACGTACCAGAAGTGTATCCGTGCTGGCTTCAGCCCAGATTCCGGCGACGCAAAGCGCCAAAACAATAAAAGCGCTCCTCTGCAAGTAAAGAAATTGGAATTTAAAGTATTTTAGCTTTGATTTCGATTTTAAGATTCTTCTGGAAAAAATTCCGTCGAATTTACTTCATTAGGATTAATTTAGTTTCTGTAAAGTGTAATTTTCATACACTCATTATGTTCAATTAAGTTATTGATTTAATTGTTTATTTTATTATATTTAATTATATTTTTTTAATCAATTTATTTTATTTAGTTTCGTTTTATGTGAATTCATTTCCATCCATTTAATTATTTGCATTATTAATATGTTTACTTTAGAGGAGTGCCGCCACCTGCAGCTGCTTCCTCTAACTGTGTGGCCTTGCCGGAGTGTGAATAGTTTTCCGCTCGCCTAAAGTTCTTGCTTCATTAATCTGTGCGCACAGCGCTGGAATGAGCTCTTTGTTTGTTTCGTCCAATTTACGTGGTAATTAAAAATGTACTTGAAATCGTTTACTCTGCTGACCTTCGGTGTGACAAAAACGCAACAACAACTCAACCGCAAATTACTCGCCAAGCCAGCAGATTTAGAACAAGCGCGGTGATTAATCAAAACTAATGAAAATAATGAGAAAACGAACGAATTTTTTATGGGATTTCAACGCAGATCGAGAGATATTCGGCACATTCGGGGTAGGGCTGTGATGAAGATGACGCGCATAGTCATCCGTCATCAGTCATCAGTCACCAGCGGTGTCAGCGCTCGGAGGCCTACATTCTGTGCGCTGACATTATCTGCAAATCTACAATATAAAAAAAAAATCAAGAAAGCTAGAGTCTAATATTTCTCTAATTAATTTATACACGAATCCGGATCTCGATTAGCATTTAAATTTGCGACTGCCATAATTTAGCATAAAATGTTTGCAGAGCAACAATCTACAACAACAACAACTACACCAACAAGTGACGAGTTAAAAACTGACATCGAAAGAACCAGTCTTTCGGCTGCTTAGGTTTAAAAAGATGCGCCAAAATTTATTTCAAACGAGGGACATTTATATTTTTTTTGTTATTTCTTTCTGGTTTTCGCCTTTGCTATTTGCATGTTTCTGCCGAAATGGCCTGGGCCAAACATGTCCGACCGCTTTGTGTTGAACTTTTAAATATTTTAGAATATTAAATTATACATTTCAATTTCGAGTTTGCTTTTTTCTGCCATTTTACTGCCATTTCGGCGCTGAAACGCACTCGCAGTCGCAGGCTGAAGTTAATTTATGTTAATTGATTGTTCTGTGTCTTAGCACAGCCTTCCAGCCAGAGCTTCAATGGATCATTGGCAACCTTGCAATTCTTACTAATTTTTTTATGAGAAGAAAAATTAGTTTTACGCCAACGCAGATGTGACTGCGCGCAACAACAACAAAGCTAAATTATATATGTATATAAGTATGCCTTGTGATGAGCTCTGACAGGTCTGCAGCGCACTTGTGTATTTGCATTAACGAAAGTGAAAGGAATTAGAATATTGATTACTCGCAATTATCTCAGTGAGATTATCAAAGAAAATGAATTCTTCTAAACGGTTAATTGAAACTGGTTGCCAGCACCGCGCTTAACGAACTTAACGTTCAATCAATAAATGTCGCAGATATTCGGTGTAAATAATAATCAGCGGCTTAGCGGGTCACCTGCTGTGTTACGCTGCGGCACTCACTCCCGCTGATTTCTTTCTACTACTCTCTTTGATCTCAATTAAAGCTAAAATCGAGATCCACAGAGTGGCTTCTTTCTAGAACTACCTGCAGAATATTATTTTGAATCGTAGAGAAAAAAATAATATATTTAAATAAATTTAAAATTTAAAAAATTTAAATAAATATATATATTTTTTAATAATTCCGTATCTTCCTTATTAATTATTCACGATCTTCTATGAGTACTCGAGCAAACTGTATGCTTTGTTTTGCACGTGCGACAACTTCAAGCGAATTTCGAACGCTTAAATCGATTTCATTGGACGAAATTAAGACAAAAACATCAATAAAAATAGGAATAATAAATAATTGTTCATTTACATTGTAAACAAACCTACTCGCATATACAGGGTGTTCGTAACAACATATGAAAAATATTTTCGATTTGGCTTCTATGCAAATTTTCGCTTTCGTTATGCCATTTCAGCGCATGTGTACATATGTATATACTCAAATCATGCCCGAGGGCAAAAGCTATTAGTCGATTGAACGTTCATTTATAAATACGAGTATATATGTATGCATATTGGCAATAGTGTGTTAATTGCTAATGTGACTTTTTGGCGATAATTTTGATTGATGAGCAGCAAAGTGTGTTGTTGCAAGACTACCGAAAGCGTGGCATGGCTTTTGAGGTGACTCAAATGCGTAATTAGTTCAAGGACATTGAGACGTGACAGATAGTAAATTTTTGAGGGTTGAGAGATTTTAGGATTTGAAATTTGTTTTATTTTAAAATTTGCGATTTCTTTGATACCTGATGATCCTGCTATTAAACATTATTCTATTTACGCAATTCTATCATTATGTTTCTCAGGGAAGCTTAATATTTTCATAAAATAAAAACTTGTATGTATACAGACAGTTTCAGATTTCATCTTCGAACTTTTCTAAATCGCTATTAAGGATACATGTATTGTTTCTCATCCTTAGAGTCCGTTTCAACCAAATTTTATTTTATATTGATTTTTTATGAAAGCGCCCAATTGAAATCTTAGTAATATTATGGCATATAAACGATAAACTACTACTACAATCTCCAGTTTAGCCCCTTCTCAATCCAAACTGAGCTATTAGTTACGAAAAAATTATCGCTCAAAATTGATCAGCATAAAATCTAAATATTTATATTCTCCAATACACTCAAAACAACAATTTTCTTAACCTCAATCAAGAAATTGAATTACGCTGCTTTACTACTTTTCATAACGACCAACTATATTATATCGAACGCCTCGGAAGCAAACATTGAGCAAACTGCAGTGCAAACAAAAGACTTAAGCAACGAACTCGCTGCGAAACACTGCGCAACATACATACTAAATGTATACAAAGTCGATGCGTCGCTTTATGTGCGCATTGGCTACTGTAATATCGAACTCACGAAGATAAACTACACTTTAAATTGCCCACACTTCAAATGACTGTCAAGCGCTGGTGATTAACAACGCAGATGCTGAGGAGGGCGCTTGGCGGTTGGCGGTTAGCCGCCGATTGCTGCCCGCTGTTGGTCAGTGGCCCGCTTTGCCGCTGCCACTATTCTTGCCTCAGGCACAATGAAGGCGAACGTGACACCGCTGACATTACTGGCGATTTGCGCTCGTCTAATGCAGCAGTCGGTGCGCATGCGCTGCTGCCAGCCAGCGCGAGGCGTCTCTGAATGCAATGAGGCGAACGTTTGTGCTCTTTGATTTATTTTAATGGCTTGCATTCGCGCCTTTGTCAGCGATCTGGTGCTATTAAGGTGCACTGAGTGCAGAAGACAATGCATTTACATGCATTTGTGCATTCATTGCGTTCAAGCGCACACACAGAATTGCAAGCGCTGTGGCAGATGCGCTCAAGAACTGTGCGCAATAGCAAAGCCTTACAATTGCCCGCGCATTGACAATGCGAATAGCATGATCTGCAGAGGCTGGAGCGTCATCTCTAATGATCGCCAGAGCCATCAGCATCGGTTTCATCATCACTCATGCGGACGGACGTTCGTCGTCGCGCGTGTAAATATCTGTGTGTATGTGTGTGCGCAGCTCGTGTGTGCAATTGACACTAGTTTGTGGGCAATTTACAACATAATTCAATTTACTTTGCTTCACACGCTTGTGCGCCTGCGCATCTGCGCGCTTAAGCGCTGTTATTTGAATATCAATTTTTTTTGTTTCTAGTGGACTGCATTCTTCAACGAGTGCAATCGCATTTGGCAAATATTTGAATTTTGTTGAAATATTCACTGTATTGGTCGTTATTGGTAGTTGTTGTTGACACTATGTCTTGCCCATATGAAATCATTTCTACACAAGTCTCTTTCGCAATGTTTGCTCATCTCACATTTGCCTAATAAATCACTTTATTTCGAAATACTCGCTTTGGTATTCCGTTATTGGCTTTTAAGGTCCCATCAATGTTCACTGATTTTGTTTTTTTCTGATCTGATAGTGTCCTTTGATCATTTGAACAAAATATATATATCACTTTGCAATCCTTTGACTTTTGTTGTAGTTATATAATTAAATTTTGAATTTAATTTATTTAAATTTGATTTATTTTTTATAATTATGTTTTATTTTATTTTATTTTATTTATTTTATAATTTTTTTTTATTAAATTATTTTATTTTATTTAATTTCCATGTAACTGTATTTTTCAACCGTTGCTATTTTTTCAAAATTTTTTTAAAACTTTTTTCAATATTTTTTACCATTTTGAGCACAATTTAATCACAACTCCCGGTCGTGAACGCGTAATCCTTTCTTATGTCTGAATTAGTCCTTGTTTGTGGATATTGTTATCCCAAAATTTTCGTTGTATCGATTCAGAATTCAACTCTGCTATTGAATTCGATCGATCGATCTGACACGACCAATAAAGGCTAGATACTTATGAACGGACAACCACAATGCCGTTGAATCTCTGTTGGTGGTTCACTTCTAGGTTGAGTGCGGGTTACCAACTAAACCATCAAAACCTATAGATTTTCTATATATACTCGGAGCAGATGTTTCGGCAAGCCAGCGTATGGGCGATAACAGGTAGTACACTCTGACCGATTGAAGATCGGAATGCTTGAGAGCTTCATTCAGCGTTGGATGCTGGCTTGCTTGCTTGCTGTCTCGTTGGTTGGTTGGTTGGTTGGCTTTCAGGTTGCTTGTTTGGCTGCTTTGTTGCTTTGTTGCCGAGCAAGTTAATGCTTTGTCGTCGATTAGCATTGTTGTTTGTGTTGGTGGCAAAGAAGATGCTACAATCTGCCGAAACACACACAGTCACATACACACACACGCAGCAGACGCCTCGCTCAGCAGCTTAGCAAGCGTTAAGCCAAACATTATCAGGTTGCCTCTGCGCTTGCTATTATCGCTGTTTTGCCGCTGCTGCGCTGCCGAGAAATAAAGAAAATCTTCAAATTATCTTCAATCAAAAAAACACAAATCGCTCCATGCCAAATGCTTCTGATGACGTCTATTTCGGCGGTTTCTACAAATTCACAGCCACCAAAGGCCACAGCCACAGACGCACACTCAAACGCACACGCACACACGCGTCTTTTATTAATGTGAATTTATAATCGCACATAATATTAATATTCAATAGCAACTCCGCCAAAGCGTCCGAAAATACGCAAACGCACCTTAATTCAAACTTAATTTCAGCGTGTAAAACTACTGTGAGCTCTTTTAACGATTCTTCTTTTTGTTTTTGTTTTCAGTTTTTGTCAACTTCGCACGAAACTAGATTGCAATGAAAATCTGGTCTTGCCGTTCTGTGTCCAAGTCGTTGACGTCGGCAGCATCGCTTGACTCCGTCCGTTTTTGGGTGCTGGCTCATCTGCCAGCGCCGACCGGATCGGATCGGATGCGCGCTGGTGAGCTCTTGGTGCTAAATATTTGGTCATGCTCACGGCATTGCCGAAATACACACGCACACACACCCCAGTGGACATAAATGGATGGGCCGATGCGTTTGTTTTTGTAGCACACAATTTGTTGCATGTTGTTGTTGTAGGCAACAATTTGAGCTGACGGACAGCCGTAATGTTGGTAATTTGCGGCAAACAACAACTCGCCTGGACGGCCGTTGTCTTTACTAATTTGTAGTAAATTTGTAAAATTAGTAAGGCCAAATTCAGTTGGCAGCAAAGTGCATTTAGCCGCCACATTAGTTAAGACGATTGGGACACAAAGGCATCATATTCCATATAATAGAACTTTGGCACTTCTACGGTATTTATATTTTTATGTTTCAGAATACAGTGATGTGTTCAGGACCTCTATCCTCTGTCCTCTGTAAAAAGCCTCTCAATTACACCAACCTCATTTATTTACAGAAAGTTATTTTTCTAGACTAAGTCATTTACTCGCTCACTCGTTGTCATCCTGTTCATATATTTAATTTCTTGAAAGAAACTTGGAAAATTTTCCCGAAGAAGGCCATTAAGTATGAAGTGAAGAGTATATTAAGTACATCGCCGTATTTTCAGTCTAACTATTTCAGAAATTGAATCCTCATGTATCGGCGAAGTGTGTTCGATCCATTATGCCTGAGTCTATTCATGTTGTTTTGAACTGGTTCATCTGAATGAACGATTGAAGAGAGTTGCGGTGTTTTAAACTAGTACTATCTAAAGTAAGGCAGACAATGAATGAAGGAATTAAGTACCGAGATACGGACATATTTCAGACAATACTACATAGGTTCCAATCAGACCCGTCTCACAACTAAGGCAAATAGTTCACTTATTTTATATTATATGATACGCAACGGGCTAGAATAAGCTTGCATTTGGTTAATCAACCAAACCAAACCAACCCCCGTTGACCTCCGGTCTGTTCCCAGTATCACAATAATGGAAAACAATTCCAATTTAAACTCTTCCAAAGTAGCTGAATGCGTTGATAAAGGGGTTTAGCACCCTTGAAATCTCGAGATATTCATGAACCTGAAGATTTTCTTGCCTCTATGAAGAAGTCTGAAGTCCAAATAATAGATCTCTTCCAATTGTTTTGGAAATGACTTCTACTTGAAAAACATAAGGATGAACTGAAGGCTTGAAACTATAATTATGAAGAGCTTAATGCAGTAGGCAAGCTTAACAAAATTCTCCCTGGGCTTGGAACCATCGACAGTAAAATAAATAGCAGTGAATTATCCTTTTCGTTGTTCTACAGATTTAATTTGAATTCATTTGATTTGAGTAAAACGTTATGTTCAAAGGAGTGATGTCATGTGGAGCTGTTCTATTGTTCTGTCAAGAGTTTGTGTAATAAAATAACGCTTCTTGTCAAAATAAAAAACATAATTTATTTAATGAGTCAAACTGCCCTTCCGTATTACTAATTTATTTGTACTCACTTACAATGAAGTATTGCAGAGGACTTTCAAAGTAAACAAATATTAATAAATAATAGTTATGGGCAGTAAACGTCCCTTCTTAGCACCAATCTAAATAAAATATAGAAATATTTTGATTCCACTTAGCAGGAACTGCCAGGCTGAATTCGTTCAAAAACGTTGATGACGTTAAACCATATCCGGAACTCACTCGTAAAAAGTTTGAGGAATTCATAAATTTGGTTCATGGCTAAAACACACGGCATAAATGTTTACTAATCATTGTTGTTGTTGTGGTGAGAATGTTAATGAATGCCGAAGGTCTGGCACTCGGCGCAGGAAATCAGTTTTCGTGAAGCTTCTCAGACCTGTCGTTCTTTCTTTCTGCTTTGGCATGAGCACTAACGTGTCTAAAACCACGGCGATTTACTAATTTACATTAAAAGCGCTGTTAACATCAGATTTAACAGCAGAACATGGCGCGCAAGGCAGTTTGTATCAAATGATTAGCACTTGAAGGAAAAGATTTGCTTCATTTAAATGAGCTTTGTATGAAAATGCTTTATGGCAAAGTAAATGACAATAAAACGCTAAATTACCAACGAGATGAGCAAAAGAAGAACTAAAGCAGAGGCAAAGAAGGCAACAACAACTGAGTTAGCATGTAATCATTTATGCATTTTAATGGAGCCTATCAAAGTTTCTTCAAACAGCAGTGGCATATTAATATGCACGTCCATAAATGTAGACAGATATATGTACGAGTTTGTAATTGAGTTACATACGCGCTTGCGCATAAAACACATGCAGCGCGCGGGGAGGTGCGAAGCTGGTCAATTCGCCCCAGACTAGCTGCGAGTGGGACGAAATAAAGCTGCTTCACGCAGCGCCGCTGAGTAGCTGTTTAATCCGTGAGCGAAGTCGGTCAAATGCGCTGGACGGACGTCGCAAGCGGCGTAAGCGGGTGTGAGGCTGGCGGCGGGTGTCGCGACAGCGGAGTATATGCTCAAGTGCAAGTATTACAGTGCTCTTAATGCGCATCTGTATGTATGTAGATATGTACGAATGTAAATGTGAAGTTCTTGTTGTATGCTTAGCTGCTTGCATTTGATGCGCATGCGTGCGAAATGCCTTGTATGTTTATAAACATATCACTTGCGCTGCGACTCAATGAAGGCATGGTGAGCGCTTGCCCGTCTCCCCGCAGTCGACTTGTACCGGTTACATGTACACACACACACATGCATAGCTCTCTCGAGTTGAATGTTAAGGTGGGCACCGATGCACCGGCCATAAAAGCGCAAAAACATGAATTCAAGACAAAACAACAGCAACAAAAACGCAATAAAACCGCATGAACGGCTGTGGTTTGTGTGTGTGTGGGGACTACGGTTAAGCCATTGCACACAACGATTCAACGAAGTTCAGAGCGACGACTCGTTCAAGTGACCTTTAAACGCGAATAGCTGTGAGCTGTGTGACGAGTGACCGCTAGGACGCGACACACAGTAACATTGTGCAGTTAACATAGCGGCGTGCGATGTGAAAAAGCAGATTCACTTTTTTTTGGAGCGCGAAGACCCACTTGCTGCACGAGTGGGCGCGAGTATTTGTGTCTGCCGTCGCTTGTGGCGAAATGCAATAATTGCAGTGACATGTGAACCACAGCCAGACAGCCCCAGACAGACAAGTGGGTTCTTTGCGCATTCGACTTAGTGGAACTGTCAGCACGGCTGATGCTAATCGCGAGCGCTGACAAATATTTTAATTACAGTGTCAGCGCTTGGACACTTGAAGTGGCTATTAATGCACCAACTGCTTAGAACTACAATTTGAGAAGAAAACGCTTGGCGAGAACAGCTGTTCCGCCTGCAGAACAAACGACTTAAGACACAAACTCGCACGACAGCCAACGAAACAAACGGTGCAACGCAATTACAAAAGACAAAAACGACAACAACAACAAATGCTATTAGCGTTTTAACGCAGTGCGTAGCGAAGATTCAAATCAACTGGCCATAATTACCAGCGCATAATGAGCGCTTGGCTTATCTACTGGGTCGCTAATTATGTTTGCTGCAATATTTATAGTTACAATAACAACAATGTCCACAGCAAATTAACACCCACCAAAGTGCTGGCCTGCAAACCTATTATTCGCGTAACAACGCCAAGCCAAACAACTCGCCAGCCGCACCGCCGCCGCGCAGACGCAGACTTGCATGTTTTCAATCATAAACAATCGTATATTATTAGCTGAATGCATTGCGGTGGCTGGTGGCCCCACCAAGCGTGTGTATGGGTGGGTGTGTGTGTGTCCGTGATTTGCGCTTTTGGCCAAAAAGGTGTTAATCTCTTGCATTGCTGCGGTCACTAAGCGCGCATGCGTGTGTGTGATTTTTAATTTTCGGTTTTTGGCGTTTTATCGCTTTAACTGAATTTACCGCTTATTAAATATGCTTATACTTAGCTTGTTTGTTGGTTTGTTTGCATGAGTGTGTTGGCGCAAACTGACTTGTAGCCGATGAATTCTCTATTTTAGGATGATGGCTTTGAACCTCCTTGGTCTGCATGGAATGCGTATAAACTGATTATTAGGCGTCATAAATTTGCCGGCTGCTTCGGTTCTTAGCTGCTGGCTGAGACAAGAGACTTAGTATTTGCGATGGGTGAAATGCACATCACGGCCGCGCTGTTGAATTAAAGTTTCTAAATGTAATAACAATTATTTCTCTGTGTTTCATATTCATCTGTACGGCACCTGCTGTGAAAATAGATAAAAAACGCTATCGCCATTTATTATATTGTACTAAAGAATGATTCGAATAAATTCGTTTGATTTGTATTATGACAATTTCAAATGTGAGTTAAAATATGGTGACATTATGGACCATTACTGGGTTATGCTACGTTATCCATGCTATGTTATCTAACAAAAATCTATTTTGGGACAAAATAAAATATATTTTAAGTAATTTGTGAAATTTTAAAATAAAGAGTGCTTCTTTAGAGGTGTCAATATTTTATTTGTACCTGGACCGCTTCCACTAATTTTCGCCACCAAGTTACATCATATCTACGTTATATTTCTAAGATATTTCACATATATTCGGTATAAAGTCTACCGGAAGTTTGAAAATCCTTATATAAGGTAGATATATGGGAGTTAGGGGAAGAATGGGCATTAATGTTCTATAGTACCCCGGTATTTGGCAAACTACATACAACTAACCAAAGTACTTGCTACAATTCGTTGGGTAAATTACAACTACAAAGAAGTCTTCCAATTTGCTTTTACTAAAGGCCTAATCGCATGGTTAAATTGTATATGTACGCATGTATGTCATAGGTCATTAACAACGACTAAGTTGTTTTTAATTGCAGACAAATTGTGCAAATTAAATTTCAATTAAAACCGTAATTAACTTCTAATTAAATTACAGACATTTACAAAAGAATTTAATGAATAAACCTGTAAGAAAACCGTTAGAGCCAAATGCAAACATGTGCTTACACACCACCGCACCAACACATGCAGATATAATTTTTGTCAATCCACCGCTTAGCGCATAAAATCACCCTCTCTACAAACCGTCAGCAACAAGAAAACCAAAACAAATCTTCAAACTTTGAAAGCTTTTGCCAAATCATGCAAAGTGTTGCAACACCAACAGCTCGCGCTGATCGATGTCCATCGTGGTTCGAGGTGTTAACTTCGACAGCGCAGCGAAGGCGAGCAGAAATTTAAGCGAGTCATTTGATCAGCGCAAGGTAAGGGAAGTGACGGCAGCGAGATGCATTCAACAGTTTTAAACGCATTCGTATGAATGTGCATGTGTGTGGGTGTAGCAGCAGGAAGAAAATTGCACCAACAAAGAATAATATTTTTTTCGGTTTTTGGTTGGTAGCAACAAAGCTGAAAAGGTCAAATTAATCTTAATTGCATGAAACTGCAATAAATTGATTGATTGACACTTGCTAGGGAGTCTATGCCATGCAGTGATGAAAGACAACAAAAACATGCTTAATAAGGCCGAGTTTGTCTGTAGGAATGAAGTGAGCATTTCGGCCATTTAAATGAGTCAATTACCTGTCTTCCACAACGCATTAGTGCAGACCGCCGCCACAATTCATAATTGACTAAATTAAGTAGCTATCTGAGAGACAACCAAATGAGGATGTGGTTATGAGGGAAAATATGAAGCAGGATTTGAAAGTTTAAAGGCCTTGGAAAATATAATTTGTGTTCAGAAAACAACTAAACACTTCAGTTCATTTTCGTATATTTATTTGTGTGTTCTATTGAAAGTGAAAATTTCTTTAATTTCAAATGGAATTCACAGTCGTTTGCCAAGACGTTTCAGACTATCCAAGCCAATTTAGTGCCATTGTTGCTGAACGGTTATCTTGATTAATCGAATTATGTGTGTGTTTTCTTCAGCTTCCCCGCAATGCACACACTTCTGCATATATTTAAATGTGTGTTTTTTCATGCCATCAACTTTTTCAGTTTCATTTATCTCACATTTACGGCATAAGTAATCCGAACGCCAAAAAACGGCAATCACGCAGCAAATAAACTTGATTTGTTTATTTAACGCACTTGACGTCCATGGCTTCTGGCAACAAAAGCCGCGACTTCGCCGCTGGTAGCAATGATTTTTAATAGCAGTAAACATAGAAACAGTTAAAAACCATGTTTAATCGCTAATAGCTTCGACCATAAACAAAGTAGCCGATGAAACCCTTTTGGGCAAAAAAGAGAGACCAACAAATCCGAGTAAACTGAATTGAAGAAGTTCTCATCAATCAATATCGATCTTTATTTAAATCTATATGAACAACAATCCATTACTCCAGCATCACAAAGATGTTTGCCCCTCATTATGCCTACAATAATTGTCCAACAACAGTGACAATCTCTCAGGCAGTTAAGTATAAACAACAACATATTAGTCTAAGAGGTTAGAGACTGTCTTCTGCAACCTACTAATCTCGTTGATTAAATTCTGCACCTTTTCATCTTACAACTGCCTTTGTCCTCCGCTTGTCATGTATTCCACACAATTCTGGGTCATTCGTTGACTTTTTAAGTATTTAAATTGACCTCGATTTATCTGATTTCATACAAGAATTAAAGAAACAAAACAAAAAATACATTAATGTTCGGAGGCGTTAATCTTCTCTTTTCAAAATCTCTAATCACCATCCGACAAATAGTAACTGTTTTGAGCACCGAGAAATTGAACTCATGACCGACCGACAAATGTATAAAAAATTAGCTCTTGAATTCAAATTAGCAACTTTTTGTTTGATTTTCGAAAATTTGTTTATGAAAAACAAAAACGAAAGAAATCATGCACAAATTGACCGACAGAGCATAGCAAAAACAACAGTAACGACGAAGAAGCTAAACGACTAGCCGAAATAACACACATACACCGATATGGAGTAACATAAGTAAATATGTTTACGCCGATACAGGGTCAGTCAACTGAATCCATAATAATAGATTTGCTCAAAATTTATTCGCATGAAAAACGATCTTTCTCAGATTTGAGTTTCAGTTTCAGTTCTTTAAAGTTTTCTTTCTTTTCATATTCATTTGAAGCGAATGTGAGAGGTCATTTAGCAATGAAAGTGTTCCGCAAGTTCATATCTTAAGTTATTCAATTAATAGTGCGAAAGCAAAATGTTACTCCCGTTCGAAATGCTCTTTATTGCTTAAACTCTTATTTATTTATTTCTTCCCCAATTTTTATTTTTTCTCTGAAATTCATTAACACCCTGTATCCATGCCATACAATTAATATGTTTAATAGATAAGCTTATTTACGTTGACCAGTTAGGGTGTGAGAAAAAAACATAATGTACAGTAATAGCGGCGGTTGCTGTTGTTTTTAACCATTTATTGTTGCTTTTTATATTTCTTTTACAAATTAAGGTGTTTAGTTTAAATTTAAATGTAAAGGTCACTTGATTTCGGTTAGCCCACACACACCCGCACTTATATAATATATACCCTCTACAGCGAATCGTAATCAAGCTAAAGTAGAAAGAAGGTATGTATAATTTTTAAGTTGAAGCAGTTTAGGTACGACTGGTGAATCTTGTCGGAGAATGATGGAAATAACTCTTCCACTCATTGATGCTTTAGTTGAGCAATTTTTATCTCAATTCCAAATTTGCTTTTTCTGGCTGGAAGTCCAAACGCCTTGGCGACATCTCATATACTTCAATATCTGAGAAATTTTATTGAATTATGTGACAATTTGCTCTCTATGGTCTACCCATCTGAAACAATATTACATATTTAAAATCTATATATTGCCTTTTATTGATATTCGTCAGATATCTTATATAAAATTTCTTCGTCTTCGTTTGATGAATTACATTTGAATCGAGGTAAGCTTCACCTAAATGTTGTGTATGGTATATGTCAGCCTGAATTAGCCAATAAAGTTAAGTGGCTTGGAGAATAAGCCCACTCAACCAGCGAGCCCATTGTCTCCGACTCCGCAAATGCGCCACAAAAATGTTGTAACGGTTCAATTAAGCTGATTTAACAATTAACGTGCCGCCGAAGTGTTGTCGAACACGAACTCAAAGTGCTGTCGAATTGGACGTGAAGTGTGCTCTCGAGCTTAATTGCGAGCAGGGGTGTGTGTCTAGGTGTGATTGTGCCGCGCACGCCTTCAAATGCAAATAAGTACTTACAAACACATTAATGTAAATAAGTACAGTACAGTTAGATAGCACAAGTGAGTCTGTATATGGGAAGCAAATCGAAGGCAAATTGTTGGCGCGAATGATTCAAGCGAGCTTTGATGGATCATGGATCGAAATGAGAGTGAGAGGATCAGATTTTTCATGCAAAATAGTGAAAAGACGCCACAAGGAAAACAATTAAATCATGTCAGCTGTGTCCACAGAGATTTTTACAGATTAACGGACTTCAAACCCTTCATCAGATCTATGTTATGTTGTCTCCAGTTTTGCTCCAAAGACAATTGACAATGTTTATTATGATTTCAGGTGAATTATGGTTTAATGAATATGCATTACTGCTCTTACTTCATCTTCATTTATAAAAACCAATTAATTTTTAATGCACTACTTTCGAATTTTGAAGCTAAACGAGTTTATGAGAATTTCGGTTTCATTGCATAACAGATGAAGTTAAAGACTTTTTTGACTTCGACAAATAAATTAATGCATGCAATAAAGAGCATATGTCAGCGATTAAAATAAATATTTGATAGAAATATATACTCATATTGAGGCGTGTGTTGCATGTATGTGTGCAGTGGCTTGAAAATTTTAATTTTCTTTGTGGCTTCTGTCTTCGTCTCTAAAATAAACAAGTCGAAGCAGTAACCGTTAAAGTTTTTATTGCGGCGAAGTTAATCACCTGAGAATGGTAATTATATTTTCTGAAGTCATACAGTATTTAAATTAGCATTAGATGTACTAAATGTTCTTATATTCGAAATATTCTTGCAGAATACCATTTAAGGGGTCTTTGGCAAAAGGAAGCTTAAATCTTGAACATCATCATCTCAAGCTTCTGCCTACCTCATACGATTATCAACTAGACTGATTATCTCAATCTAAGCCACCGTAATCGATTTATTCAATTTGAAGCAACGCAAGATTCACATTTTACAAATGCGAGAGCAGAGCCCATAGCCTGGGCCACATTCAAACATACAAGTGTATCACTGTATTGCGGATGCTGAAAAAACACCAAAACCGGCTCGAACAGATAAAATTCATACAATTGAATATTATAGACTTTTTATCGTGAGCCATAAATTTCGAACATTAACAAAATAAACGACAAGTTTGGGGCACAAGAAGCGCAAAAACAACAAATCGAAACGAACAAACATATCAAAAAATTAAAGCAACAATAAAAACCATTATTCAAATCGTAAATGTATGAACTGGTTCCACACGCAGTCAGCCGCCCAGTCTCAACTCAACTCAAGTGCTTACTGTTCTAGCCATAAAACTCAAAAGGAACTCGGAGCTTTTTGTCTGTACAGTTGTATGTTGTTGTTGAATATTTGTTGTTTTTGCTGCTGAATATGCGATAGCTGCTGTCGTCGACAACGCAATGCCAATCAACAGCGTCGAAACGCCTGTACATCCATCTAACTGTAGGATCCGCATCAGCGGGTGTTGACCCACGACCGCAGGCCGCAGAGTCTACAAGGAGCTCCGATGGGTCTTGGTGACAAGCGCGGTAGATTAATGCAAATCATTTCAACCGACACCACAACTCTTATGTTTATATGTATGTTTGTATGTCTGTTCATGTATTTGCTTTAATTTGCATGGCTTTGGCTTTTTGCTTTATGCTAACTAATTCTAGTTTTTTCCATAGTTTTTGACCAAATCTAACATCCTCTTACGTCATGGAAATCTATATATACATATGTACATATGTACACGTGTTTATATCGAAAGGTGTATAATTGCATATATTTGTAGCATCTTCGATTCGATAAAACCACTATGCAAATGATTGCCTAACAAAGAATTCTAGTTTGTGTAAAACAACAACAACAACAACTCCCTAGTATCGAAAAAAATAACCAACAGAACTGAAGCTATAGACCACTTATGGAGCATACACACACACATGCCTACCATATATGTATGTTTATAAATAAGAAATATAATATTTAATATGTGTATGTATGTATGTATGTATGAAAGTAAGTTAGCAACTTGTTTTAGCAATCCAATTCTAGGAAGTTGACCAACACGAGCATCATCTCTAAAAGGTCAAAATATTCAGCTTGCTGTTGCCCAGCAACTTCTTTATTCGTGTGTGTGTGTGTGTTGCATTACCTTTTCCGAAATACAGTCAACATCAAGTAAGGTAGAATGTCGAACGGAAATAATCACTAAACAAAAGTGAAAGTTTGATCTTTTTATTTTGACAATTCTTTAATTGCCTCTAATCAAAAGAGATTTATGGCCAATCTGTGTACGTGTGGGTATGTGCGCGTTACTTAATAGATTTATGTGAATATGTTAAATCAAGAAATTACGTTTTAATTACTTCTGATTTATACAGCTAATCTATTTATCTTTAACGACATTAACAACAACAAATACAAAATAAATAAATTATACCGGTTTCGTAATAATTAAGTATTCTGTTGAAGAACCATGAAATAACGGTAGTACTGTTTTTACCACTGGGGGTAGTAATGATTGTAGAGTTGTGTGCTTGGAATAATTAGCTTCACTGACCATGGCCGTGGCAGCCGAGTGCTTTAGGTGCATGACGAACTCTCGACATGTCACGAAATCAAATCTTGAGGGGCACACCTAGTGTGAAATTTCAAAAAAATCAATTCTTTGTTTTTTTTTCATATTTCGGTAGATTACACCTAAATAACATATTAAAATTTCAAATCGATATCTCAAATAGGTTTTGAGTTATAGCAATTTAAAGAGCAGCCGTTCGCTAACAGTGAAAACGATCATTTTATCTTTAAACGCGTTTTTCTCGAAACAGCATTTTCCGAATTTGCTGCAGTGATTACTCAAAAACAAATGATCCGATCACTATCGAATTTTTTTTACATGTTCTATATATAGTTCTCCGTACAATGACCTATCGATTTTTGATCTGATCAAAAAATCGAATTTTGGCAGGTCAAAAACTACCAAAATTTTGGCTTAAAATCGACTATTTTTTTTTTAAAACGCCGCCATATTGTCAATTTTTAATTTTTTTATTTTATCGTAAGTCATTGTACAGACAATATTATCTAGTTTAACGAGAATTTTTTTTTTTTTTATTTCATCCACGGAGAAGGTCGGAACCACAGCAGCAGTGAAGGACCTTTTTTTCGCGCCGTTGGAGATCGACTATAACTTAAATAATACTTAATTTTTTATTCAAAAATTTCACTGTATGTTCTTGAAACATGTATAAATATATTCTTAAAATTTTGAAATAATTGATAAAGTATTTTTTTTTATAAAACTTAAGAAAAATCACCTTTTTTAGGCCCCTTAAAGAACATTGCAAAGTGTATACCTGTAAGCCTCCCTAAAAATCCATTACCCATTAGGAGACCACACGGAGGAGAAACCTTAGGCTTGTTGAACAATGTCGAGAAACTTTCCACGCATTCAAACAGAAGCAGGAAAATATTTTTAATTATATTTGAATACCAATATTTCAAATAATTTTGCGCATAACTTGGATATTCCAATTTATTCCTTATTTGATTGTTTATCTTCGAAAAGAGCCATTGTATAAAGCTTTAAAGTTTAATAGCATTTTAAATTTTTATTGCGCTAACTTTATTGTTCCGCTTCTAGCTCAAATTAAAAAAATGTTATGCAATGTTGAAATAACGGTAATTTAAATGTTTTAACAATTGAAGTTTGTTTGTGTAAAATACTGAAGATGGCTAATAATATTCGTACGAAGATCTTTTCGTTTTGGTTAATTAGACAGTGTCCGAATATTGTTCGAGAATCATAAAGATCGAATTTATTTCGTTGACAGTCCTTCACTGGATCAAAATTGGGTATTTGTTGTTTTCATATAACTGACTGCATATAACCAAATCCACATAAGTCACGCTTAGCTGACACCTAAATATCCTAAAAGAACAAATCATTCGAAATAAAATCGTACCTTAAAGACTTCATAAAGCACCATTTCTACTTATTAAACTGATGAGATGGGGAAGACTGCAGGAAATATCAGATCAAACTATGTGATACTACTCTCTTGTGCATTTGTCCTGGATAAATAGGACAATGCTTAAGCATTTGGAGGCCACACAGTCTGAGAAACTGGAAGAGGTATCAATAGTGAGGCCACATCCTTTTAAATAAAATTCGTGTCAGGCGCTTCCACCCTAAAGAATGACTACTCCTCATGCACTACGTGACGGCATTCCATCTTGTACCGCTAAGGACCATAAGTGGACTCTGCGTGGCTTACTGCTGATTCTGATTATTTCTTTATTTTCATGGTGTGTGTCTTGGTGTTATCCCCGATAAATTTAAGGACCTCTATTTAAAAAGTTTTGAACCAATTCGCTCTCCGAGTGGAGGAAGTAGTTAAAGTCCATTAATGGGTCTAATGGTACGTCATTGAAAGTCGGATTAAATATTTGGATAATAAAAAATATTCTTGAAGTCAGTCAAAATTTCCCAGCTATATGCTAAGACGAATTTACTTCATTTCCGATCATGTCCACTCTAGTCCGAATGCATCAATGTGTGAGTGGGTTCGCTTGAGAATAGATCCATAAATAAAGTACGGTAGGCATTTCAACGCATTTATTAATTGTGAACACATAAATTACGCCAACCGGCTTACTTCCTCACAAAGCGTCACCTTGTGGAAGCGAGCGAAACCAGCATTGGATGTCCACAAGTTGTTAATGCCCACGATTAAAAAGTTCAGACACAATAGCTCAGCACCAATTCAATTAGCATTTATAAGCGATGTTTCAACCAACAATTGTTTTGACAATTCTCTTGTATAATTCATCAACAAAGCAACTTTTATTGCTTTGTTTTTTCCTCTATTGTGCCAGCTATTTTCGGAGTTTTTAGCATCTTCTATGCTGTCACACACACACAGAGCGCGGCAAAGCCATGGCGATTATCGCGCTTAATAACAAGCGATGGCACCACGGCTGTCAACTGGGCTTCAACACCAACCAACCAACAGCCAGCTAGGCAGCCAGCCAGCCGGGCAAGCGCCTCGCCACAGCGAGTGTGACGACAAAGGTTAAAGCACTTATTAACTTGCTACTTGCTACTCTTAAATGATACTTCCACAGCATTTATCCGCTTCGTTGTCGATTGAAGTCTGAACACAAATATCTATTGATATCCGTGGGTATTTAGCTGTCCGCACCAACTGTACGCGTGTGCGTGTGTGTGTGTGTGGTGAATATTGTCATGGTTGGGCCATTAATTTCATTCAAAAAAGAGTCAATAATGCATTCACATGATTCATACCGAAAAATTAGCAATTAAGATATTTGGCAAAAACATTATTTATAAGCATATCTCTGTGGTTTTTGTAGAAGTTTGCTGGCATTAGCACTATTCGATGTGGCCATATGCTTATGTTTATTAAATCATAAATATGTCAGAATGCTGTTGTTGTTGCCTTATACATATGAATTTAACATTTTTTAACGAATATGTAAATAAATTCTTGAATAACATAATATTTTTGCTCATATTTGACTTGCAACTATGTTCGGTTGTCAATTTGATATGCAGATGTTGCCAGCCACAGCGCGACGCTCACATATTTACACACACACACACACACACACACACTGTATGTATTCTTCTTTTTTGTTTGCCACTGGTGCTGCCTTCTGTCTTCACGCCATGGCTCAGAAGCATTCCTCGTTAATATGAAAACTTTTTATTGTGTTCATGAACTCGGCTCTTTGTAATTATTTACATCGATTTGTGTTTTTTTTTTTTGTTATTTTTTCCCTCATTTTTTGTAGCTCTTTCATGAATGTGTAGCTTTTTTGTCTTCCCCACCACAATCGCAACTCACTTTCAATGCTGAAGTTATGTAACATTAATTCTTGGAAACCCGTTTCGCCGCCGCCGCCGGTGTTGATGGCCATCAAAAGACGAGTTGGCTGTGGCTTACATTTACAACGGCACTCTCAATCACAAACATACACACGCACACCTTGGCCTTACGTGGCGACACAATCTTCACATCTCCCAGCTGGCTCGCGACTCTGCGATCCAAAGGATTTCGTACGCTTTCGTTTTCTCTTTCCTTCTTAACCAGCTCGGAGTGCCTGCAAGTAAGTGTCTGCTTGTTTGCCCGGTTGCCAACAGCAGCTGGACCGCGAACTTGTTTTCCAATTGCACTTGGACTTCGCTGGAATGCGTGCATGTGTGGTGTGTGGCGTTGAACGGTCGGAAATGCTCCAAAAATACGAATGTCCTTGAGGACCGGTATATGCATTTGCGAGCGCATCCAATTTTCGCACGGCGTGAAGCCAGTGTCGGTGTAATGGACTTTTAAATTATGTCAGCTCATGCCTTCAAATGTGTGTGTGTGTGCATGGTCCGTTGTCTGCATATGTATAAAAGAAATTAGCCATTCTCTTGAAACTGGTTAAATAAAGTAAATAATTATTTTATAGGAATCCGATCAACAGCGATTACAAATTGAATAAATCATGACATATTCCTCTTAATTTGACACTCACTGCCTTCAAAAGTCTCGCTGTCTCATTTGTTTTCCATGCGCACAGCATTTTTAATTATTCAATCTGTGCTTTTATTGCTTTATAATGAGATATTATTAATTCATGCGACACATTTTATTGAAGAAGATTAAAAGAAGGGGCTTTAATTTATAATTCCCATATCACAAAATACACTTTTAAAGAGACAGTTTCGATTCTTTAAGAGCTACATATAAGGACATAAGGATTTGAGGTACCTTGGGATGTACAAGGTGCTCTATATGTGTTTATTTCGAATGCAAAATATTCAAGAACTATCACAGTTTTCCTATATAAAAACATATGAAAGCAATTAGTATTTTCACTTCAGCAGTTTCATCAAAATCAGCTTGTTCTTGAAGTTTTGAAAATACTACATTTTTGTGTCTGCTCTGCCCAATACACAAAAAGGGAGACCCCACAATTTGCGCCAATTACCGTGGGATAAGCCTCCTCAACATCGGTTCTGTCGAGCGTATTGTGTGAAAGACTAAAGCCCACCGTCAACAAACTGATTGGACCTTATCAGAGTGGCTTTAGACCTGGAAAATCGACAATTGACCAGATATTCACCATCCGCCAAATCTTGGAAAAGACCCGTGAAAAGAGGATCGACACACACCACTTTTTTGTCGATTTTAAAGCAGCTTTCGACAGCACGAAAAGGAGCTGCCTTTATGCCGCGATGTCTGAATTTGGTATCCCCGCAAAACTAATACGGCTGTGTAAGTTGACGTTGAGCAACACCAAAAGCTCCGTCATGATTGGGAAGGACCTCTCCGAGGCGTTCGATACCAAACGAGGTTTCAGACAAGGTGACTCACTATCGTGCGACTTCTTTAACCTGATGCTGGAAGAAATTATAAGAGCTGCAGAGCTAAATAGAGAAGGTATAATCTTCTACAAGAGTGTATAGTTCTGCTTTTTCCCGCCTGGATAAGGAAGCGAAGCGAATGGGTCTGGAAGTGAATGAGGACAAGATGAAATATCTCCTGTCATCAAACAAACAGTCAGCGCACTCGCGTCTTGGCTCCCATGTCACTGTTGACAGCCATAACTTTGAAGTAGTAGATAGTTTCGTATATCTAGGAACCAGCATCAACAACACGAACAATGTCAGTCTCGAAATCCAGCGCAGAATCATTCTTGCCAACAGGTGCTACTTTGGACTGAGTAGGCAATCAAACTCTACTAGTCGCTTATCATTCCCGCCCTGCTTTATTGTACAGAAGCTTGGACGATGTCAACATCAGATGAGACGACACTAGGAGTTTTCCAGAGGAAAATTTTGCGCAAGATTTATGGTCCTCAGAACATTGGCAACGGCGAATATCGCAGACGATGGAACGATCAGCTGTACGAGTTATACGACGCCATTGACATAGTTCAGCGAATAAAAAGACAGCGGCTACGCTGGCTAGGTCATGTTGTCCGAATGGACGAAAACACTCCTGCCCTGAAGGTGTTCGATGCAGTACCCGCCGGAGGAAGCCGAGGAAGGGGAAGGCCTCCACTCCGTTGGCGGAACCAGGTGGAGAGCGACTTGGTTACACTTGTGATCTCCAACTGACGCCGAGCTGCGAAGGAGGGAGAGAAGTGGCGCACTATCGTCGATTCGGCTATAACCGACTAAACGGTTGCAACGCCAATCACATACATACATATTTCACATCAAATATATAAAACTAAACTAAAATTATTTGAAAAACAAGTAAGGAAAGGCTAAGTTCGGGTGCAACCGAACATTTAATACTCTCGCAATTTATTGCTATATTTTTATTAAGATCACACACAATTTGACCCATATGTTCGGCATAAAGTCCAATAGAAAAACGAAAATCATCATATATAGTATGCCTTAGCCTATAGGTAATTCCTGAACCGATTTCACTCATTTTCATCACCAAAAAATAAAATTAACCTTAGGCGCTGAGTTCAATATGTTCATTATGTGGGGCCTTGAAAAGTTATAGTCTGTTTTCGACAATATTTTCACAAATGAAGCCAGATGTGATATGCACTATTTGTGTAAAGTTTTATTCCGCTATCTTATTGATTCTTTATGTATATATTATAAAGTGAAGGAATAAGACGGAGTTCAAAATTGAGTTACATGAAAAGTTGCCGTGGTTGTGAACCGATTTCATCCATTTTCCACACATGTCATCAGGGTGTCAAGAAAATATTATATACCGTATTTCATTGAAATCTGTATTAAGAAGTTGCTAAACAAAACGACTGCAGAAAGTTTGGTTTATATAGCTTTATTGGTTTGCGAGATATACACAAAAACCCCTTTTGGGGGTGGGGTCACGCCCACATTTAAAAAAAAACTACATCCGAATGTGGCTTAGTTGGACCGATGGCAGTGGACCGATTTTGCCCATTTCCGAAAGCAACCTCCTCAGGGTGCCAAGGAACATATGTTTCAAGTTTCATTAAGATATCTTACTTTTTACTCAAGTTATCGTTTGCACGGACAGACGGACAGACGGACAGACGGACGGATAGACGGACAGGCAGATGTACAACATGTTGCGAGAGTATAAAAAACGATTTCATAAAGTATCTAATTAAATAACAAGTTTTTTTTAAGATCAATTTCGGTAAATTATTCTGTTGGAAACATTCAAAATTAAATGAAATTTATTATTAAGCGCAATACCTCTAAAAGATGTAAATTAAGGATGTCTCACGCAATGTAACAAGTCCCCAAAAAGAACTTTGATCCATTGGTATTAGATACTAAAGAAGTTTTGAGCATAGAATCTCGAAATAAAACACAATATTAAATGATTAAATGATTTTTAAAAGCCATTTCAAAAAAAGTTGCTACCTTCGAAAGAAGGCCGAAACCAATACCTGTTTCTTTGGTGTTTAGTGGTCACGAGATGACAATGACTTTAGAGCAACGCAAAAACTTAACTGCTTACAAAATGAACAATCATCTTCTTCTTCCAAAAACTATAGATCTATGCTGTCTTAATCAAGGACTAATAATATTTTTCATATTTTGCGAGTCATACCAAAAATGAATTTTTATCTAGCAGTATTCATATTTACCAGCAAAATACGACTCATTATTAGCAAACAAAATTCGTAAACGCATATTTTAAAACATCGAAACGCCTTTGCGTCTATAAAAACGTCTATGATGTGGATAAATTGTTGAGTTTTTTTTTCTTAACAGTAACGTGTAGCCTTGTCAAAAGTGACTTCATTTTACATATTTATTATACCTATACATATGGTATAGGCTATAGCGAAGAACCTTGAACCTTCGATTTGATGGCAATGCCATGGAAATCCTGTTATACGAATGACAAAGTTCCAAATAACAATTTGTTCTTCAACTGGTGTGCTCTCTGATACATACGAGTATTTGCTAAACAAGTTCAAGTCTCTATGATTATTTGATTATTTTGTATCAATGAAAAAGCGGCGCAAATTAATTAATATTTATTGATTCCGATAACGATGTTTATAAACAAATTCTGTATCGTAGATATTAAAGTGTTAAAAACCGTTTGATGGTCTCGTCTCCGCTCATAAATTCAAGTCCAATATGAAAAACAAGCCACCAACAAATGAATGTGCCTTCAAAAATATGCAAATTAAATGGATTCTATTACAAATGGCGTTTGAATTAAGTAGATTAAGCACTTTTTGCTAATTGCTCACTCAATCATAGCACATGGGGAGGTCGTTACGGTACATGGGACAGTAAGTGAGTACACTTTGGCAGATCTGCATTATTTTCTCGGTAATTTTGATGAATCACCCACTCAAATAACTGCTCTCTACTCAGAAGATTTGGCTTATTAAGAAAGAAAAAAAATTTGAAATAATAATAAAAGGTCTCAACTCATTAAATTTTAAATTCAAAATGCAAAAACGCAAAAATAAATATAATAAAAAAACCTGCTTTCCTAGATGCCTCAAGAACCTGAAAGGCTACACCTGTTATTCTTCTAAATACACGGGAGTAAATGTTTCATAAATTTCGAAATTGAAAAATCACGAGTTCGAACCAAACGGAAACACATCGCATAGCCTTTCTTATGAAACCACTATTCGCGTTTAGTGAAAATTTGCATTTTTTATGAAAAACAGCATAACGAGGTCTGCCGGTTTGTCGACTTCCAGCGGCAGGCGACACATACTAATACAATTGATTCTCTCACTTTTGATTATAAATTGTTATTAATTAATATTAAATGCAGCATAGTTGACTTTTAAAACCATAACAATAACTTTCAGAAGAATGACTTTGAGAATAATCCAAGCATAAAATTAATACATGTTTCAAACTTTCGCTGCAACTTTGTCCTGAAACAAGCAATCGCCCGAAAAATTGCCAACCCGCAGTCAGTGGACGCTTGAGCCAGATTTCATCATCGAAGCAAAAATAAACATTTAAGAGATTTAATTTCCGCATGTCGGAATGTGGTAACACCAGATAACCCACTTTGGCCAAGCTGCTAATAGATTATTAAGAATTGAATTCGATATATACTCACTAATGTACATATACATAATCATATTTATATTTGTTTGTGTCGTGACAAAATTTGAGCTCTTCGAAAATCAATACATTAGTTGTCAGAGAAAATCAAAATCATAAATATTATGAACGAATCTAGAGCTGATTATATAATCTTCAGAAGAAAGTAAAATTTGATCGAAATTATTTTTGGCTTATTTGAAAAGATCTAATTCAGCTAGACTAAATAAATAAGTAGTTTTTTGATAATAAAGAAAGTAAGTTATTAAATGTGAGCTAGTCAGCAAGAAAACTGATTGTAATCCTCAAATACCCAATATCTACTTTGAGACCAAAGGCTATGTTCCCCATTGTGTTTGTATCGCACATTTAAACTCAATTTTATTAAATCGCAGACTGCATTTAAGACAACTTGGCTTTAATCTGTCTTTAACAAGGTACTTAAATGGCTGAAAAATTTGATGTTAATCGAAATCAAACTTGAAGGTAAATTAAGGTATCTGTTTGAAAACTCACAAGAAATTTAATTAATTAAATTAATTAATCGACACAATGGGCAGTTGTACTCGCTACCCATAAAATAGTCAAGAGGCTTAACTGCAGGGCAAAAACGAACACATATCGAAAGAACATATTGTAATCTGAACGCTTCGCAGTTTATGTGCAACCGCGAAAAACGACAACCGAAAAGCCTCAAACTATTTGTCTCATCTCAACGAAACCGACTTAGTTGTCCACGCATTTAAATTTTGTTTCTATTTTTGTCTCTACATATGTTCTTTCGGTTTCAAGGTTGAACAAGTTTAAAACAACCAACCCAAAAATTAAATTAAAATTAGACAAAACAAGGCAACAACAACAACTAACTACTGTGAAAAAAAATCAGAAATCTTTTAAACACATTTGATTTGACTGATCTCCGAAACTCAGCGACCCACCAATCCAGCGCTGAACTGGCCAGTCAACCAGCCAGGCAGCGAGCCACGCAGCTAGCCAAGCCAGTAACAGTATTGAAGAAGTAAGTGACTCTTTGAAATTTTCTGCGTTTTTTGTTATTAAACACCAAGCCAAATGCGATAATAAAAAAGTCGCAGCAGCACATCTGCAGAAGATATTTATTAGCTTTAATTTTAATTTTATTAAAATGCTTTAAACTAGTTTATTGTGCGCTTCTGCCCAAAAACCAAAAAAAAACAAAAGCCAATCAAGTTTACCTCGAGAGCCACCAAACTTTGAACAATATAACCAAAAATGAATAAAACAGCAACAAACATGTGTGTTTAAAAATTCAAATTCAAATTCAAATTTTAATAATACTTACTAAAGCCGTAGACTTAGAAGTTTGGAAAAAAATCTCGCAAATATTATAAGCGATTTAGCCTTAGGTATTAGGCAAAAGCAAGAACAAAAAATAAACACCCGACTGACGACGATTCATAGTTGGTCACAGCACAAATATTATATTATTCCACACGTGGTCTTACAAAGAAGGAAAAATCAGCGCTTTGTGACGCACGGGCAGCGCAACCTACGATGGAGATGTCAATCCCGTCCAGGGCTCACACTATTCGAACATATATTGACATTTATGAGTTTATAAAATAATATAACATCCTTTTTACTTCAGACTATTTGATAGAACAATCCTCAAACCAGTTGAACATAGTCTAATATCTACTTTATATCTGAAATGGCTAGTCAGCGTAGAGTTATATATGAGGCTATCATTGTCTGTAATCCTGAAAAAATTTAAATGGACTTTCTTTCAACATGAGTTTCTTTCAGAGAACCCAAAGCTTTGGAGATCCTTAAACCTGCAGATTTCTATTAATGATTTTGTACATCTTTATCGATATATTACCGAAATCGTTTGAATTTAATATTAATCGAGCTCAACTCAATCATATATAAAATGTATCGAAATATCGTACACTGAATACATATCATGTATATATTTCGTTGATTTGCGCATCACTAGCACACAAGCTCAATTTAAATGTGTTAATTTTCAATTTATTTAAAATTAGATATAATTAGCTAACATAAATATCAACCAACTAGTCTGAGGTATTTTAAATGAAGCTAAGAATGTAGAAGGTCGTTGAAACAACTCAAATATATACCCACTTATACACATACATATATGTGTGTGCTTGAGTGTGGGGCAAACTGGAATTATATAACATATTTGTTCGGCGAATATCTTACATTGCTACCATAGATTATTGAGCGTTAAGGACAAGCGAACTGCGATTTTGCTCTAATCTGCTTTTTGTCACGTAGAGTTTTTTTGCAAATCATTGCTAATTTTCATATTTCAGAAATATTTGTATTTCCCCCATTACCATGGCCGGAAATGACACTCGTCCACTACGTGTTGTTTTAAGAATATTTTCCGGTAAATTCCTCGATGCAATGAAAATGCGAGTTAAATATTTTGATTAAATCATTTCCCTATGAATTCAATTTTAATATTTTATCAAACACCTACACGAGTCACGATAAACTAACTATTTCATAAAACATTTTTAAGGTGGTTATTTTCATAGAGGATATTCTAATTTGAGACGTATATCTCTTATCTCACTTGTTGTGACTATGATTCTGGCCTTTGCTATAGGGTATTATTTACGTTCCAAAATAAAAAAAGCAACTTCCGTGAATCACAATGTTGTAGAAAAATGTGGAGAGAAACATGCTGACACATATCAGGACCCTATCTGGCAGTGCTGTGAGTAGATATTCGACTTATGACACCTTAACTCTCCAATGTATTTAACCCTATCCTAAGATCTTCACCTCACATCACATCTAACTTTACTTCATTTCACTTGATTACTTTCTTGACCTCATATGACCTAAAATAATGTTATTGGAGCAGTCGAAATTTCAGGACCTGGAAAAATTTACTTTCACCAAACATTTTACTTGTTACCATTTTTTTTATATATGATATTATAACCTGATATTATTTTGAAATTAAGGGGTTTTATGGGTTCTACGGCTACAAAAAATCGGGTTTTCGATATTGTCTTATTAAATTCTACATATCTAGAATAATACCATAAAATTGTCAATTGTCGGGTAATAGTTTTGGAGATACAGTCTGAAGAAGTTGCCTGCTCCAGGGTAACTTTATTAACACTCAAATCTTTAAATTAGCTTTTCTTAACACTTTTGAAACCAAATTCTCGATTCTCAAGATTTTTTGAGAATTACTCAAACGATCTTAAGACAGGTCTTCGAGATTCAATTTCAAAAGACTTCAGAACAAAATAACCGCGAAGATTTAGCCAACTATTTCTACTGTTGTCAAAGCTGAAAACATGTAATCCCTTAAGTTAGCTTTTCCACACATATACACACACGACACTATAATATCACATTCCTGTATTCACATGATTTAAATTCCTTCGTCCAAGACCGAAGCTAAAAACCGTGACGATGAAAACTGAAGGCTAAACGGAAAAGTGAGTGAAGTGAGCATAAACATAAGAAATAATAACGGTTCCTCACATAAAATTGATCAAAGGTCTAACTTGGTGAAGATTCATATGTTTAAATTACGCAGGCTCAACCCAAACAGAAAATGAAATTGAAAGCATACCTACAATCACCAGCATCAAAAGCGAAAGTGCCCAAGCCATCCGAACTAATTAATTGCCATTTCATTGCATAAATTGTTTATTTTGTTGTGGATGGTTGTATGGGTTAAGTGCACAGTTAATTATGCAAGTGTATCGAAAAACCGGAAATGAATCTTAAGAAGCGTAACTAGTTTGAGCTAGAATAGCAAAATAAAATCAAAAACACATAAATTCGAAAGCGAATACTTAAACGTGCGCTTGAATGTGTTTAACGGTGATTTCATACTTGCCAACGCTCCGCAATTCTTCATGCCATACATTAAAAGGCTTTCAACACATCTGTTTGTTTCTCAATGTCTTTCAATTTATTTAATTTATTCAATTTTAGTAGAATTGTTTCTCACATTATTTTTCGTTGCATTCTTTAGTTAGCGCAGCCCGCAGAAGTGAGGCTTTTGGTTTTTCACTTTATAAATACAGGATACGGATATAACGGTTCATAAGTGTTTCTCCTTATTGTTAGTAAAACTTATTCTCGATTACATACATATTTCATAATTTCGATTAACAATTTTTCTTCCAAAGCCTTTGCTTCAGTGCATAAAATAATTCAGCCACGCCTTAAAATTGATTTTAAATAATTTGCGTTGCATACTTTTGCGCGCTCCGAAGGAAATATTCTTTAAATACAATCCTTAAGCTTACATTCCCTATTTTCGTATCTTCCTTTATTTAATTTCTTCATTTAATAATAATATTATAGTTCGGCGCTCGCGCCAACAACCGCCCTTTCTTAAGATTATCTATGAACAAAGAGATTTTCAGATTTTCATCGTAAACTTTAATTATCATTATGTAACTCGTGTTAGTCGTTTTAATCTGAACTCTTCAGTTAAAGCTTATACAAAATATCAATTCATTAATTTTAAGTTAGGTTAATTAAATATTTACAATGTCTTCAATTGAACTTAATTAAACGAGAGTAGTACTATGCGACAAGTATTGGAATTCAATTTGGAATTGTCTAGGTGTTTATGTATACATATTACACTACTACAACTACAACTACTAGATGTCTCATTACGTCTAATGCATTACTAGAATAACTACAAAGTAATTTTTATAACGAATATGTCTTGGGTACGGAAAAGTCTTTTGTTGTATGTGTGTATTAAATATTTGTATGTTGATGCTTCGTCGTGGCAGCCAAAGTGTGGCTGCCTCACAGCTCCGTGGAGTACTCCTGCGGATTCACTGTGAACTTCCGCCAGCAGATGTGATCCGCGCTGCCGTTCGTATTGTGTGGTGGCAATTTGGCGCCGGCGACACCTCCCACGAGAGCGCCGCCACCCACACTCACGACCGAGTGTCGGTTGTGCTCGGCCATGCTGGTGCTAGAGGAGCGCTTAACGTAGGCGGCGCTGTGCGGCCCATTTCCGCCGACTCGGCTCATCGGGTTGCGCGCGCCGCCATTGGCTGTGATGGCATTCGAGCTGCCGTATGTTATGGATTCGTTGGACGGTGTTATCTCGATGCGCGTCGCATGGCGGCCATCCTCCGAGAGTCTGCGTATGTACACAATCTCACGATGCTTATCGGCGTTGGCGGTGGGCGCACGCATGGCGTGCACGTGATTGGGCGGTGGTGGAGGAGGGCTGGGCAGCGATTCGTCCTCAAGCTGCTGATTCTGGTATTGTCTGTGTTGATCCATGTACTGTTGTTGCGGTTGCTGTTGTGCATTGCTACGTTGTTGCGGTTGAGCACGTGAGCGATTTGAATAACGTAGCGGCTTGCCATCACTGCTCTGGAAGGGCATAAACTGCTGTGACACACCTGGAAACTTGTCAACGCTAATATCCTCTTCGATAGCGGAATCGCCGAACATAGAGCCGCTGTAGTTGGGCGAACTGTTACCGGTGGTTGATTGCTTCCAGTTCTGCTGCGCGGCATGGCCGTTCGCATATTTACTAGAGCTAGAATATTGACCCTTCTTGATGGAGTGTGTGTAGTCGCGTGTACCGCGTCGACGAAGTGTGAAATCACGGCGCCCTGTATCTTGACACACCGAACGCCATTGCTTCCAAGCATGACGTGCCAAAGGATCGGTTGGTCCCCACTCTTTCGCCGGTTTGGAGGCCTCACAGATCATACCGAAGAAATTGTACTCAACTTGTCGGAATATCTGCACACAAGCTATAATGAAGATCACTGCCAGCGCGAGTAGAATGGGCGCCCAGCGTGGTACATATTCCGCGAGCAAATCAAACTGATCGTCATCCGAACACCACCACACCAACAGCGCGGTGAGTATAGCCGGGCATACGCACCACAGCCACATCCATCCTTTGAAGATCGGCCGTCCAATGGAGAATTCCAAGTCTGTGTAGATATTCTTGACGCCATAAATCCAACTGATCGCAATCAGCTCGAAGACAAGCGCCGTAATTAAGATTGTGCCAACGATACGCGTATCCAAAATGCGCGCAATTATGAATTTCGGCGCGGCCAACGATATGATTGTCATGACGAGCGCCACCAAGCTGATGATGTAATTCGGATGCCGCGGCACCAACCGTGTGACCGTATAAATGGACACCGTCATTGCCACAATAGCGGAAATCACAATCAACGCATAAATTAGTACGGGTATGATGCGTGCGATTAGCTCGTTGCTGGGACGATCATACATGACGCGATCGTACACGGCTGTGAGGGGCTTGAGCTCCTCAATCATGGAACCACTATTCGCCGAGAGATCGAATTGTACCATGAATAGTGTGACGGCAATTGCATTCACCAGCAGATTGAAGCACAGATAAACGATCGATGTGCGCACGGCGTCGCCTTTGTAGAGGAACTTCCCTGTGACGGCGGGCAAAGCGCCAAAGCCGCAGTTGGTGGCGAAGAGTACCTGCATCAAGGCGTTGAACCAGATGTTAGAGTCCATGAGTAGCGTCGAATCGAACGGCCAGAGATCGGGAAAGTAGGAGCGCTGGAAGGAGTTGTGCACTTCCCAGCCAGTGAGGCAACACAGCAGCAGGAAGCCCAGTATGCCAAAGAAGAAGAGGCTACGGCGCAGGAAACGGCCGTTGTGAGTGCTATTGGAGAGAGTGGCGGATTAGAAAAATTAGTTTATAGCATCACATAAATCGTAAAAATATATATATGTATATATAGTATTTTCTATTTCAACCGAAAAAAACTTAGTGACAAGTTACTAAGTGTTAGTATTAAATACATATATACACATATATCTGTTGTGATCGGCTTGTGTTTTAAGCTACGAATGAAGTATGGCTCATGATGTCAGATGAAAACATAAATTAATGTCAAATTCGGATATCAAACAAGTTTGTAATTAAAACGCAATTAAATAGATTTTTTTCCTTCGAATTGTGTTTGCGGTAAAAGCATAATTTTTATGTTTTATTTGACTGACAGAAGACAAAAAAGAGTAGTGACCAAGCGCTTGAGACAATGGAAAAGAAGAATTCACCAAAGTGACACAAACAATGGACTCATGCGTGTGAAAAGAAGCAGATTTAAATAATTTTTAAAAATAGAAAAGCAGCTAAATAGTTGCGGATTTATAAAATTTAACAAGACTTATGTCAAAAGCAAACAAACAAAAAATATTTACATGAAAATATTAGCTGGGAATAACCAAATTAATATGAAAGATGAAAGATTATGCGGATGTTCGCATCAATAAAATGTGTAAATGACTTGCTGAGGGTTCATGTCTGAATGTTCGTGATTGTGTGTGTGTGTGTGGGTGTGATTACAATGGCACCGAAAATATATTCATAAATATTTATTTAATTTGATGTTAAATTTGGTTATTTAAAGTGTATTCATGTCCAATAAATTAATTTGCATAAGTATCAATTACACTGTCCGCTCGCATTAAAATGTCTTATTTGTAGAAAAAGTGTGGATTTGAATAAAAAACTTATAAAACCGCAAAATAAACCATGGTACACGAACACGATAAAATTCTAAGGTGTTAATGCGTTCTTTTAGCATTTGGATTCTGTTGGATCCCCTCAATATATCATATTATTATACCCTAAACAGGGTATATTAAGTTTGTTACGAAGTTTGTAACACCCAGAAGGAAAAGTCAGAGGCCCTATAAAGTATATATGTGTATAAATGATCAGTATGTTGAAGTGGGTCGATTTAGCCATGTCCGTCTGTCTGTCTGTCTGTCCGTCCGTCCGTCTGTCTGTATATATACGAACTAGTCCTTCAGTTTTTAAGATATCGTTTTGAAATTTTGCAGATGTTATTTTCTCTTCAAGAAGCTGCTCATTTGTCGGAACTGCCGATATCGGACCACTATATCATAGCTGCCATACAAACTGAACTATCGAAACCAAGGGCTTGTATGGAAAACTTCCGCATTTTACTACATATCTTCACGAAATTCGGTGTGAGTTATTGTTCATAGAAATAATTTAATCTCCGAAAAAATTGTTAAGATCGGTTCACTATAGCATATAGCTGCCATACAAACCGATCGATCGGAATCATTGGCTTGTATGGAAAATTTTCGCATTTGACGTGGTAGCTTCACGAAATTTGACATGGATTACGGCTTAAGGTAACAATATAATCTCCGAAGAAATTGTTCAGATATATAACCTTAATGTAGCTGAGGGGTTCAATAGTGATTAAACTTTCAGACGGTATTGGAGTACTTTAATTTCTCCTTTACAACACCTATAAAAAATAACATTCTCGATTAAATAAATAAAAAGTGCTTGACTGTCATTTTGAGTCTTCCGTGAAATGAATGATTTTAATATAATTAAAACTTCAACGATCGAAGCAAAAGTAATCATTCTATAATGTTTGCAATTAATTAACATTTAACTATACGTTTCAACATATCCAACGCACATAATCAATTAATGCACTGATTTAGACAAATGCTAAATACCAAAAAAATTAAAAGAAATAAATTTAAACTTTTTCCCCTTCATCGTCAGCCATTTATCAATTAGTTCAGTTAGATAATCAATTAATTTACGTTTCACCAACGAAACACACAAAATACTCACCACAGCATGACCACAATCCAAATGCCGATCAGTCCAACGGCCAGCATGCCAAAGTACATGGGATTCTCCCAAAACGGCGTTAAGAACGTGCGCTGCAAGCATTCTTGTCCGCTGTTGCCAGTCACTGTGTAGCCATTCTGTATGATTAGAGCAATCGGCAAAAAGAAGCAACAAATAAAACAAAAATATTATTAACCGCAAACGAGCGCAAATAACCGTAATAAAAATCCAATAAATATGTGAAATAGCCAATTAATCACTGCTGCAGCCCAAAATGATTTGTTCGCGCAATCAGTCACGGTCGCAATCAGCGTGCGTCCGCATAAGACAGCAGCAGCGGCAGCGATTGGCTACAATAGCAATAACTTACCAGCGCCAACTTCACGTTGCCCACACACTCCCGAAAAGGCAGCGAGTCGAAGATGAACATGCCGATGTAGGCCACCGCCAAGACCGCTTGCAGCGACACCCAAATCGTCGACAGCCATGACGCGAAGCGGCTGATGATGCAGGCGCCTGCGGAAGAGAATAGAGAAGAGCATGGAAATGTATGAGAACTATTGTTTCGAATCAAGAAGAGAGTGATCATAGTTGGATGAGGTTGTTATTAAATAGTTTATGTGCGTTTCATCTCATAAAGTATTATTTCCATATACATGTATGTATATAATATAAACAACACAGTGCAACAAGATCTACTATTTTAAAGTAGCGAACTTATATACATTGGAATTTGGGTTTATGTTCCAAAAATTTACTTTCTCGGAACATTGTAACATTACAAAAGTCTGCAGAATTCCCCACTGACTCTTTTTGGAATCAATCTCTAAAAGTGATCTTTTCTGGTCAAGAGTGTCCATGAAAATACTCTCTCAAAATTTCGCAAAAATTCCATAAGTTTTTCCCGAGAGTTCGCCGTAAATAACATCTATTGCTATAAAGATTTTATCAACTCATCATTTTCCATCACATAAGGAATCTCGCTAGAAACATCTTAAATACGATAGTTTTCTAATTTCGAAATCGCCGTGAATATTTTCGAAAAAAAGGGCGATCACCAGTTTGTGTTCCGGCAGTTTGCCAAGTATTTATTATTTGCTCTCATTTTATGTGCAGCTTTTTGTGTGTGTTTTTGTTAAGTAGTTTTTCATCTTGCCATTTTAGTTGGTGTTTTTTTTTCGTTTCATTTTGCTAGAATTTATTCTCAAACATCTATTGGTTTTAATTTTTGCAGATCCACTTCGCCGTCGCTTTGGCCCTTTGTACTCTCGTCTTTTCGGGGAGAGTCTCGCGCTCTCACTCTCGCTCGCTCGTTTTAGCTCGACTAGCTCGCAACAACGCTCGGCCCTACAAGCACAGCAGCACCGTTCGGCTTTGCGCCTTCGTGTGTGTGTTGTGTTGTTGCCGTTGTTGTTGCGTGCAGCGTCAACTGCTGCCAGCACGACAGCGAATGTGGACTTTCGTTTTTACACAAACGGGACACACGGATGCGATTTTGCGATTTTTGCGATTTTTATTAGAGTTACTAGTTGTATATGCGTTTCCTGGTATTTTTGAAGTTGAATTTCCACATTTGCACATTGGCTTTCGTGTTCGTGTTCGTTTTGCTTTTGCTTTTTGCTTTTTGCATCTGTTTAAATCTGATTGGGTTTGCTTTTCGCAAATGATTCATTGATTTTTATATGTATCGGTATCGGTTCGTTTATCGTTTATCGTTTGCCCACAATGGAGATTTTGCCTTAAGAGTCAGATTCAATTTTTGCTTTGCTTGGTGTGTGTCGATTTCAACTGTAAATCATTTGCCATTTTAGTTGTGACGAAAGTTTCATGTTCGTTTGTATGTAGAGAATGTTGAATTCATTTCATTTTAATTGCCAGTTTTCTAGTTTTTTCAGTTTGTTTTAGTAGTTACTCAGTTGCTTTTTGTTAGTTAGTTTGTTTGTTGTTGTTGTTAGTTAGGTGGCACAATTTGGAAACGGGTTGTGCCCAACCGCTAAGGTCTGCGGAACACCAGACCGCCCGAGAGCTGAGCGAATGGATGTCCTATTTGTGCCGCGTTGCAAGGAAAAGACACCCGTGAATTGCAGCCGCGTTGCAACGGCAATGAAAATCGGGACAGCATCTGGTTGGCGCCCAGTGGGTGGCTGGACGTCTTTCAGTGGATTGGTCCTTGCATGCTGTGTCCTGCGTGCAGCCGCCACCCACTCTCCGCAGCTGTTGCATGCGCACTGCATGGATGCGAGGCTGCGTGCATGTGTGTGTTCGCTGTGCAAGCTAGCCGAATGCTCTTGCTACCGAGACGAGTGGCTGCTGCTGGCTCTGGCTTGAAATGAAACGAAGTGCTCCATTGGCTGTACATACGATTGCATAGCCAGACACAAAGGCATAACTTTCAGCGAATAAATGCACTTGCGCTTTGTTTTTGTCCGAGTTGAAGTTCTTGAGACTACGAAGAGCGTAAAGCGAATTTAATGGAAGTACGTATTATCAAATTCTATAACAGACGAGTGGGCAAGTATACGCTCTGAAACCATTTTCTTTAGAATTTTTCAAGAAGAAGATTATCCATAACCGATTGCACATAAGCATGCGTATGTATTCACATACACTATCACAGGGCATCATGCAATGTATGTGTTTCACAACCGGAAAAGAATTTCAACCAACACCAACGCAGAAGAATATCTTGTGAGCAACCCTGCGGCAAAATACCGCTCATTCACAAATCGTTGCATACTTTTAGGCAAACGCTTATATAGTGGCTTAAAGTAGCGGAAATGGATGTTACCACTTATTTGTCTCTATTTTTAACTCCACACACTGAATGACCAGTCATACTATAAACGTCTACATATGCTCTTTTCAAAATATACATATATCGCCAGAGAATTCAAACAAACACGTCAAGCGTCGTCATCTTTATGATTATTAAAGCTAATTCTTCTCTTTTTCTTTTCTAATTCTTTTCATTTTAGAGCTTCAATATTTGAAATACAACGCTTAGAGCCAAATTTTGCATACTTTGACTTGACTTCAATCAACACTAAGAATTCGGTTACAATTTACCAATTTAAAAACTGTCTTACAGTCTTACATTTTCTTAAAAAACTAAAATTTAGTTCAAGGGAATTCTATTATTTTTCTGTTATTAATTTTTGAAAAATTTATACGCTTATATAAACATGAGAAATCCACAACCAACACATATGGAGCAAAATAATTGCCATTTGACGTCGAATATTAAAATTTATTTCCCACGATGTGGTGTTAATGAATTTAAATTGATTTCTCTTCATTTCATCTTTAACAACTGTATACCTACACAATCGTGTAAGCGCACGATTTGCTCCACATTTATCAGACACACACTTTTATTACTTTAACATTTATCTAAATTCGTTGGTGTTGGCCTTTTATTACACTTCTTTCACTTACCTTTAAATATGGGCGAGGCGGTCCATGTGTGCGCTGCACTTTGGCCCAAAAATTGTCCCACTGATATCTCCAGCAAGATGATTGGCAAACCGACTAGAAACAATAGCGTTATGTATGGAATCAAATACGACGAGCCGTATTTGTCCAGTTCTCGGGGGAAGCGCACGATGTTGGCGTAGGTGACGTTCAAGCAGATGCACAGCACGAGCCCACGGAATATCGAGCATTTTGTCTGAAACGGAAGAGAAGGTGGAAAATATTAGATTTTATTGTTTTTTTACAATTTTATTATATCGAGATTATTTGAAAAACGTGGAAATGAGTTCACAACTTAAGTGATAACTAATTTCTCGGTTTTATTAATATTTTTTTTATTTAAGGGTTGATTGTTTAGTTCGTTGAGGAAAAGGTCTTTTATGTAGTTTCATAATTTTTGATTTGTAGCCCACAAAGCTCATGTGATCAGGTCAAGAGTTTTGAGAATATTTGAAGATTAAGAAATGTATGGGTTTCCTTTTTCATATTTGCGAATGCATTTATGTCAATCTCGGCCCACTGTGCGGCGCGTCATTTAATGACAACAAGCAGCAGGCATAACTGCGCCAATAAAAGTAACACCAACTAAGGTAATTGCAGTAATGAAGAGGCACAAATCCACGCTGTGCCTGCATATGAGCCGATATTAAGTTGGGGAGAAATTGAAAGTTTGCGGTTTTAAGCCGCGTTGAGGCTGAAAGTCTTCAAAGACACGCAAGACAACCGGAAGATGGAAGATGGGTGAAGGGAGACAATTGTGCTGCTAAATAAATGTAAATGTAAATGCGACCAAAATGCCGAGGGAAACGCTTAAGAGAATGTGGAAAATAAAGAAATGCTTCAGAAATTGCAGCCCAATTTAGTACGAGTGCGCGTTTACCTCAATTTAGCAGCTTTCAGAGCTCAACAAAGAAAGTGACAGCGCCGCGCAGCGAATGATATTACAAAATAATTAAATGTAGCTCAACAAAGGCGTGGAAATAATTTACTTTCACACCAGCTTAGCAGCTGGGCGTGTGCTTATGTGTGTGTGCCTCTTTCTCTTCGCTTGAGAAGAATTTGAAACTCGCGAAAAGACAAAAATAATCACCTCTAGACTAAACAAAAAGCCAACAACAACTTCGATTTACTGCACCCGACTACGTGAGTGCTAAAATGGCACTTAAGCAAAACTTGTTAGAATCGGCTTACGAAATTCGCAATAAACTGAAACGAGTGACCATAGACGAATAAGAAAACACAAACACAACCAACAATAGCGTTATGCAAACCGACATATTAGCAAGTAAATGTGCAAAAAAGCAATTAACCACAAGCAATGGAAAGACGGGGCGGAAGGGGGGAAGAAGCTGCACTAAAACGCCCATTAAGTGGATTTAGGGACCGAGTGATGCGTCTAAGTCTCTTTTGATACTCATTAATAAGCATGTGATGAATAAAAAATCTTTTCCGAGGATTGAGAAAAATATGAGATCCACTTTATCTAATTTGAATTGCCCTTTTACTTTATTTTAGTTTTATTTGAGAATAATGTTCCAATTTAATTTCACTTTTTGCTTTATTATTGCTTTTTTTCTCGCACTAAAGTACTATTTTTGCACTTTTCGTGCTTCTTCCAGCTGTCATTGATCAAAAGATCACTGCCAGCGACCTCAATTTACCGAATTCGACACAAAGTGTCTTTTTGTTTTCGCGCATCTTTGCGTAGAAGCAATAAAATGAGCACTTTAAAGCGTTGAACGGCAATTATTCACAGGTTTGTCACGGTATTGTAATCGTATCGATGAGTACACAAAAGTTTTTATTCAACACCATGGGTGTATGTAAATGTTTGTGTGTGTGTTCCACCTTTCCTTTACTACTGCTCATTTGACATTCTCTTCCCAGGCATTGCATTCACAGCAATGTTCACGGTGAACAATTCGCCAAATGGCAGACAGACAGACGATTTGACGCTGTCAATGACTTCAAGTGAAATGAACCGAACACGGTAATCCAATAGCGATCACTATCATTTATTAGCCATCAGCGGAGTCAGTCATCAGCGATATAAAAACGGAATGAGTAAGTATGTCTGTGTATGCACAAATTTCTGTGAAATATAGACTAATGAGAAGGGAGGGTTACAAGGAGGTCTCGTTTGGTCAGGGATTTGCAAAAGTTTTCGTTGATATAAAATCATATTTAATGAATATCGTGACTTTGGGAAATGAGAAGAGCTTCAAAACTTATTTATGCTTTCCCTCTAACTTTTTTCCAAAAAATATTTTTCCAAATTTTTTAAAATTATATAAGTGTTTTCCTTACAGGTTCCTCAGTAAACTATGGGGAGTCAAGCGGTAAGATAGACACCCATTCGTTTCGTAGCTACCGCAACATAATCAAATCGCTTAAAATTAATGATCAATGCACTCATTGTTGTTGGTTATGTAATAACGTAAGATATTTATTACACATTTCATAAAACACCAAATCATTTTATACATTATTACTTAAAGCGCTTTTAAATGTTGTAATGCTATTAAAGATGAGCAGAAGCATTTTCCGCATTTAATTGACTCGTAACTTTGTACGAATGAACACGAAACACTACAATTCACATAAATCAAACTCATCACACGCAACCACATAGGCCTAAAGTGAAATGATAAAGAAAATGCAATGCTAATAAACAATAATTAACCGTTAATGCACTCCGCACATCAGACACTTACTTTGCGATAATAACGGAATGGCACATCCTCATGCACGACGTATAGGTAATCTGCTAGATACTTTGTGGTTGGTATCTCCATCTTTGGGCAGATTTTGTAGCGTTTGTATGCGCAGAAGAATTTGTCATTTTCTGGCATTACTCGGCGCTTGTGGCAAATCGAACGCACACGTCGCTATGCTGCACGCCCGCAAAGTGCTTGAAAGTATTTTCCTTAATTATTATTATATGACTTCGTTATCACGTTTCGGCACTTTGACTTTTTTTTTGGCAATATAGTTTTTCCGTTATAAGAGGTCGCCATGCAGGTGAAAGTAAGCGAGTTATCATGCCTGGGTCGCTTAATGTTTATTTTTATTTTTATTTTTATTACTGTTATTATAACTTTTTATGTTTTTGCTTTTGATTTTCGAATTTCACATGTTAGCCCTGCTGAAAATATTAATTATTTCGTTAGACTTTCAACTAGCGCGAGCATTTGTCTTTGCTTGTGGTGAAAAGTATTATTTATATTTCATTATATTGTTTCTTATTTTATTTGTTTTTGTTATTTGTTTTTGTTTTTTGTTGTGTTTTGTGTGATTGCTTGCATTCATTTCACTTTCTTACATCACTTCGATGGGTGTTCGCACACGTAATGACCATAAGTTAACGACAAAAACTGAAAATATTTTGGCAATTTTCTTTCAATTTTTCATTCTTGTTTTTGTTTGTTCACCGTTTGGCGCATGCGTAGCCCAAATATTTAATGAGCAGGCGAGCCAAACGCAATTAGCACCTGCAGCAAAGTCGTTGCGCATGCGCAGTCAATAGTTAGCTCAAGTAAGCTAAGTAACGGACATGTACATGTGTGTGTTTGTATTATAAATTCATTTATTGTTGTTGTCATTAGGAATTTCAACAGTTGCTGTGAATTTCTTCGACATTTGATTACGATTTTGCCACAACAAATGAACTCGCTTAGGATTTTCTTCCGTGTGGGCGAGCGGCTTTGTTGATTGCGACGGAGTTGAGACAGTAGCAAAAAAAAGAAAACAAAAAAAAATTATAATAAAATCAACGTCAAGGCGAGATCCATCAGTCTGCTGCTAATAATGACAAATCTTTAACATTTTAAATATTTGGCAATGACGAAAGGCAATATCCGTTTAAATTGAGAGATTTTATACATAAGTTAATCGAATGACGTTTTGTTTGTGGCGTTTGTGTATTGTGGTACAAATACAATGAATTAATTAAAATTCATCTGGTTTGCTTTGAGTCAATTAATAAATTGACAACATTGACCGCTAACCTCTAATACACAAGCCAGATAGGCTTTAAGGGTGTCTTTATAACTTGCTTAAACCTTCAATTCATATTTTTGACAAAAGGGGGACCTCACGGAGAATTACTTCTCAACAACAGCATAAATTAATTAAAACTTTAATCTCCATCACATGGAGTTTTGTTAAAGGTTCCAGCGAACAAAATAAATATTATAAAAAGTATCTATTTACATTATTAATATTCCATAGCGCATGTACCCTCTATCAAAGCAGCCATCGACTGCTGTAGAATAGTGAACGCACCCTCTTTTACGCATTCATTCCAATTCGTTTGCCAAATTTGGTGTAAAAGGCATCAAGGCCTAAACCAGAATAAAGAAGCACAGAACAAAACGCACGCACCGAGAAACCCGAAATTCGCTTGCGTAAAAGAAGCACAACAGGCACAACCGGAAATTAATTAATTTGCCAACTTGAATATACATTTCCAATACTCAAATATTTAAAAACGAACACAAATACATACATCTACACTTGTATACGTTGCCAAATTGGTCAAAACATTGCATAGTTTCGAGTATAGTTCACTGACAGGGTTCCCCAATTGGTGTCGGTGACTCTTTGCGGCCGTTCTACTTAATATTTGGGTTATGCTTTATCATAAAAGGGAGTTTCAACTTCAATTGCTACCTGCCTTATTGTTGTAGTTGTCTGTATTTTGGAACATTTTCAAAGATATGTGCTGAAATATGTTAATATATGTTTCTTCTGACCCAAAATCTGGAGATAACTTTGTGTTTTGACCAAAACATATGCTTTGATAGCACTAGGTTTTTATGAAGTTTTCTGAAAGTATTATAGTTAAACACTATTTTATCAAAAAAAAATCAAAATTGTTACTTCCGAATTTATCGTCTCATACTTAATGACATTTTCAATTAACAAAAGCCAATCTTATTTCATTTCAACATCTGTTCAGCCTTATTGTAATACCCTTTATATTCGTATAACAAAAGTCAAATTGTTAATCAAACATTTGCCAATTCTACGAGTTTCAATTTCGATTTGTCTTTCATATTCTAATTTTATTCAGTTCATTTGCATTTGAATTTCTGTACAAACTTGTTCATTTATTCATTGCATTCGTCGTATTATTGTTAGGTCCGATCAATTCAAAGATGTTTGAGTGAAGCGCCAGAGTCACAGCCTGCACTTCGCAGTCTTATTTAAATTTAATTTATGCGCAATCTCACGTATTGCACAGACGAGTTGCGGTTTTTTAGTTGTTTCATTGTTTCGATCTGTTGCAAAAAGCATTTCTCTTTGTCCTACGACACGCCGAGTTGCGTCCTTGAAATGTTTTCATTTTTTATTTGAATAATTTAATTATGCAGATTTGCATTTCGTCTCTATTAATAGCAATCGACTGGTGTGACATCAACAAAACAATAAACACAGTTAAGTAAAATGAATACAAGTTGTGTAAATGTTATGGAAGTTCATACAAATGAGATCTCAAAGCAATTGGTTCCTGAATGAAGTGGAATAGAGGGAAATTAAAGAATCAAATCTGCTAACGACGGAATGCTTTGATCATGCACAATGAGTTAAAAAAAATTCAATTTGCAGACTTCAGTCTTCCGGACTTAGTATATGACTATTTTTCATATATTTATATTTTTTCGTTCCTATGTCATTCCGCCCATTTTCATTCCGTTTGTTTTAGCCGCATTTCCTTTATCAATTAAATTAAAATTGGTTCAATTCGCCTAACAAATAAATCACTAACACTAATCAGTTTATGCCATTTAAGTATGTTTTTTTTTTTAGTTTAATTTAATTATTTCCATTTTGGGTGTTCTTTTTTCTTGGTTTTTAGCCTTCATAGTCACTGCCAAAATAAGTAAGTTGACCGCAACGGCACCCATCGACCAAGCCAAACGAATTTGTCAAATGCCATTTTCGTCGTTATTTATGCTACGCGAGTTAGTCACCGGCTCTTTAACAGTCTTAAGAGTTAGTTTGTTTGCCTTTTTTATTAATTTTCTATTTCAATTTTACTTATCTACACACACACACGCATACATATATATATGTACAAGCGCGTGTATTTCGCACGAGCTTAGTGTTAAAGCACTTTTTGGTGAACCGTAGCACAACAAACACAACACACACTACGCACTTATCAGTTAATAATTAACAAGAACAACAATAACAAAAGTAAATGCGTACGCAATTTGTCCGAGCCGCACTGAGTCCATAAATGTCCACACAACAACAAACTGCGACTAAATGTTGAACTTTTATGAAATTCATATCAGCGCGCTTAAAACGAAAATTTACAATTTTGTATTTGTTGTTGTACACTCGCACATCATTTACATATACACAGTATCTTTATGCTTGTGTTTTTGTTTTTATTTTTGTTTTTGTGTGTGTGTGAGCGGCTCATGCTCAATATTAAATTGAATTAGACGAGCGTTAATTAAATTGAAGACGCCAGTTCGCACACGACATTTGAACTTCCACTAACAACAACAACAACAACAACGCACAATAAATGAAATAAGCACAGTGAAGAATAAGAATTGGAATTACACGGTGCCTAAAGTGTCTTTTAATTTTTATTATTTTTCTTTTTTGATTTTCATATTTTTTTTATTAAAGTGTCCGTTTGGACTACTGATCGCGTCCGAGATCGCGTTGTTAGGCGCTGAAGTTTCGGATGCCGTCAGCACGCGCATCTGTCCACCACTTCGGCTGAGCAACGCCTGACCGGGCCGCAGTGGCGAAACGCGCACAGAGCTCTACTGCAACGCAAGATGTTTTTTTCCGCGCAGCCGGTTTCGTTGCTGTTCAGCTCTTTTCGGCTGGTCATTGCCAAATAACTGTTGATCAACAATAGGCGAATAGTCGTTGTCACGGTCACCGTTGCTTGCTTGCACCAATGCGCTGCTTTCGCTTTAAACCGCAACTGCGACCGCCGCCTCGCGGCCTAAGGCCAGTCAAAGTCGCAGCTTCAATTTACGATTTTTTCCGTATCGTCATTAAGAATTCTTTATGAAATTCACCGAATTTTATTTATGTTTTTAATGTGCTTAATTCTTTACTACTACTCTTGCTGCTTGCCTTCAACGCTTTCAATGGCGGTGCGCAGCACTTCTTTGTTAGAATTTTCACACACAACAATTATTTTCATATGTATTTATTGTTATTGTTTTTTTGCAGTTTTGCGTCGATTTTCTATGTTAGACATTACCGCGCCGCTGGAACAACAGACACTCGCTCTCACCGGGTTAGACCGAACTGACGGCGCATGCAAGAGCGCTGCGGACCCAAAGCCCAGCAGACAATAAACCAATGCCTCCGATGTGCCACCGACGTAGGTTCACTTGTACGTACACACCATCAGCTATCCAGCGAGCCACACACGTTACAACGCGCGGTTTGTCTGTCGGCGTGTGCACAAACAATCACCGCACACGCATTCTCCCTAATTGGCTGGCTGGAAACTGAAAACTGAAAAACAGCGGTAAACAAGAGAGTCGCGGCACGCGGCTTTACACTTTTGGTAACACAGACCGCCACTGCGAACTCACTTGGCTTGGCCTGGCTGGGCGGCACAAACGCCAGTTGTACTGACTAACACAGCGACGGCTTCAGTGTCGACGTCGGAGGCTCAAAGTTGCCCGAAGGCTTCATAAATAAACTCCAATATCATATAATGTTTTAAAGAAAAACTTAACGATCGCGGCTTTTTCTCATTCGCTCGCTCGCTCGCTCGCTCACCACTGCGTCACTCGTTCGAAACGCTACCGCCGACTAAGCGACTTCGCGGCTGTCTAGTTCAGCTGGCTGGCGTGCTGTGCCGTGTTGTGTTGTGCCGGCCAACTAATCGCTTGCTTCTACTTCTCCATCAATGCTCCGTTCATACACACACACACTCACACGTGCTTACGAGGTCTTCGCATGCCTCGCGCTTTGCTCTGTTTTGTTTCCGCTCTTCTGGTAATTGCTACCGCGCGCCCCCTCTACCCATCGACACTCAGATTCACCATGCGCCGCCGCCGGCTTGGCTTTCTTACCCACAAGTCTAATAGTCTCGAGCAAAATTATGAAAAATCATGCCTCACACATGCACACCTTCGAAATGCTCATACACATGTATGTGTGTGTGTGTGCTTTCTTTCATTCATACAATTATTGTTTTTCCCTTTACTTTTCACATTCGATAATTAGCCGTTTTGCGATACACTATCTGTTGCTTCGTACTCAGAGCACACACAGTGTGAGCTAAAAGTATGCGCTACAAGTGCTCAATGCTAGAATGAGGTTTTAGGTCTTGTTATTATATTTTCTATTATATTTTAGTGTATCTTTTGGAATGGGATGAAGACTATTAGCAAATGAAATAAAATTGTGTATTTTGATACAAATCTTTACTATCGCTCTCACCTTAAGATCTTTCAGACTGAAAATTTTAAAATCTGGCGATGAAAAAGACTTAAGCTTGAGACTAATTTAACGATCCCCCTGATTGAAAGCTAAACAGTTCAAATACTGGCAATCTCAGTAAAGTAGACTTCCAGAAACACTTTACAACATTATCACAGAATTTTTATAAATAATAATATTATTATTAAATTTTATTTCGTTTTTACGTCATGATAGAATGGAATTCAAAATCAAAACAATGGCTTTGTAGTAAAACCCGTTAACCGTTATATCGCCATTATTATTAGATTTGTTCTTGAATTTATTCGCTAAACTCTTTAATTGACACTATTGTTTCTCGTTGCTGACGAAATTTAGTTGGCTTTTCTTAATACGAACATAATTTATGCGCAAATAACAAGAAAAAGTCGTAAACAACGTTAGAGTGTCCGGCATATAAGGTTATACATCATGTCAACTTAACTGTCGTTAAGTAGGTGTCCACAACTTTTTATGGAAATTAATATACGATTCGGTCATTAAGTGTTGACTTATTTAAAGGTTGAAGCTTTTTATGAGTACACTAAGAACATTTGCAGAAATTCTTTTTAACGAAATCTCAATTTATATAAAAATATCATTAATTTAGAATTTTATTTGACTGCATGGATAAATTTGGTAAAAACAAATATTTGAGTTCATCGAACTCGTAATTGATAAACTACAATAGCAAATGGTCACATCTCAGAAGTTTGTAGAGGGATTCTATTACCTCTCGGACTTTATCCCAAGTTTAATAATTTTACGAAATCTTATGGCAAGGCTTAAAGCTCAAAAAAGATTATTAAAAAATATAATTCCTTTGAATTATTTTAAACTGAGAATGCCGCCATTTTCTTATGGCTTATATCACTGTGCCTCGCGGTGTTGTAATGCGACGTTTGCATGTCTGCAACAATGATTCTTCATGTTCGATGCATCCGAGCGCGGCTCTTCAACATTAAAGACACAACACGATGCAACATGGTCACAATTCACTGATTCCTCTGCATGCCTCCAAACTCGATTTTTTACTTATTTCTACGAGCATTCGCGATGTATGCTATTCGATGTGATTGTGTTTGTAAATCTCTTGATATCTATATCGACGTTTTTAGGATGGCACTTTAGGGCATGACTACATCTTTCCAAATTTTTAACAGTTTTCTTTGCAATTATGAATTAGAACCCAAAAAATCGTAATTTAGAAGACAGAGCGCCTAAAATCAAGAATTGAAGAGAGCAAAAAGTGCTTTCCAAAAGCAATTCATTGATCTTTCGGAGGCAATTAAAACCTTAAAAATACATCCATTGCGCGACCCTAGTATGCAGAAAATATGAATTTGTAAAAAATGTGTCCACGAACGGTAAAAACTGCGCATGCATCAAAAATGGAAAACAACAAAGCAACAATATCACTGCAATTCGAATTTAAGATCTTTGTAATCTAACAAAATAATGAATTATAATGGAGCAAGAAGAGGAAGTCAAGTTGGCAAAGTACTACATAAATGGTGAAGTGCCGCTATGCACAACGGTAAATGAGCATTGAGCATCGCTGCACCGATGAAACTGCCAGCTGAGAGGGGGTGAGCAAGGCCGAGCACAGCAAGGCCGCCGTAGTCTCACACAGTAATTTGTAATCGGTGTGTATACGTGAGTGTTTGTTGTTGTTTGTAAAAGCTTTTGCAGTACTAATTGCATGCATAAATATTTTCATAAATATTTCCACGCATATACACAGGTGTGTGTGTGTGTGAGTGTGTGCTAGTACCTAATTGCGCAATCCAAAGACAGCCGGGTTTGTAATTAAACTGATTAAAATGCGCAAATGCAGTAGCTTCTTCTTCATGTTTAATCATTTTTAAACACTTCTCGGCACGCAAGCGCCAATGGGCGAGCGTTAAAAGTTCATTTGCTTTTGCACGAATACTTTTAAGTACATACTGTCGCTACTAAGTGGTGGATATGTGTAAGTACAAGCACAATGCTGCAGTAAATAGAACTTGCAGAGCGATGGAAATCATGTTTCTTTCTAACCGAAGCATGTTCTTTCTGAAGCAACGCGCACACACGACAAAGGTAACACCAAACCAAATACAACAAAACCAAATGCAAATGCAATCTTATAATCGTTAATCTAGCTCAAAGTCGTAACAGAACATTACCATATGAAGAGCACAGGCATGCAGAAGATGTTTTGAACATGCAACAACAACAATTATCGAAGATTATAGAATAAACAAGTAAGGAAGGGCTAAGTTCGGGTGTAACCGAACATTTTATACTCTCGCAATTTATTTATTTAACTTAATTAATATTATATAATACACAATTTGACCCACATATTCGTCATATATATTGTATAAAGTCCATTGAAAGTTGGAAACCATAATATTAGGTTAGAAGCACCGAGGTCCTCGTGTTCGATATATGGGGCCTTAAAAACCTATGGTCCGATTTCGGCGATTTTTAGAATAGGGCTGCCACACTATTAACATAGTATTTGTGCAAAGTTCTGCACCGATATCTTCACTAGTACTTACTTTATATATTGTAAAGTAAACCATTCAGATTGTCTTCAAAGTTCGGGTATATAGGAAGTAGACGTGGTTGTGAAGCGATTTGTCTAATTTTCACAACATATTATTGGGAGGTAAGGAAACTATTACAAACCAAGTTTCATTGAAATCGGTCGAGTAGTTCCTGAGATATGGTTTTTGACCCATAAGTGGGCGATGCCACGCCCATTTTCCATTTTGTAAAAAAATCTGAGTGCAGCTTCCACCTGCCATTTCTTATGTGAAATTTAGTGTTTCTGACGTTTTTCGTTAGTGAGTTAACCCACTTTTAGTAATTTTCAACCTAACTTTTGTATGGGAGGTGGGCGTGGTTATGACCCGATTTCTTTCATTTTTGGACTGTATTAGGAAATGGCAAAAAAAAACGACTGCCGAAAGTTTGGTTTATATAGCTCTATTGGTTTGCGAGATATGTATAAAAAACTTAGTAGGGGGCGGGGCCACGCCCACTTCCCCAAAAAAATTACATCCAAATATGCCCCTTCATAGTACGATCCTTCATACCAAATTTTATTTCCATAGCTTTATTTATGGCTTAGTTATGGCACTTTATGTGTTTTCGGTTTTCGCCATTTTGTGGGCGTGGCAGTGGTCCGATTTTGCTCATTTTCGAAAGCAACCTTCCTATGGTGCCAAGAAATAAGTGTGCCAAGTTTCATCAAGATATCTTAATTTTTACTCAAGTTACAGCTTGCACAGACGGACGGACGGACGGACAGACAGACATTCGGATTTGAACTCCACTCTTCACCCTGATCACTTTGGTATATATAACCCTATATCTAACTCGTTTAGTTTTGGGTGTTACAAACAACCGTTATGTGAACAAAACTATAATACTCTCTTTAGCAACTTTTGTTGCGAGAGTATAAAAAGTAATTAAGAAATAGTGGAAAATGGCATTTATGCTCATAGTTAGAAATGAGCTTACATCCTTGTTAGCAACGCCGCTTTGGATACTCAAACACCTAATAATAATGGTATTCCCAGAACTCAAGAGAATGCTCGCTGTAAAGAAATATAGCGGCACTGAAATGAGTTGTTCTCGATATTGAGAACTACTTTGAAAGAAAAAACCATCCGCACTGCAAACATTGTACCGAAAAGTTGAAAGAGTCGGTATGGTTTTTCAACATTCGAGGTAAGTACACGCAGTGTCACGCATGTCGCATGAATAATTCATTGAATAACCCATCCACGCACCACTCTAATAAACATCAAATATTGTTCATATTACTTCAGCAAATAATTGGAAATTAAGAAAGCACTCAGAGCACTTAGAGGTGTGGTAGAAATATATATATTTTCGACTACTTGAATTACAGCAAAACCAACAACTTTACATATTTAATATGATTTATTTACATTTCGGCAGTCTACGACATGGGTCTCTCTACAAAAACAAAAATCGATTTGAATATAATAACCAGATTATTTTTATGAAAAAGCCGTTGACGCATTAGTGATTCAAAACAAACAAAATTATTTTGGAAACGAGCAGAATGCGAAAAGTGTTAAACGCCCGGAGCGACGAAAGTTAAGTTTACGTTTTTTTTCTTCAATTTCTAGGTGTGTTGTGTGTTGTTTGTCTGGTTAAGAATGCTAAATACCCCAAAGAGGCACACTTTTACTTATTAATAACTTTCAGTGGAATAGCTATAGCTATTTGCATATTAGCGGCGACTTCAGTTGAGCACAAAATGCTAATTGAATGTTTGTCTTATATTTAATTATATATGTATGTATGTTGGAAGTGTTGTTGTATATGGAAAAATTATAACCGAGAGGTTAATGTAAAAATTATTCAACTCTGTTCGAATAGACTCATCTTTGCTATATTTTGCAGAAACCGCTCGGGTTTTAAATTTTCAAATAACTGTTACTTTGAATTTTATAGAATTTTTTTAAATTATTTTAGGCGAAGTTGGCATCCCTGCTCCGCTTAATCATTGTATTGAAGCGCATTTAGGTTCTTCCTTTCACTATCTTTGAAGAGTCGGTGAAGGATGACCGTTATAATGTAATGAAATACATCTCATCATCCAACTTATGGAAATAATTCAAAATGCAAAACCAAAACAAGATATCACAGACGCAATGACAAGTAGGGCCAAATCGAGAGCAGAGCATATTCATACACATGTATTTACATATGACAATAAACAGGGTGATATATGAATGGGCTGTAGTGAATTCATGCACGGATACGCATCGGCGAATATTCAGTTAGAGTGACAAATCATGTTGTCTTAGACTGGTATGTGTGTGTATGTGGTTCTCAACATGCACTGCAGGAAATTTATCTCCTTAACTTGTCTGTAACTTCACTTAAAATGAGGCAAGGTATTTCGAAGTGTATTTATTATGCTCTTCAGTAATATAAATAAATAAAAACTTGTCAAATGAATTCGGGAATTTTGTATTGTATTAGATAAATTTGAAAATAATATATATAGCACCCTTTGAATACCATATTAGTTACCAAACTTTTATATTTCGAATCCCACTGAGTTAGTCAGCAATTATTTAGCTCAAGTCTCCTGTTCCTACAGCGTGTATTGAATATATACAAATATACATATAAGTGTAGAGAAGACCGTCTTACGAAAAAATCACCACTGTCTCAAATGGCGAATATGTAACGGAGATGAATGTGGCATATTGCGGAATTGCCAACACAATGTGAAACTGGACCCCGCAGACCATTACTACCGACTGCGAATCGAATGAGCAACCAGGACGTATGATGAACAGAGAAGACTTGAAAATTGACGAGGGGAGAATATGTTGAAATTATTGCTAACTTGTTAAGGTGTGATAAGCGAATTCAAAAAGTCAGATACAACAAAAACAACACATACTCACACACACACATATAGAAAACAGTATATTTGTGCAACAAATTGTGTGCACCAGTTGGCAGCGCATAGTATAAGGTGTCCAGCAGTTTCACACTCTAATTTCCTACAACAATTCATTTTGAATTACAAGTAAAAGACACACTTTTAAAACGTATACATGCATACATATACAGATATAAGTACATACATATGTGTAATTGTCACAATCACCGAGCGTGGCAAAAAGCAAGAAACTCTTACAAAAGTTGCATGATAACAAAGAAGTGGACAGACGGACAGACAGACAGTTAGACAGGTTTGGCAAAAAGTCGTCATTAAAGGGAGCGTTGGCAATGTGTGACAGAGTTAAATTTCATTGCTGCGCTCGGTCAACAACAACACAAACACATGCAAAAACACTTTTAAGTACATTCATACTCGTATAAGGCAATAAAGCACGAGTGCGTGAAATAGTGGCGAATCGCTTTGTTGGACCACTTTATGCCTTCGCAAGTCGCCACTAGCCGTTTTCAAGCCAACTCTGGGCATGTGTTCCAAAGTATGAGTACGAGTGTGAGCATAAAGCGAAATATGCGTACATGCATGCCACAACACAGCAGAGCACAGCAGAACACAACTCTTTGTAATTGCCATTTGAATGCCATAGAATTCCATAGAATTTCGGCTTTTGACAACCAGCTAAGATAATTAATTATTTTCGGGCCTTTCATAGCGCCGTTTGTATAGCGCTGCACGGTGCTTTGTTGTTGCCAAAATAAAAACCCACAATAAGCTGCCAAACAAAGCGAGCGGAGACTTATTGAATGCGTGTTGGGCCAGTTAATGGTGACAATTATTATTAGAGTGACCATTAAATTGATTAACCCTGGAAAGGTAAACAAAAGCACATGCCATTTAGAAATGTTTTTTTTTTTCGTTTTAATTGCGAAAGCTGCCATGGCCTTCTGCTTACGAGTAAGTCACTTTTATTTACAGTTTATGTATATATGACGTATGTGTATAAACGACTATTACAAACTCCACAGAATTTTGTGGTTTATGTAGAATTAGCGAGAAATTTGAAACCTGCCAAGAAATTCCCGACACACGGGAATACACGTTGGTCTGCACAGTTCTTAATAAACATAATAATTAATGTAGACTGCTAATTATCGTCTGTCATCAAGTTGTCTAATCTCAGCTCAAAATCACGCATTCGTGTGAACATATCTAAAGATACAGATAAGAATCAGAATAGCACGCATGTGCATTGACCGCGAAATTTACAGCGAAGCTTTTTCTAAATATTTATTCTACAGCAGACATATTGTAAAATGTTTTTTTCTTCTTTTAATTTTTCTTAGAAACCCTTTTCGACTTAAATACTTTCAAAAATCGATATTGTCGAAATTGAAGTTCAAAGCAAAAAAAATAAATGTTGATTATGTAATACTAGTCGACCGCTCCGGCTTCGCACGGGTTGAAACAAAAATTTCAAATGTTATAAATTTTTACAAACGCTCCCATATCTTTAAAAACGTTAAATGAAGACAATTCGGGCATGAAATCATATTTTAATGAGCTAAATCTTGATTCCGATGTTTGGTGTCCGGAATAAAAATAGCGGAGAAGGGACGTTTCCTCACCAATTTCCACTTCCGTCATTTTGACGTTCTCTCCATATCGAACATCCGTTTCCGGTTACTTCATTTCCGGTTCCGGCACATCATTCCCATATCTAGTTCCAGTTGGCTTCTTCCGTTTCCGGATGCGCCACTTCCAGTTCTAGTGACCAATATTCAGCCACCCCATATCCTGTTCCGGCAACATAGTTATCCATGTCCAGTTCCGGATGCCCCATTTCCGGTTCCGGTAACATCATCTCCGGTTGCCCCATGCGGTCAATGACCCCACCTTGATCACGTGATATATTTGTTTACAGGTCAATGACCCCGCCCAGATCACGTGATGTCATTACAAGATCACGTGATATTTTTGTTTACAGGTCATTGACCCAACCCTGATAACGTGATGTCAATTCAAGGTCACGTGATATTTTTGTTTACAGGTCATTGACCCAACCCTGATCACGTGATGTCAATTCAAGGTCACGTGATATTTTTGTTTACAGGCCATTGACCCAACCCTGATCACGTGATGTCAATTCAAAGTCACGTGATATTTTTGTTTACAGTTCAATGACCCCACCCTTATCACGTGATGTCAAGTGATATTTTTGTTTACAGGCCATTGACTCCACCCTGATCACGTGATGTCAATTCAAGGCCACGTGATATTTTTGTTTACAGTTCAATGAACCCGCCCAGATCACGTGATGTCATTACAAGATCACGTGATATTTTTGTTTACAGTTTTGAGTGAGGTCAATGACCCCGCCCTGATCACGTGATGTCATTACAAGATCACGTGATATTTTTGTTTACATTTTTGAGTGTGGTCTTTGGTGTCCGATGTCTTTGAAGTGAGCTTGTATATTTCTAATATTTTGACGAAGTTCAGTTTCAGATTAAGATTCTCCGAAATCTTTTTGCTACCCTCACCTGGGAACTATTTCCAGAAAGTTTAGATTCTAGCAATAGATATAGCCTATGTTACTCGAGGTGAACGTAGCTTTCGAATGGTGAAAGAATTTTTGAAATCGGCACAGTAGTTTTTCAGTTTATTCATTACAAACTTACATACAAATCTTTCCTCTTTATAATAGTAGTATAGATAATTATTTTCATTACCACTTAAATCAAATTAAATTTCGATTAAATGAGATAACGAAGCAGCACGCGTCAATGAGCCCCCTCCGCGCACGACAACATCAGTGTTATAATTTATATGCGGATGAGTACACACGCAACACACACACATCAACTAATTTAAATTTCAATTTCATTTCATTTCATTTGCAGTCACAACGTTGCTCTTTAGCTTTTTAGCCAATCACTTTGTTGTTGTTGTTGCACCCACAACATAATTCGCATATTTTAACGAACGTTCGCCACTTTGTTATTGTAACTCCCGCAATCTCCGTGATTACGAAAATTATAAAGCCGATGAAGTAACATCCATTTTTTAATCTTAAGCTCGGCAAAAATCGAAAATTGAATTAAATTAATTCGTAAGAAAAGAGTGGGGAGCCAAATAACAAATAACAGTAGTGAAAAGGCAGATGAACTCGACAATGAAATGGCAAATGCAATCGGAATCGGACAAGTGGTCAAGCATCCACCGATTACTCATTTATGCCCCTGTGTGTGTGTGTTTTCGCGTGTTTTTTAGCTTTTAATTTCCCATTGAATATCTATCGCAACTCCTCTGTATGCATGTGTGTGTGTGTGTGGGTGTCTGCATGCCTGAGGTAAGATAATTACGAGCTCAGCAAGAGGGCGATAATTAAATCGATTGGCTTTGTTAAATGCTTGGCGATTGGAGAAATATGTGCATTTCGAAGAGCTGCCGTTGAAATGCCAAACACACACACACACACATGATTTCATTAAGCATTTGTTGTTTGTTTTGTTGGCTTTTGCAATTTCGCTGCGTCAACACCGGCTTCAGCGCCACTTGTTTAACCATAAACAACAGCAACAACAAACAAAAAGCGAATAGTTGCTGTGCGCTCAAGTGTTGCCTTGAAAATCGACGTGGGGAGGGAAGGGGTGCTTGACGCAGGAGTGTGTGTGGCCACATTCAATGAGGCGGATTGCTTACTTTACTTTTACTTTGCTTTTGTTTATCTAAATAGCTTAAATAGCTGTGCAGATATATTTAATATATTTATTTACCAATTTATATGGGTTAATTACCAAATTAATATGTAAAATATGTAAATCTCCTGGCTCAGTTTGATTTGTTTGGATTTTTATTGTTGTTTTCAACTTAGTTAGTTGCTACATTTGGTTTTGAAACATGCATAATCTTGTTTGAACCAATTTGAAGTCATTTGTTTTGCTATGCTTCTGTTGTACTCTTTTTATTGTCGAGTCATAGGTGACATTTCACAACCTCTTAATTATCACTGTATTTGGAATCAAGATTTTGATTTCATTTAAAATGTTTCCACACAGAAATTTTTTTTCAAATATTTTTTTTTTAATATCAGAACGAGAGTTGATATTTGAAGCCTGATAAATTAATCGGATCTGTTCTTTTTGATCACTGCCACACATCAGTAGTTGAAAGAAAATATGTAAGAAATCACTCAACAAACCATTGGGCATCGCTTTCCATTTACTGTATATATGTATATGCAAATACAGCTCGGTTTAAAGTGCTAACAAATTATATTTAAACTGGAATCCGTTAAATATATATTTTTAATTTTTTGAATAATTTTTTTTTTTAATTTTACTTCCAAAGTTCTTTTGATTTCTACTCTCAATAATATGTATTTCCAAAGGGGTAATACAAAAGACTTAAGCAGCGAACTCGAGTCATTTTCCGATCGTAGCGCTATTAATGAATAAATTACACAGAAATACAATTTAAAACAACTATTGCAATTCAAATTCATATGTTAAGAAATACGTTGATAAAGAGTTAAGTAAATTTCTTTTAAAATTTTTTGCTCTTGAACTACGTCATAAATTAAAGATATCTTAACAAAAAAGCTGCGATGAATCATTTATATCTTTAGCTTCTACTGCGCCTAAAAGTATGCAACGATTTCGCTGAAACTTCAACTACAAACATGTACAGCAATATATACTATTTCGTGAAATGCTTTTAGGCTTCGCCAGCACAAAATGAAACGGCAGAACAAGCCAATAGTTTAGCTACGGCATTTATAGCGTTTCAGCGCGGTTATGTTTATTCATTTATATTTATATTTCGGCACTTCAAAGCAAATGAAAAGGTATTTTATAAATATATAAACTCGCACATGCTAAGTAAAAAATATGCAATTAACACTAAGCCTACCGATATATTATACTATATAACTTCATCTACCGATGGCGGTCAAATGGTCTGGTAGGTTAAGTGATAAACAAAATGTTGTTTAAGTTATAGTCAGCAACTTTATTTTCTGGATTGGCAACGCGAGCATAGCCGAAACTTAAATTAAGGTAGAGACTTATTTACTGAAAAGAACTTTTTAAATATTTAAATAAACAAATATCGCCCAAAATATCCGCGCAAACATATTTTTTCCCAAAATCGTTTTGAAATATTGTAATTTGCCCTAAAGATAACACTCCTTGCCAATCCCTCAACCATATCTGGTGCAACTGCGTCCAAAAACGCAAATATATGTATATATTTAGAAGTATATTTAAAGAAGCTCGTGTTTGAGCGGTAAGAAAAATCCACTACGCAAGAGCGACAATGAAAAGCCGAAAATAAACCCGTTATGCATGAGCTCCTCCGTCAAGCGTCCTGATGTAAATTTAGCACTCAATTGGAGTTAATTAAAAACGATTGCGATTAATTCCACGCTGACAAGCGAACACAACACACATTCCCACACACATAAGCCTGCAAGCAAGTGCATCGTGCGCACACAAAAACAATGCAATCTGGACTTATTAAATACATATATCTATATTAATGTATGTATGTACAGTTGATCTCCTTTTTGCACGGTTAACTGGGACAGTAAATTACACGTGTAAAAAAAAACCGTGCAAAAAAAATCAAATTTTTATATAAAACACGCTATTGGGACCAATTTAAGAAAAAAATAGTGCAAAAAATAGAAAACGTGTAAAAAAGATCTTATTTTACATGAAAATCTATCTATTCGTACAGAGTATTTACAATGTTGTTGTTGTTATAGACTTTTCTGGTATTATATGTATGTACATATTACTGTTAGAAGGAACAAACAACAACTATTCTGGGAATGGTAAAAAAATAATACATTTCACAGTTTCGTCAATAATCGCTGTGTCTTCTTTTTTCTTACTTCTTCATATAGCTTCATTTATTTGTTTACGTATTGAAATTGTTGCAACCTTTTCACTGGCTTTCGAATCTATAATTTGTATTTTTTAGTTTAAATCTAATTTAAAATTTATTAAATTCTATTAACAGAATTGGATTTGTGACGTATTGACGTATGGAATTTTGATTTTATTCCAAAAAAGTATACAATTAAAATAAAAAATCCGTGTAAAAAAAGTAAAACCGTGTACAAATGGTAACTGGGAAGTGTTCAAAAACACCGTGTAAAAAAAAACCGTGCAAAAAAAAACCGTGTAAAAAGGAGATCAACTGTATATGCATGTGGCTTGAGGTTTGATAAAGCGTGCGAAAATTGCACACAAACACACATACAAACACGCTCGCATATGTAATTCAGTGGCGCGAATGCAGACGTGCTTAGCGAGTGAATACTTTCGGCTGGTGCATTCGTCGATTGCCAGTCATACATGCCTCTAGGTAAATGCATGTTTGTTTAAGCAAATGTGTCAAATATATTTGTTCGTGTCACGGTTTGACATATTTCGAAGGCTTATTCACAAGCACAGTTTTCGTATGTATGTATGGATTTGTGGAGATGTGAATGTGCCATGCAATTGCAATTGAGTAATTAGCCGTGGCACTTAAAAACCAAAACATTTCAATTAGCCACGGCGAAGAACAGTACCAAAGCAATCGTTTGTCAACGCACACAGATAAGCTACTTGTGTACGAGCTAATGAATGCCGACAAGTGTAGAGCTGAAATGAGGCGCGACAATTGGAGATAATTGAGAACTCAATAACTGAGTGAATGTGTGAATTGCCCACAAAGCTTTTCAAGTGCAACTATTTGACTTATTCTAAGGGCTTCAACCGCTCTTGACATTGCCCTAATTAATTTAAGCCCCCGGAAGTGACTCCACCACCACCGCAGTTATCAAAATGCATGCGTGAAGGCAACAATGAATTCATTGCACAGAAAAAATGAGGCGAAACACACCTGGCAGCAGGCGGCGGGTGGTCGGCAGCAGTCAAGTGCAGCGTTTATGCCACCAACAGTGGCAGGCGGTGCTTGCGTAAGAGCTTTCAAAGCCGATAAGTTCACCAATATGCATGCGCGGGTGCGTGAATGAATGCGCGCACGAGCGCAACGCCGCGTGAGATACGTCGAATGCCGCAAACGCACGCAATTGATAGCCACAGCAGCACAAACACACACACATCGCCACATGCCGTTTGGCGTTTATTGATATGTGAAGCGAATAAACGTTGAAAAAATGCAATAAAATATTTTCGGTTTCAAATAAGCAATGTGATCATTGCAAATAGATGGAATGATGGAATTGTTTAGCTGAAATGCGATGCGAGCGCCGCGCGAGTGGCTCCGGTGCGCAGTAGGCAATGTTGTTTGCGGTGTTGGGTTCAATTGCAGCCAACGTCTACGCAATAAATCTCAAATTGTACGGAAATGTGGGATTTACGTTTTTATTTACATGCCATTTGCATCGTTATCGCCATTATGCGCCGCTTCCACTGTTCGTTTGGCATCGGTAGTTTTTGTTTTGTTTATTTTTATGGTTTGATATTCGATTTTTAATTATACAATTTTTGGTTTGCCCCCTTCCCCCGCGATGGCGCTGCTGTGTAATAGGAAACTGCCAAGGTGTTCATTTGCGAAATTTTCATTGTTTCCCCAGCTTTTGTTTAGGCTTATGCCATTTGGTGACAATTATTTCCGCCATTATCATCTTCATTGAAGTGGCGATTTTCATCACATTTATTGTGGGATTATGCAAAAGTGTGGCAATGAAAATTTAAATTTGCTAAAATTTAATTTTTTTGTTTTCTTCTGGTATTTTCTTACAAAACGTTTGCTTGGGAAATCAGCAGTCGTAAGAGAGTGATAAAAGAATTATGTAATGACTTATAGTCATTCATAATACATTGACAAATTGTTTATTTGTTTTTATATTTCCACTTTAAATATCAATACCATCAGCTCTATAAGCACAATTTTGAGTCAACACGACCTTTTCAGATCCCTGACTGAGAGTATACTAACATGCGAAAAATCAAAGTTGCAAACTACTTAAAAAAATATTGAATCTATTCTACCGTTCGACCTCGAAACCTCTATTTATTCATATCAACTCCACTTAATAATAATCCATAAAGGTAAAGGCTCACTCACCTGCTGATTGGACTCATCGTCCATCACCGGCAGCAGCTTCACCGTACTGCCGTTGGTCATATTGAAACTGCCGCTGCTGGAGAGGTTCTTCATGTGCGGCGTCAACGCCACCACTGTGTTGGTGTAGTGGAAGTCCCGGCTGCTGGCCGCCTCATGGCTGTGATAATCGGAGATGATATCGTTTAGTGTGTTGTTGCTACCGCTGATGGTAGTGCCACCACTGGTGCTCATGCGGCCGGAGGCGGCTGTGGTGCGTCCACTTATCGTGCCGTTACCAATGTGTACACCGACGCCAGCGCCGCCCCCACCTCCGCCAGCACGACTCCTGATTGTGTCACCGCCCGTGCCAGTCGTGGCTGTGATGGTGGATACTGTGGATATGTAACTGCGCGTGGTCTGCGGCGATGGTGTGATAGTCACCGTGCCTCTGCCACCGCCCTCAAGGTGCGCCGCATCTTCGCCACCTCGGCGCATATTCACCCAAGACATGCGATTGTGTTGTCTGCGCTCCATTGTCGCCGGATTGCTGTCGGTCGGACGGCCGCCTGGCGCGCCGTTGTGGCTGCTGCTGCTGTCTGCGCCAATCACGTAAATGCTCGTCGCATTGGAGTCGGTGCGCATGCGCATGCGTTCGAGCGGCGGCGGTGTGGGCGGCACCACTGTGCTGCCGCTCAGCTGTTGGCGGGTGGTGCTCATTGTCATCGGCATGGCTTGTTGGCGCTGCAGCTTTAAATGTTCATCGAGTGCCTCGTCGCTGGATCGACTGCGATATGCTGTCGAATTCATGCTGCTAAGGCAGGCAGCAATCCAATAATTTGTCACTTACAGCTGGCGCGTGAGTCGAAAACTGTCGAAACGATGGTAACACGCGTGAGTAACTACAGAATGAATTCCTTTGTCTCAATCAAATTCAACTGAAATGAAGAAAGATGGAAGAGACTGTAAGTATGCGAATAATAAGAAGCTGAGGAAATAAGCAGAAATAAAGAAGTGATTCATTGATTTCAAAGGAAGCGTGTGTGTCTAAACTCCTAACTCTTATTTTTTTTCAAATTCAAATTCACATTTGTATTCACGACATTCGCTTGGGCAAACCAGTTTGTTAGCTTCCTCTTCTTCTCTTTTCAGTCATTATTTCGATGAATTTCGCACAGCTCATACATATATATTCACCCATGCGCATACCTCCCCACATACTCATCGCGGCGAGTATAAGACAAATAGCTTATTTGATTTGCTGTTAATCTCCGGGTGCTGTCGCTTAGCTCACTGATACGATGCTGATAATTAATTACATGTGTGCTGCCACTTTGCTAGCACACACACACAAAAAGACACTCTGAAGAATATGAGTCAGACTCTTTGATATCAACACAGCAGATGTTTACAGATCACTTGAGTCCTCATCCAATAACAGCTGCTTATCTGCTGCCACCGCCATTGGAATGCCGAAAGCCAACAACCGGTGATGGTGACGGTGACAGTGCTTTCTGAAAGCAAACTGTCTTGGAACGGCTCCATCACTTTTACTATCACTTTATTATCGTTGTTTATCTTTTGATATGACCACATACTATGACCGTACCAGCACACAGACGGACGGCTCAGAAGAATGTAAGTTTATATGTATCATTGTTTGCATTGTGTTCACTTGTTTCACATGCAAATGGCGGGGAGAGTTATCTGCAGAATTGTGACGAGCGATTATTGACTTGTGTCAGCGTGAAAGAAGTTGATGTGATTTGTTGTTGTTTGGAAAGCATTCAAAAGCGCATATAAATTGTATAATTATTATATAAATGCAGTTTATCACAGGAGATAAGTGAAATGTTTTCAATATCAATGGTGATACAGCTTTCAACTTTTACTTTCTCCTAAGACTTTCAATACAATTCTTTCAGCTCGAAAGCTTATCGTCGATATTCTATGCAAAATATAAACATTTATTGTTTATGCCAATTCATGCCAATTTCTTCGCTTTTATTGAAAACAAGGGTCTGCACAAATCTATAAGAAATTAGAAGCAGCCACTTCCGATTTAACTCGATTTCGGTACAACTAGAATATCGTTAAAAATAGCTAATGAATCAATGATTTCGGAATATTTAGTGTGGGTTTCGAAATGGAGCTTAATTTAATGCTAATAAAAATGTATTTTTTTTATTTTTTTTTTTCGAAAAACCACTCGATTTCAAGAACAATCAGAAAAGCTAAGTATATACTATTCAATAAGCTTCATTATAAAGCACAATTAAATATTTGTCAGTCAACTAAGAACAAATATAACGGGTTTCCTGAAATAACGGTACTTGTAAATATAAACAAAGGCACCTGTGAGTCGAATCAACCTACTTCCCATGAAAACTATAAAAGTTTGAGACTTATGATAGCAAATGAATCAGAAGGTGTATATTATATATCTGAGTATATATATATGTACATTAGGGTGGCCCTTAGTTGTATGGAGGATAAAAAAAGTTTCTGGATTCTGGATTCTGGATCGCACCCCCTAGAAATATGCGAATAGCCCAAAAACTAGTATATACAAAGTTTTGGGTCAATCAAAAAAGGTTTAGAGGTTGGGCAAGGAGCTTGAAATCCTGAAAAAATAAGAATTTTTGCCATTTTTATGTCTCAGACTTCCATATTTCAAAGTCACATTATCCCTTACTGGTTTTCCATACCGTAATAAGATAATAATAATAACATTAGAACCGTTATAACGGTATATCACGAGCATGCGACGCTTGAGAATGCACCACATTAAATTTACTTTCATATTTGTATTTCTGTAACTCTATCATCAATCGACCGATTTTTAAGATTGTGGGAAATTTGGAAAGGTAATAAAATGCAGATCTTATTACGGTATGGAAACCAGATAGTGTGGCTTTGAAATATGGAGACATAAAAATGGCAAAAATTCTTAATTTTTCAGGATTTCAAGCTCCTTGCCCAACCTCTAAACCTTTTTTGATTGACCCAAAACTTTGTATATACTAGTTTTAGGGATATTCGCATATTTCTAGGGGGTGCGATCGAGAATCGGAATACTTTGGAAAATAAGGGCCACCCTAATGTACATATGTGCAGTTATAAAAATAGAAGATTACTGATTTAAACCGAATCGTACTAAACAAACAGTTAATTGCTTTTAGCAACAAATCGCAAAGTGTAATGGAATCACTCGTGAATTGTGACTAATTGACGCTACTCGAAAGCTAGCTGCTGTATAAGTAAGTATGTGTGTATGTGTGCAGCTAAAATGCATTTGCCTTACATATAGATATACATATGTATATGTATATACTCATTTGTTAAGTGTATTTGCACAACTACGATTCTTATCAGCAAATTCATCAACGCTGTGAATATACTGTTTGTATGTACCTTTGTCTGTGTATTTGAGTATGCATTTAGAAAAGATTTTGAAGAAGAAATGAGCAATAATCACTCTCCAAGGCCCTCGCTACTCGTGCAGCAATTGTACAACATTGTGTAATTATTTATCGCCAATTATCATGCATAAACAACAACAACAATAACAACAAAAATAACAACAAGAATAACAGCAAGCATGCACAGATATCGGCAAATATTTGCCAACTCTGAGATAATATTATTTCTACTTTGCTTTCAGCGACATTCGAACGACGACAGTCACGGCATCCAACGGAGAATAATAATAAGACAGACAGACATACACTTTGTACTGTTATTGCATCACAAACACCAACACGCGAATACACACTGATAAAGCATATAAATAAACAGATCTTCATATTAACTTGGACTGAAATAGTATTTGCTCTAGTTGGAACAACAAATTCTCGTGTGACAAATTAGTCCTTCAAATTATCGCATTCGTCACTTGCATGCGAGAAAAAGCAGACAAATAATATTTCACTGTTAGTTTATTACGGGTATTATGAATGCTAATCCTCTAATGTCATCTCAAATTAGTGGGAATTGCCAGCACTCGTTAATTGATTGATGTGAACCAAAATGGTGATACACAGTTGAACTGCCCTAACTCAAGTTAGAGAAACTTCGAGTTATGGAATGTTAATTGTATGACTTCTATTGCCAATTCAAGAGTTCAAGTTATGGAGAACTTCCAGCTATAGAAGTTCGAGTTATGGAAGTTCCACTGTAGTATTTTTGAAAGAATATGTGATGTACATTGCTATTTTAAGTTTATATTTTTATCAAATATCAGTTATCGACTTTACTAACTTGGAAGTATGTGTTTTCATGAAGAATAGTTTCGATCGGCTCTGAGTACTCCAAAATTGAGTTTAGTATGAATATAAAATTCTAATTAATATAAAATATTCAAACTCAGAACAAAACTTAGACCTTAGAAATACAGATATTAATCTATAATGACCAGACAGAAATAAGACAATCATAACGGTGATAATTTTTGGACTAAGGGTGAATGCACTTGTCTCAGTCTTATTAAGCATTAGTCATTTTCTACATACACTTTTAATGAGCTAAGCAATTTCTTTAATAAAATAAAAAAGGAATATTCCAATAATGAAGCCATGCCCACTTGACTACTTATCTACATATATGTATGCATATAAAGGTATTCATTACACCAACCAACCAACTGTAACCTAATTTAATTTAAAAAGCAATAACGAATACACTTGTTGTTGTTGTTACAAAAGAACAAAGTCTTGAATGAAAATAATTACTTAAGCGTTAACAGGTAGACACTCATGAATGCGGGCAAAAACTGGGAGCAACAACTGGAACTTAAAATTGCGTTTTTTTACAGATATACATACACACAGACAGACACAGAGTATGCTTGCACCACGTGATAGCCAGCTGCGAAGCAGCGTACATACTATAGTCAACTATAAATAGGTTAAAACATCCAGTTTCACGCCACTGACTGCTCCCTTACTATGTTGCGTCTTGCCGCTCGTCTTCACTTGAGAAACCGCAAAGGGTGGGGAACTCGTTTTACTTACTTATCTAACAGATCTATTATACTATTAACTTACGAGTTATAAGTTTGTAAGCGTGTTGAGTTGTTTGTAAACATCGGACTTTGTCGGTGCCGAGCTGCTTGTGCTCTGCGCACTCAATTCGAACGAGAATTGTTTGATAAAAAGTTCTACTGCACAACGCCAGGCGCAAGTGTTCTGCCATATGCGACTCACAATACCCGTCAAAAGCAGCCGTGCGTAACCGAAATTGCCCGTGTGACTGCCAGGGCCAGTGTCAAGTTGGAAATTCATTGGCAACAGCGAAAATCATGCCGCAAAATACTTGGAGTGAAAACAAGTGACCGAAGGAAAACTGACAAAAGGAAAATCGCGTGATTTACTCGAAAAAATATACTAGTGTACATATATAAGTATATTGCCGTACAGCACTTATAATAGTATTTGAACCAGCTTCGATTCGCCAATTCTTTTTTGTTATCATGCAATTTATGTATGTAGACCCGACTATCGTGGGAACGATATAAAAGCTCTGGACTAATCTGAAAGAGCTTGATCGAAGAATATAGAACTTGAGATATCTGGTTCTTATTTTAGCGCTAGTCCCAATAGAACCCACAAGCAATGGGATTCATAGAATTTCCATCTCCATTTTGTATATGTATTGTATGTTTACGTTTTTAAGAGGGGACGTGAACGAGATAAGATTGAGGGTGGTGTTATTGTACGAATGGAGACAGTGCTAAGCCATGAGGCACTTGTGGCTCTCTAGCACTTGCGCTAGTGCCACACAAACTTGTAAGTTGTGTGTTTTCGTCATGCAAACAATGTACGTTGAATTACCTTTTTAAAATAAACATATAATTATATATCTACGACCAAGTAGCACATATACACCTGCATATATAAAAGCAAACGTTCTTAGTTCACGACATTGAGTTCATTACACTAGGAACGCGGCTTTTAATGTCGCTTATAATGGGCTCGCGGCTAGAACACAATTTCAATAGAATTGTGACAAGTAATCAGTGTTTTTAAGTATTTCGTGTTTAAATGTGAGAATTTTCGTCAATTTTTGAGTTCAATGTACAGTAACCACGACAATTTCTGTATCCTTGAGTGCAAGCAAAGTCCAGCAAATCAAACTTTAGGTCTGTTATTATTAGAAGTAACTGTTTTTTAATATGGCTTTGCTTTAAACATTAAATTCAGAAAAAATTAGCAAACAATTATAAGCATTAATTGTCAAAATACTAATCCATGCGTGTAATCACAATCCCTAGTACAATATAATCATTCATAGCTAAAGTCTTTGTAATCTAAAGATTGTGATGTCTTCCTGCAAAACGGAGAATTTTAAATCCATAAGGTGATGAGGACAGATACAGACGAAAATTAAAACTGAGTTTGAGGTTATGCTCGAAATACTTTAGTCTACAAATTCTATCAATAAGACTGTTGCCTAATTTTGCGAATATTTGCGTGAATGTGACGTCAGGAAAGGAAACAAACGTCGAAATTTGACGTTTTGATTACAGAAATTATTTAAGTACATAAACAAACGTATATCCGAATAATTATATGTGTCTTGTACTCGTATTCTAGAAAATAAATTACCCGTTATGACTCCGTAAATAGTGAGTTTCCGTTTGTGATTGCTTAAAGGTTAGCATGCGATATTTGAACTTCGCACTTCGTTTTTTCCTTTTGTGTTTTTGCGTCAGACAGACATTCAGACAAACAAAACATGCTTTTACTTTTAAATAATTACGCAATGCAAGAGTATTACATATGCGAATCTGTAGTGTTATGCATTAGGGCTCTTCACGCTTTAAATTCGCCAAAAATCAGTACGGTTCCAAAACTGAAGTGCCCAGCGATCGAATTGCGGTAATCTCACTGACCAATGCGAAGGGTTTGAGTTTGAGTTTGGAGTTGAGCGATTTATGGATATCATTAAATAAGTAACGCTTGAGTTTTCAACGCCAGCAATTGCAACAATCTTTCGGTAGACACCGTAATGCGCGCACATAACCTACAAATATATGTATATTCACAGTCACATACATATGTATAATTAAAGGCATGTTTCCTGCACGCTGGATGGTAATTGTTTGACTATGCATAACAAATCGCCAGATGAAATCGAAATAGGAAAACAAATACAATATACAATATGCGAGTATGTATGAATGGTAAATTGGCGAAATTGAAACTGGGTTAGTAACACGTTAAATACGAGGCTTTTGTAATGCGCGCCGCTATTGTTTGCATTACACAGTCGTATAAAGTATTTGACGTATAGTATGTATGTATGTATGTAACAATGGCTCACTGTATGCCGTCTATTGATGTGTGATTTGTTGTTGTTTTCCTTTTTCAAATATTAGTTTACTTAAATTTATTTATTTTGATAGAAATAAAATCGTTTTTTATTGCTCTTATTTCCATTGCATTGGCTCTTCATTCATTTTGTTTTGTTCGCTTCATTTTACGCTTTGCCCAATCGCGACGAAATCTGAATGAAATGTATGAGCCAAGCAGTTTACAAAATTACTATTCAATTGAGGTATTTAAGCGCTTTAAAAAGGCACATTTGTAGGTTGTGATGGGAATGTTGTCACATTTCAAAGTTCAAAGAGGGCAAGATTTATTGAAGCAATCCAGAAAATACCCATATTCCTGGAACAAATTTGAAATAATTAATTAACTGCCCGTTTGAACGCATAATTGCCAAATTAACAAATCTAAATTTTCATTGTAAACACAAATTAAAGTGCATAATATTTCAAAAATCAGTGTAGTAAAGAAAATAAATATGAAATTCATTAATATTTTTATTTATATAAATTTGGACTGCTTACTGCTTACAGTTCGCAATGCGTCAGAGGCGAAAATGTCACATAGTTAATTGTCTGAGAGCAGAGTAATTAAAAACGAATTTAATCAGTCAAACTTGTTACATCACAGCGCAGGCCTACTTGTTGGCTAATCATTTAAAAAGCTGGCGCGACTGCTCGGCGCAAATCCACTCACCTAACCAACTCGTCGGTGGGACTTTCATTCGAACACACATTCGCACACATGTGGACCCAGGCTGTTGGTGTAATGTGTATTACTGGGCCGTTGGAGTTGGCCAAGCGGGTTCGGCGCGAAAAGCCAGCTGCCTTGCGAGTGTCGCATGTCAAATTGTGTTAATTAATTCGCTGCAATCCGCAGTGCAACATTCCCACTAATTTTTATAAGCCCATCAAACACATACATATATAAATACATACATATGTATGTATGGGTTAGTTGTATTTAGTTAAGCACGCATATGCAAGTAAGTAAGTAAAAAAGCGTTCATTTTTCACTTTTCGCCTATTTTTATGCGAAAGCGTCACACAAGTCAGGCAAAGACACTTGGAAAGTGTTGAAGAGGTTATGTAAGGTTCAGAAATAATTAACAGCTGCGCGTAAGTTCAACCATTAAAGTGAAGTAAATCGTGCAGAAAATGCACATAAAATACATTTTCCAAGTAAATGAAATTTCTTTAAACCGTAACAATTTTAATGCTTCACAAATGTTTAGCACCACCGAAACCGGTTACATAAAGTGCTGTCCAATTAAAATTTATTTATTTTTTTAAGTATTAAAATTAAAAATACTTTAATCGTGATTTTTGAATACCAAATCTGTATACTGCATATGTGTTTAATATATAAGTTCTCCCTGCTAAATTATAATTTCCCTAAGTTCACTAAGTCAAAGGTCTTTGTATAGGAAAATAATTACAATTATCGGTCAGGGTTTCTTCGAGTTCAACAAATATATATATGTTTGTGATTTCTATAACTTTACCTAGTCGAGAGGGTGGTTCAGAGAGGACATAATAGTGATAGTGTATGAATAGGGAATTCCAATTCTGCTGGTTACATAATGGGCCTCTCAAAGGCGTAGGTCCGTTGACAGACAACTATTATACTTAGCCTAACCTAACACGATAATTCAAACTAAGCAATCCAATAATCCGTATACCTAGGCACCAGCATCAACACCTATAATAATGTCAGCCTTGAAATCCAACGCAGAATCACTCTTGCCAACAGGTGCTACTATGGACTGAGTGGGCAATTGAAAAGTAAAGTCCTCTCTCGACGAACAAAAACTAAACTCTACAAGTCCCTCATCATTCCCGTCCTTCTTTATGGCGCAGAAGCGTGGACGGTATCAACATCCGATGAGACGGCACCAGGAGTTTTCGAGAGAAATGTTTTGCCGAAGATTTATGATCCCTTAAACATTGGCAACGGCGAATACCGCAGACGATGGAATGATGAGCTGTATATGTTATTCGACGACATAGACATAGTCCAGCGAATAAAAAGACAGCGGCTACGCTGGCTAGGTCATGTTGTTCGAATGGACGAAAGTGTCCCAGCTCTGAAAGTTTTCGATGCAGTACCTGCTGGTGGAAGCCGAGGAAGAGGGAGGCCTCCACTCTGATGGAAGGACCAGGTGGAGAAGGACCTGTCTTCACTTGGTATTACCAATTGGCGCCAAACTGCCAAAAGGAGAGATGCGTGGCGCGCTGTTGTGGACTCGGCTATAACCGCGTAAGCGGTGTCTACGCCAGTCAAGAAGAAGGAGAACCCAATAGTCCAAAAATGCTTAGATTGGAATTATTTTATTTAAAATTTAACTCTTTTCAATTCTGTTGTTTGTCTTAACGCAGAATACTTTTTTTACTCGATTTGATTTAATAGTTTTATCCTTCGAAACAAATTTTCAAAACTTCTTTATAACCTAAAATATTTCAAGTAACTTCGAGACTAGCTTCGTATAAGCATATGCATGTAGTTAAGTGCTCGTAAATTATAACTGCATGCTCAAAGTCGTGTCTTCGAATGGATAAAGTACTACACATTAGCATTGACATCTTTTAACTTTAATTGCGCCAGTTCTTTAACGGCTTTAATCTTAAAAAATTAATTATTCAAGAGTACCTATATACACACATACATACATACATAAGTATGTATTAATCGCAAAAATTCATAAATGTACTTCAAATTACCTTGAGTATTACAACTGAGCAAATAACCGACAGAAAACATTAAAAATGTCACAGCTGAAACTAATAAATGTAGACATGTACATACATATATAATTCATATACTACCATACTAATTTACATATTGGCACACGTTTGTATGTACTGACCGCCGTAGATCAGAGTTGAGCTAATTTTACTCTGCTCATGTGCGACAATTTAATTTCCACGCATTTTTTGCCGTCACAACAGACCGCTGCGCCAGACTGAAACTAGTGGCGTTGCTGCTCGGCTACTGGGTCAAGATCGTTCATTGCATCAATAACCAGAAAATAGTAGCGAATGCAAGAGCAGTGGCAGCAGCAACAATAACAACAAGACCAACACAAAGTGCATTGAAAAACAAATTTGAATTGTTAATTTCGATAATTCAATATAACTGGAGTGTTGACTTGGCCTTTGGAGCCTACTTGTGAGTCTGTGTGTGAGTGTGTGTTTAAAATATGAAACTAGTTGCACAAAATTAGACGCAATTCGTCTGCTGCAATCAGTCCTTGGCGCAATGTTACTTTTGCTATCAACAAATCCAAATAGATGGGAAATGATGCAACACAGTGCTTGCAACAGATGCAACATCTTTGCCTCGCTACTAATTAAATTGTATAATTGATAGGAAATTTAATTTTAAATTGGAAATAACCAACTTTCCGTAAAGAGTATGGCTCCTCTGTACTATTTTCCAATTATTGAAATATTTCTGGAAAAACGAAAAGTCGACAGAAAAAACATACATATGTACATATGTGTTCATTCCATTCATTACATTTTCAAGCTACTGAATGAACAAGTCAAACATAATTTAACACACCCTCCGAAATTTCTTATAAGACCTCTGCTAGAAATTTTCCCCAATCAAACAAAAGTTGCCTCAAGTATTGTGCAATGACTAGTAAACTGCATTCAACGATTCTTTGCAACAGATTTGGGTTGAAAATTCCTAGAAAAATTTCGAAACGATAAGAAAGACTTCCATTTGCTGCACACCTTTCGTAGAACTGCACCTTAAATATTCTTATCTGTCATGCCGGCGAAAATGTTAGAGACAAACAGACACACATATCTACAACTTTGGTTCATTTCCTAAAATATATTGCTTTTGTGTCACATAAATTGCGTTGATTGAGCGAAACGATTTTGAGAACAATCGAACTAACAATTGACAATGACTATGAGGCACACTTCGTACATACCCAGTAGGAAAAAATTGAACTGTGATTGAAAATAGCTTACGCATAAGGAGTGTAATGGAATATTTCTTGAATATTGACTTTTAATGAACCAAAGAATTATTCTCATAAACTATTTAATGAGTACATGACACCAATTTTAACAAGTATATGAAAACCAACAACGCAAAGTAAAACCTTAAATTTTAGCAAATAACTCTCTGCCGTGTCCAATGTACTCGCCTATAAATGATCATACAAAATGCTCGAGTGCAGCTGGAGAAAAGAATTGTCATTGCAGCAACGCTTGATAGTATGTTTATCAAACACGATTCATTTGCTGCTTGGCACCGATTTTCACTCACAACACTTTATTCATTCTCATTTCTACTTGTTTTCGATTTTTTCCAAACACTATCTAATAAACATATGATAAGTGCAAAAGCATCTACAATCAAACATATAAATACCTGTACGTGCCTACCTATTTGTACATATGTATTCAATAGATGAAAATGCTGACCCAACAAGAAAAACTTAACACAAATATAAATGCAAAATTATGAAGCTAGCAATTGAAATATTCTGTTGGAAACGTCTATCTATCCAAAACCGAATAACGTTTTGAAGATTTGGAACTTTTTTCTCAAAAATGTCATTAATGTTGACTCAAATACTTGGACCTAAAGATATCTCATATATTCAAAAATCTATAACCTGGAAAATACAACAAACACCTTAGTCCACACTTCATAAGATAAGTCTCGTTACATCCAATAAATCAACAGGAATGCCTAAAACTGTTTGAATTCTGAAAAGCAGCCTTTAGGTTTCCCTACATGGTCTGCAGTCAGCACTTTCAGAAGACAGTCATCAGTTATCTGCAAAATCGCACACATAGCCAAAGACAGATTCAAATACGCTTGAATATTCAAACACCTGTCAAGCCATCATATGAATGTCTGAATGCATTTGAGGCAAATCACCAGCTTGTATATGGAAACATTGCTTTTAATTACTGCAATCCAAGTAATTACACTTGCTGGATCGACTTTCTTCTGCCATGACGCGGCTTCTGGCTGTGTCCATAGCGAACATTAGAAGTTTCACTTACTTTATCGAGAAAGAATATTTTCCATGTGCCCGTGGCTTGCTCCTCCAGATTTTTTGCGCGTCTTTTATTGCTCGCTCATTTCCTCATATTCCACTTATTGCAGTAAGACACAATAACCTAATAAATTCTCCACGAACACGTTGCAATTTTTCGCGTTTTTGTTTTTGTTTTCTTTCTTCTAGTATTCTTACGCTTAATGGGCAAGAATATAGAGAAGGTAAATCGCAATTAAGCACAATGTGCCAAACACCACTACAACACTTTTTTGCACTTAATTTTTCATTAAAAATAAGGTAAAACGTTTCTCACTCGATTTGCCAGAAATTGGCACCACTCTATTTGTACGCGAATTCCTGCTAAATTCCCACATTCACCATGATGACACTGCAAACGGAAGATGTAATTTAAGAACACTGCGCAAATCTGTGTATTTATTTCCTGGAAACCGAGCCGAAACCGAGTGCTTGATATGTATGGAGAGAATTCAATTAATATTCACGTAAATATCGCGTTTCACACACTTTTGCTCCGCTTCAAATGCTATGTTTGAGCTCAACGGCTATTGCATGCGTTCTGCCGCTTCGTTCGTCCATTCGTCCATTCGTCCATTTGTGCATTGAATCGGTTGTGAATTTTACGAGCAGTGCAAGTGATTTTTTCTTTGTTATTTTTTTGTGTTGCTTTTCACATTTGCTTTGCTTCACTTATTGTTTGTCGCTTGACACTGACATGCAACGAAGAATTGACGTCCCGAAAACACCACAGCGCGGTGAGCGTGCGATCTGCCGAATGACAAGCCGGCCGACCGGTAACTTCAGCTGTACCATATACTTCACCTGTAGGCCAACGTGACAGCGCACACAGCCCGATTGACTGACTGACACACGGCCTGAGCGGCTGGCTGGCTACCTGTCGTCGGTGGCGGTGGTGGTTGCAGCGGAAATATGAAATATCCCCCGAAATAGCAGCACACCGACACATGTCGGGCGGTTTGTTTTGTTTGCTCAGTCAGCGAGCAGCCAGCAACAAACTACATGAGTTGAGTTGTTGTGTTTTTCCGCTACTTCACTTGGCATTCACACACACTCGCTCTCTCGCCCTCTCTGTCTTAGCCACCTTTGCTCATCTCGCACTGCATATTTGTGGAGTAATGTAGTAGTATTCGGTACACTTTAATAGCGGCGCTTTGTTTGCTCATCTCATCATTTGTTGTTCACCCAATTCGACGGCACTCACTCGCCTACTTCGGCTTCTACCTGCACTCTGCGCGTTCTACATGTCCACTCGATATGTGCTATTGTTGTTGTTGAGTTTTTGCTACTTTGATATATATGTTGGCTGCTACTGACGCCGGCGAAGAAACGTCTCTGGTGCAATGGGGTGCAATGTGTCTTGCGGAGAGCGCGATCATGGCCGTTCGATTGGCGGTCCGTCGCTTTACCGGTTTGGCATTTGGCCGCTAGTGGGTCGTTCGCCCATCAAGTGGCTTTGTTGTGATTTGTGCAATCCAGTTTGTTTTTGTTTACATTGTTGTTGTGCTTTTACAAGAAATGCATGTCGAAATGCCGATGTTGTCGCTATTTTTAAATAGTAATCATGATGACTCTAATGGACGGTGAAAAGAAAGCTTCGGTAGTGCGGTCAGAGATTTTTTTATTTAAAATTGTCATCGGTAAACTCCTTGGGAATTTGTTGGCGGATTGGATTTGATGAGATATTAACACCTTGCTTGATGCCCTAACAGCGAATGAGTCCTTGGAGTCAAACCACCATCCGTCTTTGCATGCACAGCGAACCTGATTCATCTATCTCTCCCTATGATCCGACCTTTTCGAACAGCTTGTTTCCTGGGCCTCCCGTTAGATGACCTCGTTGACAGCTCGATTTATGCCTTCCGTTTCAACCAGGGTCTGGAGAATCGTTATAACAACAACATCTTTCATTGTATATCGTGGAACCATCGTCATAAGAAATTCCATTTTCTTCTAACTCTTCTTCTAATTTGCGTTTACAACACCACTCAGTTTCGATTAAACTCCATAAGCCCCTTAGTCCGATTAAAAACACTAAGCCTATCATTAAATTATACACCCCATCTCGCTTTTATGATGAATATAATGAAGAATTTGATTGCAATTCGTCTCGTTATCTTCTCTTAAAGGTCAGCATTGTCTGTAAATAATATCGCGTTACTAATATCCCAGCCCAAAAGCTAGAATATATAGGAGTACACAAATGGCTACGTGCAGGCGGAGCTGTTAAAGTACCTTAACTTCGAGTGACTTTCTCACATTTGCTCCTCTGTTCTCGTTATCTGATGGCTGATGACTAATTGCAGGCAATAAAGCCTGCCGTCGAACCGTCGTTCAGGGCTCGTCTCTAATTTGTAAGAAAGGGTACGTTAGTCATTCCCGCATGCATTACAACAAAAACAGTGCGCCGACCAAAAATCACGAAGGGAAAACAACGCAGCTATGTAAAGAATTAATTGTTCGCTAGACCTGCCTTGAGAAAGGCATAAAACATATACCAAAATACTTGCCCAAGACTAGATACATATGTTTGCATGCGTACCTGTCATAACGTCGATGAATCTCAACGTAAGCACCTTCGTTTGCACCTACGCAGGCATAGGAGTGCAAGAGAGAGAGAGAGAGTGTGTCGGTGCGTAGGAAATTACTCATTACGGAAGTTAATGTGTAGGAAATGTCCACTTTTACGCCGAAGGAATAGCAAAACAAACAATTTGAGCGTGGTGAGCGCGCAGCGTGGGATCGCAGTAGTTAATGACATGTGTCTGTATGTAATTCCCGTGACAGCTCATTCGCTGTCAACAGATTGTGCACAGATTGCAGATAAAAATATTACTTTTTTGGAGTTTTCCAGACAAATGTCGCCTCAAGGTTGGCAGGACATGTCATCTGCATGGCATTGTCACCTTTCATGTGACACCGCCCGCTTTTCCATTATTTAATGTTATGCTCATTGCACACGTCCGACGCTCGTTTGTCGCCCAACAGACACAAAAACAAAACGACTAGCAATTATATTAGAATGAAGGAATATTGCCGAAAATGTAAAGTGATGACGCCTTCATTAAATCAAATGCCATTCGAATGACTCGCCGATTTTATTTAAAAAAAATATATATATATATATATATTTAGACAATTTTTTGCGGCGAAAATGTTACTAAATTCGCTTTTTTGCTATTAAGTCAAAATAAAATTATACAATAATCCAAAATTTAGTTAGTTAATAAAAGCGCTGCTTCGTCGTCCGTCTCTATTCATGTTTATCGCTTGTGGCTACATCATGTAAACAAATAGTTAAATTAAATGTTTTCATGTTGAGTCAGCTCGTGTAATAATCACTTGTAAATATTTCCTCTTCGCGCAAAAACGTGCTTAATGTTTTGAAACAAAGCAATTAATATACAGAAATACAATAATCATAAAAAATTGATTGCTAATCACATCATTGATAAAAACGTTCGCTGACTGCTGTTGAAGGTCAAACAAAAATAACAAATTAGCAACTTCGGTTCAAAGTCAGTAAATCTGTGTACACACTCTTCACAATCACGCACGTTATACGAGTATACACACAGTAGTCCTCGCCTAGTGAAGTCTAGTTCGAAAATACATTGCCTGTAAAATACAGTTGATTCAACCAAAAAATTGTGAATTCTATACCAAAAGCTACGTTAACAAGTAAGGAAGGGCTAAGTTCGGGTGTAACCGAACATTTTATACTCTCGCAATTTATTTATTTAACTTCATTTATATTATATAATACACAATTTGACCCACATATTCGTCATATATATTGTATAAAGTCCATTGAAAGTTGGAAACCATAATCTTAGGTTAGAAGCACCGCGGTCCTCGTGTTCGATATATGGGGCCTTAAAAACCTATGGTCCGATTTCTGCGATTTTTAGAATGGGGCTGCAACACTATTAACATAGTATTTGTGCAAAGTTCTGCACCGATATCTTCACTAGTACTTACTTTATATATTGTAAAGTAAACGATTCAGATTGTCTTCAAAGTTCTGGTATATAGGAAGTAGGCGTGGTTGTGAAGCGATTTGGCCTATTTTCACAACATATCATTGGTATGTAAGGAAACTATTACAAACCAAGTTTCATTGAAATCGGTCGAGTAGTTCCTGAGATATGGTTTTTGACCCATAAGTGGGCGACGCCACGCCCATTTTCCATTTTGTAAAAAAATCTGAGTGCAGCTTCCATCTGCCATTTCTTATGTGAAATTCAGTGTTTATGACGTTTTTCGTTAATGAGTTAACCCACTTTTAGTAATTTTCAACCTAACTTTTGTATGGGAGGTGGGCGTGGTTATGATCCGATTTCTTTCATTTTTGGACTGTGTTAGGAAGTGGATAAAAAAAACGATTGCAGAAAGTTTGGTTTATATAGCTCTATTGGTTTGCGAGATATGTACAAAAAACCTAGTAGGGGGCGGGCCACGCCCATTTCCCCAAAAAAATTACATCCAAATATGCCCCTTCATAGTACGATCCTTCATGCCAAATTTCATTTCCATAGCTTTATTTATGGCTTAGTTATGGCACTTTATGTGTTTTCGGTTTTCGCCATTTTGTGGGCGTGGCAGTGGTCCGATTTTGCTCATTTTCGAAAGCAACCTTCCTATGGTGCCAAGAAATAAGTATGCCAAGTTTCATCAAGATATCTTAATTTTTACTCAAGTTACAGCTTGCACAGACGGACGGACGGACGGACGGACGGACAGACAGACATTCGGATTTGAACTCCACTCTTCACCCTGATCACTTTGGTATATATAACCCTATATCTAACTCGTTTAGTTTTGGGTGTTACAAACAACCGTTATGTGAACAAAACTATAATACTCTCTTTAGCAACTTTAGTTGCGAGAGTATAAAAATTTTACTTCATACTAAGAAGTACATAAGGGAAAGTAAGTAATGGACCGATCTGGGATGAGATGTCTACTCCTATTTCTAATCCTTTTAACTGGGAGGTTCGGTTCTGATAATAATTTTTATATAGAACTATTATACGTATTATATAGTTCAAATCAGTTAGCGAAAACCGTTATATAAGTAAAATTTTTATTCAACCATTTAGTCGGGAATTTAAACCAGCGAACACCGAATAGTTCGTAGATTCCAAGCGTTCTTGTCAATTTATGCTGCTCCAACAAGTAATAAAGTTAATCATAGCCTTTTTGTGTGATGTATTTTTTGTTGTTCTTTCACTTGTTTATTACAACAACAAGCATGCAGTGCGGAAGCTGAAAATATAATTAATTTATTCACCGTTTTTATGCATGCACAAGTATGTTTTCCATTCACATACATGAATTCCAACCGTTTCATAATTATGCCGTTGTGTTAATTATGTAATGCATATATTCTTATAAATACAATGATTCAAACGTAGAAATTCTCATTACTACAGGTGTCCAATAATTTATAATATTTTTCATGAAAATTAAAAGAATTATAATTTTTATGTTTATACGATCGAAAATTGGTTAGAAAATAACTCTTTAGGAAGAACATTAAAGTTAAATTAAAATAAATAAATTATACTTAATTTGTAAGTGTTGAGAAAAGTCGTAGATTTTATTCGTATACTCTATAACACAACTTCATTTCAGTTACAGTTTTACATTTTTACAATGCTATTTTGCTTAAATAAAAAAAATGTTTGCTTGGTCCATTGGCGTATAAGAGCATAACTTTTGCCAGCCACTGTACCATATATGTGTGTATGTATACTACTCTGGCGCTGAACTTTGTAAGCGCTTAGAACTTCTCATACAAACTGAACCTTTTATTATTTAATATTAAAATTAAGCTACTCGAGCATTCAGAGGCTTTAGTTAATTGAAGTTAACCTTTCATCCAATCGTTAGATTCTAAGGAACCCCAAACGTTTTGGTTGACTGCTTAGAATAAAAGCGGTTAAGTCATTATTAAGATGTTACGTGGAAATTCTCAGCTCACACACAAATGAGTGTAAAAAAATACGCTTAGTACATACAACATAAGTACGAAGAAAATATATGATTTAAATAATTGTATGCGAGCTAAAAGAAAACGGGATTTTCGACCTCAAATATTCTTTATACTTCATTGCCAATGTTTCGATTCTTGAAAAAATACGCTTTTCAAAATCATTCCGTTATTTACTTAAATTTACTCTCAATTAACAAATAAAAGTAGATATACCAGAATGCAGCAGAGGTACGATCTTGACGAACCGATTATGTTATTCGGGACAGAAGAGTTTATATACGCAAAAGTATACCAAAACAACTCCCACCCGCAATAGTTTCACCCTAATCTACCATACAACATCCTCACATTTGACGATACTAAAAACCTCTGATAATTTTGTATATTTCACCCATGAAAAATCAATTGATTGTTTTTCCAATAATTAACCCTCACTTTTAATGTAAATACCACAATAATTGCTTTTTAAAATAATTGTCATAGATTAATGAAAGATATATTTAATTTAAATGGACATTTTAGAAGCAAAAACAAAGTAGCGGATTAAAAAACACCAAAAGGGCCGCACTTTTGGTGATAAATTTTAGTAAAAAGTGGATAAGTCTCGGCTTTGTAATGTATTACATGCAGAAAGATCAATCAATTAATCGCCAGTGAATTCTATCAAGATATCTGGATTAAACATATCACAAATGGCAAACTGTATGCAAGAAGTTCTTACAATCGCTTTACCAGTTTCAGGAAGCGAACACATCATCGTTAACTTAAAGATCTCAACACAACACACTGGTGTCACCCCTGTTTATTGAAAAATAATTAATAAAACGACGTGATCTAATGGGCGCTCCAAGCGGAACTTCGTTTCTTTGCCTATGTGAGTTTTATTAATCGTTGATCGGTAGCGAACATGGAGAGAAACATATTTTGCGCAGGACTAATCCTCAGCCTGTTGATTGCAAGTTTCACAAAAATCACTATTAAAATACTAGAGAGCACATAATATGTTCCAAACATTTACAGATCGGTGTGAAGGCAAAGGTGGACTTCTATAATACGGAATGTACTGTCACCGATAGGAGCTATGTCTACTTCGATACATGCCGAATTAAAGCGGTTAATCGCACTTACAAGTACTTCTCGATGTGCGCGAAGTTTCCCAGACAGAAAGCTGTTCACAACATTTCGGTGAGTACTGACATCCTTGTGCACCATATTAGTTCTAAATATTTTTATCCATCAGATGACCTTTGCTTTGCTACGAAAAGCCAACGGCTATAAGCCCTTCTTGTACAATTTCACTGTGGACGCCTGTAAATATATGAAGAAACGCAATAATCCCGTTATTAATTATTTTCACAGTTGGTTTGAGAAATATTCCACGATTAACAGATCTTGTCCTTATGGACCGGTAAGGTCGTCTCAAGTTGGTTTCCTCACACAGCGGTGACACTAATCAGTACTTATGATTTCTTTCCAGCAAGATGAAGTCGTCGACAAACTTCCTGTTAGTCACATCAACCATTTGGCAACAGAAATTCTTCCGGTACCACTCGGTGAATATGTGTTTCACACAAGCTGGTATTTTTACAATACCAAAGTGGCAATTGTGAAGTTGTTCATTCGAATATTGTAATCAATCAAAATACGCTTGAAATAAAAACGCACAGTTGTAATCTCTGCATGTGAATCTTTTGATGGATTTTATTATACTTATACTTAATGAAACTAAGCAATTTGCATAACAAACCCACATCTTATTATTCTAAGAAAGGTTGGGGTCCACCGTCAACAATATATATATAAAAACTTTAAAATGTTAATTCATTCCAGAACAATTATTAGAGTTTCAAAGGACCTCTCGGGTCTGTTCTAAACTATAAATGCAATGCTTAAGTTCGAAATTTTTCAAAGTTGTGTTTGTCTTCTTCTATCTAATATTAGAGCTCGATCTTGCTTTGATATATCAAATGGATGTAAAATAGCCAGCGTAGTGAGATAAAAAAGGAAGAACCACTTCCAGTAAAAATTCTTCGCAACAAATCTTACTCATAATTGCGAGATGCGTCTCGCCTTAAAACATTCAATTATGAGTAAGATTTGTTGCGAAGAATTTTTACTTTTTTGGCTAAATTGTGCCGCAATGTGACTAGTATGGAAAAATATTGAAGACAAAAGTACACACCTTTCGACCTAGAATAACGAAAATCACTATGTATAGTACATGGGAGCTGGGGGTTCTTAAACCGATCTCACTCATTTTCACCACCAAGAACAGACGGACTTCCAGATTTCAACGTTATTTTGATCATATTGATATATATAACCCGACTCGTTTAATTTTATGAGATACTAACTTGGCTCATTGGCATATTAGATCAATCCTCCCTCATGTTAGCCACTATATCATATATGTATTGCTACTCGAGCATTCAACGCATTCAGTGGCTTTAGTTAATTGTAGTTGCCCTTGGTATTACCAATTGGCGTCAAACTGCCAAAAGGAGAGAGCGAGGCGCGCTGTTGTGGACTCGGCGGCGCGTAAGCGGTGTCTACGCCAGTCAAGAAGAAGTTGTCCTTTCATCTAATCGTTTGTTTCTAAGAAACACCAAATGGTTTGGATGGCTGCTAAGAACAAAAGCGACTAAGTTATTATTAAGATGTTACGTGGAAACCTTAAGTTCACGCACATGCGAGAGTAAAAAATATGATTTAAATAAATGTATGCGAGCTTTATGAAAACGGGATTTTCGAACTAAAATATATGTACTTTATATTTAATTTCCAATACATATTTCATTTCTCAAAACAAAAATGTTCAAAATTGTTTCATTATTTACTTATTTTACTAGCCTGTGTAGAAGAGTTAAAGATAAGAAAGTCTTTCCTAACAAAACTACTCTCAATCCAAATAGTTTCACCCTAACATACTATGAAAACAACTCACTTTAGTCAATTATTAAAAGAGTTAAATGGAAATGAAGTGATTATTTCCCTACTCATTAACCTTTACTTTTAATGAAAATGCCACATTAATTACTTTTTAAAGTAATTGTCATAGATTAATGGAAGATATGTTGAATTTAAATGGAAACTAAATGGTTATTTTAGAAGTGGCGGATTAAAAAAAGGGTCATTCGTTTGGCGTTCAATTTTTGCAAAAAGTGGAGCAGTCATCAGCACTGTAATGTAGATATTACATGTATCCACTCTATTCAACGCCATTGAATGCTATCGAGTCCATCCCAGTAGCCACTGGAATGAAAGACGTCATACATTTCAGAACGTTTTCCAGAAGTGTTTACAATGGTTGGCTCAAAGTTTTGAACACAACATTTTGTGACACCCTTTTATTGTAAATTCATTAATAAATGGACGCGCTGTGATCTAATATCCACTTAAAGCGGAACTTCGTTTCTTTGCCTATGTGAGTTTTATTAATCGTCGATCGGTAGCGAACATGGAGAGAGGCATATTTCGCGCAGCCCTAATTCTCAGCCTGTTGATTGCAAGTTTCACAAAAATCACTATTAGAATACTAGGGATCAAATAATATTTTCTAAACATTTACAGATCAGTGTGTGGGCAAAGGTGGACTTCTATAATGCGGAATGTACTGTTACCGATAGAAGCTATGTCTACTTCGATACATGCCGAATTAAAGCGGTTAATCGCACTTACAAGTACTTCTCAATGTGCGCCAAGTTTCCTAGACGTCAAGCAGTTCACAACATTTCGGTGAGTACTGACATCCTTGTGCACCATATTAATTGCAAATATTTGTATTCACGAAAAAATCAGATGACCTTCGCTTTGCTACGAAAACCAACGGCTATAAGCCTTTCTTGTACAATTTCACCGTGGACGCCTGTAAATATATGAAGAAACGCAATAATCCCGTTATTAATTATTTTCACAGTTGGTTTGAGAAATATTCCACGATTAACAGAACTTGCCCATATGGACCGGTAAGGTCGTCTCATGTTGGTTTCCCACCACACCAGTGACTAGCTAATCCACACTTATCATTTCTTTCCAGCAAGATGAAATCGTCGACAAACTTCCTGTTAGTCACATCAACCATTTGGCAACAGAAATTCTTCCAGTACCACTCGGTGAATATTTGTTTCACACAAGCTGGTATTTTTACAATACCAAAGTGGCAATTGTGAAGTTGTTCATTCGAATATTGTAATCAATCAAAATACGCTTGAAATAAAAAGGCACAGTTGTAATCTCTTTAAAGTTTAGATGTTCACGTTCATTTGGGGGATATATACATGCATATAATAGCTCCATTAAGCAACCACAAATCGGTATATTGGTCATTAATATGCAAAAAGTATTCTCGAGAGTATTCTATGAAAGATTGGAGTCGATCCTCAACCGTATTATAGAACTTTATCATTTGAGGTTTTATTTTCGGAAGATTACTGAAATTTGGAAGAACCTATTGCTTTATTTTAATCTATAAAATGCATGGCTTACTATATATGGTACATGCGATTTAAGACAATTAAGGCTTCGTAATTCGATCAAATTAATCTGTATCGAAGTTTGGCTTACTTGGCTAACGGATATTTAAAAATTACCGCAGTTTTCAGAAGCTTATACTTAGTTGACAGTGACCTAACGAAGTGGTCAGAAGTCTCTATTTTAGGGCTGAACTTATGCATTTAAGGGTTAAGTCCGAAATTTTTCGGATTTTTGTGTCCTCTTCTATCTAATATCTATTATTCGAGTTCGATCTTGTTGTGATATGTCAAATGACAGCACAGTAGCCAGCGTAATCAGATAAAAAAGGGAGAATCACTGCCACAAATAATTATCCGTAACAAATCTTACTCTTAATTGAAAGTTTCAAGACAAGTTCCATCCATCTTCTTTTCTGAAGTCTTCCACAATATATGTAACTAGTATCGAAAATTATTGAAGGCAAAACTTCTTTAAAAGCATTATCGCAATTGTACATGTTATGACGACGATTCAAAAATCAAAACCCACAGTACTTTTTAATTGGAGCTTGCTTTGTGCTGGCACATATCCCCTTCGCCATTCCGACCTAACCAATAATTTTGTATTTTGTTTTGCGTGCACAGAAAACTCTTTTGTTTCTGTTTTTGGTTTAACTGAAATGTCAAAACATGAATAATAAACGTCGGTAATTAAATTTTATTTGCCTCAAGTTTCGCTAATACTAAATTAAGTATTAAGAATTCGCGGAAGCAGAAACGATAAAAGTTTTCAATTAATTCATATTGAACATGAAATAACCAAAAACGGAAATTCTTAAAGTCTTAAAAACCATAATTTAAACATTTTCATGAAAAACATATTTAAAGCTAGTGTTTATATATGTATATATATGTACAGTTATACATATGTACAGAAGCTTATTGGGTTCGCATTTCATTCAAAAGCATTGAATGAATGCAAAGTTATTAAAATCTTGACCGAACAACCGTTGCTTTGCGGGTCAAGTTTCAGTAATCCACTGCAGATCAATTACTCTCGCATAAATATAGTGATCAAAACCAAATATACCGCCTTCCTTTACAGACCTTTGGCGCTTGTTTTAATAATATTCATTATTTAATTTCATATGCATAGACATATAGAATATGCATACATGAGTAAGTGAAATAAGAATGGCGAGTTCCCTCGAAGTGTTACGTATTCATAGTGCCACGGAGATTGTATGTTGACAATTAAGACGGTTCTTTGAAGAATGCAAATAATACCGCAATTATTAATCACCATATGTATGCACCGAATGCATTGCGCTTGTCTACAAAACTATTCAAACGCATCCATATAGAGTTAGTGATTTGCATATTAACCGGCTTTTGGCGGAGCGCCAATGTTTGGCGACTTTTTAATTTGTTTGAGCGAATCGAAAAATAAACAAAACACCGCCAACAGCTTCGGCAAGGCTGTCGATTCTTTAATTAGAACTATAAACAAGTTCAAGTTATGCCAAACGCTCAACACGAGGCACAAAAACTTGTTGACGCCAGTGAAAGAGTAATCAATGTTTAGCTTTAAACCAAACAAAATACATACAAACAAACACCAGGCAAGAGAGCACTAAAGCACATCTTCAACAGAAAAGCTACAAAAAGAGCTGTCAGAAGGCTGAACTGGTTAGATGTTATTTCTTCTAAGGCGCCTGGCAACCAACTCTTTGCGGTTTAAATAGAGCAGAAGAACAAGTTGTCGAAGTGAAAACTCTAGCTAAATATATACATGCAATTCTTAATATAAATATGTGTATGTGTGTGTATCAAGTCAAATTCCAATAGCAAAAAATGTTTCAAACCTAAATCTCCGAACGGCAAGTCCGTTGAAATTTTGTTTTAATCTTCTTAGAATCCTGTTTCAACATTTCTGCTAATCTAACTCAGAAGAAGGAGATCAACGATTTTTAGTCTTCTTATCATAAAATTTACCATATGTAATTTGAGCCACGTGATCCCAAGAGATCGCTTGTGTCGGAGAAAACGCAAAAAACAAAGATTTATGGAATAAGGAATGGGGTTAGGAGATTATGTTTATAAATTCGAAAAAATACTCATATTGTATTGTCCTGGCTATTCGGCTTAAATAAATATTTGTAGACTAGTAGTCATAACAATCTTTAAAATGTCGCAAGGAACGACACAATTGGAAACGCAACTTTACACTAAATAAATATCAGATCCCTTCAGCGATTTCCAGTCCATGAAGCCAACGTACTCGACTACATGCAATGGGACCACGTTCAGATATGTTTGTCTTCAACATTTTCATTGCAGCACTGTTGTCGCCACAAACTTTCCAACTCATCTTCTAACGTTCTAGTTGCTTCGAACTGCCATTTTTGGTCGCGCCACTGAAACGCTTGCACGCAGAAGTATTTATGAGTGGAACCATTACACTTGAGAGTCGTACAGCAATTCCATTACCAACTTTGTAACGCACGACTTTACCCATTTGGTAAAGGTGTACTTTCCACATTTTTCCTTCTGCTTTTAAGTCACTTAAGGCATTGTAGAACGGACAGCTTCTCATCCGCCGCAGGTAAAGCGGAATTATTGCGCATGCGCACGCTCACGTAGTCCTCCTCACTGGTGCTCCAGCTAATCTTCCATTTCGAGGCAAAATTACTGCTTTCATTTGTGGTTTCGATTTTATTAGCCACGCTCGATTCGCTGCTATTCTAGCATGAGATTCTATTTCATTAGCCATTTCCTTGAGATTTGAACCATTTTCTTAAATCCTTCTTCATTTCTCGCTGCGCTGTTGTTGCATTTGCATTTACGGCTAACCTTTTTTGGGATTACACAATGCGAATGAATAAAAAACTAAAAAGCAAACTCTACAGCAACAACAAGCAAACTGCCGTTCTCCTAGCGCTGGAGGGCGGTCGTGATCGCGCCGATCGCAGGCTCAGATTGTGGAGATGCGCTTCAAACCCCTAGCTGGCTTTCGCTTAGCCATTGCAGCCGCTCTCAGGTGTCGTTTAGTGCTGCTTGTTTGCCCTCCACTTTGTTGTTGTTTCATTACAATTCTCTATTGGTCCGTTGTGTATGTGTTGTTGTGATGGTTACTGTCGTCGAGACCACAGCGCTTGCGCGAATCTCGTATAATCACAGTTATGACTTCATTTTCCCACATAAATTTTTGCCGAGCGAAGCTTCAAAATCATTTGAAGATAAAATATACAATGTAAAATGTAATTTATTCAAGCTTTTCGTTTATTTTCTTCGTGTTTGTTGGTTTGTGGGAGTGTGTGTTTGCGGGTGTTGGAATATTAATAGCGGTGATGCTGCGGTTTTCAGTTTTCAAACATTTTGCAATGCATTTCAATGGCGATGCAATCTGTCAAATGTTCACGTATTTCTTTGTACCGGCAACCAAGCACATTCATTCATACATATCGTAAATACAAACGAACTGTGTTTGGTATTGGAACCCTTCTCTGTCAACAGTTGTCTGGGATTTCCTGCTCAATTAAAAGAATACAGAACACATCTTACAACCTTATCAGTTTTTAGCACAGGTGTCAATACTTCTATGGAGCTCCTTCCATATAAAAAGGTTTTCAATGCTAGAGAACACACCGTGTAAGAAGACGAACAAAGGATCTCTTGGAATGAAATCTAGCTTAAACCAAACACTGAAGTTCTGAGATGCGTTAGAGAAAAACTCCGAGCAAATGCTGTCGGTTTGACTAACATTAATTCGATATGAATACAATTTTGGAGACTGAGAAGATATCAAGCATCCCAACTTGAACTTTCGAAATATTTTGCAGAATGTATCTTTGTCCGCTGTTAAGGACACTGAGTTCCCAAGACCCAAAGAGTTTCTTGATATTTTTCTACCTCTAATAAGTAGCGCGAAGAGCTTAGGTGATCCGAAATGACAGAGCACGGCATATGACACAAATATTACGTTATCACCTTAGTAATTGGTCGAAAGACAGATGACGTGAAAGTGTTTCAAGTTAACGAAACCCCATCTCTCGGCATTATGGAACACATGTAACACTTGACTTTAGAGAACGATCCTGTGTAGTCATAATGCACTGTCCTACTGGAGAGCCCAGCCTTTGTGACTGCTGTTACTATAAATATATATGTATATTTATAATTCGACATTGGCCATACTTTTTAATGAAATTCACACCTTTTTAGAATTTCCAACAATAATTTGTATTCTAAACACAGTGACTAAAATAATTATAACTCTTAATGGTACTAGGCACTTAAGGCACTTGTAGAATGTCTGCGCTTTAATGTAGAAATGCTAGAAACCCTTAACAGTGCAAGATTCAATGAACTTCCGAAGGAAACCCTTCAAATAAACCAGGAACGTGTTCGAAATATATTATGCTCGTATTACATTTGATATGTGTATGTAATTACGGAGCAACACTCTTTGTACTAAGTAAATATGTAAGCACTCACATGTGTTTGCATACCCAGCAGTGTGCACTGGTACTGATCCATTCTTCTTTACTAGTTCTTTTCTGTACTAGTTATACTTGGTAAAACACTAGTCGCCACAGAAGAATTTCGCGGAAACTGCGCTCGGATCTCGCAGGCAAGTTTATTGATGTTTCCTGACAAGATATATTCTCGTATCTTTGAATGGATATCTTGTAAGAATGTTAAAAATTATAAGTTCAACAAAGTATTGACAGGAATCGGTCATACACATTTCAAAATATCCGCTTTGGACCAGTGCAAACCCACACCATTTTGAAGTTCACCACTCGAAACCTTATTTGAGTGGATATCTACATATAATAAGAACTCCCGCGGTCGCTTGTTCATAGCACTTTCCGCCATCGCTGGTCGTCTGCTGCGAAAAGGTGTTAACATCAATGGTATTCTACATTAACGGTGCACCAAGGTCCAACAAGGTTTACCTAATTGCACATACATACATACAGTACCCATGTACATGGGCTTATGTGGTCACATGTATGTATGTATATATGTAGATCGCATTTACTTAGTACCGAGTTCTCACTTTATAGACTTATTTTAACACTTGACTAAGTACAGACACACGAATGTGCTTACGTTTCTAGTACAAATACAGTTTTATGGCAAAACAACTGTGTTTAATGAACAACAACAAACGGCACGACAACAACAAAGCGATAATAACGACAACTTAGTAAAACAAAAAAACAAACGAGGCATTAGACCTTAGACCTTTTTAACAACCGATCGTGTTTTGCTTTCTTTGCCTACTCCTTGGTTCTTGCGGCTGCGCACGACGTCCCAACTGCCTCCGCGGCCCAGTTCATTTCGCCACTCAGCCACTCATCATTCCAGTTTTACCGAATAGGATACTCGCACCGATGGTGGAGGCAGCCAAATCGAGCCAAGTTGAAGTTGAAGTTTAAACCGCTTTCGTATAACCTCGAGCTCGAGCTTACGGTTGTATGCAAACAAAAACCCAACAACAAAGGTTGCAGAGACGACAGTGAAAAAAGACTATGCCGTCCACACAAAAACAACAAGGGAAGACTTAAAAGAAAGGAAAGACAGACGGAACATTGGCAGTTATTCAAGTGAGTCACAGCTGCGAGCGAGCTGTGCAAAAGGCAGAGACAGTTAAATTTTTGAAATTCACCTCATACCCGCTCCGCTTGCGAGTGCAATAAACAGGAGGTGGAGGCAGACGGCGAAGCTTGTTAAGGCAAATAAAACACGAGTTTAATATAAAACATGGGAAGTACTCGAATTGGGTGCAAGCAAACGGACTGTCGGTCGGTTGAACTGGATTCGCGAATTCGGCTTTTGGGCAAGCAGCTGCGCCAGCTGACGCAAATTATAGTCGCACATGTTTTAACGTTGGCATAAAAGGGGATAACCGCGATGTCGAGCATTCGCATATGATTGTATGTACAGAGGTGTCTAAAAGTAAAAAAGAAAAGATCTTCGAGTTCAAGAAACTTTGCTAGTCTGCTTTTAAATTTTACTAAGCCCTAATAGACGACTTTTCTTAAACTTCTTGAAAACGATCTTCGTATTACGGTCAAAGTGTGCAGGACTACTGTAAGCTTTTAATTCCGATTGGGTCTTGGTGTGTTTAGACTTGGCGAAGTCTTGACGATCAGTTTGACTGTAAAGCTGGTCGATGGCTTCACTTGGTGAAATTGAAGAACATTTTGATAAAATCGGCAAAGCAACAGAAACAGAACAAAACAATGTCATCCAACACCTTACTTCGTACAAATTTCAAAAGAAGTCGCCCAAAGTTCGTTCATAGAAAAATAATCTATAATCCATGAATTCAAGGATCAATTTCAGCATTGGGTCGCGTGAAAAAGAACCCTACAGATGATTTAAAATACTGCTCTTTAAAGAGCCAGCCATATTTATTATGAAACAAAACAAAAACAATTTCATGATTTGTGTGCCAAAAGCCAGAAGGTAATAAACCCCGAGAATTAAAGTCCGCAACAATTGCTATTCCACGAAACAATTTAAATGTGATGGCGAGTTCGTAATCAGGAAGACGGTAAAGCGAATGGTAATAGCAACAACAACACAGCCAACCAACGGAAATTCTACTTATTCTCAGCAATCAATGCAAAAGAGTGGAGGGCTCCTGCAAAAAGTTAATAAGGCACGAATTTTCTGCATTTACATACATACACACATACATATGTACATATGTATTTAATAGTATATGTGTCAGTATGCACGAAGCAAATAAGCAGGAGCGCTGGGGATTGTCCATTAACTCGGGTAATTCAAAGTATGTTTATTGTTTTTTTTAAGAATCTTGGTTGCAGAGCCTTTAATACTAAGGCAAATGTGTTCGTGTTTATATGCGCTCAGAGTCGATAAAACTATTACTATTACCTTTAATAGATGCATTAGAGTGGCTCCTTTCTTCAAAATTTCAGTTGACTATTTTATCCATTGAAAAAAATTTTAGCAAAAATTTAAAATTGATTTTTCATAAAAATCGAATACTACTTTGATCGCTTAACGGGTTCACTAAATACTAGACACTTTTATGATCGACACATCACAAAAAATTGTTTTTAAAATAAGAAACATTTAAGGATATTCGGATACTACATTTTTTGTCGACCTGTGTAATTTAAATTTTAATATGTGGATAATGTTGATTTATTATTATCCAAATTAGTAATAAAAAATCGAGTTTACTCAAAATGTATATAAACATTGGAGGACTCGTGTATCAGATATAATCTTAACCTAAAAAATTAAAATGGTTCACAGCTGAGTTTGCGTCTATTCCTGGCGCACCCTACCGCAAGTGCGGTAAAAGTGCGCATGACCAAACGAGAGTCCATTGAAAAATCCAAAATGAGTCGCAAAACTAGTCGAACATGTTTTAGGGAGCTTTCCTCTTCCGCTTTCCTCTAGCATCACATCTGGACTAGCATGGTTTCTCAGCGTTTTACAAGATCACACACGCACACACACATACAGACTGGGGCTTTTAGTTGGGTTTATATAAATATTAATATATACATGGATCGATCGCAGTTACTTGGTTGACCCCACAACATAAGCAATTTGTGCTGACACCCTTTTACCTTTTATTTGTTCGTTGTTTTCGCCCCAAGTGATTCTGGTTGCCGCAAGCAGGATAACACAAACAAAGACCTTCCAGTCATGTAGTCACTGAATTTACGCGAATCCAACAACTACTGATCAGCCGCACACTCACGTTCAACGCGCAAAAGCAATTTCACTAGCACTCACTTTGGTTGTTGTATTTACCATTTGCCATTTATTATTTATTATTATTAGTATTGCTGCTTGGCGACTTTTATTACTTCACTGTTGCTTATTTATTATTATTTTTTTTTTGTTTTGCTCTTCACCGTTCCCACTTGTTGAAACAAAATCTCATTTTATTTTTGCATTTAGTAAATGCAAAGGACCGAATCGTTGACACGTCTCAATTTTGAATCTTCACTTTTTGTTGTTGTTGTTTTTATTTTTTTCAAAATCGCATATTCAAGAATTCATACTTTTGTATGTAGGTATGTATGTATGTTGGCTTGCGTTCACCCACAAAAAAGGCTGCTGCAACGTAAACGGCATTGGCGACAACAACAATGCCAATGCATGACAACAAAACACCAAAAGTCTGAAATGCAAAAACAATTTTGTTTGTAAATAAAAACAGAAAGGCACACACACACGCGCACCCTCTTGGCCAAATCGACTTCACGTTCGAACACTCAGAATCGCACTGAAGCAGAACCTGCCGGTGGAGCTCACTTCCAGCCGCTCAGTGGCGGTCGCACAGCGAAATAGCTTTCAGCGTGTTGAACGGTGGGTGCTGTCAGGGGGCTGCTACTACGAGTGCAACTGGGGCTGAGCGAGTGAGTGAGCTGTTTTATTATCATTGCTACTGCTCCGGGCGCTCTTGCGAGCGTGTTTATACATCTGTTTACTAGAGAGAGGAGTTTGTATTGCGAGTCTCAAAACATGATCGCGGTCAGCGGTTCTCAAACCTGCTGTGATGCTGAGGCAGACTCACATAAGAAAATGCCTAATTCGTGTTAGTTTACCATAAAAGCTAAAGGTAGAAATCGAAAGTGAAATACGAACTGAATATAATGTTCGTTGGTGTCACATATCCCAACTACAATCCATGTGAATTCTGGTGTGATATTCAAAAACCACCTCTGTCAGCCAATTTATGGAGAATTTGTTATGTTTCTAAAGGGTGATTTTTTAAGAGCTTGATAACTTTTTTTAAAAAAAAAACGCATAAAATTTGCAAAATCTCATCGGTTCTTTATTTGAAACGTTAGATTGGTTCATGACATTTACTTTTTGAAGATAATTTCATTTAAATGTTGACCGCGGCTGCGTCTTAGGTGGTCCATTCGGAAAGTCCAATTTTGGGCAACTTTTTCGAGCATTTCGGCCGGAATAGCCCGAATTTCTTCGGAAATGTTGTCTTCCAAAGCTGGAATAGTTGCTGGCTTATTTCTGTAGACTTTAGACTTGACGTAGCCCCACAAAAAATAGTCTAAAGGCGTTAAATCGCATTATCTTGGTGGCCAACTTACGGGTCCATTTCTTGAGATGAATTGTTCTCCGAAGTTTTCCCTCAAAATGGCCATAGAATCGCGAGCTGTGTGGCATGTAGCGCCATCTTGTTGAAACCACATGTCAACCAAGTTCAGTTCTTCCATTTTTGGCAACAAAAAGTTTGTTAGCATCGAACGATAGCGATCGCCATTCACCGTAACGTTGCGTCCAACAGCATCTTTGAAAAAATACGGTCCAATGATTCCACCAGCGTACAAACCACACCAAACAGTGCATTTTTCGGGATGCATGGGCAGTTCTTGAACGGCTTCTGGTTGCTCTTCACCCCAAATGCGGCAATTTTGCTTATTTACGTAGCCATTCAACCAGAAATGAGCCTCATCGCTGAACAAAATTTGTCGATAAAAAAATTTCGAACCGAACACTGATTTTGGTAATAAAATTCAATGATTTGCAAGCGTTGCTCGTTAGTAAGTCTATTCATGATGAAATGTCAAAGCATACTGAGCATCTTTCTCTTTGACACCATGTCTGAAATCCCACGTGATCTGTCAAATACTAATGCATGAAAATCCTAACCTCAAAAAAATCACCCGTTATAACAACCATAATGTTTGTTGGTTTGTATGTATATCAGTATGGTATATTTCGTTTGTTATTTGCATTGGCTCTATTGCACTTAGAAATAATACATAAACTGCGTGTCTTTGTAAACTAACATATTTCCATATCTATATTGAAAAGCAATAATTTTTGTCTCAAGGTGCACAAAGCTAAGCTTTACATTCGTAATCATCGTAATAATCGTAATAATAATAATACACAATACTCATAAAAATTGCATCATTTGAAAATGATTTTCGTTCTACAAAACTAACGATATACTCGGTTGCTCCAAATAAGGTCTTATTGGCCGTCATGTACATACATTCAATGGGAACGCGCGATGTCCGAGAAGAAGTTCAATATGTCTTGTATGTTGAATTCCAAAGTGATCATCGCTCCCGCATAGCATTTCTGTATGCGTTCCTCCAGAAAATTATATTGCGCAATGAACTCTTCCTGCATGGCGTGCCACACCACTTGTAGGAGGTTCTCCTCTTCACAGAGGTGTTTCTCTACTTTCTTGTAAAGATTCTCCAGGCCCTTTTTGACCTCACGTGCCGGATACTGGCTGATGACTTTACGCAACTCCTGCTTAGAGAACGCCATTTGGTAGCTGATCTCCGTCTCTTTGACGCCTTGAGCGACCTTTTGTTGGACGCCTTCAAAGAAGAGCTGAAAGCAAATGCATGTGTAAATGTGGATAACTGAGTGTTTATTACGAGAGAATTTACATTTAACTTTTCCAGCGGACGTCCAAAGTATTGTATGACATAAACCTTAAGCGCGTCATTATAACGCATTTTGGCTTCCTTCTTCATGGCGTCCAGACCGGGCACTTTCAATTGCGCAAGCAGGGAGTACATGTGGTGGTAGTTTTCCATGCGCACGACTTGCGACGGCGTCTTCGGATGCTCCTGGGCATGCACAGTGATGCTCTCAAATATCGAATTCACCAACTGCAGATACCACTTTTCCATGTCGGTGCGACGATCCGATTTGCGGAAGATGCCCTCGGAAGTCTGTGCGAAATACTCGAAGTTCTCCACGTATGGCAAGATGCCGCACTTGGAACGCTTAGGCACTTTGGCTTCTTTGATCGACAAAAGTTGTTGTTGCATGAAACGATCAAAGTTTCGTTTGACTTGTACCAACGCCGAGGCGAAGGTCATACTAAGGAAGGAATGTGTGTCCTGCGCGGACATGACATGCTGCGTTAGGCGCACGAGCACATAAAGAGAGTAGCTACAAACAGAAGTACACAAGAAATTAAAGCTTATCAATTTGAATTCAGGATCTCATGGGCAAACTTACAAACTGTCAATGCGTTCGAAGCTTTGTATAAAGCTCACCAGCTCTGGCTCTAAACAACCAAATAAAGCGATCATCAACTTGCGCACCTCTTCGTTTATTTGGCGATCAATTTTCTTCTGGGGGAATCCTACAACAAAAGCATTGAGTACGACTTAACGATGAACATGACAAAATACAGCGAACTTACCACTGGCATCCCCTCCGCCACTTGCCGATGTTGGTGAGGCCAGAAGACTCGCTGAGTCAGTGCTCTTTTCTAAAACTTCCAAAGTGGTTTGAGTATTCTTCGATGTGGGACTAATTACGTCCATTTGGAAAAAGTTTATGCAGAACATCTGCTCTTGCAGCGCAACGGGCTCTAGCTCCGCCAACACCTTTTCCAGCACTGAGTCAAAGCGTTCGCGATCGGCGTTCTCCACCCCAGGTCCCCATTGATCGCGATTCACACCTAAGGTACCGTAAGGAGCCGCTGATACTGCGGATTTCTTCGTTGATGCTGAAGTATCCAGATCTTCTCGTGACGTTCGTAATTTCTCGGATATTTGCAATTTAGCCTACAGACAACCATACGAATTAGACGAAAATGTGTATATGAAATGAGTGACGTACCAAAGAAAAGAAGTTCCTGATGTCACGTTCATAAATCTTGCTCAGCGATGTGGTGTAGACGCGCGTCAAGCCATCATAAGTCTTGCGGTCCATAGCCTTTGTCCAATGCATAAGCTCTGTGTAAGGTGTTAGCTCGCGGTGCACCGCTAGATGGTTCGGCAGCACAAGCTCGGTACTCATTGTGGTGTTATCCCCCATTTCATTTCCCAAATGTATAAACAAGTTATTCATAAAACGGCTAACAATTCCAGAGAACTTTGCCTTCCATTTCTCAAAGCGTTTACGTTGGTCTTGCACTGCTTCTAGGCGAAGCAGAGTTGGATCAATGTCGCTGTTCATCGCTTGTTGTAAGCTTTGTGCGGCAGCAATGGCAGCCTTTCTACCGGCAACGGTTTTTAAATCTGGTTCATCCAACGCATGTTGATGTACGTGTGGCAGATCCAGCTGAGACTGTCATAGTTTCATTAATATTTGTTTTTTACACACAATTCGATTTTAACAACAAATTACTTACAATTACTTTGTTCAATTCTTTCATCAATTTTATGTTGTTGTTGTTTGCAATTTCTATCATTGCATTTTTACCACCAATCTTCTCCATGGTCTCCTTCACATGTCCTAAAATCTCTTCATACGAGTCCAAACGTTTTTCGAAACCATCTGCTTCAGCGATGGCTTTATCTATGTGCTCCATTAAAGCAAATACTTGCTTTTCAGACGCCAGCACACTTTGAATGTTTGCCTGAATAATAAGCAATATCACAAACACTACGTAAATATGTAAATTATTTTGTATACATACCCCATCCAAATCATGAAGTTCCTTGGACAACTTTTCAATAAGTTGCTCCGCGTCCTTCACTGCAAAGTCACATTCCGAAAACAACTTTCCTAATTCAGTAGCTTCCTTGTCTGTAAGTGCGGTAAATTCCTGCGCTTCTTCCTCGTCATCTGAATCTTGAATATTTTTTTGTTCGGCACTCCGTCCAGCAGCCAATTTTTCCGGTGATTTGTCGTTTAGCCACGCATTGGGCACATTTCGGAATTCTGCTCGCTGCGTTCTCACATACTTTTGTATCTGTTTGTACAGCACAGCAAGGAAATTTTGCCGTTCGTGCAAATTTAAGGCATACCATTTATAGGTTTTTTCCACCTGAATATCAAATTCATGTGTTTCAAATTGTTCGTTGCGGCCATCAACCCACTTAATCTCCTCCAGTTGCCAGGTACGCTTCTTTTTATACTCGCCTTCTCTCTGCTCTGACTGCTTCACTATGCATACAGTTACCACCGGCACAGGCGGAGGAGTAGTAACAATACATAAATAACAAGCCTTCTTCTTTTTAAATGTTTTTGTCACCGTCACCACAGACAACACTCGCTCGCCACTTCCATTGAACAGCTCTTTCTGTAGAATGTGTTTAATATTTGCCAAAGTAGTCAACATTATAATTACAAAAAAGAATTCCGATTTGTTTTTACATAAAAGCTAAAAACTTTGAAAGTTCATTGAAAATACAAGAAAAATTCCGATTATTACACTTAACGCCCTATTTGCAAAATACCAATTGATGACAGTTTCGACTGCCAAACACAGCTGATTGTGCGAAAACAGTGTTGTAAAGCGTTTGTAAATGTTGCAAAAAATTTTCGATATTCACATATTTAACTTTGTTTAATATTGGTTTTCTGTGTAAAATAAAATTCTCTGAATATATCAATTAAACTAAATTTAAATTTTAGATAAAAAATCTTCAATTGTAATAAATATTTTATTTTAATAAATTTTTGACAATGAAATATGAACGGTTTTTCGAAATAAACTGTCGACTTCGAAAATTATATTTCGAAAAAATAAATGTCAAATGTTCCAATAGATTTTTCTTGTAGTTTTTCATCGAGCTAACAACTGACGTGAGTGCCAATTAAAAAATAATAAATCTAAATGTTCTTTATACTTAATTATATTTCTATTTGAACAGGAATAAATCAATCTACAGATATGTTGGTGCAACACGTTTTGAAACAAGGCCTTTTGGTTAGAAACGGTAATATACAGTTTTGAGGAAAATTTATTTTTAATAACCCTAGACATTACATAACCTTTTCCACAAATTTTACTCCCATGGAAAAGTATTTTTTATGAAGTAAGCTTATCGTAGTAAATGACTAACTTCAATACATATTTTTAGCTGGAGCTCTGTCGCGCGCAGCATACCATGGTGGTCATCATCAACAGTCGACATTGAACGATCTGCCCGTGCCAGCAGGTGATTGGCAGGAACAGTACTCCCGCCAGAACACCAGGTACAATGCCTGGTTAGCCGCTGGACTTCTTTTCTTCGCCGGTACCATTGGTTTCGTAAGTATAATAAATATTATTGGGAAAACACATACTTATCTTTGTTTTATATTAGGTGAAGACATCTGGCGTCATCGAATTGAACAGCAAAGCACCAGAGTCGCTTGACTAGACAGTTATTTAGCCTAATTCCATGTACTATGCGACTTATTATAGGTGTGCATTAAAATAAGTCTAATGTAGCCGACGAGGTGTTGCTTAAGTTAAAATCATAACATTTTTGAGCAAAAATAAAAAAATAAAAAGTCAATGTGAGATGTAAAAATATATACTTTTATTTTAATATACAGGACCATCATCAAGATTGTCATCTTCTTCATTATATGATTCACCATTGTCGAAGTAACTATTTCCGTAATCGTTTTCATCGTCCATCTCTTCGTCTGCCGGTGCTTCCTAGAATATATATAAGATATAAATTTTGGTTTTTATTTGTTTCTTGCTTTTCCGACGCACTTCTTCCTCCTCTTCATGTTCTGAATCAGATGTAGCTTTTGTAATATCTTTTTCGTCTTCATTGCGCTCCTTTTCTTCCAGAACTTTTAAGCGGTCGTCAATATTTTTAGGCTTCTTGGTTACGATTTTGTCCCCTCCTGCTGCACGACGTTTTTTCTGTGTAATGTGCAATTCAGTTGGCATCATCTGCCAAATAAAATCCGCTTTCGTTTTCGTTTTAGCATTTTCAACCGCGGTCTGGAAGATTTTTATATAATTTGTGCGTGAAGACTATGCTGTGATCTTACCGCCCACTGATCAGAATAGCTCTGTAAGGTACTATTAGCATTTGAAATTTTAGGAGCGAGGAAATAGGGTGAATCGCGCATGTGGTTAATATACGCTTCCCTCCAAAGTATTTGATAATTTTGTGCTGCTGTAGTCTATAATATAATATCGATATAATTAAACCTTAGACATATTGACTAGTGACACAAGTTTATATTTTTACCTCAAGTTTCACCGGCTTAGACATAAGTGGAGGAAATGTTGGTGGAGGTGCCGTCTGCACTTGGGGAATATCCTTGCCAATACAACCTAAAGTCTGCAGTTGCTCTTGAGTTAGTGAACCAGTTTTACCACGTCCTCGTCCTGCCATTTTGATATTTGTTATGTACTAATTGTATTTATCTTAATGTAAAATCAGTGTTTTGTTATAATTTAGCTCTTTTTAAATCGACATCAAAATAAATTAATAAAACCTAACCTTCTATTTCATTGTTTTGATTTCTACCAGGGTTGTCGATGCGAATAAAAATAGGAATGATAAATTATGAAATAGTACTTTTATGTTCCAAATATTTCAGTATCGGCAATTTTCGGCAAATGCATTTTTAATTAAATAAAACTATATTTGTTTTCATTTTTAATATAATAATTAATATTTATTACTATTCATATATGCCAACGTTGGCTGAATTTGGAATATTTTCGTACGGAAAAAATCCCGACATTAATAAATACATAACAGCTTTTAGTTTAAATACATCTAATTATAGATAATATATTGCTTACATTTTGTTCAACACGAAATATGATATTTAAACTTATGTGAGTTATTTGATTACACATATTTATACAAGTAAATAATTATAATTATTGTTCATATTTGTTAAATTTGAGATAGTTAGGTGTAAAATATGTTAGAATGATTTATAGTTTTAATTCTCTTGATTTTCATGATTTTCACCATTTATTGCATATTGCGTTACTATGTCCCCCGTCTCTGTTAATCCTACTTTCTGCATAAGTTCCGAGAGCTTTTGTGCTTTGCGATCCTCATTGTGAGCAATTACCGTACATAAATGCTCGGTGAGCAACTCCTTTTTCTCCGCCGCATTATGTAAATCTATTTTTGCTTTCAGGAACTGAGCCTCTATTTTGATGTACTGTTTCCTGTAAATAAAAAATTATGTATTGCAATCAAAGACACAGAGACATTTATGAAATTTAGACATACTCGACTTGCGAAAAATAAATACAAGCATTATCAATTTGCTTTCGTAGTATTGACACGTCAAGCGCTAGGTCATTGTCCAATTTGGCAAGATCCTCTTTGATTTCAGCAATTTTCCGTGTCTCCGCAGCCGTTTTTTGTGAACTGTAAAAGAAACGGCATATTTAGTTTCAAACTTTTTATATAGGTATTAGAAAACTATATTTACTGTAATTCTATGGCCTTATGTAGTAGTTCCTTCTTCTGTTTATTTTGTTCCTCAATCAATTTGCGTTGTGATTCAAATTCCCTCAGAGACATTCCTTTAAAGGGTGAATCAGTGTTCAATAAGTCCACAGTGGGAGTTGATGCTTTTGACTCTTGTGATGTTGGAAGTATTGAAGAGTCGTTTGCTTCGTTTGTAGATGTGGAAGATACATTATTATCTCCGGTTGGCAGTTTTAAAATTGAAGATTCATCTAATTCTGTGGTATTAACGTTTTTCGCTTCGTTCGGCTTTACAGCTAGCTTGCACATGGGTTGGAAGAAGAGCGCCTCCTCAATTGACTTAGACATGCTGCCGTCAAGGTTGATGTCCTCCAATGTATCAATTTCTTTTCCATTAATTTTTTCAGATTTATTGCTTAGTATGCCCGTGGATACGGATCTCGATGATTGAGAACCCTTGCTTTCTTTTCTTTGAGGTTCAGCCGATCTTGACCACTTCTCAGGCATGCGTCTTATACCTCCATGCTGTCCACGAAATGCTGGCTTTACTGTTTATATATAAAAATTATTATTTCCTTACCTTTATTTAACTTTTATCGGAACACTATATATTTATATGTCTCATTACAAATGTACATACACCCATACAAAAAATACTTACTGGTATCCGCTATTTGCTGGCCTTGATTACTTCTGTTGGTAGAACCTCCAGAAACTTTCTTTATCTCATCCTGACTGAAGCCGTCGAATTTGTTCGACATGTTATATAGCATAAATTAATCTAATTGTAAACTAAGCCACCTTTTAATATATTAATGAGTAGAGAATTTTTAAATTGATTGCATACAAAACATCAGACACCGATTAAACAAAATTAAGAATATGAATATTTACCAACCAACACAGCAGCGAGAAATGTCAAACACATCATCAACAATTGATGATCTTCGGACAGTGTTGCCGCAATTCATTTAGTATGTGATCATTACAAGAGATTCTTATTAGAACAGAACAAAATAAAAAATAGCTTGTGCGTATGTACACACCTATGTACATAAATAATCTTTTGAAATTTTGGTTTATTTCATTTTTTTGTTTTTGTTTATTTTTTTAATAATAAAGTATGTAAAAAACCAAACGCACAACGTTTAGCACAAATGTGTGTACATACATATATAGTACATGTATATGAATATGTACATTTATATTATTCAAATTTGTGACTTTACGAGTATCATTTTAAGATCGTTATATTCAATTCTCTGCGCAGCTCTCCAATATCTTGTTCCCAACGGTCTTCCCAAAATACAGGCATTAATGGTTTCATTTCCTTGCCATTCCTCAGAGCCCAAGGTAAATACCGTGAAACATATTCCTTCCGTTGTCTGCAAATTAAAGAAATAATTTCAAATGGAATCTATTTGCGCCTTCACATTTATGCTTACTTAGGACGTAGTCGCATGGCCCCAAATATTGCACCACCATAGCACATAGGCAGTCCGTTATTCAACGCCTCCACCCACTTGACGGCCACTTCCCCCAGCATATTAGTGGGCATTCCGAGCACAGTGTGCACCAGATCATGACACTCACGATAACGTATCATCACATACGCCAGCAAGGGATCGTGAATGAACCGTACTTCCATACGCGAATCAGGTGTGACTTTCTGTAAGAGTTATACTAGAATTTAATAATGCTTGTTGACAGATAAGGGTTTCGTAATTATTCAGTTTACATTGTCATCCAAGAACTTAACGTAGACCCGTCCAAGAGTATTCTCTCCTAAGGAACGTAAATGGTCCATGTCCACAGTATGTGTGTTTATACGTGGCTTATGTTCTAGTATGCGTTGTCCCTCGGCAGTGGCTGACATTGTCTGTAAGATATTCCGCAATGCCGCTTCTCCTGTGGTTTCTCCCAAAGCGGCGATCATGTCATGCCTGGGAGAATGGATTAGGACATTATAAAATTTAGTTATGTACAAGCACATTCTTAATACACCTCCGTGGATCTATTAGGGCGGCAATCGACGAACCCGCACCGAGTAGTATCTTCTGAAACGGTGACATTTCTATGCGATTTTGAAGAAACTCTTTCGTAAACTCATCCAATGGCGTTTCATCGCGAGGTGGACTGTCGCTACTTTCCGTGCCTGTGGCATTGCTCTCTGCTGTGGCTGTGACATATCGACATATACGAGGATTCCGAAACAGATGAGTTAACAGATTTGTACGGGCGCGCTGCAACATTTTCGATGCGAATAGATCTGTTAAATAATAAACTCCTACATTTGACATAAAAGACACTAATTAACAAAGTTTCAAGTTTCTTTAATGGTTTTATTACTATCAAAAGGACTATAAGTCGAATTACTCTATTCCCTCAAGCAACCTTAAACCAAATTGTACAATTACCAAACTTATGGTCACAAATCAGGTGTGATATGCACATACATATGTACATAGGTACATATATGTATATTTACATACATACATATCTATATTTTGTTCTTTTACAAAACTGTGCAAAATTTGGGCCGAGCTAATATTCTATTGTTTTTTTTAAGGCACCTCCAAAGATATTTTGAAAGAAGATGAGAGAACGAGAGGGAATCGAAACCACGAACAATCATTATATACAGATATACCTATGCGCACAAAAGATATATGTACATATATTCATATCGATTCATAAACATTTCAAAATATGTATTTATGTATATGTATACACTTCCTTTGCTATAATACTGTAACTAATTTTTATTTATAACCATTGCAATCAATGAACGATAATGATGAAGCATCATAATTTGTATTGCCCGACTACTTCTTAAGTTGTACCCACTAGTTTAAGAATTGATTGAAATTTATGAAATACTTACAATCAAACATATGCATGAGATGTTATTTTTAGCATTTGCTTACTGTAGTTGGATATTGCTTTTTTAATCAGACATACATACATACACATAAATCTGGTAGAAGAGTAATTGAGCAAACATGTTTTCAATTTTTTTCACCATTTCAAAACCTTCAATAATGCGACGTCACTGTTATTTCAGTTATTATTTACTCAAGAGCTTCATTGAGTACTGAAGGTAGTCTATGCCTTCACTGAAACTTCTCACGTAAATATAAAGCGTATATGAAGTAGTCACTAAACAAATTATGTATTAAAGTAGATTCAGCAAAATTTATATGTATGTATGTGTACATATGTATGTACACAAATATGCGTTTTGTAGATGTACAAGTATTTACTTTTCTTTATTAATTTTTTATCAAATAAATTAATTTAGTATATCTTCCGCATATTCACTAAAGTTTTGATTACATTAGTTATTAATTAAGTATGAACGTATATTATCGTATTATTATATTGATATGAAAACCTTTTTTTACTCAAGTGGCATAAACGTGTGAATATTTATATAATATGTATATTCCCAAACAAGAAGTTTCTATGGCAAATAAATGACAATTGTGCAAACTAAATTCTGAATAAAAACAACATTTTTAATTTTAGCATATTTTCATTTTGTGTTAAATGTTTCTGCAATACAATTTATACAAGTACAGTGAACCCCGCGTAAGTGCCTCACCGTTTAAGTGCCTTTCCCCTTAAATGCCTGTAATATTTAAACCACAAATTAATTTGTTTTGCAATTATTATTATTAATAAGAAATAAATGCGACTTTCATTCTAAAAGAAAATAGTAGATAGAAGTATTTGAGAAAAAGCTTGGTAAGTACCTCGAGGCATTTAAGCGGAATTAATTTAAGTGCCTTTCCCCGCTTTAGTGCCTCAAAAGTGTTACATCGCACTTAAGCGGGGATTACTGTAATACTTTTCTACAAGTTAAATTTCTAAGTATACTACATTGCTATTCCTCTTGTAGTTGGTATGAGTAGTTCCTTATCAGGTGCTTGCTTCCGCCTGAATGTAATGTATGTGTACAGTAAACTGGCAAATAAACTGATATTAATTCCTATACAGTTTAGCCATGAGAATATGTAGTCGCCACTAATGAACATGCCCAGATAGGTTACGCAGCTGTTCTTTAAGCAGCCAACAATCGTTGTCGTCAGAGCCGAATTATAATGCGTACAAAGTATTGTACTGTACGTTAGAATGAAGCCCATGAAGCAACTCATTAGGAACTGTATGACAAAGTAGGGGTTTCGCCATTGATTGAAAGCGAGCGATTTTTCTAAGTCCCCAGTGGCATAGGTAACAAGTAGTACAGGTATAATCATAAATAGTGAGTTGTAAAACATTAGACCATATTTGCCAATTTCCGAAGTGCCCAGCTTCTGTTTTACATACACTCCATTCAGTGCAGTGAGCGCATTGGTTATCATTACGAAGGTATATCCTCTCATGTTGAATGACAGATCATCCGAAGCGGCCAGAAGTGCACCAGCTATCATGGCGTACACACTAACTTGTACAGCAAAAGAAGGTCGTACTCCTAATATTTTTATTTCCAGTAACATCGTCATTAATATTGAAAAAGGACGCAGTGCGGCAAACATTGGTAAGCTTAGTTCCTTTGTGCCACCTAGACCAAACATCATGTTTCCAAGGTATATTGCTGGTAATGGAAAAAGTTTCATAAAGGTATTTCGTTTTAGTGGAGGAAACGTCACGAGCTTCAACTTCCGTCCAAGTCTTAGTACAAGAATACTTGCCATTAACTGGCCCAAACTGAGGAACATAAACGATGGGAAGTGGTATGATGTTAACACTGTTTTATTCACAACGGTTATCATGAAGGATGACATTCCATAGAAAAGGGCACTGCCGACCTTCTTAACAAACAATGAATTATCATCATTATGGCGCAGCACCTTCGAATTAAGACTTGTTTTACTGTCATTGCTGCTGCTGCTCGACAGCTCTAGTGTGTCATTTTGCTCCTCATTGTTTTTCTTGGTCATCGCATTGAAGCTATAAAGCGATTGTGCGCTTCGGGAAGTATTCCTTCAGTTGCCAAATTACAGTCTTTGATGAAATTCACATACACTTTCACTACTCTTGTACTGTATTATTTATATGGCATACAACATAATTAATTATTATGCGGCATAACGTTTAACTAATAGGTTTTCTTTTCTAAGGTAATCAGATTTATAAAATAACAAGACGATCACCATAAAATTTTAGTAACCATTTTGACAGTCGCGAATTGACTAATATCTTCCGCATATCCTCCAAAATTTTGTTTACAATAGTTATTAATTAAATATGAACGTACTTGAATATATGTACATATGTATGTATATTATCTTAATATAAAAACCTTTATTTACCCAAGTGGCATAACTCACCACTAATATTACGTTTCAAAATTCCACATTTCTAGCAAATTCTAAATTTCAAATCTCTAGCTGTACTTCGGAAGCAGTTGCTGCTGTCTATATAGGGGTCTGTTACGTACTTAATTTTTGATTTTTATGTTTAACTTGAAAAACAATAATTGATTTTAACTTAACGGTGTGAAGGTTTGTTTATGACCTTAAACAATTATTTAAAAACAATAGGAAAAGGGGAAATAGAAAAATACAATATCCGGGGTAGATACAGCGTTTTGTATTGGGGCACATTCGGTGCTACTATATACATATCTGCCTATATTAAGTAAAATGTTCCTTCTATTTACATATTTATATAATTATTATATTGCTGAAATTACAGACTCTTGGCACCAGTATACCTAGGAAACTTGATGTTTCTTCAACACCTGTATTTTGGTGCACCGTTGTTCACTACTGTAATATGGAATGTATTTTTTGTTTGTAATACAATATTTAATAAAATTAATTTACGTCAAATAATTGCTTCAAGAAGTTTTATCTCAATACGGAGCCAAATTACATTTGAATTCTGAAAATCTTTTCACGATTTTAATTACATACATACATACATATGTAAAATTAAAAAAAGATTCATCATTACTCAGAGAATTCGAAGGCTACGATACATAGGTGCTTCTCATGTGCATGTACATATATATTCAATCATCACTTGACAGCACTATTCAACTTAGACCATATAAAAAAGATACATATATTATACATACATACATATGTATGTATGTACATGTTTTCAATTTTTTACAGCATCGATCTGTGGGATTATTTTTCAGGTACAATGAACCCAATTTGTGCGTTATAAAAACAATTAAGCGCAAATATACATTTACACTTAGGTGCAGACATTCGGGATTGTGTGCCCATACATACATACATATATGTATGTACATGACACGTGTATATAATCGGCAGTAAAGATTTAAGCTAAATTCTTCCAGAAAGCCTTCAGATTGGTATCTCTCATTAGTGATTAGTTAGCTATATATAACAAAAATATAGCAAAATACTACGAAGAATGGATTAAATTGGGGCCTTAACTGTTCAGAGCTGTTCTAAAACTACTCTACACAATACCTATGAGTACAATAACAGTTATTCTTATGCAAAATTCACACAAAAACAATTTAACATTACCTTCATACATACATATGTACATATCTATCTGTTAGAAAATACTCCACGTTGTAGTTTTGAAATTTTAATTCTACACATGTGCTATAATATAGTACGATAACTTTTCAGAGTCTTATCTCATACACCTTTCTATCTATTCTTTCTGCAGTGGGAAGTTAAGTATATATACATACATACATATATAAATGTACAAAGATTGGGCTAGACGTGTGCTTTGGTAAAAAAAAATAAGCACACAGTCATTGATAATACATACATACATATAATAAGTACACCTATGCGGTGCAGATCTAGGGCAAAAGTAATTAAAGCGTGTACATACATATACATACATTATTTTTTTGTGTGTTTTGAAACATCGTTTGTTGTATAAAATAATTGCAATAAATCACTTAACGAGCTACAATGAAACAGAATCTCCCTAGACGAACTCGCCATAAATCCATATACATACTATGTATTTCTATTTTCAAAGAAAGAATTTTCATAGAATGTGGGTTTACCTGGACAAAGTATTTTATCTGCAATATAACTTTGTTTAATTCCCACATTGCCAATGTTCATTAATGCAAACAAATTTAAATGCCTACCTCACAGTAAATATTGTACATGCAAACACATATACACACACGCATACATATGTATGTATATTGCTCAAAAGCAAGTAAACGTGACGTTAGCATATACAACTTAAGCTAATTGATAAGACAGACCAAGAAAACGTACGACGAGTTGAAAAGTCTATGGCTTTTTTAAGCTTATATAATTCCCCGCTAATGAATAGTTAATGTTTACGTTAATCAACTAATAGCTCACGCATATAATTATAATGTTTAAAATGCATAGGTATCCATCACAGTTTGCCTACATACATACATACATAAGTGTATGTTAGAAATGCGAAAGGACGCGCGGTATTCCGATCTGTACATTTGAATTTAAATTTCCACAGAATATGTATATGTTATATTTTATTTTCAATATACAAAATCACAAACAAATTTAGTTTGACTAAAATACAACTTTTTACATTCAATTTTGTTTTTATTATTTAGATACTTATATCAATAGCAAAGTTACATACATACATTGCCATTGTCGAGCTAGTGACTATGACACTTTTGTTGCATGCAATTTATGCAATTAACACCCACAACTTATTTACAAATAAATTGCTCCCTCCCCAAAATCGGAACATAAAATTCAATGCTACACAAATGAAAGTATAACTATGGCTTTGGCAATTTTTTAAGAACTAAAAATATATATAATTACGTACATGGCTACGCGTACTTATAAATTATTAAATATCAATACATGCATATTTTTAATGCCTCGTCCTATTATATACCTCGTACAAACGTTTTTTTTTTTTATATTATTCATATCTAAATTTTTATCGTCGACTAAGTTTACGCATTAAGTGTCGTTTTCCTGTGCTTTGAATTAGCTTCCGAACTTAACCATTAACACACATATGAATATTCTTCATCTTGGGTTAAATGTCTCGGCCATACAATTTATACAAGTAATACTTATCTACAAGTAAATTTTCTTAGTATACTACACTGCTATTCCTCTTGTTGTTGGTATGAGTAGTTCCTTATCAGGTGCTTGCTTCCGCCTGAATGTAATGTATGTGTACAGTAAACTAGCAAATACACTGATATTAATTCCTATACAGTTTAGCCATGAGAATATGTAGTCGCCGCCAATGAACATGCCCAGATAGGTTACGCAGATGTTCTTTAAGCAGCCAACAATCGTTGTGGTTAGCGCCGAGTTATATTGCGTACAAAGTATTGTACTGTATGATAGAATGAAGCCCATGAAGCAACTCATTAGGAACTGTATGACAAAGTAGGGGTTTTGCCATTGATTGAAAGCGACCGATTTTTCTAGGTCCCCAGTGGCATAAGTAACAAGCAGTGCAGGTATAATCATAAATAGTGAGTTGTAAAACATCAAGCCATATTTGCCAATTTCCGAAGTGTCCAGCTTCTTTTTTACATACACTCCATTCGATGCTGTAAGCGCATTGGTTATCATTACGAAGGTATATCCTCTCATGTTGAATGACAGATCATCCGAAGCGGCCAGAAGTGCACCAGCTATCATGGCGTATACACTAACTTGTACAGCAAAAGAAGGTCGTACTCCTAATATTTTTAATTCCAGTAACATCGTCATTAGTATTGAAAAACGACGCAGTGCGGCAAACATCGGTAAGCTTAGTTCCTTTGTGCCACCTAGACCAAACATCATGTTTCCAAGGTATATTAATGGCAATGGAAAAATTTTCATAAATGTATTTCGTTTTAGTGGAGGATACGACACGAGCTTCAACTTCCGTCCAAGTCCTAGAACAAGAATGCTAGCCATTAACTGGCCCAAACTGAGGAACAGAAACGATGGGAAGTGGTATGATGTTAACACTGTTTTATTCACAACGGTTATCATGAAGGATGACATTCCATAGAAAAGGGCACTGCCGACCTTCTTAACAAACAATGAATTATCATCATTATGGCGCAGCTCCTTCGAATTAAGACTTGTTTTACTGTCATTGCTGCTGCTGCTCGACAGCTCTAGTGTAGTATTTTGCTCCTCACTGTTTTTGTTGGTCATCGCACTGAAGCTATAAAGCGATTGTGCGCTTCGGGAAGTATTCCTTCAGTTGCCAAATCACAGTCTTTGATGAAATTCACATACACTTTCACTATTCTTGTACTGTATTATTTATATGGCTTACAACATAATTATTTTTTATGCGGCATAACGTTTAACTAATAGACTTTCTTTTCTAAGGTAATCAGATTTATAAAATAACAAGACGATCACTATAAAATTTTAGTAACCATTTTGACAGTCGCGAATTGACTAAATTTACAGCTGACAGCAGATGCTCTTAGTAGCTGTCAAATCAGTGAGCACAATTAGCAAAGAATGAAAATGACACTTATGCATTAACTATTTAACCTATAATACAGGTTGAAATCATTAAAACAACTTACCTTATAAAATATAAATGTTTTATTATTCAATATTTTTTTGGAAATTTAACAAATGAAAAAAACTTCTTAGTCTAATACGAATCACTAGAAATCAGCTGTTTAATGTATAACAGATTTTCCAGGGATGCTTAATGCTGTACATATCACTTTATCATAAAAACTTGTATACTTATAACACAATTATAATATATATAAATGGTGTTGCCGCGAAATAATTAAAATTAGTTCATTTCAATTTCTACTCAATCGGAAATAAGTTGATATATATCCTCAGTTACGAAAGTATAAAGTTTTCATACAGTTTCCGATAGATATATGAGTAGCATAACTGGCATAAGTACGTGACTAAATGACTTCTAAAAGAATAATGTAATTCATACATGTTGCACAAAATGGGTACTAAGGGTTAAAATTTTTTTATTAGATAACGAGATTATAACAGTTATGTATAATCATACATTTTCTAGCGCTGTATACTATTCTATGCAACACTGGATTCAATAAAACCAAACGAACCACCGTAGTACGGCACAGCTGACTAATTGAATATTTACAAAATTAAACTCAGCATTAAATTAGTAAAAAAGTTAATTTATTTATTTGTCAAAATGCATAAAGCAAAGAAAAAAACTAAGCCGGGTAAAATTCCAAAGCCTATTAAAATAAAGAAGGAAAAAACTGAAGAAGATCGCACCCTTCACCCCATGTCGCACTACATTGATGACCGGCTGGAATTGGTAAAACAAATCTTTGGATCACTCAAACCGAAAACCATTACCAACCTAGCTCCAGAATTCTTAAAGGTATAAAATTAATTTCGATTTGTAAATATTTTCTAAACACCTCAAAATTATTCAGAAAAAAAGTATGGATGAAATAGAAGAGCTCTGCTTGAATGAATTGTTAGGCATATCTACAAAACGATTACTATCCATAATTAATGCTACAAAGTGTCCCTCGGATACAGACTCATCCAGCGATTCTGATGTAGAACACCAGGAAGGTATGTTGAATAAACACATCATTAATAGGATTTGTAATACATGATTAAAAATTGCAGAACACATCTCCCTTGAAGAAATCTCATCAGATAGTGAAATCGAAGGTACATCATCCAATGCCGGTAAGTTATCATATACATTAAACTCACTTTAGTACTTAATTAATTTTTATTTAATTTAATTTTTATTATTATTACAATACATAGAAGAATATGATATATTTATATCGAGATATCCATTACCGAAAGCTTCTTAACTATATTTAAATTTTTCACCGATAGGCATTGGTGGCAAATAGAAAGCTCGAAGTATGACTACGTCCTCATTAACGCCATACTGAACATCGTCCTCATCTTCCTTGCAAACTTCCAATGTAATTACAAAATCACCGGTTTCCAATAAACCACTGACGCGGCCATATTCGATGCCATATTCAATTGGACTCAAATTCCCCTCATTCATTTCTTGAGTGTAGAGAATTCCACGCAAATTGCGCCGCAAGTTCAGCGCCTTTGCCAATTTCAATTTGCATTCGAACTCTTTCTCCTCCATATTTTCTAAGGGCAACATCATTAGAACTGGACAGTAGATTTCCACCCGCCCCAGAGCCACCGCGGCTGTTTCGCATTTACTATGCATTACAATCGCTTGGCACTCCACTGAGCTGATTGTGCGTATTATAAAATTAACTATGCTTTGATAAGAGGACAGAATGTTCTTCAAAGCCATAGAGTTTTCCACAACTGCTTTGTGGAAATCCTTCAGAGGCAACAACTTTTTCACAATCAGTGGGTATTTGTTGCACCAACTACTCTTTTGTATAAACATCGTGTCGATGCGCCACAGAAAATCATGATTTTCAAATCGCTTGAAGTCACTGCAGCGTTCCAAGGGTATTGTGCCTATAATGGGCTTTTTCAAACATTTCGCCAAAGGTATTAAATCGTTGAATATGTGATTTTGCATGGAAGTGCTGGCGCAGAACATGTCCTGTATCCAAACATAGTCCAGTAATTTAACGATTCCCATCAAATCGAGCATTTTCGAACTGACAAATTCGAGATCGATTGTGCCAATTAATTTGAAATCATGTACGTCTTTTAAACTGTTACGCAATGTACGAAGGAATGGCTTGCAGCGGATGCGTGGCAATACGATGAAATCGGCTTTGGATTGCGCTGCCAGCTGCAGGTCGTTCATAAATAGATCGGGGAAGGTTTCGTTGGACAACGAGTAACATTGATTTGGTAGCTCGATATATTCATACGAATTAATTATACCAGCATCCTCGATCACCAATGCTATATTATTTTTAAGTTTTTTCACAATCTTACCCTTCACCTCATTCCCGAGCAGCAAGATGTCATCAAGTTTTAATGATTTAAAATAATATTTTAAATTCAAGACGAAGGCAATCTCTCGAAAGCTAGAATATCGGTAGGCTCCATCGAGTGTTAGCGTCATAACGTCGCCCCGATGTAGCAGCACTGAACAATTGTTACGTAAACGCCCAATGCGGCAGCAGTCGCCCTGAAATTGCAATGCTATCCCAATGGGTATGCGAATTCTGGGTTCCTCCTCTTGGAACTTATCAATTATAGTTTTCGAGCGAATTAACAGCTGCTCAAACTCATTGCGTTTACTAGTGACTGTGTCAATGAGAAAAGTGCGAGCACCGTTCTTCAGCAGACTCCTGAGCTCATCGTCTGTGGTTTCCATAACGATGCGCGCCATCAGTCCGAGATTGTAGTATCGACGCTTGCAACGCTTGCGTGCATGCTTCTCGTGCTCATCACATGCGCGTTTGAACTCTTCCAAACGCCTCATTAGACTTTCATTATCGTTCAAGAGCACCCGAAACTCTCGTTCGTTGTCATCCTCTTCCTCACCCTCCAAAGACGTGACAGCATCGCGATCACCGCCTTCAATGGCGTATTCCATCGTTTATAACAAAATATATTTTAGTACTTTTGAATTTAAACCAATAAATGCTTATATTTTAGGAAAGAAAAAAGCCAACGCATCAGACGGTAAAAATAACACCAAAAAATCCACAAAAAGTCCAGCCGAAAAAGATGAAAGTGAGTAAAACAAAACAAAATTTAAACAATGACACAAAAAGAACAAATTTCGACAAAATTGAGTGAAAATTCTCGCATTTCTCTACAGAGAATAAGAAATAATTTTTAAGTATTAATTTTACAATAAGACCCAGTTAAGTGAAATAAAACTTAACTGTAATAATAAATTAAGAAAATATTTCATTTGTACCTCTTAACCCTCGTAATCCATTAATTTGTAGATAATGGACAAATCAGCGTATTGGAGCTTCTTGAATTGCAGGCGCGTGCTCGGGCTATACGCTCCCAACTGGCACTCGAGCCAGTAACAAAGATAGAAGTGGACTCTGATGCAGAGAAAGGTGAAGGAAAAAAGAGCGTTCTCAAATCTACAAACGGAGCCAACCCAAAGGAGCATAAATGTAAACGCAGACGTAAATCCAGCGAGATGAGTAAAGACGCTGACAAATCGTCCTCTTCAAAGGCAAGCAAAGAAACTACGAGGGCCGAGACTAAAACACCTAGTACTTCAAATGCGAAAGCAAAGAGCAAAGAAGATGGATCTCAAACAACAATCAAACCAACTAAAATAAAGAGAAATTACCGCATCAGCAACCAGGACCCCGAATCAAGAGTTAGTGAAACTGAAAATAAATCTAGAAATAAAGCTCCCGAGGCTGCGGCAAAGGATGTGAAAACAGAGACAAGGTCCCGTTCGCCAACACCAGATGTTATACCAATAATTGCGGAGCCAGAAACTTTATTCATCAGTGACAGTTCGGACGGCGAACATGAAGAGAAAGAAATCACTAAAGCAAAACAAGTGGAATCTTCAAAAAGTGATAGCGCTAACGGTGCTAACGGTACAGAAGTTGCTCACAAAGTTGGCACTGAAATTTCTACGCGTGAACGAAAAATAACCGAACCAGAAGAAGGCGAGTTAATCGAAAATCCAACGGAAAACGATCAAACAGACGATAATACTGCTGCTAATGAACCGAGCTTGGGTTCACCGTCCACTGACAATACAGAGTCAGCAAAAAAATTGTCACAAAACATTGACGAGGAGGGAACAGAAGCAAATAAAACAGAAAACGAAGTCGCTGAGGAAGCAGAAGAAACCCCACAAGAGTCGGCGGCTATTGTAACTGAGGCAACAGTTGCAACCAATATATCTGCGCTGCCGCCAAAGGAGGAGCAAAGCTTGGCGCCTAATCTCGAAGATGAGGACGATGGCAATGATGACGTCATCTCGCTTGAAGGTGGTGATCTTGAAGAAGAAATGATTGAGCATCTGGAAGAAGACACAAACACAAAATCATCATTTGCAACTTCACCGAAAAAGGCCAACACAGCCAATGAGGAGCAGGATGCCGACGTAATATCACTGGATTCGAGTGAAGAGGATGAACGAGATAAAACTAGTTCCGAAGTAAGTACATTATTCAGTGTGTTAATATTTTTGGAAAATTATGTTTTTTTATTTATACCAATTTTTCTTAGTCATGGCATTCGCGCTATTTGAAGAGCTCTAAAGTAAGCAAAGTGCTGGCGACATCGCGCCTTGGCAAACGCGTGCGTGACAATATCAAAAAGTCGAAACGTTCCAAAAAGGATACGGAGCGCGTAAAAGTGACAGAAGAGAAAGAAAAACCGAGTCCAAGTTATGCCTCGAAGCACGAAGACGGATCTATCGAGCAGTACAAAGAGTTGCTGGCCATGCGACAGCGTAAAAAATGAAGTTCGAAGTAGAAATATATGTATATGTACATACATATATAACATATGTGCATGCATACAAATAGACAGTAAATGCTGATTTAAGTAAATAAAATATTTGGTATAAAATCATATTCCTCAATTCATAGCATACATTCTAGGGCTCTTAAAATTATTCGATTAACCTGAAAACCGATTATTCGAATATCCGGTTTGTAACCGTTCGTACGAATATTAACCGGTTAGCACTATTCGGTTAGTCGCAATGTTCCGACTATTCGAATAGTCGTTCTACTGCGGTTATTCGAATAGTTATACTGTCACTATTCGAATAAATGAAAATTGTTTGCAGTCTAAAAGCCTTTGATTTTCCAGATATATGTCCGTATTTTCCAGATATATACAATGTGCGGTATAAATCGGTTGAGAAGTGTTCGGGCAGAAGGGCACGAGCAAAATTGACCACTGACCGACCCAAAAAAACCGGTTCTTCACAGAAAACCGACTACCCACTCGTCGAAGTTTTGCACCAAAAGGCTCCAAAGCCCCACCCACCGACCGCCCACACTGCCACGAGTGTGTCCAAAAAAAACCGGTTCCAAAAAGTAACCGGTTACTGCAGTACTAGGCATATGCCGCAAAAAACCGAAAAAATTCGGCAGCAAGTGGGTAGGGGTATAGAATAGCGAACTCAAGAAACATACCACGCAGTGTTGTATCAGTCATATTTTAATTTTGAATGTGAAACAACAGTTTTGATATGACAGTCATAAAAAATATCGAGTTTTTTGTTAGTTTTAATGTTTCACTTTTTTCAATAAAAATAAGAAAATTAATGAACTTGCACTATTCGAATAGTCGACAACGAACGGTTAACCGAATAGTCGAAAATGAGCGGTTAATCGAATAGTCGATGGCTGACGACTATCCGAATAGTGCAAACCGAATATTATTATTCGAATAATGCCCTATTCGGTTAATTCGGTTAGTCGATTAGTCGAATACCAAGAGCTCTAATACATTCTTATATATTTATGCATAATCGATTTATTTAATAAAAAAAACCGAAATAAAATGAAAAACTTTGCATTTTTGCGTGTTCAATCAAAAGTGTTTGTGAAGTTGTATGTGTTGGTGTGTGTGTGTGTTTGCATGTCACCCCTAAACCAACCACAACAGTTTTTGTTTTTGTTTTCTTCTTGTCTAAGCAATAAATTTACTTCAGTTTTGTGATTCTCATTACTTCTACATTTTTATTTGACATTATTGTTGTATTTGTTGTTGTTATTGCAAATTATTTTCGCTTTGACGACATTACCGCTACTTTTGGTATTAAAAACTATAATAATGAAACGCACAGAAATTTGAATATTTCGTGCCAAGCACAAATTTAAGTGAATTTTAAAGAGACGAAGCAACGCAATGGCACATAAAGTTTGTCAGACGGCTCCCCACCACAGCTGGGGCACGCTGTGCATTGCGTACATTGCTCGACAATTTCCGGCATTCATTTAAGCGCCATTCGACACAGGCAGCTCACCACCGCCAAGGAACGCTAAGGAGCCACACACACCTTCTTTCTTCCCGCTGACATGGTGCGTCCCCCCGATGCAATAGTACAGAGCAGAAAAGCTGCAAAATGTCGATTTGTTTCTAATAATTATTACAAAAAAATGGTGGAATGTTGAAGTAATCATTATTGATTAACTTGTGTGCCGCCCCAGCTGCCTTACCTAAACAAATAAATGAATTATTTAAACCGATATTGCATACTCTACGTTTCGTAAAGGTGTTTGGCACCAGGAATGTAATTAAATTCTGACAAATCGAAGAAAAATAAACTAAAATAATTTAATTTTTTATTTAATAATTTAATTATTTTTATTATTATTTTTTTTTGGTCAACGGCGTTCAAGAAGTTGTGACGGTTTAATTGCTATTCGCGTATCCCACATGTGTATGTCACACCGTCACACACACACATTCACAAACATTTTCTAACCCATTTACGATTTACCGGTCAACAACAAAAACAACTCACGCTGGACACAATTTGTTTGGCGCGCAACAGACAATCAACAATAACAATAACAAAAACACCACCAACAACAACAACTCAATTTGTGTTTGGCCTTGTTAATGGTGTTGTCTTCATCATAATGTTAGGCTGATAAAAAACAGCAAGAGCTTGTAAATAGATAGCCCATACAGGGTGCAGTCCTTGCGGGTAACACGCATATACATCCCTTTGCGTTTGTATGAGTTTCATATACATACATATATATGCATGTACATATGTAACGGGGTATTGTGTTGAATTGCGCGCTGGAATTTGAGCGCGCAGGCGCATTGCCATTATGAGATGCATAATGAGAGAAAAAATAATAGTAATAAAAAATAATAAAATGTTCGTTGTGTTCAAAAAATAACGGGAATTTCAAAATTTCCAATTGCCATTTTTTTAATTAAATTTATAGATCTATATATGTACATATACATGCCCCTGAAGTACCATAAAGTTTGCAGATAGATACTCTGTCTGTGGCAGTCGCTAGTGTTAGACGTCTTTTTATGAGCTTGACGAAATTCGTTTTTGTAAAGCTCACACTTCGTTGCTTGTTCGTATTTTATTAGCCAAAACAATACTGTAATGATGCCTCAGCCTCATTACAGGCCAGGCATGCTTCTTTTTCCTACTTCCAAAAATAAAGCAAATTTTAAAGGACCGTTTTACAGACATAGATGAAATCGCGGAAAAAGCCCAAGGCCATCCAAAATATCGATTTGGAGAAGTGTTTCGACGATTGAAAGAAGCGCTGGCATAGGTGCATAGTATCGCATGAGGACTACAATATTAATGTAGACGAATGAAAACGAAAATTCCCGTTATTTTTTGAACATCCACTTATTTGTAATTTTTTGTTTTTATTGTCATTATCAGTGGCAAAATTTTGATTTTAAATGTTTTATAAAATGTCCTTATAGTTCATATAACGATTTATGATTGCATATGGAGGTCTGACATAACAGTTAGTCTACTCCAGTTTAGCCGTTTTGAGGTCGTAAGATTGAAGTTACTCTGAAAAGTTTTTGGAGAACCTCAAAGTCATTTTGATATGGAAAATTTCCATGATAGCTCCTTTTTCCTAGACCTTCCATTCTTATCTTGCATGATCTCGACGTTAATACAAATATATGCCTTATTAGTGAATACATGGAACCATATTTCAAATTTCAGACAATTCGATCGAAAAGCTTCCAAGGCAGCCAATTCATCAACTACCAAAAGTTATAGGCACCACAAATGTAGATTTCAGCTTTTACGGCGATTATCTTGTGACCAAAATAATACGGATAATTTTATGACTAGTGTGAGACTACTAGAAGATAAAAGACGTGACTGGTTCTTGAGACACAAAACAATCTCAAATCCACATTCTAAAGTAATCATTTGAAGGGGTAACCCTTTTGATGAAGTAATTTAATCTCCATGCGAATTCCATCCATCGTGCCCTGATGACATATGAGAGTAACGTCGAAACCGCAAAACAAATAATGTAAATATAATATAAACAAGCACACACAGATACACTCGCAAATAAAGTCCTTTTCGATTTTTGTGGTTTTGCTTTTGAGAGCGAAAGTGAATACAACAGTAACGAACGAGCGAATTGAATGAACTTTGTAACTGCTCAGCGTGTTGATAGCCATAAACAATGTCGTGTGCTCTGGCAGCAAACGTGCTCTCGAGGAGGCGACACTAAGCCACTTGCAGAAGAAAAAAGGAAAAAGTTATTTACTACCCTTATTGCACTTATCAGCAACGTTGGACCCAACACTCACCAACACCAGCACGCGGTGAGCGTATGCGCTGCCATTGTGTGGGAGTCGAGGAGTCGCTCGGAAAAGCTGGCTCTCCGAGATATCCTTTTGGCCGAGTCGGTGTGTTTGGAGTGGCGACGTGGCTGTTTTTCGCTTTGCTTTGGTTCGCCATGCTTGCAGGCGGAAAATTCAAATCAGTCTACAGAAAACGCGTCCGTGAACAGAAGTGGCCGTGTGAGGCTACACTTTCCGCGTGTAATTTTTGTCGGTATGATAAATAAGTGATACACCCTGTAAAAGTTCTGTAAGTTTGGAAATTAACTGCCAGCAAGTAAAGCCAAGTCTCTTGGTCTTCTTCTTCTCCTTCTTCTATACTTTGATTTTTTTCTGCTCTCTATGTATTTTGGTTCTGATCTAAATGTTGTTGGTGTGTTGTTGTTATACTACATACATATATTATTAAACTAAAAATAATTTAAAAAAATAAAATAAATAAAATAAAATGATAATAACTGTTACAACACTAATCTAACGGAAAACAGAATAATGTTAAAGTGATAAGGAAAAAAGAAAAATGGCGAAAAAGTGTAAGCGTTAACGCAAAATTAAAGAAAAAAGAATAAAGTAAAAATTTCCTTCGGTGTGTGAACGCTCATGAAGTGAATGGCAAACAAAGGATAATCGAATTCGCAAATAACAAATACATACATACATCATATTAATTTGAACACGTTTGTATGTATGCAATAGTGAGGTGAACACTCGGCCAATTGTGAAGTGAATACAAAATATGCAAACAAGTTGAACTTTCAAGTGCTTCCAATCCGCAAACTACTCTTCCAACATTCGAATCGAATGAGAACCACACAGGTGCCGCGACATCATGCTAAACATATAAAACTAATCGGTGGGATAGTCACATCGATGGTGCTGATAAGAAGTAACGGCAAATTCTCGCGAACAACACTGTCGCCAGACAGTGGAGAACAGAGCGCCGGCAGCAACAACGCAAAAAATATTTTTAATACGATTTTTCTACAACAAAACCTAATTAAAAGATTTAAGCATTTAGCCAAAGACATTGTGAGTCCCATCCACTATGTATATTATATACAATGTATTATACATATGTAAATATGTATGCTTCCAACAATGATAAAAACTATACACTCGCATTGCGCTTACTAATTACAGTGAAATCTGGAGATTAAACCACCAATTGGCATTCGAAATCACAAATATTGGATTAAAATGAAAATGGCTTTATTGTCTTTACGCTAAAAAAATATAAATTGATTTATTTAACAAAAAACTTGTTTAATCTTCTAAAATGTTTATGCATTTCAAAACACTTTTTTTCGTTTATTCATTCTAAATTTGCTATGTATTAAACACACTAATATCTAAGTAGTCCGCAATATGGAAAATGTAATTTTTTATTTTTGTTCCCGTTCGATGTTATAATATTAACCACAGTGTGTTCCTGAAGTTTGTAGATAATCTCATTGATTTGTATTTGTTTTTAGATATTTCTATTAATTTTATAATTTAAAATTAAAACTTAAATGTATTATACGTAAGCTTCTTATACTAGTATCTTATACGATTACTTAGCCTGAACACATTTAATATACATATGTATGTATATATGTACATGCTATATATAAATATGCAAGCTTGTGTCCTAGCTTTAATGTGCATGTTTAGCGATTGCATTATACTCACATAATTATTGTTTTATTCAATTGCAAAATATGTTTCATGGTATATTATCGAATCCTTTTAGACCCAACGTATGCATTTAAGGGTATATTTTTGCTACTGTATACAAATTATTACGCTTACCGAGATTTTTTCAAAAAAAGAGTCATTAGTCATTAGTAAATGAGTAAACTTATATTTGTACGCACAGATATGGGCGGTTTTTCTTTGACGATTTACCACGCCCTAAGTGTGTATCTCACCACTATTTCTCTTTTAATGTCAAAATTATAGACCTATGTTATACTACGAGAGTATTATAGTTTTGTCCACATAACGGTTGGTTGTAAGTCCTAAAACTAACTAAACGAGTGAGATATAGGGTTATATATATCAAAATGATCAGGGTGACGAGTAAAGTTCAAATCTGGATGTCTGTCTGTCCGTCCTTCCGTGCAAGCTGTAACTTGAGTAAAAATTGAGATATCTTGATGAAAATTGGAAGACGTATTTCTTGGTATTTGGTATGAAGGACTACCTTCAAGTCCAAGTACAGTCCAAAAATGGAGGAAATCGGATTATAACCACGCCCACCTCCCATACAAAAGTTATGCTAAAAACTACTAAAAATGCATTAATTCAGTAAGGAAAACCAACAGAAACTTAAATTTTATTATAAAGAAGGTGCAGAAGAGCTGCACTCAAAATGGTATACAATTTCAATGAAATTCGGTGCATAATATCTTCCTACCTTCCCAATGATATGTTGTGAAAACAGTCTAAATCGATTCACAACCACGCCTACTTCCCTTATACCAGAACTCTTAAATCGGTCTGAATAGTTTACTTTACAATATATAAAGTTATTACTAGAGAAGATATTGGAACAGAACTTCGCTGAAATACTGTGCTTCCGAACGTTGCGAGCGGTTTTCTTAGCTGGCTGTGACAGCCTGCCTGCCTCGTATTTAAAGAGTGCCATACCCTTCTAAAAATCGTCGAAATCGGTCCACAAGTTTTCAAGACCCTATATATCGAATATGAGGACCTCAGTACTTCTAAAAAAATTTTTACCGAAATTATAGTTAAGTCTCTCAAATATTTTAAAGAAATTTTGAAGGAATATTTTTCTTCTAATAATATGTCTCCGTGCCAAAAATGAGTGAAATCGGGTCATAACTTCATCTATCTCCTGTATACCTAATATTAGTGTTTTCAAACTTTCAATGGACTTTATACCATATATATGCCGAATATGTGAGTCAAATTGTGCATTACATTAATAAATTTAAATAAATAAATTGCGAGAGTATAAAATGTTCGGTTACATCCGAACTTAGCCCTTCCTAACTTGCTTTTGTATAGTATTATTCGTATCTAAATACCCAATTACCAAGTTGGGGATGAAAGAAGTTTTTGTGAATATATTTTTTTTTTCGTTTTTGATATATTTATTGTAAAGAAATGATATTCAAAATAATATTTAATAGGATAAAGGTGTTAACTTCTTCATAGAATTTTAAAAATTGTTCAGAGATTTGAGAAACGTATTGGTCCTTATCTGCTTTGAAGCTAGACAATATGTGAAACCATACATAGAGAAGGATCCGTCCAATAACTGCTTGCAAATTGACCCAAAACCTATATTAAGTTATTTATTTGAGGTTACAAAAAAATGCTTCTACGATTTTTGAATTCGCTCTGTCGATTTCACATTATTTTATGCATCGCTTGAAGGTTTCGATATTATTTTAGCGTATTTTAGTAAAGTCACTCAATTCACTTCGATTGTCCCAGGACTTTATTCGACTTTCGACTGAATTTCTGATTAATTAAGGTTGTAGTTATATGTACTTTTTAGAAACTAGAGAATGAAACAGTCTTTTCAATCGGATTTAAACATTTTTATTGGATCTTTTTCTTGTTTCATAAGCGATGTCATATTTTTTCTCTTTCATATTTATAGCATACATACACGATTTCCAAGTGCTCAATAACAAGGGAATTTACTATTAGTTAAGCTTTGAGAATAAATGACCTTTTGAACTGAAAAAAAGAAAATTATTTATGCAACTCATTTGCAGCATATTCAATTGTTATTTACCAGCTCGTAAGTTCATATGATAAATACATACGCATATATAATTTATAACTATATTGTATATGAGTGTAGTATTTAACACATCCTCCATATAAAACGTTTCGATTTTTTCATTATTGCCACACTTTAATTTAAGCGAGTAGGAGAGTTGACGTCAATTCAATAAACCAAACTTTTTTTTCATATTTTCAGTTATTAGATCATATAAAATCCAATATTAATCATTCCCTCCATAGGTATTGTATTGGTCTCATTATATTAATGCCATGCTCATACGTACACACACACACATTCACACATACGAGTATATGAAAAATGTATATATTTTAATAAAATACCAAATTTTATGATGAAATAATCACACAAGCACACAATTTCAATATTTGCTAAATGCCAGAGTGTGCATATATGATATTTGTCAGCTCAAAGATTAAACCAGACACTACGGGTATGTGTGGTGACTGTACTTGCAAATAGCCTTGCTCATTAAAAATTGTCATTGTCATTTCGCCATTGGTTTATTCACAATTTATCGTATCTCATTTGAATCGCTGCTATCGAGAATAATAAAAAATTTGCGATAAAAAATATTGCTCTAAATAAATTCACACATGTGGCCACACACACACCCGCACGCCTTTGAAATCACTCACACAGACACTGACTAACAACCACCCCCACATTGCGGTGCAAGCGCTATTGAGCTATCGACGCTGTCGAGCTGTCGACTGGTGCTCAACAAGGGGCTGGTGTTGTTTGCGGGCTGGTCCGGGGTGTTTGGGGGCCGTCAAAGTTTGACAGTTGAGTGTACAAAGTGCGATTGGAAATCATGGGTTATCAACTAACTGCTTTCGAACTGTCGCGCTGGCGGACTGGCTGCCTGCCTGCCGGCCTGAATGAGTGCCTATAAAAGATTAAATAATTTTAATACCAGTGCAAGGCGAAATATTATGAGCACGCAGAGCTTAATGCTAAAGCTGGCGATGGTGTGTGTCAAATACATACGTACATACATACATACATAGTGTGTATGCACGTCTGGCGGAAATTTCATCGATGGGCGTACTCGTGTTAAGGCTCAAAAGTGCTATCGAACCAAAATGGCATTTTCATAAAAAATCAATAAACTCTCGTATTCTATGTATGTGCAGCCAACACATGCCTCCGCAAACTGTTTGTTATTATTTTTTTATATTTATTTACAATTCACACATACGAGTGCACGAAATAGCAAGTCCGTACGCACACACACATGTATGTACATAGAAATATGTACTTTTAACATTCCGGCGCAATTTACACAGCGTGCACTCCAACGACAACAACAAAGTGGCTTTGAAGCTGTGTTTGTTGACTGTGTTTCCATTTGTTTCTTTTTCTTTTTTTGCATTCACATATTTTTGGCTTCCTTTATGAAAGTTGTTCGCTACACACACACTTCCACCTGCCGCTGCCGTTACTCGCCCACTGTGTGTGTGGCAGCGTACGCCTCCGCCCCCCTGAGGGGCAACATTAAACTATTTCAGTTCGACACTTTTTCATTTTCGTATGAGTGGCTTAACGTACCGTTGTGCATGTGTGTGTGTATGTGCTTCCATAGTTGGCTTGTGTGCGCTGATATTACAAATTCTCCCTTTCATTCCCTCGCCGCTGTCCTGATACAATATTATATTTGCTTTTAAATATTTTGATATACAACACAGTCGGGGCTTATAACTTTTATATTTTTATACACACACTATAATGCTATAAGATATGACTACAACAACATGCGTGTACATTCTACAACAACATACCTACTCACAGAAACACAAATATTTTCCCCGAATAAGTGAATATTCATAGACAAACAAGCTCGAGGATATTGCATCGTCCTTGTCGGAATATTTCTACAGTTTGAGCGGACTAACTTTCTGCAAACTATAAGAGGGATCTTATAGCAACTTATGTGGATCTACGACTGATAAGAGCGGTTATTGCAGATATGAGTGTTAGCAGTAGAATGATATATGCGTTCATTATAAATCATCATTATAAGCGTATAATCTACTATATGTAGACACGGTAACAGTGGACTAGAAGGTCCAATCTCAACGAATAACCAATTCTGAATGATCCCTCATACCAAACGGATAATAGTAGGTCGGATATCTGAGTGAGCTCCCAATCTTTAAGTTATTTATTATGTTTCAATCTTTGGAACTCCAGGACTTCTTCTTAAACAATTATGTAGTAGATCTCAAATGGTTGAAAGCGCTCAGTAGAGCAACTAGTTGCCGAGTTCATCGAGCTGGAAGCCATATTTTGGAATACTTTGTGCATACTTTAATTTCTTCAAAGCAGTTTAGTATTGCGCTCAAAAGCTTCTAAGGAGAATACAAAGGCATTACTCGGTTTTATTTACGATTCATTTTTACAATCCTTAAGACTGCGTTGTTAACTCCAGCAGTCATAAAAATTTCCAGCCGACCTAATTCACCGTAAACTACAAACAAGTTTCGCTAAACCTTTGTGTACGCACGAGGGAGGGGGGTGAAGGCACAAATGAAAGCCAAAAAAATGAAAAACTTCCATCTAAAAGGATAATAAAAGAATAGGCGAATTGTTGGCAAACAGCGAGCGGGGACGGCTGGTTGCACTGTCGGCCAGAAGATGGTTGTGTAGCAAGCCAAGCGTGGAATAACTAGAAAATAATATTTCTCCACATCTTGCCTGCTGGTTGTTGTTGTTGCTTTGAGTGTCAGAAATGGAAAAGAAAATAATTTGATGGTTTTATAAAGGCGGGCACGCGCGGGTGAACTAGTCAAAGAAATTGCACGGGAAGCCAGGCAACAAAAGCAAGCGCACAAATTGTGTATGTAACACAGGAGGTGAGGTGGAGGGAGGCAATAGAAAATAAAGAAAGTTTTCGCTTTGACGCAGGAAAATTGGGAATTTTTCCTTTTACACTACACTCCATGTATTCTCCTTGTGCATGCCGAACCCCCTTCATGCTGCCGAACAATTTCGCTTATTTGTGTTCATATTTTGTGAAAAATTTTGCGAGATAATTTTTTCCTCCTCGCCCTCCCCCTCCTTCATAGAATGGCAACTGTGTTGCTTGCGCTTTCTGTGGGTGTGGGTGGGTGAAGTGGTGGCCGATGGCGGCATTTCAATGGCTGCGATAGTAGATTCTCAAATTCTACGCTGAGGTTTATGTAAGCAGTGATGGCTGTTCTTAGATTGATAAAATTGGACTTGTAATGGTGATGATCACCGCCAAAGGCTGCACCATGCAACAGCACGTGTCAGCCGCACTGGTCATTGTGCGAGGGGGCTTAAGCTTCGGCTGTGGTCGGCAGGTAGCTACGAGTGGGCGGCTGGTCAGTGCGGGAGGCTGAGAGCGTTGTGGCAACCGCTTTACAGTTACTATTATCACATCGCTAAAATGTGCACATATTCATACTTATATGTATATGTATGTATGTATGGCTTCTCGTATGGCCGCTTATGCCTCCTTTTAGTGCAATACGTTCATTCACACAAAGCTAAATACGCTTGATACACATGGCGGCATTAATTACACGCTCACACACACACACACACACAAGCGAATGTAATAATTCATAAATACACATACACTGTGTTAATTTTCGAAATTCATGTTCGTATTGTACGTATGTATGTATTTGAGACACACACACCCGCCTGCATACATATTATATGTAAAATGCTACACAGTTTGGCCCAATGTGGTACATTTTCTGTTTTATATTTCATTATTAATATTCTTCCTTTTTCCATGGAAATTTTTGATTGCGCCACATTCGTTATTGGGGGTGAAATAAAAGCACACACACACACACACACGTACATGTATGCATGAGTATACGCAGTGGCACACATGTTAACGCCTTTAAGCGGGCTTTTTCGCTTGAAAGCCAACGACAGCAGCGACGCGTCCGCCACGCGCAAGAGGGAACAAGCAAATTAGTGTTAGACAGAGATGGCGCATGCTTAATGAGTCGCCGTGTGGAATATCAAGAAGCGAGCTGTACGAGTGCGAAAAATATGAAATGAAATTAATTTTTCACCAAAGTGAAGAGATGAACGTGAAAATGAGAGGAGAAGCCGGCACAGCACATTCACATACATACTTTGTATATACATATGTACATATGTATGTAAAGGCGTATGTGTGTATTTGCAGAGCGTTGTGGGTGTAGTGACAAAATAAAAATATGAAGAAAATTAAGAAATCGCAAAGATGCGCTCACACACTCGCTTGCCTCAACTTTCAGTGAAAGCCTTCGCTCCTTAAGCCCTCACGCACACACACACACTCAAACACACCAACATGGCAACTCACGTCTGTGCGCTGATGTTCGATGATTGTGTGCGTCAATTTGTGTTTGCATTCCTTTTCTGGCGCGTGTCTGCGTATGTAATTATTTTAATATATTTTCGATACAGTGAACCGAATAAAAATACGCATATAAATTCGTTGTTAAGACTACTTGTTGTTATTGTAGTTGTTGGTGCTGCGATAATGATGAATGCGCGTATGCGTGAAATTTTATTTCGATTCAAAGAAGAATGATGCTCACCATACCATTTAACTGTATATATACTTTTATATCTAGTATATATAATACATATAACTTAAATGTATCGACATACAAACATAGGCACATAGAAATCCCTGCAGCAGATACATTTTCAATATAAAATATTTACTGCCCTTACTATGAAGAAAAATATATACTGGACTTTATACATCAACTAAACTTTCTCTTTTAACCAGTATGCTCGTACATTTTCCGAAAGAAATTTAAAGATTATCTCTGATGAGAACAGGTTTTGTAATTTGAGTGCAAATTCTAGAGACGCTGCTCTCTTGTGTAAAAATTTACAAGTGAAAACCAATTGGTTTTAATATTGTGTTCTCTGGGCCCTTTGAACATATAGGAGATAGTACTATAATCTTAAGAGGTTATACAATAAAAACCTAAGGGTTCTTTAGACCTTCATTTTGATACTAAAATCTAAACATTAACAAGTAAGGAAGGGCTAAGTTCGGGTGTAACCGAACATTTTATACTCTTTTATATTTATTTATTTAACTTTATTAATATTATATAATACACAATTTGACACACTTATTCGTCATATATATTGCATAAAGTTCATTAAAAGTTGGAAACCCTAATATTAGGTTAGAAGCACCGAGCTCCTCATGTTCGATATATGAGGCCTTGAAAACGTATGGTCCGATTTCGCCGATTTTTATAATGGGGCTGCAACACTACAAGCGTAGTATTTATGCAAAGTTCTGCACCGATATCTTCACAACTGCTTACTTTATATATTTTAAAGTAAACGATTCAGATCGTCTTCAAAGTTCTAGGCGTGGTTGTGAAGGGATTTGGCCTATTTTCACAACATATCATTGGGATGTAAGGAAACTATTACAAACCAAGTTTCATTGAAAGCGGTCGAGTAGTTCCTAAGATATGTTTTTGACCCATAAGTGGGCAACGCCATGCCCATTTTCCATTTTGTAAAAAAAGCTAAAAAAAAACGACCGCAGAAAGTTTTGTTTATATAGCTCTATTGGTTTCCGAGATATGTACAAAAATCTAATTTGGGAGCGAGGCCACGCCCACCTCCCAAAAAAAAAACATCAAAATATGCCCCTTCATAGTGCGATCCTTCATGCCAAATTTTATTTCCATAGCTTTATTTATGGCTGAGTTATGGCACTTTATGTGTTTTCGGTTTTCGCCATTTTGTGGGCGTGGCAGTGGTCCGATTTTGCTCATTTCCTTGCTCGCAACCTTCCTATGGTGCCAAGAAATAAGTGTGCCAAGTTTCATTAAGATATCTCAATTTTTACTCAAGTTACAGCTTGCACAGACGGACGGACGGACGGACAGACAGGCAGACATTCGGATTTGAACTCCACTCTTCACCCTGATCACTTTGGTATATATAACCCTATATCTAACTCGTTTAGTTTTGGGTGTTACAAACAATACAATTATGGTTCTTATACAGTTTTCTGATTAAGTCCGCCGGTTATTCCCCTATAGTATGGCTGCTAAATATACTAATTTCGAGGTGAAGGATATGTGATCAAGAATGCTACCACTTAAAGGGCCACCTAATACAAATACTATAAATATGAATAGAGCTAATCAAGTTCAACGAAGAAGGTAAATTAGAACATAAATTAGAAGAGTCAATATTATTAAGGAATATACACAGATTTAACGGTAGTAATCTCTATAAAATCAGATCTGATTTTAATAATTTGCGTACAAATTATATTTGATTACTTCTGTAAAATATTATATCCGGTACTCGTAAGTGTACATACATACATATGTACATTGATATGCTCGCATAAGCGATGACAAAGGTGATTGGTTTGCATTTAGCTCTGCGAACATTTGTGCGGGGGTGGGCTTCATATATGTATGGGTGAATGTGTTGTGGGTATTTTAAAACCTATGTATAGGCATACACACAAACGGGAATGGAAATTGTAATGAAAAAGCAAATTGTGTAGAAGGCCTAACCATGCCATATGCCACAACGTGACATGTCCTGCACGGCCGTTGGCCACAAGCCGCAAGCACATCAATCATAAATATAACCGAAAAATGTAAAAGCAAACAACCAGCAGTGAGTCGAAGAGGCCACGCTCTGCGCACAAACGCTTTTAAAATATCGGTCACAGTGCATATGCACCTTCAACGGAGCATTAGTTCGAGTATATATGTATGTATGTATAATGTGTGTGTGTGTGTGTGAGAGTGTTTGTGTGTAATTATAAAATAAAATTGTATATCAATTGAGGGGGTGATTTGTTTGGCGCGCAAGTGTAAGTTTGTTTAAGCATAATTATATGCACATGTTCATACGAACCGCGGTACATGCATACATACATACACATACATGCGCACCACACGCACAGTTATACGAAATGCATGATTTTCGTTAGGTTTATGCGTCAAAATGGGGACGCACTTTTCGTCACCACTTTCCCTCTAACGCATTCTGTTCTGTTGTGTTTATATTACACCTTTAGCGCCTTTCCCCTTTTCCATTTTCCATTTTCGGATAATTTTCCTTTTTCAATTCAAAATTCAATGACTGCTTTTTGACATTCGACAAACGAGGGGGCGTTGCCGCGGTGGTTGCAGAGGTTTTTCTTTATTGTCGATGTAAAACGAGACCAAAACATATTTTTTGTGTATTTTTTTTTGTTTTGTTAGTGGATTAAAAGTGTAATACATTGAGTTAGAATTAGAAACCTTAATTATTTAATATGTCATTTAATTGTTCTACAATTTTAACCAGAACTGGAGAGTGTCCTGGCAATTCCTAAAATAAACTCGATTACAGAACAACATAGTCTAATTGTTTTCATAGAAACAGATGGAAACATTTTTGATTCATGATTTTCATTTATATTTCTGTGAGACTTAAGAAAGCTTGTAAGGGATTTATTTCTGTATAAAAAATGAAGATATGGATAGATACTAAATTAGCACCATTTACATTTAGGGTTGACATAAATGTCTTTTGATGATATAATGCCAACTCAGAATATTTTCAAAAAAATTTGTCTTAAAAATTAAAAAAAAAAGATGCCGTTTTGAATTCGATATAGAAATGCCAATGGTAATCGTACATATGTTTATATAAAAGAAAGTGTTCAAGCTAGTTCTAATCATAAAAACTTTACTGGAAGGTGTCAACAAATGCCACCATAATCAACACAAGTGTTTCTTTTACGACCAAACTAGTAATGAATACCCCTGCTTACATATGTATCTATAAATTTATATGTGTACATGTTTATTCTACATATTTATATATGTATAGATATACAATAATTGAAATTTACCCTGCAAGAAAATTCATTGCTTTCGTTCGATTTTTTGATTTAATTGAACTAATTTTGGTCAAAAACCTAACTAGTTTTTCGAAGAGTTTTTAATTATTTAACTAGACTTGACTTAGAAGCCGCCAAAATTAAAAATATATTAAGTCGTAAACGTCCCAAACCAAATCAATACTTAAAAGTATTCCAGTTGGTATGGCTGCTGCACAGCTGACAAGTACTCTTTTGAATAATATGTACTCTGTCGTTCATAGTTGTGTTTGTGCGTTTGCAAAGCCACCCTTCGAACCATTTCATGACGCAAAATACCACAAAAACTTATTTTACTGTTGCTTTCGCCGGCAGCCGTGAATGTCAGTCACCCTTTACCGTTCTCAAGCACAATTGGTTCAGAGAATTCTGTAAAAGCGAAAGTGAATTTTGCTGGAGCTCAATGAAAACGAATGTGCTCACATGTACTTATGTATGTGTGTTTACACTCAAATGTGTGTATTTGTAGTATTGTAAATGAAAGTGAAAGTCAATAAAAAACCTTGACCATTCACTGACCAACCAATGACTTCGAAAGCCACCCGTTCGACCAGAACTCCCCAACGGCGAAACGCTCGCCTCCAAATGCTGACACTCTCGTTTTCCGTTATTTACATACAATTTGTTGTTGCGTGCATGTAAGAGTGCTGAAGTGAATGTGTTTTCAATAGGACCAAGTCGGACCGGCGATTTGTGTTGCTGATTGCATTGAGTTCTCTCAAGAGCCATGTGTTGTTGTAGTGGTTTTGAGGTTATTCTCTCAGCTTAAACCTCAAATTATTCGCTACACATGCATATGACTGCGATTCTCCGTTGGTTTAGGTGTTTCTGCGCAGACTCAGGAATAAATTGAAAGTGAAAGTGACATTTTACTCATACGCACTTGAACACCTTCGACACACGAATACCGGCTTTACTATCCTACACTATACGATACTACACTATGCGGACATGCCTTGCCTTCTCATGTGTATTTAAGTATGTGAGTAAGCTTTTGTGAATTCTATAATGAGTTCGTCTATTTTGAAACGCCAGCACATTGGTTGATTGGAAAAGTAATTTTGGAAGTGTTTAGGTGAGCCACCATCTTTTTTGATTAAGAAAGTGTTATCTTTCCAATATATTTCATTTTTTGATTCCACACAAGTGTTTTGAAAAGGTTATTCTTCCCAATACTGATGAACATTTTCGTAGACCTCCCATTAAAATTTTGTTCAGTTTTTCGGCGAAAATTCTTCATTTAGTTTAGTATTTTTCAGTGTTGCTAAAGATTCTTGTTAAACTGATTCTTGTAAAACTATTTCAATCAATATTTGTATTGTCGAAAAAATCACTGGACAGTTGGAAGACTTCTATTGATAGTGACTTCATACTATAAAATGGACGAACATGTAAGGATGAAAACCATTTCCAGTTTTTATTATACTTTATTGGCAGCATACTAATCAGTTTCTTAAAAACATTTTTTGACGGTGATATTCATTATAAAGCCTACTAAAATAGGGACTTTAGTTAGATCCGATGCTAGGAATTGAAGTTAATTTCAGGGGAAGGTTCAAACTTTTTTTAACGAATGTTATTCAACCAGCTATTTGCTATTGGGAAAGCCGCAGAGCTAGCCCTCAATACAGAAGCCGGCTACTCCAAAGTCAATATCTACGTAGACAGTCAAGCAGCAATCAAGACAACAACATCGGTTTGCATTTCGGCCAAAAGTGTTTTGGATACCAGGATGGCAGTGGAGAGAGTTGCTAGGAACACGTGTCTTCGCTTCTACTGGGTGCCAGGACATAAAGGCATTGAAGGCAACGAGATTGTGGACGAAATTGCCAAGAATGGTGTAAAACTGGTGACTCTTCCGGAAATGCGAATAACATTGGCAAACCCATGCACAGTCTGTTCAATGATCTGGACAGGGGCATGAAAAGAAAAATCCTAACACGTTGGACAAATATACCGGGGTGTAAAACCGCTAAAGCCATGTGTAAAACCGTAGACCAGAAGTACACCAAACTCATTCTGTCACTCGATAGAAGGGACTGTAGGAGTTTGGTGGGAATACTCACGGGTCACTGTCTGGTGGCGGCACATGCCTACAAAATGGGACTTACAGATCGAGATAACTGCAGGAAATGTCAAGAGCAAGGTGCAATAGAAACAATGAAGCATCTTATGTGTACCTGCCCTGCATTGTCAAGGCAGCGACTTCGCTACTTGGGGGCCTCACAATATGAGAATCTGGAAGAGGTATCGAAAGTGATGCCACAAATGCTTTTAAAATTCGCGTCAAGCGCAGGCATCCTAAAGGATGACTACTCCTCGTGGACAACGTGACGGCACTCCATCTGGTATCGCAAAGGACCTAAATAGGTCTATGTGTGGCGTATTGGCCTAACCTATTCAACCAGATAAGTAAGCATTAATAAGTCAAAATTAATATGAGAGAGAGTTCTTTTTCAACACTTTTGTTGACTAAAATCTGAGTTCTGGAAGATTCGAATACAGATTGAGCCGGTTGTATGTTCTACGTTCTCAGATTTAACTTATCGAATAGAGTTAAGCTGGTATCATTTTATAATACTGACATTTTGGGAATGTTTTGTCACTACAACAACAACAAAAGCAGATAAAAATAGTAATTACTTGTTGATTCTTAATTTTTCTGAACATCCTAACGAATACCACCAGCATCTGTTCTTTGTATATGTTGAAATTTTCAAGAATTCCTCAAAAATACTTTGTTAACGTAAAATTTTCACCAGCAAGTTCCCCGATACAACTGATGTCTTGTTAATAGCATACAAGTCCCGGGGGATCGTCTATTTATGCAGCATTTATGTGTTTTGCTTTTGTTATTGTTGCTTCACGTTTTTTGCACATCATGCAACGCCAAAGTGGTCAGATTCAAGTGCCTCATGTGCGTAATGTAGGAATGGAAAGTGAGTTTGGTACGAAGTCAGTTTGCATGCTAATAACTTTATTAGCCGTCACTGCCAGCTCATACGATCCGCTAAGGGTTGTTTGATGGATTAGCTGTGACTTGCTGAAGCCAGCTGAGCTCCCGAAGTATGAGTGGATCTGTCAATTGGACTTAGCGACTTCAGGCCAAAGTGCTGTATAATATTGTAAGACAACAATCAAAATTTGTAACAATAACAAAGCAGTAAGAAGAGGGAGAGCAACACACACACACTGCTCATGTGTATTGAGAGTGGGTGATTGTTGCAACGGATTTGGCAATGCGTTTGTTCACAGTTTTGCATTGTTGATTTGCATGTCCGATGTCGGATGCACAAGTGCTCACACACAAACGCACACACATAAATACATGGTTGTAGTCGTTAGTTGGTACGCCTGTCGATGATGCTCATTATAATTGGCCTCCGGGCACATCCTCAGTTGAGTTTTGATGGGCATGTATGTGACACACTTGATTAGCTGACGTCCACACACACACACACACATACATACAAACACGTGTACAGCGAGATATAAGATAGCAGTTATGCCGCAGAATGTCAAGATGATGTCAAATTAATGCGATGCATAACAAAATAACGAATAACTGTATGTATGTATGTGAGTGTGTGTTTGTGTGAGTAAGGAAAGTCATTGATGCACGTTGAACTTGAAGTTGGGAAATTAGAGAAGATGCTGAAAGTGAAATTAGTCGAGTGTCAAAGTCCCCGTGAACACATTCGCTGGTCAGCCAAGATGCTACAACAACAACACACCCTTAAATATGAATTATGTACATAACTCGTGGACTAGCTGTCGTTTAAATGGCAACAACAACAATGAACAAATTGAAAAACTATCGCTTCGACAACATCGAATGCTTCGGCCGCCAGTTTAGGGAGAAAAAACTAATAGCAACTATGACAACAACAACAACAACAACTACTACAACTACAACACACATAACACTGCGCAACAATAGAAAATCGAATAGTAAAAATTGTGAAAGCAAAAAGGGCGGACCAATCAACCGCCTTTCGCACACACACAAACACAAGCACATGTGTCCGTGTCCGTGTGCGTGTGACACTGTCGCCCAGTTGCATTGGCGGTCGCACTGCCTGCGTTGCGATTCACTTTTTTTGAGGGAAATTGTGTGATTTTCAATATTTTGGGGTGTTTCGCAGTGGTTTTTTGATGGAAAAGCCATTAAATGCTCGCGCTTCTGCCAGCGTTGGTGCATGCGTGTGTGCTGACGGTATTTTATATTGTGAAAATCGTGTCGCAATAAATGTGCAACGTTTGCGAGGGGTAGTTGCTGCTTCGGCTGGCCTTGATTATTTGTGCGGTCGTCGATCAGCGATCGGAAATCGGGAAATCGGTGAATTTAACGAAAAAAGTGCCGAAAATTGTGCACTTTTTTGTTGGAGATTTTTCTGCTGCATCATGCACCGAAGCACACTGCACAGTACGAAACGACACGTTCCAAAGGACACAACATAGTTGCGCATGCGCGCATTTCCGACACGATTTTTTTACGCGAAACATTTCGTCGATTTCTGAAACAAGTTAATAATTGTCGATGACTTAGCATTTTGTGTGTGAAAAAAACGAAAGTGATTGCGTGTTTATTCTATGAAGCGAATAAAAGAGGAACATTAAAAAATAATTCATATACAACATAAAAACATTTAATTTCACATATGTGTACGTAAGCAAATATTAAAATTTTTTAATGAATTTAGTAAAAAATAATTTTAAAAAATTTTGAAAATATTTTTTTTAGTGGAATGATAGTGAATATTTGTTTAAGTGTCGCCTATTTCTTTAACAATTTCATTTTGATAGAATTTTTAGTAATTATGAAAGTAAAAAGTACAGTATACTCTCGAAAAGTAAATCGATTGGTATTTTGGGTAATTTATTTTTTCGAATAATTTACTTTTCCAAATATATACATAAATTATCTGTTTTTATAATATTAAATGCATTTTTAAACTTAAAAAATTCATTCATTTATTTGCTTCAATAAAACATATGGATTTACATGAAAAATATATTTACATTTACATACATACATATGTATTTACTATGAAGAGCAAAAATCTTGAATATTCTTTTGTTTTTTTCTTTTGCAATATATTTTCGGACCATTTTTGTACAATAATTCAAAAAGTCTGACACCTGATTTGCATCGTTTTCATTTTTAAACCAGTGGATCAAGTAGGAGAGTTTATTTACTAAAAAGACGCGATAAACAAGAGAGTAAGTGTGTTTGCAACATCGCTGCTTGCTGCTTCGTTTCGAATTTTTTATCACACTCTCTGAAAAGTAAATTAAAAAATTTACTTTTTCGAGGTGCATGTGTATTCTTAAAGGTGATTAACTTTTCCGCGATTATTTACTTTCTGAGAATTTACTTTTCGAGAGTATACTGTAATTCTAGTGCTTGTTATGGTATTTAACGGAAAGCAGAATAACTCTGATTAACAGTCTGCTACTTCTTCGTACTTTATAAAATATTGCTTTCTCATTCCAAATAATTAGACACAGTGTTCCAACCATTAAATTCTAAATGTTAATATAACTAGGACTGTCACTCGAATTTACTGTCTTGTTTATATTAAATAACATTTTAACTGTACTTGATTACATGAAATACTTTTAATTAGAGTGACATTCCTCAATATTCTGCATAGAAATTGTTTATATCAAGTATCTCTACTTGAATTCATTATCTACGTGTAGCATACATTTAGGCGTTTGGGCGCTTCAACATCAAAAACCAAACACACAGCCCACACAGCAGGCGTTGCTTGCATTCAGTTTGTCTACTAGTCTCCAGTCGTCAAACAAGCGACCAGCCACTTACATACATATCACATATCACATTCGGTATTTCCCTCGACCACCCACTTTGGCACCCACCCAAGCAATTACTTGAGGCTGTCGAAAGAGAAGTGTAGTTTGTTTACATTGTTGCCATTTTCATTAGGGCATTTTTCGTTCAATTTTCCACTTTCTTCGCTTGTGTTGTCTCCCACTGCCTTGCGCATTCCACCTTAAACTCATCCGCGGACCTCTCACCAGCCAGTGGGGTGAGACAAATTCTTTATACACGTAAGTACAGAATAAATACGACGAATGCTGGTTGAAGGAGACAGCAAGAAATGTGGCGATGCGAAGCAGCAATCAGTTACCTATGCACACACGGCTCACAAACAGATCAACATACACACCGTTATTTCCAACACTCCGGCATCACTCGGTGTGGCACTGGGCATGGCGCTACAATTGCCGCCCAACGCCAGCGGCCAGCACAGTCAACTTGAATGTGGCATATCTGCAGCGCCACACGGCTCTAGTAACAACAACAACCACACAGGAGCACAAGAGCTTCCTTCTGCCTTTCGGCAAAGTAGTGAGCGTTGCTTGGCAAAAACGAAAGTCAGTTGGCCCAGCCAAGCGTGCAGGCCAGCAAGCAGTTGCTGAGCCAACTACAACGACAACTACATACATGCTCACACATACACACACACAAGTATGTTTAGTTGTGCAGCCTGCTTGCTAGTCAACCAATTTCAACCATGGAAACTTAATTTATGTTTTCGGCATAGTCGAGAATTTTTTTTTGCTCCTCAGTCCCTCGGCTTGCATTTCCACTACTTTTTCGCTTTTTTCACTTTTCTCGGCAGAATGAAATTTATTTTGCCAAGTCATGTTGAAGAAAATTTTTATAAGTTTTACATGAACGACACACACACACACACACACACACGCACACAAACAAACACATTCAGACACACATGGCCGCAATCAAAACACAGTTGCTGGCAGTGGTCGGGCGACGGTAATGTGAGGGCGTTGTTAGTTTGGAACGGCTTGGCTGCCACGTCTTGCCAAGAACTTCACCGAATTCAAAGAAGATACGAATATACAAAATAAGAAAAATTTGTATTCCTTAAATCGGATGACTTTGTATAATTTTTTTTTGTATTTTGTTGTTGCTATTGCTACTGCCACTCAAAGCTGTGCCAGTGCGTGTGACTTGTGTATGTGGATTTTTGTTGCTTTGGTTATCACAACGTTGGGAGGAGGACGGTGGAATTATGTATAATGGAAAATTTTTCATAGAATTTGCAGAAAAATGAGGAAAGAAGTAATATTAGGAAAAATAATGAAAACACTAGCTCAACACAAGCGCCGAATGTGGAATATGTGTGTGCGTGTTTTCATATTTGTGTTGGTAGTTGTTTTTGCGTATGCACGTGCTCGTACGTTGGCCGATTCTTCCAAGTAATGCTTTAAGCTAGCAACAAAATTGAATTGCACGCCCAAAGGTTGGAGTTGGGCGGCTGTATTAAGTTTATGTAGATAAATAGTTTGAATTTTCGACTTCAACAAAGAGATGTTGCCTTGCAAGTAAAACCATAAGCAGCATTAAGGATTACTTAAGAACAATAGAAATATTTTATATAGAACTACTGAATATACATACATATGTATGTACATACATACATGAAAATGAGACAAAATTATTTATTTTATGAAAAAGTGAAATCTAATAAATAATATTTATATTTTTAATAAATTGGAAATTAAAGTTAAACAATCCATATCATTTATCTACAAAGTTGAAACAAGTCCATTATGGTTAATTGAGCAAAAATTATCATTAAGTATCTTTAAATAAAGATTATCAGGGGGAAAAATACGCAGAATATTAAGCGGTTTATTTATGAAAAGTAATTATTATTTGTTGTATAAAGCATGCACTTACATATCTATTACTAGCACTCCATTATATTTTAATTGACTCACACGTTCAAACTATTTAGATATCGACATGATTCCGCCCTAATTAATATAATTAATATAATTTATATTTTTTATCTTTTTATCATTTCATTTCGCTTCGACAGTAATAACAAAAATGGCCGCGTCTATTTATGCCACCCCACCGCCAGACTTAAGCAGCGAGGACACTGCACTTTCAGATGTCTCCAATGCATCCTCGCTAAATAACCGCAGCAGCAGCAATAGTAATAGTAACATAACAGCCAACAACAATAACAACACAAGCTGTACCAACAACACAACTACAACAAGTACGAACACAGCAGCAAATAAACAGAAACGCAGCATCGCCGAAGTGCTGGCCAGCAGCGAAAGCCAAGCGAGCTCAGCAAACCCACACTCGCCGAAACAGAGCAGAAGCGTATCCCCAAAAACCTCTAATGGCGGAAGCGTTACAAGTGCCGCAATTACACTGGAGGAGGCCATTGATAGCACAGTACGAGATGAGGGGACACTAGAAGACGACGCCGACATGTCAACGACACCACTTGCCGATGGCGGCGCCTCAGCGGCTGCAGTGGCAGCTATGACGGCGGCGGCCGCTAACGCAGCAGCCATGCAACTGCAGTTCTTGGAGGCAATAAACGATGCTGCGAAAAAGCGACGCAAGCAGAATAATCCCAGTAAGGTGGGCGCACAGGCCGCGGCCGCAGCGGCGGCACTAAATTTAAATGAGGGCACCGACGGCGCTCTAATCAATGCTGCTGTAGAAGCCATAATAGCAGATAAGGACCAATTTGGAGCGGGCGGCATGGCACCGACTACACTGCCAATCGATTATGAAGACAAATTATCGAAAATGTTTTTACCAAAATCAATAGAGCAGTTGAAGGAAACGTTCGAATTGCTGCAACAGAAGCAGCACCGATTTGGAAACATATCACCAGACACTGGAGCGGCACGCGCCGAAGAAAGTCTTTCCACGCCACATTTGATTAAACCCAAAACAGAAATTGATTCCGAAATGAAAACTACAAGTAATGAGTTGGCCAACGAGGAATGTTCGCCGAATTCACAAGAGGCAGGAGAAGAGCTAGGAAATCCTTATCAGACCTTTTGTAAGACATGTGGTGAAAACTTTGAAACCGAATTTAAACTGGGCTTGCATATGCTACAAGAACATCAGAATGATGAGACCGAACAAGAGAGTGTCAACCGTGCCGTAGATGAGGCGCAACAAAAAGCAGAGCTCATACCGTACGACATGTTGTCCTCAGTAAGTGTTAAAATGGAACGTCCTGACTATGAGAGTTCCACTTCACCTCCTGCTGTCACCACTGCTGGCAATCATAATGAACACCATAACACAAATCATCTATCCAACGGCAAAGAGCCATGGCTGAACACTATGCCGGGCATGGGATTTCCATTTCCTCCGGAGGCAGCCGCTGCAGCAGCATTGTCGGCCAGCGGATATTTGCCGCTGTTAGGTATGCCCGGATTTCCAACTGTTGACGGTTTGAATCGTCCGCCGATTCGTATTTTCAATCCCGAAGCCTACTGCGACCTCTGTAATAAGGAATTCTGCAACAAGTATTTCCTCAAGACACACAGAGCTAACAAGCATGGCATTTACGACCCAGCAGTTTCGGCTGGTAGCGAGAGTGCAGCAAATGGCAGTGGTGCAAATATGAGTGCCATGACTCAGATGCTACAGCTCCAAATGCAGCAGCAACAACAACAACAACAGAGTATGCAACAGTTACAACAGAAGCAGCAAATGGCTTTGGAAGAGGCGCAGAAGCAACAAATTAGTTCTCAAACCACCAACGGTGCACCGCCTCAGCAGCTGACACCACCCGCACCGCCACCGGTGTACTGCGATGTTTGCTCAAAACGTTTCACCAATGTATTCGCCATGCGCCGTCATCGCGCCAAAGCACACGATCAACCGCGCAGCAGTCCCGGCGAACCGACCATTCCCACGCCACCGCCACAGCAATCGAGCGTGCCAACATCCAAACCAGACACACAGTCCCCAGTTGCTCAAAATGAATCAAAACATGATCTCTCTAACATTAGTTCCCCGACAGATCCCGAAGGTAAACAGTTCCAAATGCCCGATGGCTTTCGACAGGACTTCACACTTGAACAAGAAGAAGTGGCCTTCACGCCGCAGCCACGTAAACTCTCACCACAATCGCAACAGCAGGCACGCGATGCCAATTTCTCACACGATAAGTTGCGTCGCTTAGGTGTGGTTAATCCGGAAGCATTTTGTGAAATATGTTGCAAGGAATATTGTAACAAGTACTTTCTGCGAACACATAAATGGAAGCGTCATGGTATTTTCGTACCTCCAGATGATCTTAAGGATGAACAACTTCAGCTTGCCCAAAAGATGCCGTGGCCCTTTATGGGTCTACCCGGTATGCCACTAAATTTGATGATGGCTAATGACAAGGCGCTCATGGCTCAACGCATGTTTGCCGCGGCCACTTCGAACGTTTCCAACGCGCCCAATATCAGCGCTGACGATAATCCACAGCATATAGCTAAACGCATTAAGCTCGAGCAAGATGATGAAGAGGTTTCCAGAGGAAATGATGAAAACCAGGAAAACAAATGTTTGTCCGGTCGTCAGTCGGCCGAGCAACAACAGCAACAAACGGGTTCGCACAGTGTGGCGTCTACTCCAGAACCACAAAAGATTTTAGCGGAATCCTATAATTCGGGTGCCAATATGCCAGCCAGTCCCGAGACCGCCGTTGGTTTGCAGAATTTACAAAAACTGCAATCCATGATACAACAACTCAACGACTTGAATGGCAAACGTTCGATGGGTTGCCATCTCTGTGGCCGCGAAATGGAGAACCAGTATGCACTACAAGTTCACATGATGACCGATCACGCCGGTCTGTTGGATGGTAGCAGCACACTGCCACTTAACTTTCAACAGCATCTCTTCCAGCAACAGCAACAAATGCAGGCACAACAACAGCAACAAGTGCTCAAACATTCGCCATCAGGTTCCCCTGGTATTATGCCACCGCTCAACGAAATGCGCTGCAATCAGTGCGATCGTGACTTTGCCAATATTCAAGAATTCAAACAACATATCGCCGAAGTTCATTTACTACCCGGAAGTCCGCTACGTGATGGTTTCGCCACACCCGAGCGTCCAATCAACCCGAACGCTGCTTCGATGGGCTCACGTCCACCCTACACCATAACGCCGACCAGCAGCTATTGCGAAATCTGCAACAAGGAGCTGTGCAACAAATACTTCATGAAGACACACATGCAACGTATGCACGGCATTGAAATCGAGAACGGCGCACAAATCGGTGGAGTTGTCTGCAACATTTGCAACAAAGAGCTCTGCAGCAAATACTTCTTGCGTGTACACAAACAAAACACGCACGGCATTGTCGACGAAGGCGCTCCGCTGCCACAACCGCGTCAAAATGGCTTGAACTTTGATGCACAGCAACAACAGCAACAGCAAATGTCATCCGTAGAAACCGATCTCAACCGCGGTCTTAACCTGAGTCCCTTTGGTAGTGGCAATTCCGGTGACTCCAAATCGGATTACGCCAATTATGCAGAGGTCTGTATGATTTGTACACGTCGATTCCGCAGTGCAAAATGGCTGCGTGCGCATTTACAAAGCGACCATGGCCCAGCCGGTATTGAGAAACTACGCGAACTGGAACAACAATACGGTCCTCTAAGCAAGTCATCCAGCCCTACGCTCAAAATACCCAACGGCTCAGCTAGTTCCGGTTCTAACTCGAACAATATCAATGCTACAACTGGAGCGTTGCCTAATCCAGCGAATCTTGCTCAAGCTCTACAAAATCTCAATGCACAACATCTGCTCGGTAACATGCCCAAGAACATCTTGCCAGGCATGTTTGCTGCTGCAGCTGAACAAACGCAATCCACACCACGTCTACAAGAATACCAATGCTCCATTTGTCCCTTCACCACTCCATACTATGCATTCCTCTTCATACATGAACGTTCCCACACGCTACTCGGCGGTGCTGGAGAGATGAGCGTAACTGCTCCAGAGCATTTAATACCCGGCGGAGGCATTAAGGACGAAACAAATGGAAGTGGTGAAACCAAATCGAAGTCAGACTCCAACAATACAGTAATGACCGACAAGTCTTCATTGCTGTCAGTGGCACAGGCCAATAACAAAACAATGGAGAGCGGACGCGTCGAACCCACTAATCTGTCTACACGCTCGTCCTCACCGTCTGGCAGTACAAAGAAATCAAAATCAACCAAAGAGAATCAGGTACAGCGCAATGCAAAGCACAGCGAAACAAAAGAGAGCCAAAAGGAGATCGTCACTACCAAGTCTTTCGCGCACATCAAGGTGGAGAAAACACGCACAATCGCGACCTCACCCAAATCCACAGCCGCCAACAATACGTTCGCTCAGGTCGCGCTCAATGATTTAGCGGAGAAATGTGGTAAGGTGGCATCCTACGCAGTGCCGAAGGACGTGGCAGGCGACGGTCCGGAGGACGGCGAACCTCAAATGCAAGCTTTTGTATTGGAGATCCAGCATGAGCGTGAAATGGACACCATGCCGGAAGGCGCCAGTGCTGAGGAGTCCAGTAACAGTAACAGGTTTGTGCCAGCTATAGTTTATTTGCCCGTTAGAAGACGCATTTCAGGGCCCGTAACGGTGTCCTTTAACTTGACACCAGCCTAAAGCGCTGGAGCTTATGACTAAGGCGCGTTGCTTGGACTAATTGTTGCCAGATGCTGCGTTTGTGATGTTAATAGATTTCCACAAAAGCAAAAAAATCCTTTACCAAAACATGCCAGGTCTAATAGTAATTGTCTTTAGTTGAGCAATATTTCCAGTATCAAGTTAAAACTTTACTAAATAACCAAGAAGACTGAGTGCGCTTTACTTGAGAATTATTCGTAGAAGACAATGGTGTAGAAATTATTAAACGCATTAATATTTTTTTAAATCAATTTAATTGTATTTATCATAAACCAACATCTGGCAACATTGGGCACAAGTGAATCGGGCTTATCACTAAGTGTTCGGTGGTGAGAAAATCAAAAGTTCCTATAATAAAAATCAAAATCTTTTTTTTATAAAAAAATACAAAAACTTAGCGAAAATGCAAAATCAAAATCTATACGTACATACATACAGAATTAAATCAAAGCTCTGCAACTTTAGCAAGCACAAAACAGTCTCATACAGATTGCAGAGTAGTTAAATTTACACATAAATATTGACATACAAATGTAGGCGTGTGTGAGACATTGCTCGGTGAGGTGAAAGAAAGCGTCTGCAATATTAAACAAACATTTAGAAATATGCTTACGTATTGTAGTTTCGAATTTAAGAATACCCACACAAGACACACACACATACTTACAAACATCCATTCTTATATCTATACATACGCATGGAATCCACAAAGGGAAAGGCTTTGCTCAAAACCATACAAATTTCAGTCAAACTATGGAAAAAATGAATTTACTCTTAATAATATTAACAATTAGTTACAAAAAACTTAGTTATCGATGGAAGCATTGAAAACACTTCGTATAAGATAGTAGCCTAACACAAGTACATACAGACAGACACAGACACACAATGAATAATGAATACGTACATACATACTACACGAATTTGCCAAACGAACCACATACTACAACAGGAAATTACACAAGTACACTTATAGTGTTTAGCTATTGAATGAGTGTAGTACATATACTTTTCCACATAAATACAACACACATACTTATACGAGTAAATAAATAAGGTAAATCAAAACAGGACAAGAACGTTTTCTCAGGGCAAAAGTACAATTTACTTAGTACTTTCCATTAAAAAACTTATTACTTAAAATAATAGTAGTAATTAAATACATACATATATTATAAATAATGTAAAGAAAACACAAAACAACAAATTGTGTAGCGGCTTGAGTGAATATTGGTTAAAAAGCGAGTAGAAAGAAAGAAAAAAAACATTTAAAATACCGCATTACTACCTCATATAACTAATAACAATAAGACGAATTGCCAGGTAAATTTCCAAGCCATTCATTTGAGCAGATTTTTTAGTAAAAATTACCTCAAAGTAGCGAAAATCAAATAAGGGGGGACATTGTCATAGTGACGGCGTAGCGTTGGAAGTTGTATGTGCTTATGTAGTTGTTGTATTTAAATTAATTTATCACTTAAAGTTTACGAAATTCTTTTACATTGTACTGGAAAGCACAAAAACGCAAAAGACATTCCATAAATCAATATGAAATCTACAAGTAAGCAGGTGCGCAAGAGAAACAAAAGTTGGGCTCGTAGACGTTTTCATACTAATTACTTGCCGTTATTAAATATATACCGTATTATATACAAATAGAAAAACACAAAAAATACCAAAAGACAACAAATTTTATTACACCAACAAAGCGGCAGTTTAAGAGATACACAAGTGGTTCGCTCTGATTTGGATTAAGAAAGCTATAAATGCCTGACTATTGCCGTGATCTTGAGAAAATAATATAATTTATATGTTTTTTTTAAATATCGGAAAGCATTTCAGTTTTCTAAGTAATCACGAGCCCAACTTAGTCTAGTCAATGTATTTTATACAAACAGTCTTGCTGATAGCTCAAAGCTTAGTGGACTTTAGCCATAAGCCCGAACAAAAAAAGTCAAGAATATATTATATATAACAATAGGTTAGAAATACAAACATGTAACGACAAAGCTGCGATGCTCATTATTTGCGGGCGCACATCATTGTATATTAATTTTTTAGTATTTAAGGTGGTTTTAACGATGTGCGCCCGCAACTAGCAACTGTTGCAGTTTATGAAAATATAAATCACGCCTACATACAATTAAGTAATTCAATGACAACAAAAATATATTAGCGAAAACCGAAAATAATAGAAACATACATACATACGAGTTTATACGTATGTATGTGAATCGAACAGTACAACGGCAATTGCTATTTTTGTGAATTTTTTTAAGTACTTTAAAAAGCTGCGTGCCTTTTAGCGATTGCCGATTCTTACTGCTTTTACTTTAATTTGATCAATTTTACAAGAAGCTCTCTTGATTATTGTAATTATTTAATGATAACATTTTAATTTTAAGACTTAAATGTATAATTTTAATTTTAGTTTACTGTTTCAAGTGTAAAATTATAAAATTATAACTGTAAAAATTTAATAAGCCAAATAAATTTATTTGTTAAAATTATTTTCATTGTTTTTTTCTTATTTTTCTATTATTTTTTCAGCATTTTCTGTTGTAATATTCGATTTGTGTTTAAAATTGCAAAAATAAATTTATAAAAAAATATTTGACTTTTTTTACATTTTATACAAACACCTTTAGTTTCTCATTTTTTCCTTTCTAAACGAAGAATCCGCAGATCTTATGTAATCAAAACAAATTCGATGCAAGCTCTTTACACTGAAACGGTGTTAATACGATATTCGTCTTGTAGACGCGTGTTCAACACACTTTCCCAAGCATTAATTTCACTTATTCTTTAGCTAAACAGCTCGATCCGTTGCCTAATTTCCCCCCTACATTCACACTTTCGATTGGATTTTTTATTTCCGTTTTTTAAGTAACCCTCCGGCTGACTTTAGAGAGTGTTCTATTGATACCCTACTGTGCAAATACTCGTGCCATTTAAACACAGCGTCAACAAACTCTCTCTCTCCCTCCCTCTAGCCCACACGACCACGAGTGCCATGTACCAGCGACGGGTATTGATTTCCACTAAAAAACAAACAATTACACGTATATATTTCTTATCCTAATAAATTGTGTGTTATCTTGCGACATTTGTGTGATTATTGTCACCCGATAGCAATGTGGTATTCAAGATGGTTAGGGCACAACTCACACACACTCACACGCAGGCACCACTTCTCTTGGGTATATCCTTCAAATTTCATAAGTAGACAGAAATGCCTCCGCTGTTTATTTTTTACAATAGAGATATGAATTACTCGTGCATTTGAACGTATTGTTTTCGAAATATATCGCATAATCAAGACTCATTTGCTGCTGTGCAAGTTGACAGTTTTATTGATTTTTAACTTTGCAACATTCATTAGGGCGTCTTTTAATTAAGAGAATCACTTACAGCGCGTGTGAGAAGGTTCTCCATGTCAGCAGAAGACTATTTTTTATTGGATTATAATTTAATTGAATTCAATGACAATTTGAGCGCATAGAAATCGGGCTTCAAGCGCAACACAATGGTTATTCGAAAATCGATCAGAGTTTTTAATTTGTAATGGGTTATTGTCTACTAATTGAGTGCGCATTAGAGTTCATGATTGACTGGAGATTGCAATCCAATAGTTCATAATCAAGGTCTCGAATTGTATATTATCCATTTTATAAAAACTTTTTTATTTTAATCGATTAGATGGAAGTTCATGCAGCAATGAGAAAAAAACTCATTATAAGAGCATTTATTATGAGCTCAATTCAATTATAACATTTTTAGACACATATTGATTGCCATATTCATAACCATTGCATAGGCTGATCATTTAATTTGAAAATAATGGTCTTTGAACAGAAATCGGGCAAGTTTTGCAAAATATAGTAGAATACTTGACTCGTCTGTCCACAACTTTGTATGGGAATGTCTGTAGTCCAATTTCTCTCATTTAATGAATTTACTTAGTTAATAGCTTTTAATCAATTTAAACGTTTTCTTCAGCAAATGCTATGTAAATGTTAGTGCTAATCGGGTGTTTCTTAAATCCCCTCTATAGATTGTCAGTAATTTCAAAATAAATTCTTCTTTTCGCTGTCCATACTTGTCTTTTCGCTTCTTTGCTCCGAAATGTAGGCAACGTTTTCTTGCTACAAATTATAAGAGGCACTTGGTCAAGAAATGTCTTGTGAATAACTATTACTTACGTTTCGTATATTTTTTAGGTGCTACAATAAGGTCTTAATACCTCGATATTTAATACCTCTTGTTATTGAAGATGAATAGCAATCGAATTCATAAAGTTTTATTTTCTGTTGCAATCTCTGATCTCTGGTACTCTATAAAAGTACGGATAGTACTTAAGCGCCATTCTCATTGAAATTCATTATAATTACGCTGATTTTGACGCTTAATTTTGTTGCAATTTTTTTTGTGCTGTACACAGACGTCCGGCCGCCTGAAAGTAGCTTATAATATTTCCACTCAAAACAGGAAAAAATGAAACAACGGCCTTCCGGTTTAAAACGTCCCCCGCTTTTGTTTCGCGTATTTTATATATATATATATTTTTTTTTTTTTTGCTTTTTTGAATGGAAAAACTCCCTTCCTATTTCACTCCCGCTGTGATTGCCATAGCATTTCTGTGGAAAATCATTAAAAAAAATGAAAACAATAACAACAAAAAACACAGTGCAGTAACAGTAACAGTATAGTAAAAAACAACGTTACAAAATAGAAAAAAATGCATCTGCATTTTTGATTCGACCCTCAAAATGCTGGAAAAAAGTCAGCCGGAAAATGCAGGCCACCACATGACCGCACAACTGCCAACATTCAAACACACAGTTGTGCCACGCGCTGGATCCCCTACGCATTTGAGTATCCTCTTGTGTGTGTGTATGTTAAGGGGCTTGTGTAGTAAAAAACGGCACGGTCAAACGACTCTATTCAAATTTATGCATTTATGCGTGCGAGTGCAGGACATGCACGCGTGTATTTGTGCGTCATCATTAGAGTATCAGCTACATTTAACATTAATGGGAAATGCACACATTCACACACACACATATATACGAGCACGTTCGTGTGGACGGCAGCTGTTTGTTGATTTTTTTAAAAATCCATAAAGAAAGCAGAAAATCGTTTGGAAAAAAATTAATTCCGATCTACGCACGTACATCTGCATCTGAGTTGCACGTATGTGAGCTTGTGAGTGGAGTGGAGAGGAAATAATTATGCTTGTGTCCGCTTAAAAAGTTACAAATGATTTATGCCAATTTTTTTTTTTGAGTTCATAAAAAGAGGAATTTCGCACATCGGTCAGTTTCAGGGCGATAAGCGCGTGCTGCTGTCGCAGCTGCGAGAGAATATGTTGGGAATGTTTTCCAATATCCACTTCTCCCAGACCCACTCAATAGATTTCAATACGTTCGTAGAGAGCTCCTGTCGGAACCGAAGAACAAAATATTTGAATAATAATTGTTAACTTTAAATAATTGTTAACTTGTTAAAATTTTGTTGAAAAACTCGCTGCTTACGGAAGGCATTTTGAATTCGCACTCGTCTTAAATTTCCAACTGCAAAGGCCAATGACCGCCGTATTGGCTAGTCTTTTTCACTATTTTCGGATACCCACTGGCATGGCGGTTGCTTTTCCTTGGTCGCGTTGATTTTCATTGACTTACTTTCCCTTTTGCCGAGGTGAGGAAATGAAGGAAAAGCGCTGCCGCCGGCACCGTAATTATTTGTCACGTGTCGCACGCACCACAGCGTCACTCGTCGTTGTGCGAAATACGGAAATACATACATACATATCTACATTCATAGCGGCAAATATGTAAATGAAATAGATATACTTGTGCGAGTGCGAGTGCGCGCAGTCAGTGAGGCATGCAAATTTTCGATTTGATTCAGCCGAGCGTAATTCAAGGACATTCGATACTTTTCGCAATTTTCTATTCAGCGGCTTTGATTGCCGTCGCTGGCAGCGTTTCCTATCGAATTTTTGATTTTTATTATAATTTTTTCCTTTCTTTTTTGAATAACATACTTTGCCATAAAATTGCCTGCCAGCGGCCACCGCTCACACTCACCCTCACCGACGACGTACTGCATCAATGTGTATGGGCGCTCATAATTCATGTGAGCTATTTAATAAATGGCAAGATGGAATGGAAATAACTGAATCGTGAATGCACCGTCGATATTTTAATTTTGTATCGAATTGATGGCAATTTATAATAAATTCTGCATAACTCAATGCGGACCAAGTGGTTCGTAGCGCACCGACAAGTTTAATCTGCATTTTTATTGCTGTCATTTGTGTAGGCTTGCATGCAGGATGCACATTATGCGCCAGCCAACGCACACACACACACACCCGAACACTCATTGAGTCTGAGTGTGCGAAGGGAGGGGTGCAAGCGCCGCAGCAAATCAGAGGGCAAAAAAAAAACGTCAACTGAAAGGAAATATTGAAAGTGCATAGAAAAGAATTTGAATTTGCATGTTTAAAAGTGCAATTTTCTAAGCGTCTCCGCACACCGGACACCGCTCTCGCTCGCTCCCCTCTACCATTTTCATAATGGCCGTTTGCATGTACTCGTATTTGTTCGTGCATTATGTGTTTGTCAGAAAAATAAATAAGAAAATCGGTGAAAAATGAAAAATGCAATTTAGCAGCGATTGTGTGCGCGAGCGGAAGGTAGAAGGCAACAACATGCAGAAATCCCTATTTTTACGCCAAGCGGATTTTGCTGACAGAAGGTAAAAATCCACTCAGCACCCTCATATGTGGAACGAATGCATTCGTGCATTGGCAGAGTATCGATTTGTTGCTTTGACAAAAATTGCACTGAAAAGTGAAGTAAAGTAAAAGGACATTTGAGGCGCACGGCGGCCTGTCAACTTTTCCAACGTTGCATTCACTATGTGTTTTTGTTGTAAATATAGTATTGCCATTTATATAAATGCTATGCAAATTTTACCGTTACATCATTATGATAATAACATTAAATCATGCCTTTGACAGTTGTAGCGCAGCGGAGGGCGTTTGAACGCTCGTTCGCATGTGTTTGTGTGTGTGTGTGTTTGTGTGAGACTAACGGAGTGATTGCATGTGCTGAAAAACTGCCATAAAAATGTGAATTTTTGCTAAAATATCATTTACATTTGAAAGAAGCAAAAAGTTGTTATAAAGTTTGCGACCCCTATTGTTGAACGCATTTGAACGACGGTACATCCAAGTATGCGAAGGAGGGAGAGAGAAACCAGAAGGCAAAGAATTTGGTTTAGTAAAATCAATTCGTTCCAAAAAACTTACATATATGTATATATATTTAATATATATGTTTTCCATGAATGCTGCTTCTGATCACCTCTGTGTTTAATTGCGAGCTCGAAAAGTTGCGATTGGTCGAATTATAACCGTATTATTTTCGAAGTGAGTGTAAAGAGCTTTTCAATGGTATTTTTAATTACTTCAAATATTTTTTTGATTTAATTAACATTTTTGCTTTTGTTCATCTTCATTTTCTTATTTATTTTTTATGATTTCTAATGATTTCATAACATTTCTTTATACATACATAAGTAAGGCATACAACTGTAGTGATGAACTATACAAGAGAAGCGATGAATATAGAATATAAGCGAGTTTAAGGTGAAAAGGATGAATACAAGATGAAGATGACAGTAATCAAAAGTACGAGTACCTTTAAGAGCATAAAATCAAAAGGCTTCAAGGCCACCAAATCAAAACTAGTAGACTATATATAAGTGTAAGTGCAAGGAAACATTGCAAATTTATATAAATATTATTGAATATTATTATAAAACAATTGAGAATATTAAATGAGAATTATGTTTACAAACTATTCAAATTGTAATGTGTACGGTAATAATTTACAAATATACGTATATACACACATATAAAACTACTTACATACATACATTCATACATATATTGGAGTATGTGTTTGTAGCTGAATAAAATAATTACCGGATAAGCGTAATGTGAAGGAGCAAAAATCAAAATACAATTTAATTATTAAATTAAAAATTATGCAAATTTCCTTTTTATTTTTTTTGAATATTTCGTAAAAATCAAATATTTAAGAAAGTGAATGGAAAACGAATACACACATACATGAATATTAACAAATAATTGTACTTATACATATATTAGCGATAAAAAACTGTTTTAATGAGCAAAAATCAAAAATTGAAAAACTTATAAAATGTACTAATTAATTCTTACAACTAAGAATTTACATTCATATTTCATATTCTGTAAGTAAAGTCTTCAAATATTTCAAAAATGTATTTCAGTTGCGCATTTTTTTTTATTTTCAACACTTATCATCTATATACGCGTACTTGCGCTCAGCAAGGTGACCACTTAAATCTGCCACAATCTTTACTTAAATATTTGAGCGTTGCCGAGATTTTTTACAGCCAATTACGCACACAAACACACACAGATATATACATGTTTAATACTTTAAGATGTACCTCTGCTAGCATTTTACGTTAGATTTTTTCCTACTCAGGAAGTATCGTAGCATAAAATCAGGCGCACTGCAATGGATACTTATCAAATATCCCTCACACCGACTTTCCATTTCAGCTGACAACTTATTTTCGGTTCTTCATCATTTTTTATTTGGTTTACATTGTATACATGTTGTTGGTGTTATGCCTTTTACCTTACCCTTAGCCGCATTGTGCTTGGCGTTGCCCTAAAAAACTAAACCGACCTAAGAAGATTTACCACACACTTTCATTGCAACATCTTCGAATAGCGGTAATATTTGTTTGTGTATGACGTGTGCTTGTTCGTACATCGCTGACGGTCTCTTTAACCTAATCTTATCGAAAAATATTTGAAATGTGAAATTTGAGAAAAATATGACAAACAAATAGAAATTGAGACTGACACCATGGCACCATAAAGGTAAACAATCCGATGCCTATTTACGGCTTATACTTTTGATTTTTATTTTGATCTCAGTTGAACAGGAGTGTGAGTAAGGGCACCAAATTCCATGACTTGGGTTTATTGATAAAAAGGGGTTAATGTTTCTATTAATAGGATCTTTAATACCAGTTCGGTTTTGGCCAATTAAAGGCAATTGAGAGATGATTTAGTAGTCACTGCGATACTTCCAAAAATCTTTGAGTGAATTGCTTAAAATCATGAAAAAAACAGGAAAGGAAATGTACCTCCAAACTGAAAAAATGTTATGCATGCATTTGTATTAATCTTTCTAATATATCGCTACCGATTTTTGCTAAGAGGAAGCATTTTTCAATCTTGGACTTGGCTAAAAAGGAAAGTATTCGTTATTTAGTTTGTGAAGCTTCAGTATAGTTTTCTTAAAGTGACGGTGGAATGTGTTGGGTATTTATTCACTCTAACCATCAGGCTTGAGTATCTCCTTAAAATCAATCCTCAATTATCGCTCAGATCTTCTTTTCTAAAGTGAAACCCAAAATCCGTAATTGTATCGCAAATTTCATTTGTAACTGCGATCCGATAAAATATCTCGTTTTAAGCCAATTGGATTTTTCCTAAGGGGAGATATATATGTATATATATATATCTATATATGTATTTATAAATCGAAAAAATCTACTTAATGCTTAACTAGTTTGTTCCTTAGTGTGACACATATATTTACATAATAAACAATATTTATCCAAGGAAGCAGACTAACACTCAACCCACTGCCACGCTACCATAGTGACAGATACTAAGACACCGAAATCACTTGTCTGAAGAGGCCAAACAACTAAAGAACATTTTCAGTTTTCGTTACGTCCGTTTTGACAGTTTTTACATTGAATTAACAAAGTCAATATTTGATACCGAAATATACAAAAGTTTTTCATCAAAGGAAATACTCCCATATCATTTGCCAAAGCAGACACACGCACACACATTATGTAGATGTATTCATGAAAGTCAAGCGCACGTTTCATAACTATGGCCACCAACCCCCACCCGCTCACCTTCCCACCTACCTACATATCTTTAATGAGAACAAATACGAATGTATACAAAAGAAAGTAAAGAAATGAATTTCTTTCCATGTGTTATATCCACGTGTGAGTATGTGTGTGCAAATATACATATATGTGTACGCATTTGTAAGGGTATGCATTTGACAGCTTTATGCATGCGTCAAATCTTCAGATATTATTTACTTTCAATTGTGGGGTTATGTCATGTTCCACTCAAACTCGCCAGAGCCGAGGGTGATGGCACGGAGAGACACACAGATAATCCCTCCAATACTTCAAGCTATACAAATATACAAAAGACACCTTTCTTCAAAACTATTCTTTCTAGTCGGTTGAGTGAGAGTTTAAGTGCGTTCGAAAGTTCGCACAGGTACACCCACACACTCACATAAATGCATGTGTAAGCTAAATGAAAATATTTCTCTGTTTGTGGTTGTCAGGCAAGTGGAAACTTGTGCAAACAGTATACAATTTCTAAAGTGTTCAGTAGTCTCGCCCGACAGGACGATACCAAAAATATGCAAACACATGTATGTATATGAAGCTGCTGCTAGGCGTGTGTGTGTGTGTGTGTGGAAGTATAAATTGCTAACTCAACTTTTGCTGGAAAATCTGTGTCGGATGGCAATATGACAGATGCGTGCAATGGGGAATACATGTTAATTGACCTCAAGGCGTGCAGAGTGTTATGAAAGTTAAATACTTTTAGGGTAGAAAAGAAAATTTGGATTTGACTTTCGTTTTTCAAATTTATCAGAAATAACAACGAAATATTTTCCATGCCAAGAATTCTTAATATAAGCGCATGTACCTACTGAACTTTTCAAGACTTGTGAGAGAATATGGTCTTCTTTAACTTTGAATGGTGTCTATTGCCTTTGATATCTGCAAAAAAAATTGTTTCTAGTGTTGAAGCACAATTCTCCATTAAACCGAAAAAAGCTTATTTGTTCTAACTTTGCATTTATTTATATAATTTACATTTATTTATACAAAATTCAAAAATCGAGTATTTTTCGTAGTCCTTGGATATGCATATTTGGTGTCTCAACTGCAAGGAAAATAATTTCATTGCATTTTCGGTGAAAACTTTTTCATATCTCACAGAAAGACTGTAAGTGTTGTAGTTCAATTTAACTCAGGTAATTGTGCTCTTTGTTGTGGCAACATTGTCCGTTTTCACTTCCAAATTGCGTACATATAATTATAAATCGTATTTAATGTACATGCACTGAATGATAAAGCGAAGTTTTTATTTTTGAAAATGAGTTTCTAATCGATTTTACAATTACACGCACAGTTTCGGAGTTACCACGAATGAGTGCCCAACCACAATTATAATTGCCACATTTTACGCCGCCTACCTCGTTTCCGAAACCAGCAACTTAACCACACACACACATACAGTATATAATACATGTGTATCAACATCGATTTAGAAACTTCACCATGTATATGTATATGTATACAATTGTAAGAATATATTTTCCAAAGTAATTATTATAGCCCGGTGATACGAAAGTAAAAACAACAAAATTTGGCGTCAAACTGTGCGTCACTACAATTAAAAAAAAATAAAATAAAAGAAACAACAACAACTAAAAATGAAACTAAAAGTATTGTTTACGATTCGAAGTCGATTTGGTGAGCTCGGGCGGCTCTTGTCTCCGCGCAACTGCATAGTAAACGCTAAGTACATGCTGATTTCATGTGAATATTTGAGTGTTTGGGAGTGTGAAATCGTACATTCGAATGCGCGACTCGCATTGAAAACAATAATAATATCCTTGCCATCACCCCCAGAACTTTTATAACTGTATGCAAACACATACACATATATACATATGTATGTGCTTTAGTGCGTTGACAACACGCACGCATGGCTTGTGAAAACATTTTAATAATTTAACATTTTCGAAGCTATGTACATGACATATACATACATACATCCAAATGTACATATGCGCAATTATTATTACTTCCTGTGCTCATTTTAATAATTCATCTATGCACACACACAGACACTCACACTCACGCGTGCTTGTAGGTCAACGTCAACCAATACGGATAGTGCCACAATTTAAATATGTATGTATATGAAAATTGTAACGGTAATATGAGTACCGTGTCAAATGTTGAAAATGCCGCCATTACCATTGACCACCTTTCTTAACGCCCATACAGTAATTCGAATAACAGCTTATATGTAAACACATACACATATGTAAATGTTGCAGAGTAACCATTTTAAAAGACAGTCTCGCTGAATTTAGGAAAATATAATATTTTTTCTAATTTGCAAATGTGATTGATTTTCAAATGTCGGATTAAGGTCGTAAAGGTAACAAAAAAATCCCACTGAATATGGAGTGAAATTATTCGTTAATAAATAAAATTAAATTAAATAAGAAAATAAAACAAAAATAAAAAAACGCTTAGATTGCAGATTCTAAAAACAAATTTCAAAATTATGATAAAAACAGTTATTTCAGTCTCACAATTTAGTTGATTATTTTTGATAATAACTAACAATGAGGGTGGTTGGTTGCCTTAACTTCCAAACATACATGTACACATTGAAAATCTCCCTGCTTTTTTACTGCCTTCTCTTCTAAATTTGATAAGAGCGGCATAAAAAATAATAATGATGATGGGAATAACAGTAGTAGTAATAATGCTAATACTAATAATAATAATTATAATACATTTTGACCAACACCAGAAAAACAATAAAAATGCCTAATATTAAATTAGTGGCTGGAAAGCATTTAATAAACCTAACCGCCGCCCACCCGACTCACCCGCCCTCACATAAATTTAAGCGCTTTATCGCATCACATAAATTAACTGAAAAACTGTAATCTACGGGGAGCAGACATGTGCCCGTGTGCAGCGCATTTATAATATTAGTAAATTAATAACAAAAAAACCAACAATTCAAAAAATTATAAACGAACCCACGAGCGGACTGAACAAAAAAACTAAAATACAAAAATAAATACAACATTTTATGGAATGATAAAGTCGACGCTGGCGCGTATAAAATTAGTGCAAACAACAATTTGAAATTGTGCGTCTGTGTGTAATGATAAGTGTGTGTGTGCTCATTGAAACCCGATCGATAATGTTATAAAAACGGCATTTAATTTAACTCGTTTTTATACACAATTCTAACGCATTTATATATATTTATCACACATATACATAGATACCGTTAGATACAGTATACAGTATGTATGCATTTTACTCATTTCATTCTCATTCTCATCCCGCGCCATTTTCCTTTTGTTCGTTGATTTTCGACAATGAGTTGGTGATTAATTATTTCAAAGTTGTTTTCTGTTTTTCAGAAAATTGATACACTCACTCTGTTTTCCCACATCTCTACCTACCTATACAATGCGCACATATACATATATATATATATATATTAATATGTATAATGATTTTGGTTTAATGGGGACACATGATGTTTTTCATAACTCAAATAATGATTCACTTTGATAAAAGCCAACCAAAAATATGCATGCAAAAGCAATTTGCTTCATTAAAACAGCGAATTAAATTTTTGTCTTGTCCTTGGCATGCTCCAAAAATACTAGTAATACATGCTTATAAGTAATTCCGATGAACACTTTACTTTTCGAAAAATTAAGCTCACAGGAATAAAACACTTTACACTGCCCGCAACAGAGCGCAAAAACGGACCGAACGCAGATAGAAAGCCCCCCGGCTCCTAGTAATTTTTGCAAGCGTCAACCCCAAACTTTCGCCCACACGCAGCCGTCTAAGTGTTTGTTTGCTTGTGAATACCACAATTTTTCTCACTTAAGAACTATTTTTTTCATACTCTTCTACTCGCCTTTACGCATTTTCGAAAATACAGATGTCTGTGTGCTTTAAACCCAGCACTAAATTCGCCAGTCCCAATTATCTGCGGCAATTGTGAATGTGTGTAAAACAATTAAGAAAGAATTTTAATAAAATATCTGACTACTATGTTTGACCTGATTTCCTGAAGATACCATCTCAATTCAAAACCTACTAGAAAAATCAAAAATAAAGCGCTTTTGAGTTTTTTTGGAACTGCTTTTCCAGGCCAACTCCTACGTCCAAACATATTGGAGGACTTTTATGAAAGCTTCTAATCAGTTACATAATAAGTTGCGAGTGAGCACTCTTTGAATAATAAGTAAATTTGCACTGTGTTCAGTAACCTGGTGGAGGAGCAGTGTTCCATAAACTACCGGTGATACTGAAACACACGCACCTTTGCGATTGCTGAGTTTCGAACGCAAAATGGAATGAAAATGATTTTTTTCTTTACATTTATTACTTTTCTCCACTCTTTTCTCTTCTTTAATTTTATACTTTTGGTTTGATTTTGCAGAGTGGCAAAAGATGCAGAAGCCAAAGAGTGTCATTGACACACATACATACACACACATGTGCACCTAGGGGCACAAGCTGTGCGGCACATGTGAGCATATCAAAACAGAAATTGTAACCGCATATTTGCGAGGGTGGCAAGGACTTGGCTCACACTCATACAAACACACACACACATATATGTATAAATGCGCATAGAATTCCCCAGCAGGAATACTTTGAAATTAATAACGGTCAATTTATGCTTTATGCCAATTTGAATATGAAAACAGGACGAATATATTGTGAATTTGTGAATTTAGAAAGATTAAACTGCCTCTTACTTACGTTTTGTATTGTGTCTATAATTCATGATTGGCGTCAAAAGTGTTATTATCTTTTCTTACTCACTTCGCTTCTCCACATTTATTTCCTACTGGGCTGTCGTCTACACTGGAGCGTCTTTACATATTCACTCCTCACAAGTGTTAATGTGCACATGAGTTGCTTGGTTGGTTGGTTGGGGAGGGAGCGGGTGGTCGTCCAAAATATTTCATGCCATCCATTGAGAGTGTGTGTGTGCGGCTGATTTTATATGGTTGCGTAGCAGCAGCGTCCTGCAGTTGCCAACGGAAGTGGCCAGCTGCTCGGCGTCTGATTTAGACTTTTATAAGAGGCGAAATAAAGTTGGGAGAAAAAAAAAGAATTTCGAAGGAAAATTGTAATTTTATCGAATGAAAGCAACGAAGTTTTCTTCTTTTTGAAGCGATTTCTTTTCATTTTATTTCTTCCTGACCTTAAAAGAAAATTAGTAGCATACACACAGGCGCACATATGCATACGCACATGCGAGTATATGGACCGCAATGAGAAAAGGAATGAAAGAGAATTTCTAATATAATGCCTTATGCCAAGCCCACATCCGACTACACACATACATACATATGTATATGAGTATGTCGTTTTGTAAATAAATTTCGGCTTATTAGGCGAGTGCGTGGGGGTGAAAGCAAGGATGTGCGCATAAGATTCTGAATTGCTGGACGAGAGTTTCTTTGCATTTCTGATTTACTACAGTTTCCGTTGAATATTTGATTTTGTTTTTTTTTTTGTTTTTGGCTTTTGAAATTTTCTATGAGCTGAACATATGTAGGCGTTGTTGTTGTATTCATATGTACGTTCCACCGTAAGTTTGACAGCAATGAGTTGGAAAAGGTGTAGTGGCGGTGGGGAGGTGAAGTGGAGCAAGTGACGTTGTAAGAAATGGCATGCCTAATGAAAATGCGAAAAGCAGAATGAGTCGCTAGTTTTTTGTGCTTTTCTTTTAATTTGCAGCGATATCGTAAGTCGCAGCCTCCAAATAGAAGTAAATTCGGTTATCGAAAGTGGTGGTGGTGGAGGGTGGCGAAGTGTGGGATGCGAGTGAGAAAAGTGGTATATGGACATATATGTATTGTATTGCTGCTTGAAAGCAGCTTTTTGTAGACTTTATGTAAAATGAAAGGTATATAGAGAATTATGCCTTGCTTTCTCTCATTTTCTCTTTAACAATTCTTGTGATTCTGCTTATTTCTAAGTATACTTCATTTCATTACTGTATACTGGCGCAGCCCTTTTTCAGCACTCCTGCATTATTAATCGAGTTTGTTTGAAATTAAATCGCGGCTATCTATCATGTGAATATAAACACATGCACATCCATAGAAGACGAATGGACTAACAGTACTTGTTGGTACTTTTTCCTGGGTCCATAGTTATATAACTGTAGTGTGATACAAAATTTATTGGATTTTTCGTTACAGCTGAAATTTAATTAAGTCCTACGTGCTTTATAAAGATTAATAGTGTTTTGAAATCGGGATGACGTTACATTTCTTCCAACTTTTGAACCACCTCCTTAAATTAATGATTTCACATTCTTAAAAAATGTTCTGATTTTTCTCAGAACTTTCAAATATTTGTTTATGTTTATGAATGTGTTGCTTCATCCGCAAATTACATCGGAGAGTTACTTCCTGGTCAGTTTCTAGATAATCTATATATTTTTCGTTTTCTGAATTTCTTGTTTCTTTCTTTCCATTTTCCAGCGTGTTTGCACTATTGAAAATCAATAAAATCTTTATGCTCCACCTGACTTCATACAAACCCACTCATACCTGCGTTTGCAATAAGCAATAAGTGGCAAGTAACGAGTCACTGAACAATTTTATGCGTTGCCTCGGTGATGGAAATTATTGTTTTTGGCAATTTTGGCCTGCAATAAAGTGAAAGTAAATTCGTTCGCTCATTCCTGTGATTTTTGGCGCTGTGGGCGGGAATGGCTTCTTTGCTTTTATAGTTTTGTCAAATTCGGTGAAATGTTTTCCATGTCTTGCACATATGAATTGCTTGAATCTCAAATAAACCTCATTACCTGGCTTAAATTCTTCAGAGACAACTTCTAACACAACAGTTGATGTATGTATGTATGTGTACAGTAGCAGAGAATTGACAGTACATGACTCTTGGTGAACATGTTTTCCTAGTTGTCGGCCCCCTTTTTACTCTTTGTGCCACTATGTCCTAAGCCCTATGAATTTAGACTATAAATTGTGTGTAATAAATGAAACGGCTGCGAACACACGTGTCCTAATGCAATTTTCGGTAGCAAAATCGATGGATTTTCAATTAAAAATATTTCAATTTCGATGCGCCGCCAATCAAAGCGACGGCAAAGGGTTAGCGCATCCAGCCGGCATTCCAAAATGTCGTAATGAAATGAAAGAAACTCATTAACGACTGAAGGTCCCTTATCCATACATGGCTCGCATGTGGCAACGAAAGTATTGTCGCGTACATCTGGCGTGCGCAGACAACGTGCGTAGCGCATGCGCAACATTCCAACTGCCAGGACAGCGCTATGCAATCTCAAGGGGAGCAAACAGCTGAGCTCTGCTCGTTGCCAGGCGCATTTTCCTCACTTTCACGGGCGTGTGTGTGTGTAGAGACATGTAATTGATGATAAGGTGCAACGACTTGCGACCGACGCCATAACCCTACCGCACCCTTTCGACCTTTTGTGCTCATCGAGCCACGGCGAATGTAATTTCAAATAAAATGAGAATTTTCAACTTTTTCACTTAAAATATGAATTTTGCACCCAAAAACAGTAGCGATATTTATTAAAATGTGGACGGAAGGGTAGCAACAATATGCAGCCGTCCGTCCGCATGCCATGCAACAAATCATTTGAACTCGGCACAATGCCAATAAAACACTAACAAACACCCGTGTGTAAACAATCCGCGTTGTCACCCCGCCCGTGTAACCCTTTCGACGTTGCGACATGCCACAATGCAGCTAACACGCACAACACACAAAAGCAACAAAAGCAACAATGGAAGGTACAATTTCCAATTTTTCGGTTTAATGTGAGTTTTTCCAACCGAAAGAGTTGCACTTTTTCATTTTTTTTTGTTTTTGTTTTTGTTTTTCTTTTCATTTATGTTGCGATTTTCAATTTTGCAATTTTTGACATTTTTTGCACAAAAACGCTGGGAAATTTATCACACAACAACAACGACTACAGCAACAATGGATTATCACCGTGCGCAAGGGCGAAAAGGGTGCTGTAAAGTCCTAAATGTCACTAATCCGCGCGCACACACACGAGTTGCTCTACACACACACACACACACGCACATACATGTGTACGAGTGCAGGAAGGGTCAGGCGCAAATGTTGTTGTAGTTGGGTAAATAAAGGCTAAAGGATTCGTCGTGCGTCAGCGCAGTTTAAACACCAGAAAAGCGATAAATTCAGCAAAAAACAAAAAAAAACAGTAGGAAACGGTAAAAAATCAGCCAAACCAAACAACACAAGCCGATACACGAACAACAACAACAATGTTATGAGCATGTCGGCTCGGTGACAGTTTGGAAAATTAATGAATTGCCATTTTCCGAAATTTTTCGCAATTTTAGAGCACAAAAAAAATGAAAATTTATTTTTCACATTTTTTGCAAGAAAAGATGATATCGACTTAGGGTGAGCGAAGCACCATATGTATGTACGTGTGTTTGTGTGTGACTCGTATTTATAGCGAAGTGATACATTTCGAGTTTTGGCACAAATTCGACGCCGTTTGTCCGATTTTTTATTTAATTTTATTTCGTTTTTCGTCATTGTTGCTCTTTGTCGCTCGTAATTGGCAGTCGAAAGGGGTTAACGCACCAACTGAACCCATTAACGAGCGTTACAGACCTGTCATGTCACACGGGTCACCAGCAAGAGCAGCGACGCGAATGCTGCGATACGAAAGATTATACCTAATCATGGATCCTTTTGGATTCGCGCATATTTTTCGAGACCGAAAAGCAACCCTTAGGAAATTAATGTTTTTTTTTTAGAAAATGTGAAAAATCTGCGAGTTTTCCGCAGTTTTCGCGTATTTATTCAGTGAGTTTTTGTGCTCTGCCAATAATCCTCTTAGTGTTTGGCTGGTTAGCTAATTAATAACGTTCGCGCGAAATGAAGTTTAAAGTTCTCAAAGGTGAAGATTTTCGGCAATGATATTCTGCTTCATTTCAATGTACCTCTTGGATTAGAAATTCTGTTTCAGTTGTTTATTGTTTAGGTTAGGTTAGTTCGGTTGAAGGTTGTTCTAAACCAAAGTTTAATATTAAACTTAGTACATATTATTCCATATGGCCATCAACAATATTGAAACGGAAAAGATCTGTTTTTAAAGCCGTAATTCAATATAATTAATAGAAAAAGGAAATAATGTAAAAAATCTTAAATTATTGAAAACGCACAAAGATTGTAGCAGAGAATTTGAAAATTAGTTTTTATTTACACCAATTGATTTAATTTTTAAAATGCATTTTTATTAAAGATTATAATGAAAAAAAATCTTGTATGTATTTATACAAAATATTATTTTACACTTTTTATTAAATAAAAATAATACTATTATTAAAAAATAATATTTTAATAATATAAAAAAAAAATTTTTCGTTATTATTTCAAACAAAAAAAAACGAGCAAAAAATCAAAATTTTACCAGTTAGTAGTTAAGCATGAGCATAAAATCAAAATATCCTAACCATTTACAAATGATGGGTGGAAAAGAATCAAAATTATATATCTACATAAATGCATACATACATATGTACAACTAATATTTTCAATTAAAAAAAATTATGTCAAATGTTTACATTTACTAAATAAATTCGTTAAGGAATATACATACATATATAAATGATAATTGAAATAGTGAATAAAAGATGAGACGAACAAAATAAAAATAAAATTAGAAAACTATACAAAATGGTTTTGTAAAAGTAAGCTGTAGAATTGCATGCGAAGAATGAAGAATGTGCTTTCAAAAACGTCAAAAAAATTCAAAACCGGCTGCTGCCGCAATTCAAAAAGAGAGTGAAGGAAAATCACTTAAACGATGAAAGAGTCGTGTGGATACGGCGAATGGCGGCAAGTAATGTCGATGGCACAAAATCAAAATTAGCTTAAGAACAAATTACAAAATGTTTTCGTCTTCAAACGATTGGTAAACGAGTATAGTAAACATTTTCAATTAATTTATTTATACATCGGTTCATATTCCAATGAAATAAGTGTGAAACTTTGAATGTTCGAAATAAATTCATAAATTCATTTTCAGTGTCTCACTAATTTACTTATGTATTTGTATGTGTTGTCTCTACTAAATTAAAACAAAGAAAGAAAAAATTTCATTGGAAAGTAAAATATTTAAAATGAAAAAAATTAAAAAAAAAAACGAATAATGCAAATTTTTAATGATCATTTCCTGTAACAAAACTAACAAAATATTAACAATTGAGAAATTAATAAGGATTTAGGGATATCTACTTTGTATCCTGAATGTTGGTGAAAATAAATTATGTATAAACAAATCAAATTGCGTTTCGACTTCTTCTTGATATGCTCAGGTTTGAATGTAGATATGTATTCAGCAGATGTGCAAGTTGAGCGGAGAATGTAAATGAGATTTATCTGCAAGATTTTAATTTACGTTCTCAGTCTCTCGCGTCAAAGATCGTAAAATCGGACGGTACTCATTTTCTATTTCTTGGTGCCACGGCTAAATAATAAAACCGTTAGGTTTGCAGCTGTGCTGAACCGTTTCGCACGCTAATCACCAACAGATGTCGCATGCAACAGCTTATCCTATGCTCGCTTCAAACGTACCGGATGTACTAAAACGGAAATAGCTCAGTCATGCCACATGTCCACGTCCATTAGCACGAGGTCGGGACAATTCCGGTTAAAGAACAAAGAATTATCGATAACCAAAGCAAACCCATGCAAACGTGCTTGTAAGTATATACATATATACACATACTTAGATAATGATGTAATTAAGTTAATAAAATGTTAAATGCGTAAATCTATTAAGGAATCACTTGAAATGAAATATTTTTTTGTTTCTAACCCAGTTGAATCATGACTGCAATGAGTCTACGTTGAAATGGCATTTTTCTAAATAAATGAATGAAAATCGCAATCAATTTGATAGTTATGACTTATTTTCAGCGTGCCTATCTATGTACTCACCCGTTCTAACAATATTATTGCTGCATGAATCATATTCAAATCGCCCTTCACTGCAGCAGCGACAAATGATTTCAACTACACATACAGAGGTACATACATACATACATATGTACATATATACATAATTGGTATTTATGAATGTCGTCATTTGTAACGTAATGATAAGTCATCAATTCTTTTGAAATAGACTCATATGTAAGGTTTGTATGTTTATATGTTTGCAGAGAGATTTGGTTTTTTGTATTTCCGTTCTAAATTCATTTGAAATGATTTTGCGTCAATATGCTGACACTATATACTCCACTCTCCACTACTACTTGTATGCACATACATATACATATATGTACATTCACATACTACATATTCACCCAACTAATTAATAATTATCAAAAGCGGCTTTCAGGAATGTCACAACTAAAAAAATGCCGATCACCGCTGCAGAGAAATGTCGGTTAAACGCGATTATTTCATTCCAAGAAGAGTTCCGGAAGTTTTTTCGGATATAGACAGAATTTTTGACATGGAAATACTTCTAATGAACAGTATTATTACTTCAATTGTATGTAATCATATAATTTCAAATTCCAAAAAGCGTGTCAGAGAAAATTCAATTAGTCGAAGCGCATTTCTCCTCGAGAGTTTTTATTTCCACAAAACGCTTTCGCACAACAAGTACTCATACTCCTTTATTAATTGATTGAGTACTCATTTAAGAATGAATGAAAATTCATTGGCGCACTGCCGGCAGCTCGAAAATAGGTCGCCTCAATGGAATGCCAACAATTTACGAGTATTACATACATATGTATGCATGTATGTATCTTCATGAAAATGCCGAGCTTCGACGCTGACTTTTTACGAACTCAACTCGATGCGGCTCACACAATTCGTAACTTTTTTGAATTTGAATTGAATTGAATTAATCGGCACACAAAGCCATCATCGCAAGCATAATACATACATATGTGGGCATTTCTATGTATGTTTGTATATATATAAACTTAGTGTGGGAATTAGTTTTAAGGGCAAACCCTAGTACACGACACATATTCAATTGCTTATATGAGTATGTACGAGTACATGGGGTGCAACAGGGCGCATGTTTGTTTCAGTTACAATATGTCGGCCGCGTTTTTCCATTTTAAATTAAATAATGGAAAATTCATATTTCATAATTAAACAATTACACGCTCACACGCCACATGGTTCACTTTTCTTCAATATCTCCGCTCACAAAAACACACTTAACAATACTGTATGTATGTATATACAAGCGGAATGCAAAGGCTGTCTGAAGGTGATTTGAAATTTTATAGAAAGTGAAAACGACAGTAAACACAATGGTATGCTCAGTTGTTGTTATAGTTGTAGTATTATCATAAATTTACGATATAAAAAGGGGAATTCACTTTCTTTTACGAGAATTTGTATCCCATCCGGGTACAAGTACGCTGACTTTACGTCTAGGAGTCATCCAGATGTACGACGGCATATTTCTTACTAAAGGAACTCTTAAGAGTTTTCATTAGTTTTTGATGGGATTTTCGGAAAGGCTTCAATTAGTTCTCTTTAAATTTATGCAATTATGGATGGGTTTCTTTGTAGAATTCATATCAGCCTCCTTAAGTCTTCAACGGAAATAAATCTTTATACGAGTTGTTAGAACTTCCAGGGCACAAGATATTATAGGCAGTCTATGATTCATGAACCACAGGCGGTCGAGCCTGGTTTCTGCATTTATTCGTGAATAGACGTATATGAGTTAGGTCTAGAATTGCCCGTTTTCTCGTACATTCACCATTTAAAATATTCGAGAAGAGAAGCGCTGGAAACATCTTTTATTGCCATCAAAATAAGTAAACTAAATTGAATATTGTTGATATGTTTGTGTGCTACATACTTACGTATGGGTATATTTCTAAGTACATTTTCTAGATGTGTATATACTTCAATATTTGCGGGGAATGTGCCAGAGACGAGCACATAACTTTTAATTTATGCATAGAAACTCGTATATACCCCTATGCGCTCCCTTTTGCGTGGCCTCCCATTCATTCTAGGGAAAAAATTATAAATGCACACTTCCTATTAAGACACTCAATGTTCATTACGAATGCATCTCCGCCGTCGCTGCGTTTTTGGGCAATTTTAGGGTGCTTCAAATTCCTTCCTCTATACTTGGCAGCATAATGTAAATTTATAGTAAGTGCTTGCATATCTACGTATCTACTACATACCCGTATGTGAGTGTGTGTGTGTGTATATATGAACTATGAATTTTTTATTATCGTCCATCGTTTAATTGGCTCAGTAAGCAGGCAGCGTTTGTCGACTGAAACGTTTGCAGCTGAGACGCATCTTCAGCACTTTCGAATCGCCGAACCCGAACGTGTGAAGACTGAAAACTGAAGAAGAAATTCTAAATTCTGAACAGCTGCTTTTTGCAAATGTGCCGAGCAGGCAGCCTAATGTAAGACACACACACATGCAGATACTCGTATAATGCAGACACACGGCGATGATTTAAAGAGGGTAAAAAGTATAATACGAAATCCCATGCGGCTAATTTTGCAAATAAATAGTACTTGGCAGCGACACCGGCACGGACATCGCCAACGGCAGCGACGGCCGGCGCGGGGACCATCGGGTCGTTGCGTACAAAATAAGTGAAAGACAACTAAAATAGGCTGTCTGAATGCCTTCGCAAATAACTCTGTCTATGAACTTTGTGGATGAATAGATGGGAAGATGCGCCTATCCACATACACGTACATACATACATATGTGCATATGTAGCTCTGTCCGTCCGTGTATAATCGTAAAGACGAGTATAATGATATACAATTGTACATGGGGGCACATAATATACAAGAGTATGAATATATCTACATATGTGAAGGCATACATATCTACATATCGCTCATTTACTTGAATAGTGTCACAACTCAAAAAAATCGATTTTTCAGGAGAGCGATTTAAAGTTTTTAATTGTCTCTTATTTAGCTAATATAAAAAAATTCCAACTGTTTATTGACAAATCTAGTGGCCTCTAATATATTAAATACAATGTTGAGCATAAATGGACCAAATAGAGTGTACTAATGCTTTTTCTTGGGCATAAACGTGACCCATTTTGAATTGTGTCGTTATTTGTGAAAAAATAATTCAATTTCGCCGTCCTAAGTCAAATGTGTCGTTTCTGTTGAAAAAAATCAATACGAAAAATTTAATTACTTTTCACCAATATCGTTGTAATACAAAATATGTCGTTCTTTCTGAAAAGAAAACGAAATTCACTCTATGACAATATCTGTTGTAACTCAAAATATGTCTCTCTTTCAGATAAAAATCCATGCCTAATTCTGGCACAACTGAGAAGTGTCATTATTGTAGTTAAAAAATAATCCAACATAACAAGTTTAATAACGGCACATTCTTATTTCACGGTTTATTTTTCTACGCATAGGAATGAAATTTTTATACAATATGGACGCTGAAATTGCGCACATTTTTACATACTCAACTCAAAAATCGTGTTTTTTGAGTTGTGACACTATTCAAGTAAATGAGCGATATGTATGTACTTAGCACATCAATGTAAGCTTCTAGACGAATTGAGATATTTACTAGATCTGACAAAGATTATGTATAGCTTATATGTAAAGTTGGAGCACTGTATTAATTTTGCAATTTTCTTTAGTTTCTTCTCATAATACTAGAATTTTAATTTCATTTCGAAAGCTTGAAAACAAACTATTTCTGTTTTAAAATGTATTATGTTGAAATTTTTAATAGCTGCGTCTTCCTCTGGGTTTTCACAGCAAACAGTAATCGAGTCTACTAATACATATGAGTCCCTTCCTTTACAACACCACCTGGCGCTTCCTTGAATACTTTCAGGATTGAAATCATGTTCCAAGGTCGTTTAACTCATGAGTCCATCATATGCGATTCTCACTATCAAATTCAAATATTCCAACATTCCACTTCAAAAAGGCCCGAAAGGCATTAACAGGAACTTTCACTCGAACCACCTTTAGCAGGCCCATTTGTCGCTTATATTCGGAAGCGAATGATAAAGGACTTATAGTGTTATTTTAGTTCGTCGTAGAAGTGCCCAGCTCAAAGTAGCCTTCATATGTATTTTTCGAGTCAACTTCGGCTTGCCTGTCAGCAGTGACACATTGACTGGGACATGGACATTTCCAAGTCGGAATCATTCTCAAAGCTTTCACTTCGCTTTTTATTCATTAATCATTTTCACTTATTTTAAGCAAAGTTCAAGTCACTTACTTAACGTTGATATCAAAGCGGTACTTAGTTGCATCAGTTTGTATATATGTATATATATCTTAATGTGCTGTTGACATTAGTTCTCATAGCCATCTATGCATTGCTATTAACAGACAGTTTATAGTTTCCTTTCTACCGAAGATAAACTGTGAAGTGGCAGTATAACTTCGGTGAAATACCGAAATTTTGAAATTTTAAAATTTGAACTTTCATTTCCGGAAAACTCACATGCCAAAATGTTATTTTTCTTACATAATAGAATACTGGAATTTAGTTGATCTCTTGGGGAAGTACATTTCTAAAGAAATCACTTTAATATTTCAAAATATGGTTTATTCATTTCATTGTGACCTCACCTGAGCTTTAAACACTTGAGTTAATGATGAAATAAAAAAGCATTTTCAGTACTAGCGCTAGTAGTTAATTACTAATATGTCACATTTTGTCCCACGAAAACCTTACTCTGTGACCTCGGTTGACATCAGCGGCAAGAAATTGTAGCAAAGTCGAAAACTTGGAGATTGCAGCGTCACTAATAAAAAGCCGAAATTGCCTAGTAAAAGCCGCCGCTTGCTAAAGAAACAACAATTTTCGTCGACGACTAGCTGATTAAATGCACCAGCTTGAATTCGACAATGCCCCCCGCACCACTGCACCTAACCACAGCGAATCGACGCGACTCCCGGCGCTCAAGAGCTCCATGCGCTGGGGCGTCCACGATTCCGAGACGGTGCTGGCACAGCACAGCAAGTGAGTTTATCAGCAATAAAGTGACGAAAAAACTAAACACTACAACGGTTGCTTAGTGTTAGTAGTAGCCGCTATGAGGTGGCAGTAACGTAGCATTAATAATAACGACAACGACAGCAACAGCAACAACAACAACAGCGAAACCTAATTTAAAATGTAATGAAAACATTTCACAATGCCGGATACGCACTGGAATGCGGCGGCCCGTTTGGGCCAATGAAATTCGACGCCGAATTCAAGCAGACAAATATGTATGTACCTCCGCATACATATATACGATTCAATTATTACAATCGTATGTGTGTGTGTGTTTGTGCGTTAACCTGCATTACTCTGGCACATTAACATGTAGATGCATTGAAGTCGAATTCCGAAATAATAGCATGGCGTGGATTTTTCGCTCCAAAGTTCCTTCTAAATATTTAACTTACATTTCCCAAAGAACTTATGTTTCATTCGTTATTATAGAAATATCTTGCAACCCCAAGATCTCAGATTTTTCCGATCTGGAAGTCTGAGTTTTTAGATATACAAAATGTTGAATTTCAGGGACCAAATAAATGTTTTCCCGAATCACTGCAGCACTGCACGAGTGCAAAGTCCGAAATTTATATCGGCAAAAAGAACTAATAAGAAGTGGTCATTGTTCCAAAACGATGAATCAGAGTTGAGTTCTCAAAATATCGGATATATTATACATATCTAATCCATAAGACGGCAAATAGATTTCGTAAGCATTTCTCTCTGTAATACGTCCTCACGATGATCTGTTCCCCGTTCACAATTCAAGGGTCTGACACATATTTATTTAGTTTATTCATGTAGATAGCACCAATATCGGAGCATGAACGCGAACAGAGGAGGGGTGCATTGCTCACTTAAAATATGGATCAACTTCAATGGCGTTATCAAAGAATGTGGGTTTCTTCAAAAAATTGAAATGACATTCCTCGTCTACGTGCGCACATGGTACTTTGTGTTTACTACGTGGGCACGCAATAGCTGTATGAGTATGTACTCGTGTGTGGGTATGTGTGTTTGTTCATTTGTATATTTTAAGTGAAAGCTTTACGCATGCGCTATAGCCCAAAGCAAAAGCGTCAAATAAAAAGCATTTTCTCATATTCTACATTTTTGTGTATTTTACTATTATATTTTACCGTCTACGCATAGCTATGCATTGCTATGCCTCTGTGTAAATATGTATGCACATGTGTGTGATTGTGTGTCAATTTAATCAACATAATAAACGCTCGGAATGCTTGGAATGCGGTTTTGTTTATTTAGAAAATTTACCTTGATCACCGAATGACTATGCCAACCAAATGCACAACAATAAACGAAGCTTACAACAAAGCGTAAACTCATGCACACTCACGCACACTTACATGGGAACATCTATGAGTTTGTGTATTCGGAGATAGTTAGTTGCCACGTTAGTGTGCCTCTACAGACTCATCGATCGGAGCCCACACGCGTTAACTGTAGTTTGTGCATATTTTCTCCATTTTTGAACTACTCATGTCATCATTATTCCTTTTTCGTTTGCTTTGTGCGACGCCCAACGATGTAAGCTATTTGGATTTCCTTAGTCGCTTTGCTTAATACGGACGTAGGCAGGTGTTCTTAATCGAAACTATTTGGTTTAGCAACAATTTGAGTTATGTGATATAATACTACTGTTACAAACGTGGGTGTAACACATTGTCATTCAAAATACAAGTCCTGTAGTCCAATATATTAAGTGTTATTTTGGGTTTATCTAGAGAACTCGAACTAATTTAAGATATTTATCAGCGCTTCTCAAACTGTAATTGCCAATAATCATTGTTATTGCGCTATGTTATTTCTATGGCAATCCATCGAGAATATGTATATAATAATAGTCATATGTAGTCTTCTCTGAATCTTTTAAACCTTTTCACTGACTTTTTTGAACCTAACAAACATCAATCTAATATAAACAATCAATTTCAGTGCATTCCATTTTAAGCTTGATTGTATAGTTATTGGAGTTTCACAAATCAAAACCGTCAGGGCTTTGATTTGTGAAATTTACTGACTTTTCCTGACTTTACATTTGCATCCTTGTCTCCACGTTCAGAAGAATAATGTTTCTAACTATCACCATGCAAAATTTCCAACCTTTTCAAATTGGTGTAAAAACATTGAATCTATACAATATATCTATACTACTATTATAAAGAGGAGAGATTTGTGTGTATGTTTGTAATGAAAAACTACTGTGCACATTTCAAAGATTCTATCACCATTGGAAAACTACATTCTCCCCGAGTAACATAGGCTATATTTATTGCTAGAATTTCAACTTTCTGGAAATAGGTCCCAGGTGTGGGTATCAAAAAGGCTTCGAGATGGAGAATCGTAATCTGAAACTGAAAATCGTCTTGCAAGTCATTCTCTTCACATCGCAATCGCGTGCCAGAGAGTCGAGTAAGAAGCGTTCGCAGCTGCTTGCTGAACAAACCATCAAAACCTCCCAAATACGCGCTTGAGGGTCGAGTATGGAGCGTGTGCAGCGGCTTGAAGAACAAAATACTCGCACTAGGGAATCGAACTCTGAGCGTTCCCAACGCTTTCATAAACAGAGAGAAAGACAACGGACATCAAAGCCTAGAGGTCGTAATAAGTTTTAGCTCATTACAAATAAAATATAATTTCATGTTTGAATTTTCAACATTTTAAATGTACATACATATGTATGGGAGAGTGTGTGTAAAAAATTACAACTTTTGAAATGTTTGTTTAAACCCGTGCGAAGCCGGAGCGGTCTGCTAGTTTTTAATAAATCAGGACCAGTATTTACAAAGCTCACACTTTCCTTTGATTTATTTTATTTCTGTGTACACTAATTGTTTCCAACCGTTCACCAACATTCACCACACAAACTTAATATCTTAGTAGACAAATGGGGACTTAGCTTTTCGACCTTGGATCAAATTGTTTCCCTCACATCGCAACTTTATGGTCGTCGTGGATAATGCTTATCCTTACATGCACGACTCAGTACAGAATACTCGCGATTTACCTTATTTTCGATGTGATATTAAGATAGCAGAGAGCGTATGAGACGATTCCATTTTCCTTATGATCCTTGTCCTCTGTCCATCTGTGTCTTAAAATACTAGTTGTCAACTATTTAATCTAAAATCAATAAACTCAAGTATTCCTTGTATACTCTATATCTTTGTTTGACATTATTCACAATAGGAATGAGTACCTGTCCTTACTATAATTTGTTTATTTAAATTTTATTACCAGAAAGCATTTAATTTACAGTGAGTAAACATTTTATATGCCTTTAGCTGTGTCTTCTTAACTTTAAAAGAACCGAATAATGTCTAGAATACTACGGGATCCATTTATACATATATATAAATACTTACTTTAAAACTTTAACAGTGTGGTTTTTACTCCCTATTTTATATTTGCTAGATTAATGTATATTACATAAAGAAAAAAGATATAAAATCAGCTAAGCTTTAATCCTTCCGATTTCTAATAAATATTAAAGAAACAGCGATTTATAAAGAGTTTAATTATTTTTTTTTTTATTCAAACGACTGAGGCGATTGCACTTTTCTTATTGTTATTATTATTACAATGAGTACTTAAAAAGATATGTATTCGTGTGTACAAATGTTATGTCAACAACAACTGTCATCGAACCTGATAAGGTTATGGGTTGAACATGTTTATGAAATTAACTGAGTATTTAGTCCACCGTCTTTCCTTAAAATATTCTCATCTCATCTTAAATCAATTGTGCTGGGCAACCAACTTTAAAATTTAATTTTTCTTAAATCTATATATATAAAATTAAGTGGCAAAACTTCCTGTTCGCATACTCCTCCTAGACGGCTTACCCGATTTCAATGAAATTTTCAGGGGTGATTGGGGTCTGTGTGGAGGGTGCACATAAGAAATTTAATGTGTGTATCATTGCACGTTTTTGCAAAAAAAAAATTATTTGCAACAACATTGCTATATTCCGAAATACCACAATATTTCACTTGGAATCCATCATCGAAAACATTTCTACGACGAAAGCAAGGGGAGCGTGTTGACGGTTATCCAAATGTCCGTAAAACTGATGCCATAGGACGAATTTAAACCATCCATCCGAACAACGCCAAATGTTTCTATTTGCGTCTGCTATTAGTCAACGTGCGCGGACCAAGATCATTTGATGATTTGAAAACTGTTGACGGTCAGTTGTGTGCGACGTATCGTGAAGCATGTCAGCGATTGCATTTGTTAGAAGATGATATGCATTGGGACACCGCACTTCATGACGCATCACTCACATCTCATCCAAAACAAATACGCGTACTATTCGCCATAATAATATCTACATGCCTTCCGTCAAATTCGCAAGAACTGTGGAATAAGTACAAAGACTGCATGACCGAGGACTTATTAATTTTGGCGCGTAATCGAGCATCGGACGCAGACTTGCTATATACATTACAAATGTATAATGATGCTTCGATATTGGTTGAAGATCTGTGCCTTACAATTGCGAATAAGGCATTAGCGCAACTTGGCATAACCGCGCCCAATCGTTCAGCAATTGATATGCTTGACCATGAGCTTCAACGTGAACAACAATACGATTGCAATGAATTGCGTGCTTTCATACAAGCTAACATTACCAAATTGAATATTCAGCAGAAAAATGCTTATGATAAGATTATACGAGCGGTTGACAATAACGCCGGTGGATTCTACTTTCTGGATGCGCCCGGTGGTACAGAGAAAACGTTTCTGATCTCTTTGATTCTTGCTACTATACGGTCACAGCAGAAAATTGCGCTGGCAATTGCTTCGTCAGGCATCGCTGCTATTCTACTTGATGGCGGCAGAACAGCACATTCTGCGTTGAAATTACCGTTGAACATCCAAGTCGTTGAAACACCAACGTGCAACATATCGAGGAATTCAGCAATGGCAAAAGTTTCGCGAGAAGCTGGAATAGTTCTATGGGATGAGTGCCCAATGGCTAACAAAAAGTCATTAGAAGCTTTCAATAGAAAAATGCAAGATTTACGCCAAAAGCAACAACTTTTTGGCGGAGCATTAGACTTTGCCAGTCATTCCTCGATCAACTCCTGCCGACGAAATAAACGCATGTTTAACATCGTCAGTTTTGTGGAGACATGTTCAAAGGCTGACTCTTACCATCAACATGCGAGTCCAATTGCAAAACGATCGATCCGCAGCGGTGTTTTCGAAGCAGTTGTTGGACATTGGCGAAGGCAAAATACCAATCGATGATACCGGTTTGAACACATTGCCGAACAACTTTTGTACACTTTTACAATCGAAAGAAGAATTGATTGAAAGTGTATTTCCGAATATTGTTCAACACTATCAACGCCACGATTATTTAAGTGAACGCGCAATATTGGCACCGAAAAATGTACACGTCAACGAAATCAATTTTGCCATTCAAGAAAAATTGCCAGGAGATGCTACAACATATACATCGATTGATAGCGTTTGAATCAAGATGAAATAGTCAATTATCCAACTGAATTCTTGAATTCTTTGATCCCCCCGGTCTGCCACCGCATAGTTTGGTCCTGAAAGTCGGTTCACCCATTATACTTTTACGAAATCTGGAAGCCACCGACTTTGTGTAATGGCACAAGACTTTCAGTCAAAAAATTGTGGCCAAATTTGATTGAAGCAACAATACTAAATGGCAAGGCAGCAGGTGAAGTTGTACTCTTACCACGCATTCCCATGATTCCAACGAACATGCCGTTTGAATTTAAGCGCTTGCAGTTCCTAGTACGTCTTGCCTTTGCGATGACCATCAACAAATCGCAAGGGCAAACGTTTCAAGTGTGCGGCGTCAATTTGGAAGAACCGTGCTTCTCCCACGGTCAATTGTTCGTCGCATGCTCGAGGGTGGGAACACCAAGGTGCTTATTCATTTACGCGCCAGGTGGAAAAACCAAAAATGTTGTATACCAATATGTTTTATAAATAAGTAACAGTTTTACAACAATAAATAAAACACAAAGTAAAAACCCTTAAGAGTTTTAATCGATTTAGGTGTAGCGAAGCGCACAGGGTAACAGCTAGTTACATATACATTAATAACTAAATGGGAAGTGTGGGAAGTTCCCCTGAACATTAAATAACTGCAAAGTACCTGTAAGTACTCAAAATTTCGAGCTTGAGCACAAGTTATAAAGACACTTGCCAAACTAATTAACTAGAATCGAATTTATTAGAAAAAGATATTTTCTACTTAAGCGAATATTAGTGGGAGCCCGTTTTTCAACTTCGAAAACTTGTACCTATTTAGGTGGCCGCCACTGTTTATTCACACACAAATACTTATTCAATAGATTTCCCAATGTTTTGTCGGCTAAAGTTCAAAGTTTTACATCGCCATCGCCATCGCCTATTTTTTACTTCATTCCATTATCCATTCTTATTGGCTTAACTATACGAGTTTTCAAAAACTTTGCTGCCGCCGACCATAAATATGCCAACAATGCCAACAATGCTTAGGCGCAACTAAGCGCGGCCTTTGTTGCACCGTTACACCGCATACAATCGCACATAATTTCCACAATAGTATAATTAATTATGATATAGTTGGGGGTTATTAATGTTGAATTCATTGACAAAATCAGCTTTCAAAATGATCTCACTTGTTGAAGAAACAGCCAAATCAAATCGAAAACCGGTTTTGTGTTCAAATCAAATCGCATATGAAATCAGTTCAGATCACATCAAATAATCGACACACACACATGAATTTATGTTTGTTTGTATTTAACCAGATTCTCCGCGGTATTTACGCACTTTGTATTTGTCTTTATATATGCATGTATGTTTGTATGTATGTGGAGGGGTGTTTAAGCATGCTCATAAGGTTGTTGTACAAACTCGGGCGATTGGCATTTATAGGCAAAGACAGCTTCCGAGTAAGCTCAATTGATGTAGCGCATCGAAGCGAATCGCAAATGTATTCACCTCAAATCGAACGCCCATACATACACACACATACACGCACATATATACATATGTAAATGAATTTTTATAACGACATTATGTAGCGGATTTCGGTTGCTTTGTTGTTACTTCCACTTTTCGATTTTTAATTATAATAAATTAGACTTAATTTAATTATTTTATTGTTTCCATTTTATTATTCGTTTTGTTTTGTTTTCTGCTTTTGTTGCGCTTCGTCTTCGTCTGTTTTGATTTTTAACCGAAAGATTTCGAATATTTGCTCGATTTTAAGTTTCCATTAACTTTGATATGATTTAGTTGATGAAGCCATTTTGTTAGTTTAATTTGGTATTATGTAGTTCATGTTGCCTTTCGTTATTTTACAGAGTCTTTGGTGTGGTTAAGGTTATGGTACAATCTCTTTTTAACAAATTATTAGTTTTGTAATTATTATGCTATATTATTAATTGTGTTTTATCGATATTTTCATCTATTCCACGATCTTGTTCTAGAGTTACAATACTGTATCGAAACTATTTATGGAACTGAAATTAGATAATCCATAATAGTTCCAGCTGTAAATGCAGCGCACCGTAGCCAGACACACTGTAAGCAGAATAAGTAGAATTCGAGCTGCAAGCAATATTAAGTGATTAACAATATAATAGCATCAAATACTAATAACAACAACACAATAGAAAAATTAAAGCAAACACCAACAAAATATGCTTATAAACAAAGGCTCCATCCAAATGGGAACTTCAACGGCAGAAGCTACTTATCGCTGGAAAAACAATAATTTAGCGTTCCGATATTTGCTACCAAAGTCCATTCTGCGCTCCGGAGAGTTGTGCACGAGACACATACACACACATACGCCCACATGCAGGCATATGCAGAAAGCATGAAATTAAATGCAACTTTTTTTTGGTAAAAAAGTCTAGCAACATACCAACAGCAAAAACGGTGCATGCAACAAACTTGCAACACAACACACCAGCGAGAAGTCTGCAGAAGACTGAAGACAGTTTGCGGGTTTGCTGAGGCGGCTTTGAAGGTGAGAAACTGGATTTGCCACATTCCAGAACGCGCCCCATTTCTGCAATTGCAATCAACTGCAAATATGCGGCAAAAGCAACTACAACAACGATCGCTGGACAGCGATAAGAATCCCGTGCTGTTGCCGACTCTTGGTTCGTTGCTTTGCATGCATCCAATGTGGCCATGCACGTGAGTGTACGAGCAACGAGTATTAGAAGTGGTTGGATGAAATGATGGTACTTGGCTGGACTCGATGTCGGTCGGTGTAATGGTCAACCGCAATAGTTATAGTGCAAATGGCTTGTGCACGGTTAAGTTAGATGTGCAAGGCTGAGTGCGTGCAATATCTTCTCTTAGATGGGATTGTTAATATTTTCCTGTAATTAATGTACATGTGGACTATATTTGTCAGGATTCTATGGCTTATCAAGTATCTCAAGATGTCATGAAGACAATCTTACTTGGATAAGAAATATATTTTCAATAAACTTTAATAAAAATAAATTGGGTAACAATTTGAAAAAAAATCCGTTTTTTTTAATGTCATCAACCAAAAATGTTGCCGATACCACAACTAATAATAATATAACAATCTTTAGTTTTATCTCCTCTGCTGTTTGTCGATATTGTGATCGACACTGTCATTTAGTCGCACATAAGACGAAGTCGTGATACTGAATTTAAAAGAAATTAACAAAAAAAAGAAAGAACCAACACATTCCAATCCTAATTGCTGCTGAGTCATTTTGGAAAGCTACAAAACTCTTTTTTCCCACAACGCAAATTGTTGTTATATAAATGCTCGAACAGTTTGAAAGTTAATATTATTTAATGTGCTGACAAGCTGACTTACATACATACTCGTACCTTCGCTAACGAGTTCATAAAAATGTGCGCATAAACACACACACACGTATAAGAAGGTGGCTGTGTGTGTGTGTGTGTATATGGGTGTGTTTGTAAGTGCGTACATGTGAGCTTATGCTGCCGAATGCGCATCAGTAAAATGGCTAAGTAGGTCAGTCGCCGACGTCGGCACGTGGGGCCGCTTCCAGACGGCGTGTGGTTATGTGATGATCGTCAATGCTATTTATTCAACTCTTCCGCACACACATAAAGGTATTTGCGAATCGGCAGATACATATCCTCAATCATAAATCTGCTCAAAAGTATCACCGATATTGCTATTCACAATCGTACATATGTTAATCAAGCACTTAGCACAACACTTTGTTCACGTTCGACATTCGACATAGAAGGAGCATTGATGTTATGCGCGAAATTCGAAAGATTCGAGCAGCAGAAAGAAAGAAAGTTCAGCACACACAACTTGTATGAGAAAACGTAAATACTTTGACGGTCTTTGACGATTCCTATTTTATTTTTATTTCTTTGTTATTCATTTGGTTTCTATTTTTTATTTTTTTATTTTTATTATTTTTGTATTGTTTGTTTTTTGTTTTTTAGTTTTTTTTTTGGTTTTTGTAAAAGAGGCAGGCAGGCTGTCACAGCCAGCTAAGAAAACCGCTCGCAACGTTCGGAAGCACAGCTCCAACTGCGGATCGTGTCAATCCAATAAAAATAAAAAAGTGTCTAATGAAAACATTTCATTTCTTCATTTCTATTACATACACGTTTGTATATTGATTGCTGTTGTTGCCTCTTTCACTGTGCTTCTTACTCACATCAGACAACCACCACACAGCGTTCGTATGTGATAAGTGTGTGTGTGTGTGTGTGGGTATTCGTATAAGATTTTTATTTAATTTTCTTCTTCTTCTTCTGCTTCTTCTTCTTGGTTTGTCTGTGTAAGAGTGAGCGTTTTCTTTTCGCTTTTTCATTCCTGCAAACACATTCTTCCACACAGCTGTTGTTGTAGTTGTAGTTGTTTAAAGAGATCTGCGTTCGCTCGCGTTGGGGTGACGGTAGGTGTCGTTTCTTATATGTGTTCGTGTGTTTGTACATATGTGCGTGTGTGTGTGAGCTAATTTTTTGTTTGTATGGTATGTGTTAAGCTTACCAATCGATGATAGCGCCGCTGTAGAAAAGTAACAACAACCAGCCACTAAATGGCAACAAGTGAGACCAACAAGCACATCAAATGAAGCTAGAAATAAATAATAAAAAAAATAAAGAAATGTGTGTAAAATAAACATATAAACGAAATTAGGTCAACATTCTTTCATTCATTTATTCATTCACTCATCTACTATCTATCTATCCGTTCATTCGCATATTTCATTTTATTAACGCGAGCGGTGCTGCCAACAGCTCAGGCCAATACTGGCAACACATACATACATACATGTATTGCACGCCTATGTGTATGTATGTACGTCGACAGTAGATAGGCGCACGCACACACGCAGCACGCATGGGACTCACTGCAACACAGTCTTTATTCGCTTAAGTTACGCTATATTCACCGTTATGGTGGTCCAATTGCCGCACGCAATTTCAATTGTGTTATGACATTTACGCAATTCTCATCAACTTTTTGAATGTAGATCCCCACTGACATAATGTGCGGGTTAATGCGCCGCAAACTATGCAACATATTTTGAGAAACAGTGCTATTTAGACGAGTTTTGCACTTCAAATGCTGCTCTTCCAGTTGGAAATTCCGTCAGCTGAATGCAATGAATGCACTATTCATACAACTAAATGGATTTCTATAGTATTTAAGCTAATACGCCTAGAATTATGCAAGAAATTAAAGAGCTCCTCTATTAGCCGCCATCATATATATGATATAAATCGAGGGTTAGTGGAATAACAAATATGTAAATCTACATATATGAAATTTCGCTTGAGCAGGAATTTGTTAAAATTTCAAAAACAATAATCATTAATGAGCCAATTGTTTTGATACTTGCCTATTTAACAATAATAATAACATTTTCAATTACCAAAAAAGCACACATGGTGATAACCCCACTTCAAGTAAGTCATTTCAGTTGTCCCCTTCTTAATTTTCGATTTTTAGAATTTTACGCAACAAGTTGCATTCCATCGGTTAGACGTCCGCTTTACTGTTACTCTGCTAGCCATGTGCGTGTGTGGCTTATTTATGTTTGATTATGCCATCGCCAACATCAATTGACTTCATTCTGCTGACGTTATCAATTTTGTGGTCGTCGCCGCTCACTGTTAACTGCACTCTATTTCTCCACATTTTTCGTCTACTCACACTCACACATACACACTCACCGAGGCACTTGCACACATTTATTTATGATGATGACTTGGTTCATTTTCATTAACCCAAGAGAGTAGAACTTGTGTAAGTTTGTCCAAACATTTCAATAACCGCCCGCGACCTCCTCTGCTGCCAACTTGTAAACAAGCAAACGCGCGAGCGTCAGCGTCTTTTCGACTCGTTCTGTGCGACTGCTCTCGCCTCTTGCCTTTGCCTTTGCCTTTTAGTTAGTTGTTGTTAGTCGTTAGTCTGTTCAGCGCTTCGTCTGTCTGTTCGACGTATTTTCGTCTGTATTGTGGTTGTTGTTGTTTTTCATTCTTTTCCATAATCTGGTTTTGGTATGTAAGTAGCACAAATATTTGTCTGTAAGCATGAGTGTGTGTGTGTGTGAGTGCAGTAAACAAGTCCGTTTGTTGACTCTTATTGGCTTGCCATTTCGTCTCTACTACATATTGTACCAACATACCAATCTACCTGCCTCCACCCCCCTGCTCGCCCCCTTCGATTTTAGAGTTATTCGCCTTGACTCGCTGCTTAGGGACTCGACTTGACTTTCAATTCAATGCGGTGGCATTCCATACTGGTGATTGACTTTTGCTGTTTCTGTTTCCATATCTCGTTCGGTCAGCGCGCATATAGCTGCATTGTAAACGGTTATTCCGGCGTGCAGACATATCGGTTATTTTGATTTCTTTGAAATCAATACCCCTAACGGGTGTAACTACTTACATACATACTCGTACATACTCACATACATACAAACATTACTCCATGAACATACATGCATACAAACTTAATTGATACGTATTACGTGCAGATTGCAACAGACAACAACAATTATCATTTTTTAAACGTATTTGTGACAGAATTTACAAGCGAAGCACTGGCGAATGATTTCTAAAAGCCATTCTGTTTTTGATACACATTTTAATTTTTATACAGAAACCTGAAGTACATAATAAATTTATTTTTGATTTATTTTTACTAGATTACATATACATCATCCATTGTAGTCACTAATGAATCTATCAAAACACTAACTTTGTGTGAACTTGCCATGATTTTCTATGTCGAAAGATATATCTGCAAATTTTCTTTTTACTTGTTTTAGAGTATAATCTCCGTTATTTTCACGTCTCTGGATATAAATATTTTAGTCAAATCAAAAGGTTTTACATTCGATGAGTAATCATCAGCTGGAGCTTTCAATCGCTTGCAAATTCAATGGAAATTTACACTCATACTTGTAAGTACGAAAATCGTGCAATTAGCACACTAAGTATGACGTACATTTATACCGACGTGTGTAGAATCTGAACTTAATGTGACTCAAGCTTTGTCAAAGAAAACAGAAGCAACAGGGACGAAAGACAAGTTCCATGGGTCAGAGCTTTCAGTGCTTCTGACAATCACAAGAGCTAAACGAAAGCTGAGGGAATCCGAATTGCTTCTGATCCGCTAGATTGAGTAGCTCTCCCTATTGTGGGGCAGAAGAACTATACTTTCTTATTTTAAATTTTAACGATTGCGACCCAAAAAATTAATTATCAATTTTAAACACGCTTTAAAGCCGAAATTCTTCTCCAGTGTATATATAAACAAGAAATTTTGATTTTTCATGCAACAGATCTACTAATATTCGAAATTTGTGGCTGTAGTGAGAGGCACAAGGCTGCATAATAAAAATTCCAATTCCGTTGACTTCATTCTCATCACCATTGTGATCACCATAATCATCTAAGGTAGCCGCAGCAGCAGCAGCAGCAGCGGCTGTAAGTGAACAACGACCACAGCAACAATAAGAATAACCACATTCCATTACTTGTGTACAGCATCACATTGATTGTTCTGCACCGACCGACTCTTGCGTGATTGCGCTTTGGTCTGCGGACAGCAACATAGCTGGCTAGAGAACTAGCTAGAGATGCTCCGGTGGTGACTCACGTGCTAGGAATGTTCAATCAATCTTATTCTGCACACCAGCACACATACTCACACCCGCAAACGAGAATTAAAACATGGAAACGTTCAAACACGCCGCACGCACGCACACAAACACACTGCAAGTAACTGGAGAGCTGAGCTACATACTGGCCACCAGCAGAACTGGCTAGTCAACTACGAGTCAGCAAGTCAGCGAGTCAGCAAGATCAGTCTCTTCGCATGCCAACCCAGCCTCACTGTCTATCCATGGCACTAGCGAACAACGAGCTGTGTGTGTGTGTGTGTTAGCGAGTCCGTTTATTTGTCTGTCTGGTGAAGCCGTCCGTCAGCCAGCCTGCGAACTGTTTCGAGACCACATTAGTTTTATATAGAAGAATGATGTTGGCATGCCGTCGTTGTGTCGTGTGCGTTTGCCTGGCGTTGATTGTTGTTGTTGCTGTTGTTTTTGTTGTTTTGCAGTCGTTGTGCTCACAAGAATGCAACCAGTTCAAGTCACAGTGGCAACAATGTAAGCGAAAACATCAACAATTACGCCTAGCAGTGGTCAATGAATGCCACAGCGTCTACATTAACCACACACGAGCGCACACATAACTGTGCAATAAAAGGCGCAAGATCACCAAACGAGACGAACAGCAACAACAAACCAACAAACAACAAGCACACTGCCAGCCGAAATAGCAAGATGAATGAGAACAGCGGAGGCAGCAATGCAGCCAGACCAGACAACAACAACAACAACAACAAACATGCCAGCCAGCACATACAAACATATGCAACAGAGCAGAGCCGAGCAGAACAGCGCAGTGTGGCCGCAGCATCCGTGAGTTGGAGTTGGGGTTGGAGTGCGTTGAAGGAGTTGGCGGAGGTGGCGGAGCAGCAGCAGCGACGGAACAACATTCCAGTATTTTATTGCCAGCAAAGTGACTAGCACAAGCAATGTGCAGCCTATGGCCATGTGCGAGTATGTGTGTGTTTGTCCGTGTATGATTTATGTGTTTATGTATGGGTGTTTATTAGGGTGCGCCACATTGGAAATGTCCAATCAAGAATTTGCTAAAAATGCCTCTTAAAGCCATTTGTTGAAATTGCTAGAATATTTGTCTAATTTTATATAAAGTTATGCACTATACTATCTTCATAAATCTAATAATTAAGTAATTAAAATTAATTTATTTGTTATTTTTTCTACTATTTTTGTTCCGGTCAAAAAACTTTCATTTGTGCTTTTGGGCAGCCCCAACTGAACCTATCTTAATCATATTGAGTGAGGCTTTCTTTGCATTTTGTTTTCGAAAGACAACAAAAACAATTTCAAATTTGAGAGAAATTTTTTGTTGGCTTCAATTCTGTATCGCCTCAAAGTTGTCTACTTTTTTCTCTTTTTTCAATTTTTTGGCCCAACAAGAAATTAGCAACTTTTGCTACAACTCCTTTCGAGCTTTCTTTATTGGCAGCCGCACATTCTTCGAGCCGCTTTCACCGTTTCTGTCGATTTCAAAATGCTCAAATAGCAATAAAGCTAAAATTAAATCTAAAAAATTTCTCCAACCACACAAACATACCAAACAACATACATACATAAGTGAATAGTATGCATGTATACAAAGCGGTCAAGTAAGATTGTAGCGGGTCGGAGCGGCAGCTGACTAGATATAGTCAAGCGAAATCGGAGTCTGATGCTATGTTACCAGTACATACGTCACACCTAGCGTCTAACTCAGCTCAGAATCAGCATCGCAGATACCTTAACCTTTCTTCAACGTTTCCATTTACTTATCGTTCACTTATTCATGTGACCGCAGCTTAAGTAACGCTTTGTTGCTGTTGCTGTTGCTATTGCTGTTGTAGCTGCTGATTTCCAATTGCTTATTTGTGCTTGTGTTTGTGTTTGTGTTCAAGTTGGTTGCTTTGTTTGTTTCTTTGTAAGTTTGTGGAATGCTGTCAAGCAAGATCGCAGATTTATTTTCACACAAACACACAGCCACACATACAAATACTGGTACTTGTACAAACATATTGCACCCATCGGCGGACCCCTTCGCGATACTCTGCCAAGGGATCCTCAATCATCGTAGCAACGTAGGAAAAGGGAAAATAGTACAATACCAATAACTAAATGTAAATAAGAAAATTGAAGTAATTCAAGCTAATTAAGTACCGTTGAGGGCTTCTTTCCAAGCGAGCGGTGCACTCCCTCCTCCCTCCTCACTCGTATGCACATATTACAACATTTTCGAACACTTCTCCTCGTCCCATTCAATGTCTAACATTCATTCATCCTGCATCCTGCCTTGGCTCACTGAATCACCACAAAACACTTCTCACATATCTCACATATTTACATACTTAAAAGCAATACATACATTTCCAATTCGCACTTCCTCAAATGCAGTCACATTTAGATGTGAGTATACTCGTGGTATCACTAACAGCTTCATGCTCGTCCACTTGCAGGCGCATACTCGTATTGTATGAGTGCCAGTATTTAGTAGGTTTAGTTTTAGAAATCCAAACGTCACGATCGTTTAACACCACTCAACACTTGCGTTATAATTTCATTTCGGTCTACAACTATAAGTAGTATGCGAGTACACAATTCAAGACGTTGTTGTTACGACACAGTTCATTCTGTGACTGTTAAGTGCTATTGGTGATAGCGTTGGCAGTGGCTGAATTTTACTGAATGAAAATGTGTCTTTTCTTTTCATACAATCATTCTTTGTGTGTGCTCTTTTCAATATCATTCGCTCAATGTGCTGTTTCACCGCGCCTACAGTCACACTCAGTGGTGCATTGCTGTCTCAGTTCTCTGCGCTTCGCATTCATTACATTCATTGCCACATACTTGTATACAAACAAAATGCGAGTCTTCGACTTCATATCTTCTTTCAAACGGCAACGCAAACCCTCTTAGTTTTGAACTCTCTCTCCCTCTCTCTCTCTCACTGTTTTACCCTCTCTTTACACAAATTTTAAAGGTAAACCTGACTTTTATCAAGTGAAGTATCGGTTCTGTTGCCTCAAATGTCTAGCTTTAAAGATACGTAAGAGCGGAGAGTAAGCAACGATTCAAATGCTTGAGAGGTGATTTTCAAGTTCAGCTCACTTTGTAGATACTTAAGGTATTCGGTTTTTTAAAGGCCATCATAGATCGATAATATTTGAACAATTATTCCAACTAAAGGTGCGATCCCATTCTACAGCTTAGTGCTGATATTAATAAATGGTTTCTTGTAACGAATAATTGCTCAAATTGAGAAGTATCTACAAGTACCTCCAGCATATTAGCTTAGATATAAACAACTGATCAGTTACATTGCATTTCATTAAGGCCAACCCATCGATAAGCCGATCGATAGCACAGCCAACTAACTCATGGATCGAAGATCATACTGAAGCACGGGAGAAGAGCGTAAAGCTAACGGTCAACCGAATGAACAATTGTAAAGTTGGCGTCCAAGTCGAGCGCGAATGGAAAAATGCAAAACGAAATAAAGCCAAACCACATGCGCGCTCATTCTATCTTACACTCTCACATGAATGTCTGTCTACTAAGTAACTTTCTCTTTGCTCTTCGGCCGCCCGCTCAATGTCTCGGCTGCCGACGATGGTGGATAGCCTTCGACATTCGACGTTGTAACCGTTTTACTTAAGAAATTCATTTTAGAAGTTACAAAACCGCATTCCACACTCACACACACACGCGCTCGTACATGTTTACATGAAGTGTTTGTGCAATGTGTGCTAACACACAACGGTAGATATGTATGTATGTACGTAGGTAATGAGTAGATACAGTGGAAGTATGTGCAGCGAGTTGGTTCTAAGTGCCTTGGACGATTTTATGAATTAATAGTTGGAATGCCTCCATTGTATGCGTGTGTATGTGTGTGATAGTATCTGCCTTTGTAGCACATACACACACATACATACATATGCATGACATGACTTTGTAATTTTGGTTTGGCTTCATTTTATGTGTCTTTTTGTTTTTGTTTTTGTTGTTGTTGTTGTTTCTGTACATAGTACGAGTATCAACGCCTGGCGTTGGGTCTATTTGTGAACATTTTCAAGTGATGACGATGTTGTCGTAAGCATTTTGGAATTTCATGTTTGTAATCACATTTTACACTGTTGTAAAGCATTTTTATTTCGCCGTGCCTTGTCCCTTCATACGTGCGTGTACATATGCGCACATACTCGTACACATGCAGGTATGCGATTGGTTTCACTGTGGCGTTGGAATTTGTCATTGAATATTAAAAAATGTGGATTTTTTTGTTTTTTACAAAATTCTTACAAAATAAACATAAAATCAACTTTATGTAGGTTTGATTGCTTGTCATTGCGGCATTTGTTTCTTATTAAAAAGGCCCGTTGCTGGCATTGTGTTGTTGGTCAGCATGGAGGTCATCGTCAGTCTAAATCAATTGAAGTGATGTGAGGAGTATGTACATATGTACAAACATATACGCATTCTTGTATATATGTATGTATGTATGTCGTGTGTGCTCAGTAAGGGGAAACATATGATTTGAATGTGGAATGATGAGTAGTCATGTGAAATAGCTGTATATGTTCATATGTGTGTGTAATATTACAAAATCATGCATATTTAGAACACATTATCTACTGTAGATAATATTTGTAAATATGCCATTGTCATTGATGTATATGTATGTTAGTGTAACTTGTGCCATTTTATTCACACTGTGGATGCTGATGCTGTATTGTAGCAAGTTTACACATTAGACACATGGAATGGAATTGTATAGCATAATATTGATTAACATTCATATTGGACATTAATATATCCAATTTAATATAGAACTACTGCTAAAATGTTAAAAAAAATGAAAATTTATGATTTTAAAAACGTATTCCATAACTTATAATTCCTATATTTCAGCCTGTAATTATTTTAAATATGTGTAACTACACGTATCCGATAACGGAATCTCACCTCGACAGTACGCCTTGCTACATATATTATTGCCATCAGCATCCAAGCAATTTTGAGGCTGTGCGAAAATCTGCGAAATCACTCATACGCCCCCTCCCACCTACTCAAATGTAGTTTAATTGAAGCTAACGATTTTTCAATTACTTCGAAAACAAAAGCACTAATATAATGAATTCTTAGTAGTCTAATATACAGAGCTAGCAAATGACATTTGGCAAGAAAGAAATGCTTTTACTCAAATACTTCAAATAACTATTTGCTATTGTGTTATCTTAGCTGAACAGCAAAGGAATCGTACAAATATGCGTGTATACATATGTACGAGTAAATACAATGTGTTAATATGTATGGCCAGATAGATATGGACGTCAATGGACTTAACTGACAGTAATCGCATTTCTTAAGTACCTGTGGCGCCAAACAGAAATATTTCTGCGCTATTCTACATACATACATGTATGCGGGTGTGTGTGTGTGCGTGTTTGTAGATAGGCATGTTTGCATGTTGGTAATAATAATTGGCAGAAGGCATTTTCACTCGAAATCTTATCTGCATGTATTTTGTTGTTTCTTTTTGTTTTTGTTTTTGTATAGCACTTCGGACTTCACTGTCAAATGACCGACTTGCCACGCAACTGAAGCGTTTCTCATGTGACAAGAATGTTATAAAATTGCAAGTGATTGCGGATTGAGGGTGTGATCGGTCGTGCCGATCGGCGTGCCGTTTTAGCAGACGGACGGCGGTAAGCTATTTGTTGACTCATGTGATTTGCGTGTATTATGTATGCGTGCGAGTAGGTGGATTGTAAATGAAATAGTAACAGTTTTGAAAGTATTAAATACTCATATATGCCTTAGAGGCGAAAGTGGGGCTATGAGCAAGTGAAAAAATATTAAATTCTCATTTGAGTTGTACTTATGTAGGCATGTTGGTATATTTAAAAGGTGTTAGCTGATGTATGTATACACAGCACTCACAGAAGTGTAAATGGAATGTATTTTAAACGCACTGAACCAGTTATGCTTTTGCACCGACACTTGTATATATTTAAAACCCAAAGTTATTGAAAATAAGCCAAACCTAAAGCACCACCTGTATTAGTTCGCTCTAGTCCGAAATAACCGTTAGCTTAACTCAACTTATCCAACGTTATATGGAAATTACTGTGCTTCGGGCCATGCCGCGGTCCCTCACTCGCAATGGACCCCCATAATTTATGCTCACCGCAGGCGGAAAATGTTGAAAGGGTATTACGCCAATTATGCCCTCTGCAATTTTATGCATGACAACACCATTCTGTACACAGGTGTATACAATGTACCTATATGCACTCAGTTGCATGTTTGTATGTTAAGTGTGAAAAGTAATTAAATGTATATGCACCAAAATGGGAGTTTCCAAAAGACCACATTATCTCGTTTATTTTCAACATATATTTACCTATGAGCAACCTAGTTTTGCCAAAGCTTAAATGAAGAGTGGAAACCCTTTAAAATGTTTAGACTCAAAGCGCTTAGCAAATATAAATTGTTAAAAAAATATTTTTTTTCTTAAATAAATAATTAAAAGAAAAAGTGCTGCATGGCGTATGAGTAACAAACATAAGCAACGCACCAGGATGCCTCTTCAAATCCAAGAATCCTAATTGAAAGAAACATCTTTTAATATTGAAATAGTCATCCTAATGGAACACACTGTGCCTTTTGTTCGAGCGTTTTTGCACGTGTGTGTGCTCAGTTTATATTGAATCAATTTTCTTACACGCTAATACCAGACAGACAACTGCAACCGCATTGCCACCGTTAATAATGAAAACAAAACAAAACACAAACATTCAATGCAGCAAATAATCGTGCACAATAACCAAACAAGGTCTCAGAATTTTATCTAACAGCACAGCACAGCACAGAGAAGCGCCGCAATCAAAACGCCTTCGATGTGCGAGTGAGCGTGAGTGCAGTGAGTGCTGGCTGGTTGTGCTTGTACGAGTATGCGGTAATTATAGCGGATGCGAAATGCGCTGATGATGACGTTGGTGTTGTTGGGACAATAATGCAATAATGGCAATGCAATGCCAGCGGTGACGTCGCCACTGCATGCAATGCTCGCTGTTGTTGGCACTCGTGAGCTTCGTGACGATGACTGCACTGCTGACGGCAATGACGACGACAGCCATGATGATGATGACAGTGTGCACTTTGCTTAGCAGCTGCATACACAATTGTTTGCAATTGTTTTGCTAATATTTTAGTAATACAAAAGTGACAAGGACTGTGGAAAATATTTCAATTTATTTTACAAAAAAATTCATGAAATAATTTATGTAAAAATTATGAAAATCTGTATTTATGATTATTAAATATTCACACCGATTATGTTTTGTTGTCTTTATATTATAAAATATATATATATTAGTGTACATACCTTAAACTCCTCCAAACAGCTTAAATGGCCTCTAACTTCTTCAAACATTTTTAGGATTGATATTCTTGTAATTTTTGTTGTAATTTCCATTTAGCCCAATTAATCACAGCACTGCAAACAAATTAAAGAAAACTATTGGAGTTAATGCTTGAAACGAACAATATCTAAACGAGTATATAAATATCTATGTATATAGATCATAGTGAAATATTGCCAGCAAAATAAGGCCTGAGAACTCTTTCCTTCGAATAAACCCTTTGGCAGAAACCCATTGCAGTGTACAATTTGTGCAGACGTCTGGCGAACGCCGCTTGGTGGCCAACTTGTTGCTGATTAGCTCTCCGCGACAGTGTGGGTGCCCATGAGAGAATGTTTTTGCTGTAGAAACGGCGCGCTATGTCTGGTAGCTCCCCACAATGCCATATCTAATTATTAGGTATTCATTATGCACAATAATTGGTGACAACGACCAACTAAAACAACAACGATAACTGTTGCGGTTGTCGCCAACTACAAATATGTATGTCTGTCTGTCTGCCTGTCTGCCTTTTTGAATGCGGTGTATTCATATATGTACATGCATATCAGCGCCGACATGCATGCGAAATACCCACCGCACATACACACAAACATGCGCTACATACATATATACGTACGTAAATGCACGTAGAGTCAGAGCTTAGTTCATTGAACTCGCGTGTATTTCATTCATAAAATTTTTACACGATTCCATAATTCGCCAACTAACGAATCCACAAAAAACATACAAACAAGTTCACTTCCCACACACTCGGTTTCAAAGAATCTATGTACGAGTACATGTTTGTTTGTTTGTTTGTTTGCATGAATGCATTGCAAATGTGTTTGTGTGTGTGCAACTATATACATATATATATAGGTATTCATTGGATAAGCAAGTAGTTGTAATCATATGTGCGAGCTGTGAGCTCATAAGCTTTTGTGGCTCCATTCATACATGCGAGTACATACACAGACACACACACACACAGCCGTTTGCGTGTTTGCATTGCTATGAGCTTTTTTCACTGTTGCTGCTGCTGCTTTCTATTGCTTCAATTACTTTTAACTGCTTTCACTGACATCATCCGCTTAGTATACTCTATATATGCACTCACACATTTATGGTTGAACTACTTATTGGAGCAGCTGACTTCACAGGCGGACAGCTGATGCAAATGCCAACCAACACACACATACATACATACATATATGAGCACTGTGCATGTGCACTGACTTCACGCTTCACATTGTTTATCTAAGCAGCACAATGCCCCACCTGCTGGCAGGTTAATTACCGACGAACACCAACAACAGATCAATGCATCCGGCGTCTTCACTGGTGGTCTTTTTTCTCTTCCCTTCGTCTCGCTCTGAACTTTTCGAAAAGTGCAATCATAACAAACAGCAGGTGAATTGAAATCAAAGCGAATCCTTTGATCTGTGCGAGAAGTACATAAATTATTTGTACTACAAATGGCACGGCAGGCAACTCGTCTTCGTCTTCTTCTTTTTCTTCTTCTCATAAAGCCAAACAAATTGTAATTGTAATTAACTTGTGGCAAATGCCCTCAAATCAAAGGGCCTTAAATAAATAGACGCATCAGGTGGTTGCCCACAAATTTGTATTGGTTTTTCCAGCCTACAAAGGCACCCCCTTGCGTACAGAAATCAAAATCAAAATCAAATTTAAATAAAAAATAAACTTTAAATGTTTGTATTAATTAATAGAACGCTCCGACCATTCGTTTTGTTTGAAATTTTATTTTATGAAGCCAATATATCGCTCATTTACTTGAATAGTGTCATAACTCAAAAAACACTATTTTTGAGTTGAGTATGCAGAAATGTGCGCAATTTCATCGTCCATATTGTATAAAAATTTCATTCCGATGCGTAGGAAAATAAACCGTGATATAAGAATATGCCATTCTTAAACTTGTTATGTTGCATTAGTTTTTAACCACAATAACGACACTTCTCAGTTGTGCCAGAATTAGTTATACTTTTTTTACGAAACAACGACATATTTTGTGTTACAATACATATTGTGAAAAGGTGAATTTGATTTTCTTTTCAGCAAAAACAACGCATTTTGTATTACAACGATATTGGTGATGAATTAATTAAATTTTTCATATTGTTTTCTTCAGCAAAAACGACACATTTGACTTATGACGGCGAAATTGATTTATATTTTTCACAAATAACGACATAATTTAAAGTGGGTCACATTTATGCCCAAGAAAAAGCATTAGTGCACTCTATTTGGTCCACTTATGCTCAACATTGTATTTAATATATTACAGGCCACTAGATTTGTCAATAAACTGATGGCATTCTTCTATATTTGCTAATTAAGAGACAATTGAAAACTTTAAATCACTCTCCTGAAAAATCGACTTTTTTGAATCGTGACACTATTCAAGTAAATGAGGAACAAAAGTTACGCAACAAGTGATCTGTCTCTCTTATATTTTTATGCTTAATATACCCTGTAAATTCGACTTTAAGTAATATGTATATATTCAAATAATTCAAGCAAAAGCATTTAGAATTGTTTTAGATAATACAATTATTTTTTAGAGCATTCGTATCAGGAGAAGATATACATATATACATACATATATATGCAGTTAAACCTAAAATTGAATATAATTTTTTACTTTATATACAAGTATACATAAGTATAGTATAGACAAACTGAAAGCCAAGCTCATTTCACATAGTTTGTTACTCTCACTCGCGCCCGCATTCTTTCGGCAATTCAAATGCAAACAATACTCGATTTACTTAGTTGTGTATATATACATAGATATATATGATTGTAAGTATAACTACCACATTTGTTCATCAATAATGTGTTGCTCGTATATGACAGAGTTGCAATTGGCTTTACTCTTCGCATGCAATTACTCTTCATTGGACTTATTTAAAGAGTATTCACACTCACATACAAAGGCAGTTGCCCATCCGCAAACACACACACATACAGGTCCTCATATATACATGCATAAAGACAGATAATGAATTGTTTGGTTGTGTAGGTGGCGCTACAGACTTTCAGATGCCGCACACAACAACAACACTGCACTGTGGGCGCACTCTCATCTACAAACGCGTGCATCTGCATGCACACGAATGCCTTCATTCATAAAAATTAACCCACAACTACAATCACTCACACACACTCTTGCACTCAATTGGTTTCATGAATATAGATAGATAGATACACATGTACTCGCCTGCACTTACTGTATGCATGTACTAATATGTATGTGTGTGTCATGCAGCAGCAGCAGCAGCAGCCACACAAATAGCGTAAATGAATCTCCGGCAGCAGACACAGCCCGAACTCATTAACTGTTTTCCATTCATTCCAGCGCTACACGCCAACCCCCTCACCGTCTCCAATGGCTTTGCATTTATGCCCACGTTAGCGCTATATATAGTAGATCTCTTTGCCTAATGCTGCTATTGTGGCACATCGACGACGATCTAATCAAGCGATGCATTGTGTTGCTGGCGCCTGCGCTTCCACTGATACCTCCCATTGGTCGCTTTGTATAGTTGTGCTTCTTTAGCGCTGCGCTAAGTACTCCTCATACAGATTCACTTACCGACATACATATGTACATATATATCTACGTACATTTGTACATACTTATGTATGAGCAAATGAGTCGAAGATAATCCCAAATCCAAAGCGAAGCGCCGTTCGCTACTTATAACACTTCAAAGGTAAAAGTGCCGAGTCAGAGTTACATTTGCGTCCGCAACAGATATTGCCTTTAATAGCTGTCACAGCTCAAGAGTTTCTAGATCTCTAAAGAGCTCATGCCGTTCGGAAAGCGATCAAAACGTGAAATAATCAGATTTCGTTAACAGAAAGTTCATATAACGACAAAAATGTATGCCTTGAATACCCAGTTTATAGTAAATAATTTACCACCCAGGAGTTATCGATAAACTGAAAATGTTAGAAGAGGAAATTCCATAAACTCTAATTGCATGAAATTGGGACGCAGTGTGTCGAAGCATTAGTCGGTCAAATTGATATCAACCCTTCATCAACACGGAGTTTCTATAAAATCATTGCAACTGAAGAATACTCATAAAGAACACTCGTAAGATTTCAACATTTTGTAAGGATTCTGATTCAATAATATAGTATATAAGTCTGATACAATAATATAGAATAGAAGGTTTGCCGTATATATGTATGTTACTGATGATTCACATTTCCATTGATTGCAATGAACAAGGTATGTTTTAATTATCAGGCTTCTGGATGATTCTCAATACAAATTATAACAGTATCTGCCGATTTGACTGATTATTCTCATTTCTTATAATGAAAATGAGAAAAGCGTAACTGAAATTTCATATTTTTTATTCAACTATTTAAGGTTATAAATAAACCTATCTTCCACAGACATTACGTCCAATATTTGAAAAGAAAGAGCCAACATTGTAAACTTCTCTATGCAACTGCTGTGGTCGCTCTTAATTAAATTATTCACACAAATCGACTACAAACAGATTCTTTCACAACATAATCCGCTCATTTGGATTTTATGAGTGTATGGTGCTGTGTTCGTGTGCCCCGTTATGCACAAAGGGACCACATAAACGGCGAATAAGTAATTCATTCATACTTTTTAAGTACACGCACGAAACGGAAGGCAAAAAGGCAACATATATGTGTGAATGTACTGTGTGTTGGCTTATAGTGAAATCTAAAAATACTTTAACACCGGAAGTGGTGGCACACTCACCCAGCAAATTCACAAAACAACAACAACAGCAACGTCATAAAAAATCGACGATGATGGGGCAATCAACAGGCCGGAGGAGCATTTGCCGCTCGCACGAGTATTGACCCAGAGTGCTCTGGCTGTCGCTGGTGACGGTGATGGTGACGGTGACGGAACAGCGTGTGGGTACTTCCAGCTTATCAGCAGTCAGCATTCAGCGGTGCTTACTTGCAATGTTTGTTTTCATTTTGAAAATTTACAGTTTTTTCGGTTCCTTTTTTCGTTTTGGGGTGCTCTGTTTATGTTGGTGTGCTGATCCCATTCAATAAACGCAATAGACGACGAGGCGAATTCGTTCGTGAAACGGTGTCATCGCTGCTTTTGTGCGCTGTGTGTGTGTGTGTTCAATGTGCATGTGAATTGGTGTCGAGTCGGTGTAGATCACGGTTTACCGATAAGAATGCACTAAAATGAAAAAAACACAAACAAACGTATGAGCATAAAAAATTATGTATACGACAGAACTGTTCATTGACATGCGTATGCATGTATGGGAGTATGAGAGTGTGTGTGTAGGAAGTACAAATAAGCACATATCAATAAGTGGCATACATACTGTGGGAAAAGTGCAATTGTGAATGAATTCATTGAGTAACTACTAATTTAACACAAAATAAGTGCACGTATATATGTACATATGTATGAGTATGTGTGCGTGTGCGTGCACATTTAAACAAATATGTAAGATAGACTTATTCCATTATCTCCCAAATTTTATTTTTATGCAACACCACTTGAACGCTTATCATGTTTGCTAACCCATTTCGTAAATGCATGATTTATTGTAGAAATATCTCCATAAGGGTCTTACTGGGCCCTCGCAGCAAAGATATGAAGTCACTCACCCTTTCATTTTCATTTTCCAAATTTAATTATGAATGAACGAGCGTCGGGTACGAGTTGTCACTTAAAAGTCAAAAGATACACATTATGTGGTGCCACTAGGGGTACGTTTTGGCGTTTCCACTGATTGCACTGTGTAAACACGTCAACTTTTTGCTTCACAAATTTATTACAAATAGATTAGATATTAAAGTTGCTGCACTTTGTTCTCGAAAAAATCACGTAGACTAAGTGCAATTAATCAAATAAAACAAAGAATGAAAACTACAATCTTATCCAAACAGCGCACTTACATACATAGTCAGATGTCCTACCATCTACATATTACAGCTCATACCATAGAACACCTAAATTTGCTTGATATGAGAAGTCCTACTGTCCGAAAGTTAAAATTTTCCAAAACCGAGTAACAATTATATTTAACCTTTTAAAACTAGAAAATATCTGAAACAATTTTGAGCTACCCTAAAGTGCATACATACATATATGTGGTCTTATAGTGCAGAGGTGCCAGTAATCAGACACCAACCCAGTCGCGACGCTCCGCTTTATCAATTCATGCGGCGGAATATGAATTCATGAATGAATTAAACAAGAAATACATATAGACACACACACACATGAATCGATTGAAACACCTACGTGCTCCCATTTACATACATACATACATACATGCATTTGTGCATAGATATGTACTCGAATGTATGTATTCGTATGTGGGAGCATGTACATACATATGTGAGAATTAGTGTGTGTATTCGAAGACCTCATAATCCATAATCCAGCAAGCAATGATAGCGAAACCGATCATAACAACAACAACAAATGCCTCAACCACAACAACCACGACGGCAATAAAATCGACAACGGAAGTGAACTCTGCCACCAGTGCGGTACGCGGCTACAGTAACAGCAACAGCAACAACGACAATAATAATAACAACAACGATCGTGTCAACAACAAGAAGCACGCAACGAGGGAATTCACAGTCGCTATTTACAGTTTGCAGCGCAATGAAGCGCGAAAGGAAGTGGCCTCCTCCTCCTCCTTCGTCACCAATTCGCCGAGGCAACAATGTGAAAATACTCTCACAACCGCTCGAACGGTGGGAAGCAGATTGCAACAGGCACCTCAATGCGCCCCATGTCACCCATGCGTACGCGCAGTGCGACCCTGCGACTTGGTGTCTCGCTGTCGCAGCACTGGCAACCGATTGACGAAATGCACACAACAACAACAACGACGTGTGAGTGTGTGTCTGCGAATGTGAATGTTGTCACACAAACGGCGGCATTTACATGGGGGAATGTGAAGTCTATAAAAATACATCCGTACGCACGATCGCAATTGGTATTCATTGCAAGTTACGTAATAGACTCGCATACGCTGCTACATACAGCTGTGACTGCTGTGACAGCCGCAATCCCACACACAAATATGTACAAAGTGGTGTGTGACTGTGCTCTGGGTCTTCCCCGCTTGGTTGTGGCGGAAAGAAGCGAAATGAAAGCGGAGCAACAGTTGCATTCAACACAAAGCCAGCAGAATAGGAAGTGGAAGTGCAAAAGAGCACCAAAAAAGAAGTAGAAACAGAAACAGAAACAGAAATAGAAACTGAAGCAGCAGCAGCAACACAACAGCAACAAACAGAAGCGAAGTGAAAACGTAAGTAGGTGCAACACACGCATGCGTGTACATTCGTATCGCACAGAGCACACACACACACACTGTCAAGCAAATTTTGTTTTTTCATTATTTCACAGGAAGGAAGTTGCCCAACAACAATACGCGTACAAGTAGTTAACTCGATATGGGAAGAAATTGCCCATAAAATGTGTAGCAACAACAATCGCTTTGCCAATCGCACAAGTAATTGAAACGACGAACACGAATACAATTCCAGCAGTTTTCTTAATTTGTGCATGTTTGCAGAAGAAATACCGCTACCGGACATGAGTTTCAACTGCGAACGCTCACAACGCCCCGATATACATACATACATACATTGTCGCAAACATGTGTGTCTGTGTGTGTGAGTGCATACTTGGAACATTAGCGGACTTCCACATCCGCCGTCGCACGCTTTTTAGGTGATAACCAGCAGGCATTCAAAAGAACCGTTATGGTTGTAGGAAATTCGCATTTGTCGTACTCAGACTGAGATCGAGATTAATCAATAATAGTACAAGCTAAACATGTTTAATTACATAGTCAGCTTCAATGTGGATAATAAAATTTTTTGTAAACTGAATTAGTAATAATCTTCATTTACATATATCTGAATTTAGTTCATTTCTCGTAGAACATATTCAATTTTAACATATTCAGAAATCAATGAGACCTACTTTTACAGGATGCCAAGAAGACAGGCTGTGCTCTGTGTTTGCTAGCTGGTGTTTCTTAAATCTCCCTCAATCGTGTCATGAATAACACATTTTGAAATGTGCGGACGGTTGACAAAAAAAGCATGAGTTCAATAATATATGTACATACATATGTATGTGTGTGTGGAAGGTGAGCGCAGATGTGAGTTGTTTAGCATTTTCACCTGTTTATAAATAAACTACCACAAATCGGATCACCACACATCCACTGCGAGTAAGATATTCCGCATCCACCCTCGTATATGTTTATCTTCTGCTTTTACATTTGCACATATTATATTTACATTGAGTTTTTGTATTTGCCACTCATCTTCATTTTCAGCCTCAAGGGCGATATTATAAAAGGTGAAATTTCACATAAAAAGTGCAAACACATTCTCAATGAAATGACGTCAAGATATTACAAGGCCTCCTCCTCTTGATCTGTGCGTCATCAAAGTAGAAGCATAAAATTTGTATAGCTAATTGAAGGGAAGCGCCCGAAATAAACAAAAGTATAAAAAATACGAAAAAAGCAGCAGCAAATGGAATATATAAGTGGGAACGATACGAATTTTAATGCAATAATAAACAAAACAAAGTCCGATTAAGCCGATTGCGTCAGTTGTATATATGTATATATGTATATGTTGGAATACTTATGATTTATGCCAGAAATTACAGCTTTAGTTCCCACAATAACCTCAAAACTTCCAAATTCAGTGATACTTAAGCACGGTTTTCTAGTATGAAAGAGAAAGTGAGCTCATGAGAAATACCAAATGAAAACATGATAGATCATAAGCGAAGGCATTTTTACAGTGTCTTAACTACAAATAAATCTGATCTAACGCATAACGGCCTTTATTGGTTTTCTAAAGGAACACAAGTTAATATCCCTGTCTGATATCTCTGATAAGGCAATACACCTAAAAGTATGCAATAATTTTGAAGAAATTTTGGATCTAACATTAGCATTTTGAATAACAAAGACTTTTTAGAGCTTTTCAGACTTTATACTAGAAGTACATCAGTATCGAGTGGCGTTTGCAGGGGATGCAATAGATTTAACGAATAAGTTAACTATTGCAGAGTATGTGTATATATGTATATTACCGTTTGCTTGAAATTATACTTATAACTGTAAATTAATTCCTATAACTCCATTATATATAGTATCTATGCATATGCATATACCTACATATATACAAATGTATATCGTTATGTGCACATTTAATTTTTTCGACTATTTTCATATATAAAAACTTATTGCGCATTAAAATTAGCGACAATGTACAAATATATGCACATGAATACATCCAAATATATGAACAACGAGTCAGCCATCATCGAGAGTAGTCGCTCGACGCATTCGAACGTTTGCTCCACATTTTGCTCTAAAGCTCAGCCAATAAGCACGCATATTTACATAGACAAAGTAAGGTCAATATGCATAACTAAACAACTAAACACATATATACTAGCTTTATACATACGTTCAGATTATATATACAAAAGTTTAATATGGTTAGCACTTGGAGTTATTGAAATTGCCGAAATTGTTTAAATTGTTCAATCTGGTTTCTCAGCATATTTCTAATGTATATGTATGTCTATAGATACATTTCTATGTTGGTGGTATACATATGTAGGCATATACCTCCATCCTGCTGATATAGCAATTTTGTTAACACTTATTTATACATATATGTTTATTTATCCAAATTGTTGTATATTTGCATTAGGAAGTCATCGCTCAATATATCTACTATAAGTATCTATATCTACATATAAGTATTTCTTTATTTATAACCCACGAAAAATGTTTTATTGCAAACAAATAATTACTTTAGTTTAGTACAAATAGTCCAAGTTTTCAAAAACAATGTTTTCATTATGCGCCTAAAAGTATGACACACAAATACTACTTGAAAAGTACCACAATCGATGAGCCTTTTCGCTTACTTCAAGGAGTTTACTGATCTAGTTCCGCACATTCCAACTTGGATACGTACATAAACAGATCTGCTTTACCACTGAACCGATTTAAGTTTGTCTTCTATATATAATATTTACTCCTATGCCTACACCATAGCTCGCTGTCTAATGAACTTGGCGATATTTATATATATATATACAAGTGCTATGAAGAAATGGAATCGAACGATCCTCAGTCTTATTATTTTATAAAGCAGCCGATCATTTACGCCGTTTTTTGTATACTAGTATATAAACTATTATTTCATTAGATCTGGCAACATCGTACAGCACCACACACCAACGCAGTTATAATCGTGCTCGCACTCTTTCGACCATTAACACTCGAAACACTCTCCCAAATACTCTACCATATGTGCTCTTAAGTGTGCAACACTCTGTCACATGTATGTGTATGTGTATGTGTGAGCATATTAAACGCATATCGTTTTACTTAAGTAGCGAGACATTTAATTAATTCATTCATCTGCACGCAAACAAAGCAAGATTTGATTTAGCGCAAACATCTACACCAGTGCATACATACATACATACATACGTTAATGTGCGGATGCTTTTATATTTTTATACATTGGAATATACATATGTATATGTGTTCATATGTCACAGAAAAGTTACTGCTGTTGCATGACGATCTTTGATTGAAGCTTAAACATTTGGAGGAAACAAATCAAAAAGCAATCATATAGCACATGAGATCTGTGTCTCTACGGGATATATTATATTATAAAAAAAAGTGTTAGAAACATTCTCTCGCTATTGCATTGGTCAGATGGCTCTCAGTGAGCTGCTTACGTCGCTCTTTCTGTTTTCCAGTACTCGACTTGAGGTTGAAGAAGGCTCCTGTTTATATATACGAGTATATCTGTAGGCGATATTTTTCTCTTTTAGGATATGTTTTGCTCGCAACAAAGTCGCTGAGAGCAAATATTTCTAAAGTTTATGCACTTTGGGGAATCCCCATCAACGCAACAGCTGATTGCATCACTTATTGGAAATATATATACATATATATATGAAGTTAAAACAGCAGTTGAAATCATCTGCGAAATAAGTTTATTTTGGTTCAATGGCATTTCGTATTAAGTTCTTAAAATTTTCAACTCTCTGTATTCTCTATTATATAACTTTCGCCTTCAGTTCAAACATTTTTATCAAAGATATCAGACACATACGCAATGAAATGATTTTGTCACCAACGCCATTATCACTAAATCACTTACACCTCCCTCCCCCAGTCACCACCGCCTCAATATAAACACGAGTATCTGCAACATCCCAGCCAACTTTTGATTCGTCTAACAACCAGTCTGGAGTGGTTAACGAACGCTCGCGAATTGGACCACTTTCCACAAATACATATTGAAGGATATACCACATATACCGTACTTTACTGGTATGTGCAATAATTATATACTTAATTGCCACTACATATGTACATAGCTAAAGGCACAAACACACACTTGATTATGCGATAATGTTAGCACTCACCTCACTCCCTGGGCTCAGTCATTGGGCTTTCTCCGTTCGACACCACCACACCATCCCAGTGCCATTGCGCTCGCCGTCTAACAAAGACCGTCTCAGTCGTTCATTATTATGATTGCGATTATTTTCTTTTGTGGAGACGAAATGTTGCTAGTTAGTTACTGTCTGTTTGTTGCTCGCTGATTTCTGATTGTGGACTACTTTCCGTTGTTCGCTGTTCGTTGAGCGCTACTCATTTGCTTAGAAGCGCTTAGGTTTTTTCAGACGAGTGAGATTCTGAGTGAGAATGTGTGCGTGCCTGCATGTTTGTATCGTATCGTCTATATGGATGTATTCTGTTCGCTTTGGATGTGTGCATAAGTATGTTTGCGTAGAAGTCGGATCGCGTCGATATATGTATGTATGTATGTATGTTTGTTGCTTAACACTTTCCATAAAAATATACACGCCGTAAAAAAGTGGAAAATAGTTCAATGTTCTCGACGCTCGTGCCATTGAAAATTGGTGCAAAGTCTGTTTTAGTTTTATTTGCTTGTGCTTATTGTGGCGGAAGTGTTTTCGTTCAAGTGGTTGTTGTCATTGTTATTGTCATTGTTGCTGTTGTTGTTGTTGTTGTTGTTGCTGTCGTTGCTTGAGCTTTTCAATTTCCATTTCATTTGCGAAGCGGTGTTGGCGTTTTGGCGTTTCTGCTTCCGCTCTCTCTCTCTCCCCACCGCCATATTTGTCATCGACTTTTTGCTCTGCTTTGTTCGCGTACACACTTTCTGTTACTGTTGATTGCTTAATTTCCTCTGATTGTTTATTATTGTTGTTTTTGTTTAGCGTTTGAGCTTGCTATCGCATTTGAGCTTCTTTATACTACTCTCCATTATCATGTTTACAAATTATTTAAATTTGTACGCATTGTCGTCACCGTCCCAGCAGGAAATCTTCGCGTGTTTCCAACCAATGACCAATACATTCCCATATGAGCATAGTTTTATTATAATCGTCAGAATATCATCATAATAATAGTGTGCGTTCGACGACCCCCGAATCTGGAAAATAGATTTCCGCTGTTAGACCTCGGTATTTATAGGTATGTTATGAAAGTGGGCCTGCTCACTAATGCTTGGATTTGTTTGTGTTGCGGCACCATCTAAAACACTAAAAAACTGTCGTCATTGCCCCAGTTTTCGATTGTCATTAATGTCTGTGTTATACTAACATATCTGTATAAGTATACACGTACATTTGTGTGCTAATGTTTAGATTCATCCAAATATTGTAGACACAGACCCCACCACCTCAGCTCACAGAGACAACTCTTTAATATGCAAGTGTGTGTGTCGGGTCTCTTAAAGAGTTTAGAAAAATCATTTGTTTCAAAGTTCACATTTTCACTTTATTGTCTTAGCCTCATTTATTGTTGTTACGAATATTGTTGTCATCATTGTTGTTCTTGTTATTGCTGCTCAGTTGCTGTTGCTGTTGTTGCTTTTGTCCTAAATTAGTTGTTCAAGTGGCGCAAGTGGCGCTATAAAGTCGCCGCTATAGTCGACAACCACAACGACAACGACAACGACAACGATACTGACGACGCTGGCGATGTCGGCAACAACAACTACAACAATAACACTAATAATAATAATAATAATAACAATTAGAAGAAGAACTGAAGCATTAGCGACGTTGCTCGCTCCTCGTTAAATTCCGAACGGCTCGGTTTTCGGTAGCGCCTTTTCGCCAACCAAATGTGTGAGCGCATTCGTAGAGCACGACCAACAATTCGGTAGATCGCACAGTGCTCGTGAGCCCACATAACGAAACGACAACCGCCGCGCTGACACTTCTTACGGCAGTAGTAGCGCAGCCGAGCAAACGCTCCATGGAACGGCATTTGGGCTGAAGTCAGGCTTTTCTTTGTCATGAGCTGCGCTCTATTACTGTCAACACAATCACCATGAACGCCATGATCGCCGTCTTCCTCTCCAACGACACTGGCATTGCCAAGAGACAGCTGAGCATTCCGCCAAGCTCCACGGCCGCGTCGTAGCTGCTTGGACAACTGCGTAGTTCGCCAACTTTTTTGTAATTATTAATTGTATGCGTTTTTATTTCCATTTTTATTTTGCACTTTTGCATTTAGACGGCAATTATCATTACAAGCACTTTTCTTCGCCGTACTTTCGTACGGCATTCGTGTAAATCGCACAGTTTTCGAACTTTCGAACAAATGTTTATAAATATTTATCTCATTATCTACTCGAAAATCGAGGAAAATTTAATGTTAAAATTTTTTTCAAAACATTATTTTCTATTATCGATTACTTGTTTATTGTTTTTGTTGCAATTCAACTGATTTTGCGCTAATTCAAAAGAATTCAAAGTAATGCGCAGTCGTTTCAGTACCTTGTTCACTTCGAATGCACAACACGACACAGCACCACTGCACAGCGCGTCAAGCTGGCAACCGACCATCCAACCAACTGAACAGAACGGGCAGAATTCAACAGTACACCATCTACTAACGGCCAAAGGCCAACGAACGACGAAAAACTATATGAGCAGCCGTCGTCAGCTTACACCAACCGAGCACTCAATCAACACGTCACACAGTACGGCACACCAGCGACCAGCGACCACCGCATCTCCAGCTGCTGTTGGTTGGCTAGCTGACTGGCTGACTTCTGCTGCCTCTTGGCTGTGCGTCTTGTCGACGCTCTACGATCTGCTGTTACTCACAGTCCCTAACCGTCTGATTGTAAGTGTTCGCGTCTCGTAGCGCGCAAGGTCAGAAAATCTTGCATAGTATGTAGACAGCTCACACACACGCGCACAGTGAAATATCTAATACCAAAATGCATAGAAACATTCTTTCATTTAAACATTCGCCATTCATATATGTATACGCACAAGCACACGAACATGCAAAGATACCCGAGTGCGCCTACAAACACCAATACCAACCAACACCAGAAGAGTGCGCGGCGCTTCCCGTTCCCACAGCTCGGCAGCGGCAGCGGCAAAACTCATTCACAAACTCGCCGTCGCCAAATCGTGCGGCTCTTTACAATTTTCTCATCTCCATCGAGTGTTACCACTCGAAAAAATATTTACGTACCTAAATGCCTACCAAATCTCCTTTCAAACTACCAAATTTTTTTTTTCATCAAAACATGGCATTTTATTGAACTTCACTTTATATATATATATATAATAATATTATTATAGGCTCTTACAAAAAGCCAATAAAATTTATATACCAAACATTTTAACACAACTGAATTGATTTGAGCTTAATATCATTATTTATCAAACATTTTATGTTTGAAGAAAAGAAAAAACATGATACACAGGTTTCACATTTCATACATTTCTTGAAATTCTCTTAAAGCAAGAAAGTATGCAATATTAAGCGAACCAATTTTAAGATTAACATTCTTTGTAGATATGTAGTACATCTAATACAAAATTTTGCTTACCAAAACCTTTACCCTAGCAACCAAACTACCAAAGGCACATGAAACTACCAAACGGCAACGCTGCCTCACCGTAGCCATCATCGGCTCAATGAATGGCACATTTCTGCGCTTACATTAGTCACATCGCAGTACTCTCTTGCCTCTCTCTCTAGGTATACTCATACGCACTACCACAGACCAATATGCCGCTGTGACTTAGGAGTTGTATGCGTTCGTATGGATTTGCTTCTGGCGCTACCAGTATCTGTGAGAAATCGTGGCGCACAAGTATGCGTGTACGTTTCGTTCGTTCATTATTTGCTATGGTTTGACGCCAGCTTATTCCTATTTCCGTGGTACGTTCATTAACAATACTGACTGGTTGACTGGCCGATTTCTAGCAATGGCAAACAGACAAACATACCAGAATGCTCACTTTCTGGGTGGCTTACCCTGGCGCAAGCTGATCCATAAGCAGCTTTCAATGCATATTCGTATATATTTCTGAATTTATCTTTAGGGGAATCCTATCTCGTCTGTAAAAAAACACAAAGACATCTGACGTCACAATGGAAGAGAAGAAAACTGGAGGCCCCAACCTACGGTTGGAGTATAACAACATACATACATAGGACGAAATAATTGAGAAGAGGGTACAGCCTGCCCGTCCCACATTTCAGTTCGGAAGGAAAGCCAATAAATATTGCTGTACTCAGGCTATAATTTAGAGCTAAGAGCTACGGATTTCGACATATATAACGTCGTTCATATTGATCAGGATCAGACACATTCGTAACTTCAGAGTTGCATGGTAAAATGTTCTGTATGTTCAATATCAAGAATAAGTCCACAGCGGATGTGACTCGGTTACCTGGAGCTCTGCAAACTGCATCACTTTCCGTTATCACTTGCACATAAACAATAATTTTCCGAACTTCACACAACGAGTCTACGGGAGAGTTGTGACATATAGTTTATAAAAGTCTGGAATAAACAAGTTCTCAGTTCGATGGGCTTTTTGTATTTCCTTGGCTCCAGATACGGGCAAACATTTAAACCGTGAATGCAACAATAGCAATGTGATCTTAACAGTTTCTGGAAGATATTTCGAAGTTCTCCAGGACCCTTGAAAAAATCTGTGTTTAGACAAAGTGTCGACATCATGTGCTAAGGTTGCTAATTTGATTATGAGAGAAATTGATATCCTTGAAGATTCAATTTTTTGTCTAAAATCTTTGGTATGTACTCATGTGTTTTATTTAACCCTGAGAAGGTAAACAAATTTTACGGTTCAATAACCTTTTGGGGTTTGAATAAAACTCTTATCTGCATTCTCGATTTGCTGTTTTCACTCACATATTTACTATTATTATACATATGTGAGTGTATGTATACGCATACGTCTAGTGCCCCCCATACATTTTAGACGCTCTCTTCCTCTCGGTGGAGGGGCACTACACGCTCATTCGTAGTTGGAAACCGATGTAGGCATAGATGCAATAACACAATACAAACACGCAAACCTACACATATACACATACATATGTTCGTGTATATGGTTGGGATGTTATGCGTGTAGCTTTCGGCGATTTTGATGTTATTGTCAACACGAGTTACGGTTATTACGGTTGGTGTGTGAGCAAAAAAATAGCATATCTACACACTGTAAACGGGACCGCGAATTCCTCAACAAGTTGCCAACAGCTTTTTTGTGCGCTGGCTTGTCTAGCAAGCGTCTGCCAACGGCAATTATAGCGGCGGCAGCTATACGGTCATTTCTTTCCGGCCCACAGTGGGGCGTAAGGCACACTCACTCACACACATAGAAGACGAACAATATATGAGACGAAATGCTCAAATGTTCCAATGTGCAAATGGCGCATCTGTGTCTGTGAGAAATGTGAGAATTTCGGTCAAGCGTGCGATCACAATGTACGCTTTAATGAATAGACACGCACACACACACTCACACGCATCTATGAACAAGTATGTAAACACACATACCCCCTGCCAGCCAAAGGTGGTGAAAAAGCTGGTTAAACCGAAGTTTTTTAAACCCACAAAAGTGGTAAAAAAAGTGGTTTGGTTTGCCATAGGCCAGCATAGCTGCTTGTGAGTTTTTTAACCACTATTCCCCTCACACGTACGAATACAAAAACAAAACAACCCAAACGTGTGCGTTGGTGTTAGTAATTGAAGAAACATGAGGGGAAAGTGGTTAGGCCTGGCTGGCAGGGTATGTACACACACATACCCGTATAAATTTACAGAGCTCTTATTGGTGGTGGTGGTGAGCGCGTAGTTAAACTGTATACAGTTTTATGACAAAAGTGGCTGACGTGAACTTTTACACTCAAATATATTGGTGTGTGTGTGCGCGCGCAATGACGACATTGTCAATGGCAAAGGCAAAGGCATGCGAGCCGAAGCAGAAGCCGAAGCAAAGATAACTCATGAAAGAATGCCACAATGTGCACAAAAATCCAAATCGGGCATGGTGCATGGAGCAGCAGCGATCAGCCGGTACCCGTCAGACGGATAAACTGCATTCTGCATTACGGAACTAACGTGAATGAAGCAACAAACACCGCCGCGTGGAGTGCGGCATATCACGCAAGCGTACCTCCACTCCAAGTGCTCTAATAGCTAATAGCAATAGCTGCAACAAAAACAGACACAAGACCACAAGAACCGTTTGTTATCGGTATACAAACTTGGCTTTTAGTATGTGTAATTCTGGAGGTATCATCGAATCCCCATTTTGATATAATATGAAAATTCAGTTGAACTTCCATAACTCGAACTTCTATAACTCGACTCTTGAATTAGCAACAGAAGTCACATTTCATACAAATTACCCACCATAAATTAAAGTTTCTCTTATTGGGGTGATTCGAGATAGGCAAGTTCAACTGTATATTTAATTCTAAGCCAGTGCTTGGAACCTCCAACATCATCTTCCCCACGTTTTCGAATTGTAGCGCTCATATAAAGCAACAATTCAATAGTGGACTTGCATCAATATGTCAAATTGATTCGACGGATCGTGGATTTGAAACCGCAAAACGCAGAGTAAAGCTTGCGCGTTCATATCCCTTGGCAAACTTACACTACCATTCCATTGATAATATCCGTAAAGAAAATTAGAATACAACAAGTAAGGAAAGGCTAAGTTCGGGTGCAACTGAACATTTTATACTCTCGCAATTTATTGATGTAATTTTATAAAGATAACACAATTCGACCCATATATTCGGCATAAAGTTCAATAGAATAACGAAAATCATCATAAATAGTATATGGGGACTGAGGTAATTCCTGAACCGATTTCACTCGTTTTCACCACCAAGATACAATATATCGAAGACTAATCGCTCACTAAATTTTATATTACTATAATTAGGTATATGGGATCTAGGTGAAGTTATGACCCGATTTTAACCATTTTTGGTACAGAGGAAAATGTTATAAGAAAAAAATTCCATCTGAATTACATTAAAATTTCTGAGAAATTTACCTATATTTTCGGTGAAAACCCCTTAGGCACTGAGTTCTTCATGTTCGATATCAGGGGCCTTGAAAAGTCGTGGTCCTGTATACTGTATTTGTGTAAAGTTTTATTCCGCTACCTTCATTAATGTATATATTATAAAGCGAACAAATCAGATGGAATTCAAAATTGAGTTATATGGGAAGTAGGCGCCACCCGTGTCATCAGGGTATCAAGAAAATATTATGTACCGAATTTCATTGAAATCTGTCGAGTAGTTCCTGAGATATGGCGCCACGTCCATTTCCCATTTTGTAAACAAAATCTGATTGCAGTTTTCATCTGTCATTTCTTATATAAAATTTAGTGTTTCTGATGTCAGTGAGTCAACGCACTTTTAGTCATTTTCAACATAACCATTGTAAGGGAGGTGGCCGTGGTTATTATCCGATTTCTTGCATTTTTGGACAGAAAGGTTTGGTTTGCAAGATATATACAAAACACCTATTTGGGGGCGGGGTCGCGCCCGCTTTAAAAAAAAATTACATATAAATGTGCCCCTCCCTAATGGGATCCTCTGAATCAAATTTTATTTTCATAACTTTATTTATGGTATAGGTTTTCGGTTTTTGCCATTTTGTGTGCGTGGCAATGGTTTCGCCCATTTTCAATACCAACCTCCTCAGGGTGCCAAAGAATATGTGTTCCAACTTGCATTAAGATATCTCAATTTTTACTCAAGTTATCGCTTGCACGGACAGACGGACGGACAGACATCCGGATTTCAACTCAACCCGTCATCTTGATCATTTACATATACATAACCCCATATCTAACTCTTTTATTTTTTGGTGACACAAACAACCGTTATGTGAACAAAACTATAGTACTCTCTTTAGCAACTTTGTTGCGAGAGTGTAATTATATTCTTATAGTATATAGAGAATATGTTTAATAACTACGGCTAGCATTCGATAAGCATTGGACATACATTTTATGTCACAAAGGCGTCTCACTTTTAGGTTAGAGCGATCCATTTATACACAATGTCATGTATTTTTAGATGCCTATCGCATGTTTGATCCCCAATTATTTTAAACACATAACTTTGCGATTGTTGGTGTCCCAAAGTGTTAATAATACGAAGATCCATAGTGAAAGTATTGCCCTAGTAGACGTGCTCGAACCCATAGCACAGTCCTTAAGTTGTTGGGTGGCGCTCAAATATGTCAACTAAAGAAATTAGAGGCGGCCTCGGTGCTGCTGTCAGTCTATCAATAAACCATAATAATCCAAAAATAGCTGTGTAGCCGCTATTTTGTCACACCTCAGGAGCATTCGTCAAATTGATGTGAATTCTTTTCGCTTCCCTCTTTGTTGCAATCGAAAGATGTGTTGCCATCGAGGCACCTATGTATGTGTGTATGTAAATAAAGACAAGAACATGTGTACAAGCGGACATACAAATTTGGAAGGTTCATATGTATATACTCATACTTACGTGTGTATATCGACACCTGGTTGGTACTCGCAAGTCGTTCTGTTGTGTCGCGCGCCGTGTGTAGTACATGGAAGCCACGTGTCCGCGCCCGAGACACATCTGTGGTCACAGCACCTCTGCTTGATGCAGTTGATGACAACTTTGTTGTTCTAAAAATAGTTTTTATTCTGGATTAAATGCAGTGGGGCACTCATGGCTCACCTTACTCACATGTCTTATTCCCAAGTGGATACCAACACACTTCCATTAAAACATATACTCGCATTAAGATGCACACAGTAGATTAATATTTGTAATTTTGAACCATATAATTTAAGGTTCTATTAACAAAGAACCAAGCATGCTCATAGATCATTGAAGAAAATTAAGAATTTCTCCATCAAAAATAAGAAAGAGGTTCCCAAAGTGCCTGGATCATTTAGAAATAAAAAAGCCGCTACTGTCAACTGAAATAAGCCACAGTGCAATTCAAGCAAAAGCTTGCTAAACAATCGATTTTCTGGACGAAATCAGCCAGTAGAGAACTTACTTTAAGAAAGAAGAATTACGTAATTATATTTTAAAGTCAGTGCGAAATATTTAAATAGTCGTACAACAATAACAAATACACTCAAAAAATGTATGTAGGTCTCCCTAGACTACACACATAGCATCTTAAATAACTCCCGACTTCCTTCCGCATTAAACAGAATTTTATTAGGGTGTATGTTATAAAAATAGAATGCATGCACATTCATTCCACATGAATACACACAAGCCTTAGGATTGCGTATTTATTTATGTATGAAATGGCACGGAACTGGAGCACTTTGAGTTAGCGCCGAGCTTCCGCTATGCAGCCCTCATGTTGTAAATTGCGGTCACCGTTGCGCCCATCACTTACATGCACTTACATGCGCCATATAAACAGCCATCAATAGATGTACATACATACATACATACATATATACTACGAGTATGTGCATGGGTATGTGCATGTTTGTGCAGGAACTTATTGTGTTCAATTGCCTATTTATCTGCCGCTCGCCGTGCTCCACGTGCTTTCCACGACATAAGGGTAGGGGCGTGTACAACTTTTGAGAAGTAAAAGCAAAAGAAAGAACAACAACAACAATTTTTAATAACAAATACATCTACGAGACGTTTTTGGTCACTAATATAACGACGAACAAAGCGGTGCTCACACACACACTGACACCACTGGATTGCTATAGCTAGCTGGTGCTTCAGCAGTGCACAATTTTCACACTTATTCACCAATATACCCATGAGGATGTCGACGTAATGAGGGCATTCAATGTGTGGGTGAATGAGTAGCGTAGCCGCGCTCGAACTTGGAGAACTAACTGATCATCGTCATCGCCCGAGAATTGTAGGCTCTTCTCACATGTGCGATATTTTTAATTGCACTGCTCAGCGGTAGCGATTGCCGTTCCAGGGCACATCTACCGCTTCCCCTCTCCTCTTGTTGCGTAGCTGCTGCTTTACTTAACGTACTCGGAGGTGTATTAAAATATAATACATACATACATATGTATTTACACACATGCACACATATCTTGCGGACGTGTGGATTTTATCACGTGTACGACGAATGTCAATCCAGAAACTCCACTAAATGATCCGAAATTCAAAATATAAATAAATGCAAGTTTAGGGAAATCACAAAAACTAGATGGAAATTCAGTAGAGGCATTTACAGCTGCATATACTTATATATACTACAAATATGTATGTACGTTTGTAAAAGAAATTTCCACAACAGCTAAATGCGTACATATGTACATGTATGGCAAAAATAAACTGATGCGCAATTACCCAATTCACCTTTAATTTAAAACAGACGTAATTTATACATGTATAATATAATTTAATTTTTCTTTCTTAATTATTCGAATTGTACTCATTTGCTATCAGTTAGTCCAACTGAAAGCTTATCAGAAACTATAATCAATACACACAGATGACAAATACATACATACATACGTACATAAGTACATGAGCGCATAGCAGAGTGTATGTATGTATGTATGCGAAATGTGCTGTCCGTTGCCAATAACAACAAACATCGTGTTCCAACAAAATGGTCTACCTAATCTGGCACGCAAAAGCTTTATGCTAGCGCTAAAGCGTTATGCTTCTAAAATGGCGGACCGGCCTCGTGCGCCACACGCGCTCTTTTTTGCCCGCAATACTATAAGTCAAAACATGTTAAATACATGAAAGCTCACATTCCTAACGAATGAGAGCTCCACATTTGAAGAAAATCATTTTTCAAATATTTTTAATTATAACATGACTAAATTGGATTTTAATACAATACCTGATTTAGCGCCAGAAACCAAACCAATAAACAAAATTATGAACAATTTAGTTCCTCGCAAAAACGTCTTTTTCCAATTCCGCAGGAAATTCGCCCGCGTTTCCATCATAACGAGCGCTCATTGTTTCTAAGTTGCTTTCAAATATTTAGTTAATGGTTGTGCGCAATAACGCTATCGAGCCCATGAAAAACCTTCGATCGTATTTCTCCCAAAAGAGTGGTTCTTTTAAAAATAAATAAGATGTTCAAGGAATGGATTATAACTGTTTCGGTACCATTTAGCAAAGTCGTAAGAGCCTATTATGTGTAGAGATAGGCTTTTTAGATGCTGTCAATTATTCCACGATACACGAATATACCGGAGAGAATCTATTTCGCATAACTATTAAATATAGAATTAGAAGAGAATTTTCCCGCCGATAATAGGTGGTGAAATACTGAATATTATATGAATGAACTCACTGGTCACAACTGAGACAAACTATTGAAGATCCATTTTAACTTTGTAGAATTGAAGTTCCATTAGAAATATATTGGCTACTGTTAAAAACCCCGATAAAATATGCAAATCTGGCTCTAATTCAACTCGATCGATAGTGGATTAATTACTACGATCTTTCGAACTCCTTGAAGATGCAAGGCATAGTTTTGCAACTGTTGCCACATAAATTCAACTTGACCTCAGCTGAAGTGTTGGCATTACTAAGTAGCAACTATGGAATGTAATACTTCGGGCGGCCTTCATTCGGTGGTACGTATAAACATATTTGGTATTTATACGTATGTTTTTTTGTATGTATATTGGTGGCTTAACACTCTAAGTGCCTATTGCATCACCTAACCATGTCTATTAGCACTGCCATTCAAACTCAGCCAGCAAATGTGTACACAGCGACTTACTCCAAAAAAAGCAAAAACAATAGAGTGCTTTCTGGAATTTGAGCTGGTAACTGTTGTTACCACTGCCAAGTACTTGACGGTGTGCGCTTTGTTTACAAACTGCATTCCAATGTACCACGAATAGCAGATATCACCTTGAAACCCCGTTACATGCTTTTCACCTCAATTGTGCTTGTCTTTTCGAAATACATATTTCATTTTATTCGTTTTTTTTTGTTGATTCTTTTGTCGTGCGTGCTTGAAAAAATTCCAAAAATGCAATGGCACTAGATTACCAGCATTACCGATCAAGTACTTAGCTGAGCAACGAATCGACTTACTTACTTGTCGCGAAGAAAAAAAAATACAAATAACTAAAATTCCAAATCAAATTATTTGGTTATCAATCAGCTCTAATACCGGAAGCGTACCACACGTTAAGGGTTCGTTTTAACGTCAAATCCTTTGGTCACACATAGCCAGGCTTTCGTAAGTTTAATTTAATTTCTTTCGGGCAAATCTTTAGCCGATTATAACACGAGTACTCCCGACTCGTTGGAAGAGACACAGTCACATACATTTTAGAAAATTTATGAAAATACTGATTGGAAGTATTATATATGATTTCAAAAGTGCTTTCAGTATAAATTCCGGTTCATCTCAACTATTGGAAATAATTATCGTATCCCAATTTGTCTATTTGTACTTGTCCATTTCGTTTACGAGAGTATCTATCTCGTTTATTCTTTAAATACAATATATTTACTATTTCATTTCATTTATTATAAATTCGAAAGTATTAGAGTGAGACAAATATACATATAAATTTTGTATTATTCTAAAATGGTGGCTACTACTAAGATGAATGAGTAGAAAATATTTTCAATAATTATCATATTTTTAATAGTTTACTGTGAATACAGAAATAACATAAACTAGCTAAATATATTCCAGGGGTTAGTCTTATGTGGACTTGTTATATGCAAGTTCAGTTCAGTTAAGAATGACAATTGGGTCGGAGTCATTTTTCAAAAAAAAAAATATTTTCGTTTTTTTAGTGTTTTGATATGAAGTTGCAGTGAATGGACTACTTGTTATACTCTTCTCTTTCAAATTGGGAGCTTGCCACAAATATTATCAAAATAAAGGGTAAATTATTCTAATAGCCCTGCAATTTTCGAGGAGGATCTCTAGAAAAACACAATGGATCCGTGGAAAAGCACACAAAACAACAAAGAAAGCAAGGATGTAAGATTCAATTGTCATTAGTTTTTAATATGAGTATTCTTTACAATTGCGTGAATTCACTCTTCATAAGACAACACGATCAACAGGCGTCTCACATGCAAATTCATCATTCTTTCGAAATGGGAATTGTGATTTATTTGTGCAGGGAGAAGAAATACAATTGGAATTCCAACAACATGTCGAATCATACTTACACACACCATAAGCATAAACTCAAATGTAAATAAAATAATTACACAGCGGCGCACAGTGGTGCCAAAGCGGCAAAAAAGGATTTTTTTTATCATTCCAAATTTGTACCATCTTTTCAATTTAAGCTAAGAACTAATCAAATAACATTATCCGAATACTTGGGCTTGATATATTCAATGGTTTTTTGTTGGGAGAGCTTCAAAGTCCAACAAAGTATCAACGCAAAATTACTCAGAAAAATGTGATGAATATGCGAAGGTTAAAACTCAAAAGTTAACCATAAAATATCAATTGTAAAGTTTTTATTTATTAAAACCAATGTTATAGATGTGATTTACATCATGAAATGTATACTTTTTTTTCAAGATTTTTTTTAATATGATGTTTTTTCATGGTCCAAAAAAATCATATATTTTACAACTTCAACAGAATATAACTATTGTGCGCAGGAGCGCGCAGGTTAGCCACTTATACAAAATAAACTTTAAAATCTCCTTAATCGATAGAAAAAAATCAGCTGCTTTTAGCTGCCAATTCATGAGTAATTAGCATTTTAATCTACTGCAACTGCAACAGCGTTGTATGTTTGCCTGCTTCGCTGCTTTGTTTTTTGCCTGCTTCGTTGTTTTGTCTGTTTTTTGATTGTTCGGTTTGTTGCTTTGTTGTTATTTTTTGTAGTTGTCTCTCGTTATACAACAACAACAAAATACTAGTTTAGGTGCATTATATTATTTGAACTAATTACACAGTACAACAGCTAATCGGGGGTGAGAAATTCCAAGTCAGGGTGATGGTACTAGGTCAGTATAGTAAAACCCTCAAAGGGTTTGGCGTTCGTATGTGTCATATGTGATACCGAGAGAAGTGCAAACGGGTGAAAAAATTAACAAAACACGAAATTTTGAAATGGCAAAAGAAATAAAATATTGTGATATTGCAGAAATTTGTAGGTTCTTGCTGCTAAGAAGAAATGTTATCCTGAGAATTTGCGATCAGAGGAAACTTACAGTGAAGTTGGTTTGCAAGATTTGCTAAACCACACAGTTAAGAGAATTTAAATGTCCAAATCTGAAAATGATTTAATAGATATCCCAAAAAATTTGAAGCTGACTTCGAAATGGGGATGTGATGGCTCGTCAGGACATATTGTATACCAACAAAGTTTCACTGATGGAAATATGATACATAGATTTAAAATAATATTAAATACAATCAATAGTCAAGCAGCAATAGATCCTCAAAAGTTTGAAATTTATTGCATGAAAACTGCGAGGTTATATGTCAGCCTTTGTGAATTTTACTATATGCCAATGACGGTACATAAAGTTTTAAAGCATGGAAGTAAAATTGTTTCATCTTCTATTTTACCATTGGACATGCTATCAGAGGAGGTTCAAGAAGCTCGCAATAAAGATTACAAGAAATATAGGCTTAATCATTCTAGAAAATGCGACAGAATTTCTATAAATCAAGATGTAATGCACTTGCTTTTAACTTCATCGGATCCTTTTATTAATGGTTTCAGAACAAATCCCAAAAATAAAACTTTAGAATTGGACGATGATGTTAAAAAATTACTTGTTGAATAAATAATTAATAATATATGATCATTTTTTAATATTTATTGGTTATGTTATATGGGAGGTGGGCGTAGTTGTGGGCGGATTTTAACAATTTTTTTTTTTTCATCTAATTTGGCAATATGAGAGATGTGTGCCAAATTTCAAAGCCCCACCTCGATTCCTTCTATTTTTTGCCGCGGCTTGTATGAAGCGGCACCACTGTGCGGCGCCCTTGCCAGGTTGACATTTTTGTGGCACGAAGTACTTAAAAGCCATTAAAGTCTGTTAAATATAAGGTCGGTGACGTGCATCTCGCAGACGATGCTATTTACTAACTTGATTACAGTACAAATCTTTATTTGTATTTAGACATACCTGTTCTACACCATCATTTTATCATTTATGTATATTGTAAGATCGTTTTATATTGTAAGATCACTTTCAGCGCTTAAAAAAGTGGTTTGATTCTAAATATCCCTAAATACAATTTAATGATAATTTATTCTCGTACCTTTGCTACATTCTTGACTGAGTTTAATGAACATGTTGATGAGTTTTTATGAGAAACTATCGCAATTGACTTAAATTACAGATTTGAACCACATCCATGTCTAATTACAGTTGACTTATCCAAGGAAGACTCATCTACGAAAGCCGTAATGCTTCAATACCTCATTTTTTAAGTAAGCTTTGGACACCCTTAGGGGTTCAGTTTATTAATTTCCACATACATATGTGTCAGCAAAGTGGGAATAACTGAAATCCATTTATAAGACCGTTAATTTTAAAATATTTCCTCACTAAATTTAATAAAAGCATTGATGAGTGATTCAGACGAAATTAACAGACGCAACTGAATATTTAGTCAATATTCCGATATTTTGAAATCAACATAAATATATGTGTTCTTAGACCAAGAAATGAGTAATCATGGCACATATTCATCAAGCCGTAAGAAAATATTGTACATCTACGACTAGACTAAATATTTTCACATATGGGCAGATTTCGATATTCGGTTATTTGTATGAGAATATTACCTTTCTTGCTGGGTAGGTGCATACCTTTACGAAAACGTGATGAAGAAAATATTCTTTGACCACCGGCTTAGGTTCAGCGGTACCCTGATGAGGCGTTAAAATAGTTTTACCGAACAAACAGCAGAGCAATCGATCGACATGCAACGATTGGCATATTGATGTGCCTACCACCGCATGCTCGTACACTTATGCATACGAAGATAACAGAAATGTAAACATTTCCATGTACATACCGACATACACACCTACATACGAGTATACGCATAGGTACGTACGTATGTGACTAAATGCATTCCGATAGAGTGAGATATTGTGCAAGTATACTAATATCTACACACAACCAAGCATAATATATGTACATATGTCTGTCTGGTATGTGTGTATGAGCGAGTATATTCGGTAACTGTTATCAAGTGTGCCCGTGTAAATTCCATGCGCGGCATCTCCATAGAGAGACCCCCGACTAGGGGCTTAGGATTTTCCAGGAATTTCTTATTCTTAATTAAAAAATATAAAAAGAACAAACAAAAAAAGAGATACTCGTTTGGAATGCAGATACCCTGTAGAATGCAGCACACAAACACACACACATACATACGTGAATTTGTAAACACTAGGGTGAGCGATTACTTCACTCTTTTACCACTTGGAATACGATAAAAAAACCATACCAAGTTTATCCAACATGGGGGGTAAAAAACTGTTAATAAATTTTTGAACATCCCCGGTTGCATCTCGGCTTTTTATATGTATGTAGCTTCGAAAGTTGTGATAAATCTACTATTAATTGTGGTTCACGTCTTGATTTGATCGGACAAAGCATGAATTCTACAGGAATTACCAGTGGTACCCATACTTTTCGGTTCTGCGCCACACAAAATAGATTCCACAAAGAAGCTGTTCGATAAATTGAATGCATTTGCACCGGAATATTGGAGATTTCAGAGAATTTAGGTTTCATTTTCATTTTTGAAATCAAAATATTCCGCCGATCACCCTACAATGTATTCCTATGTCCGCAATATATGTACCTTGCAACACGTTCGTATCAATGTGTGTGTGCATCTGTGTGAGTGTGCCGCCATACAAAAAGAAAAACAGTAAATTTTAATAAATTAACTAAATGACATTGGATGCTGATAAATACCAAGCTCAATAGTTTCACACATGAACGGGTATCTTTAACTAGACGTTTTGAGGCGGCGTCCTCAACAGTGTGCCTCAACACATTTACATACATACACACATACATATTGTATTGGTGTACGTGTAGAATTGGAATGAGCGAATCGCTATTGACGACAATTGGCTTGAGCACCGTAGTTTGTTTTGATTATGATGGGAGGAAAAGCCTTTTATCTTAAAAATTTAGTTCTATGAATGAGGACTATAACCAATACAGGCATACGAAAAGAATAATATCATGAAGGGTTCTATAAATCTATGCTGGAACCAGATTGATCAATTATCCTCTGTCGATCTTGAAATGTGTATATGCGATGGAACTGTTTTACGATTATTTCACTAACAATGTGGATTTGAAATTGTTTTGATATCAGAATCTGCAAATACATTTTTTTCGTGGAAATTTAGACTTTGCACCCGACATCAATAAACAACTCTGGCAACATGTATCTCCTTACGCCGCCTAACCCAGAGCGCTAAACTAAATTTGTATACTTATAAAGCACTGTGCCAAGATCTGTTTGTCAGGGCCGCATCCAAGAAATGCAACAGAAACAGAAAACAACAACCAAAACCTTAACAGCAATCAGAATAGAACAAGAAGTGGAAGACTGAAGCACTGTTACTAAAGCAGAAATTGTCATCATCAATTGCATGGAACCTCCGAGTGCTGCTGGAGAGTGTTCAATACCGGGCAGCAAATCAACTAATATGAGAAGTCAAACCGATGAGCCAACTCTCACACTCATACAAACATACATACTTTCGTGCAGACAAGGCAGACGAGCCAGATGAGGCAAACACTCATACACGCGCGAATTGAATGCCAATGGTCTGTCGGCAAAGTGTTAAACAACAACACGTTGTTCGCTCATCAAGTCGGTGGTTTGTTCAGGTTAGTTCAGAGCGATATTCATTCATTTGATCGCACCGACGACAACAATAAAACAAAACAAAAACAAAAAACGAAAACAAGCGATACCTACAACTAAAGTGGCGCTGTTGGCAGCGCTAACTAACAGCAAGCGCACCGCGACCGCGACTGGGGCGATAGCAACAACAAAACAAGAATAGTGGTCAACAACAACGATGCATGCAACAATGATTGCTGCAACACAGAGCAACCAACGGCTACTCGTACAATTAGATGTGGTACATATTTTGGTCAAGCAGCTTTGGCTCTGAAGCGCTTCATTTTGGGCGGAGGAGGAGGAGTGAACTTGACGGTGTTGGGCTCGCCACAGCAGGGTTTTGAGGCAAGCGTTAGCAAGTGGCACGGCGGCATTATCAACAACAAGGTAATGAACCGAGCTTGTGTACTAGCTTGCTACCAACAACAACAAGCCAAAATTGAAATTTAAATTAACAGAGGAAAACGCATTGTGAAGAAAGAAATTATTAACAGTGAGGCATGTAAGAGTGCGGCATGATGTACACACAGAAAAATCTTACAAACATTTTATTCGAAATCGCTGTCCAAACAACCGATGCATCAGCGTTATAACTATGTGCTTGGAGCGAGGCCCAGCAGTCCTAAGTCTGCTAGCAGTCAATCCTTAACTTAAGAAACAGAAACGTTCTTAACAGTTTTCACAATCATCGTTCCCATCATATCCATCCCTCTGGATGGTAATTGTTATTAACCCAAGAGACAGAAATTGTGCGAGAATATTTTGTCTAATTTAGTTTTTTTTTGTGGAACTAAACTGAAGGTCGCAGGATCAGGAACTAGGAATTCTAACCATATTTTACTTCCATCGAACATGTGCTCGCAAACAGATTTGCCTCTTCGGTTATACATCGACTATCTATAAGATAATTAAATATCAGTGGGACTAAGAATATCAACTTTGTCTCGAAGGTGCCATGATTCCAAAGTCTTGACTTTATCGAGGAGTGAACTAGTACACGACCTTTTCTGAATGGTCAAGAACTCAATATTTCTCATTCATTGGGGTTACATGAATCGCTAAATTTCCCATGCTACATACAACATGTTAATGCACCGTTATCACACAAGTATTATAGTTAACATAAAGCGGTACTTTTGCCACAAAATCTATTCACAATGAGACGTCTTGGTTGGAATTTAACCAGTTTTCATTTTGACTCAATGATTTTGGAATTTCGCAATTGACTCCCACCATAAGTTAAGCACGCACACATCGAACATGTGTACATGTGAATGCTTGTGCAGCGCTGTTAAGTGCCTAAACGAATCAATCAATTTCCCTTTTATTAAAAATTTTCCCATTACACCATTGCACCATTGCACGTGAGCCGCGCCGCGCCTCGCGTACTCCTTTCTCGCTCTTATCTGCTTTCTCTTTTTTCACAGTGCATGCAATCCACGCATTCACTCATGGACTCATCGACGTTGATGGGAAAGGGAATGTGGATTTTTAGCTGCTGGCATCGACTTCGGTCCGGTCAGAAGTGCACAAGCGTGCTATGTCGGGATACGGACGGCGGCGTTACTAGTGCGGCGGTGTGGCGGTGTGGCGGTGTTGAGCGCAGACCTCTTTTTAATGTATTGCAATTCCAAGAATTTAGGAAGAGGAACGTGAGAAACTTTGTTTTTGTTTTCTTTACTTATTTTTCATTTCTTCATTTCCCCATTTTAGATGCCTTGTAAGCCATTGCGGAGTGTGTGTGGGTTCATTCTTTACCTTACGTACATACATACGTGCATGCAAGCATTCACTTACGTTTACATATATACGTATATACGTCTGTATGTATGGTCACACACTCGTATGCATACAATGGTATAACTAAGTTCTTGAGGAATTTCGTACTCGGTCTTGAAGACATTGCAACAGCAATAGCAACAGCGAAAGTCACCGAAACGCCAAGCCGGCAGACGTGTCTGCATGTCCGTAAGGTTAAATGAGTGTTGGATGGTTTCGGATGGAGATGCAGTTGGACGTTGGAGTCGCGGCTTTCGAAGTGCGTCTGCGAGTACGATTATTGATATAAACTGCATGACAGCCGCCCCTGCCCATCGTTCCCATCGTTGCCCACCGACCTCTGCATGCGAAGCAGTCAAGCGATCGCGATGAAAAGAGAAAGCCGAATTCCAATCTGAACGATTGAAGTATGCATTTTATATGTGCAATGCTTGTTTTTAAGCTTATTTTCGTTTCTTTTTTTTTTGGTTCCTTCTCATGTGGCATTACTTTTATACTCATTTCTCATATTTCTTTTTAATGCCTTTCTAGTCGCACAACAACCTCTACCGCGGCAGGTAATGATTTGATTTAAGGTATACGCCGCAAGTTTCGGAACATTTCGATATTCGAAATAACTGTGCGAGACTGATCGATAGTATGCTTTCAAAGTATGAAACGGTTGCAGCAATTGACGAGAAAACCTATTTCTTAGATCATTCAGCTTAATGTCCACGCTTTTATGCGCTTGTCTTTAATGACAACTGTTCTTCAATAGACTGCGGTCAATTACCCAATTTGCTAATGTCCACAACCCTTTCTAGAAACAGGATCGTGAAGCATCATCTTTTTAAGCTCTAAATTAGTCAAGCATCGAGTTAGTTAGAAATAATATATAGTTTCTCGTTATGAGACTTCTTTGTTTGCCTGAGCGTAGACTGGGTATGAGTCAGTACTCGAGTACCCTCTTGTGCTCCTGCGCTGGATTTATGAACCTCGCGAGAGCTCTGCAATCGCCGGGAATTGATATATGTGACTTTCCGAGCCAGGTTGAGCAAAGATAAGCTTGCAGCAATTGAAGCAGATCAATGCCCTATACATATACATACATATGGTGAAGTTAAAAAGGCGAGGTGAAAACGAGTATAGATTTTCAAGAAAGGCAGGCGCATACTGATGAGTTCTGGACATTATAAAGAACCGGCGTTCTCAGCTGCCCAAGTGGGATCCTTCAAGTCCCATGTAACGGTGTCGGCAACCATAACCTATAACATTGTGCGAATTTGTATAAAATGATTCTATAGTCTGGAATCTTATGAAACAACAAATCACATTACCTTAATGAGAATGCTATTCCCTGTGGGAGCTCTGGTGGTCATTTAGACCAATCTGCTGCATTTTTTCAATTATTCTCCCGACCAGCCCTTATGAAAGCAATGTGTATCTTGTGCGCTATGAAAATATTGTTACATATTACTCGCGCGTCTGATTTATACAAAACCGATGAAAACCAGTTCGACCACTTCGTCAAAAGGGACAAAAGGGTTTCACAAAGCCCAATGTCTATTTGCAGAAATGAACAAGTTCCATTACGAAGATTTTTGCAATCAAAGTTCAAAAAGAATGGACAAAAGAAGTAGCTTCTTGGTCACTCTTTTCTTGTCTATTAACAAGTTTTTTTTATTATTTTTGTATACAGATATATTTTGTTATTTACTTGCTTCATTTTTTTTGCTTCTCGCCTCAGCGTACACAATTCTACACTCCATTTGTCTCCGCAGCAAGGATTATAAGAAAAATCCCGTTTTCCCAGAATTCTTAATTATATCAATATCCACTTCCTGCACAGAAGAGGGTTGGACAAATGAACTACAAACAAAAAAAAACAAGAAAGGATAAAAGAAAACACCGAAAATCAATGCAAAGCGCACAAAACACAGTCAGCAAATTGTGGGAAAAAGAAAGGACAAAGCCGCTCCGATGATGGTCTTACTACGGCACACTATTCCTTATGTTTGTTATTTGTTTGCTTACACATGTGCATGTATGTATTGGTTTTGTGTCACATACGCACACAGTACACAGTACACATATACATACAAATACATATACACGAATGCCACATGAAACACTAAGAACTACAGCGAGCGAGCTCAAGTGCGGACGTCGCCAATGCCGATAAAGGACGAAGATGATTAGTTCTCTGGAATTGGGAATTGTCCATTGTCTCTGTGTGAGGTTTACCAAGTAAGTGTGTAATGGCATTTCGTCGAACTATAAAATATTTATTATCTATTGATAAATGTATTGGTTTTAAATGAATTCCCAGGGCGAAGTGATAACAAGTTCAAGAGAATGTCTCCTTTCCACCATTACTACGAAATTCGTTCTCAGATCTTCACCGATTTAAAAAAAAAGAACGATAGAAATTCCCTTTACCGAAAACTGACTGTAAACTGTAAATGCTATTTGTTTTAAAGGACGAGAATTGCAGAGAAGTTGAATGAAACAAACCCAAATTTATTGTTTTTAACTGTATAATCTGATTTGATTTAAGCCTGTAATAGCTCATTTACGAATGAGCTTCGAAATTGATTTGAGTCACTTTCATCATTTGAATGTATGTGAGTTAAACACACTTTTTCGACATTTTAACTGTGTTGAACGAAGATCCCACCTGATTCTGAACAAAACGTACCAAAGATAGAATACGACTTTTAATATGTGTATGTGATTCGCGTTGCAACCGTTTAGCCGGTTATAGCCGAATCGACGATAGTGCGCCACTTCTCTCTCTCCTTCGCAGTTCGGCGCCAGTTGGAGATCCCAAGTGTAACCAGGTCGCTCTCCACCTGGTCCCTCCAACGGAGCGGAGGCCTTCCCCTTCCTCGGCTTCCTCCGGCGGGTACTGCATCGAACACTTTCAGGGCTGGAGTGTTTTCGTCCATTCGGACAACATGACCTAGGCAGCGTAGCCGCTGTCTTTTTATTCGCTGAACTATGTCAATGTCGTCGTATAACTCGTACAGCTCATCGTTCCATCGTCTGCGGTATTCGCTGTTGCCAATGTTCTGAGGACCGTAAATCTTGCGCAAAATTTTCCCCTCGAAAACTCCTAGTGCCGTCTCATCGGATGTTGACATCGTCAATGCAGGACGGGAATGATAAGCGACTTGTAGAGTTTGATTTTGGTTCGTCGAGAGAGGACTTTACTGACAAAGTAGCACCTGTTGGCAAGAGTGATTCTGCGCTGGATTTCGAGGTTGACATTATTCGTGTTGTTGATGCTGGTTTCCGGATATACGAAACTATCTACTACTTCAAAGTTATGGCTGTCAACAGTGACGTGGGAGCCAAGACGCGAGTGCGCTGACTGTTTGCTTGATGACAGGAGATATTTCGTCTTGTCCTCATTCACCTCCAGACCAATTCGCTTCGCTTCCTTATCCAGACGGGAAAAACAGAACTAACGGCGCGGTTGTTGCTTCCGATGATATCAATATCATCGGCGTACGCCAGGAGCTGTACACTCTTGTAGACTTTTTATATAGAAACAGAAAAACCAAAGGAAAACAAACCACTATATTTCGAGGTTCGAACTTTTGCTCTCATCGTCAAATCAAGCACAAAATTAACAAACTAATATCTGTTAATGTCATGACTCGAATGATAGCTGACCTCGTCTTCAAATGACGGTAATTATTGAAGTATATTATTTTTCTAAAGGAATTGCTAAAGTAAGGAAGCTAAGCCAATGGTTCTGGAGAATAACAACAACAAATACACATGGACAATACATCCAATGAAAATCTGTAGAGGTTATAAGGATTATCATATGAAATGGAACATGGACCCGCATAAACACACTCGGAGACGTGTTTATAATACGGTAGTGTCTGGTGATAGCGTTTAACGTGGTCTCTCCTAATTTGGAAAGACCGAATACCGCTGAACATAGTTTCACTTAGCCTACCAACTACTACTACCAAACCAGCCTACGAAACAAAATAAGCGTTCAAAAGTCCTAGTTGATAAATAAAAGTTGCTGATTGAAAAGTCATTTTCTTTGTTCCATCCTCGTAATTGTTTCACACGTGGACACATGCCAGGTTAATGCTTGACTATTTTAATTCTGGATGTTTTAACATTTCTTAAACTGTACAAATATATATATTATTTTTAAAACGCTTGTTTTTTAGACGTGTGTTTAATAAGGCAATGCTTTTTTCGAAGTTGCTCTTTTTATTAACTATAATTATATGTGCATTTGATTTATAATCAGTTTGGTTTGCAATTTCATATTGAACAGACTTCCTCCGGAATAACGTTTATTGCTGTCATACGCCTCCAATTGCTGCAAAAAGTGGTTGAAAATTGGGCTCCTCGGCGGGAAGTTATACAAGGCTGTCACGGCGGTCACTTGGAATTCGTTTTTAATGCATAATGACAAAGTCTTTTCTTTATCAAAAAGTCTAAATTCTTGGCTATAATAATAAAAATAAATGATATGCGTTTTATTTCGTATTGAAAACGACATGTCTAAAAAACACCTTTTACGTAATTCACTCTTCTCATTTCTTTTCTAGAAGTTGTGCCATATGGATCAAGGAGTTAAAGGGGATTTGCCAGATTTTATGTCAACTGCAGTTCATGAAGTTTTTATGGGTGTTAATAAGTATCCGATTAACAGTTACATTACATTAATTTAAAATTCAAGTAGAAATGCATAGAATAGATACTAAGAAACGTTCATATGTCTAAATATTTAATTGCGCATTTTTTCCATATTCCATAATCTAATCAGACAAATTTTCAGTGCCGCCATTATTATTTTTGCACACTCCTCCCACCGCCGTCGTCCGCTAACCTATCGTACGTACGATGACAAGAACAATGTGAAGGAATTCAACTAATACTATGCACACAGCATCATCACATATAAGAAATATTACACACACACACGCAAGCAAACGCACATTAATTTTATTACAAATACGAATACAATTCGTCGAATTCTCCTCAAACAACTGTTAGAAAAAGAACAACAAAACGCGAGAGATACTCACCAACACGCTCACATCACGGAGAGCCACTCACAAATACACTATCAACAAAGGGGAGAAATTATCATGCACAAATACACACACACAAAGTGTATAACGGTTGCCACATGCTCGCAAATATCCCACCCAAAATAAAGACTGAGCGACCAGTAATGCAAATAAAATGTTTTAAACTCCTTCCAAAGAGTTCAGAAATTGTCTATTATAATGGGTGTTTGAGTTAACTTTTATGTCTTCACCCGACACCTCTACTGATTGGACGTAGAGTGCAACATTTTCGTTCGTTCAAAAAAAGCACCAAAGTGGCAACTGTTGGACACTCACATATTATGTACATATACATTGGCACGTAAAGTGCGCCTCCGCTCCGCTGTGAGCAACTATCTCACTAACACAAAAAACGCAAGATCGTGAGAAAAGCACACAGGCACAACGAAATTCCTCAGATACACGAGTGGGCATGAGCATGAAGCACGTACATATGTGCCTCCAACAACAATGCAGGGCGTTATCTACGACAATCATCGATACTCTGGCATCTCTGACTGGGCCTAGTTGTGGATCTCACCAATCCACATTCCATGCCAAGCTCACACAGCAATCATTTCATTCACAACTTGGCCGCGTCGCTTGTCGCTTGACGCTTATTGACACAACACGAGCGTGCTTAACGAGTACTCAACCATTAACACCAACACCAGTATTGATGATATTCATTACGCAGTGGTTTCTTCGAAATTTCACTGCAATTTTTAATAATACCCGTTACAAAACGGAGCAATGGGGACAGAGAGTGCATCTCAGCCCAGAAATTTGGGGAGGTAATGCCAAGTAAATTCCGTACTTTCTGCTCATTTCGCTGATTTCCTCCAAAATTAAAAAATCACACTGAAATTCTCTTTGCAAACGATTTCATACATACATACATATATGTATTTATATTTATCAAAAGATCGCATATAAGCAAATATGAGAATTGATCAACGCCCGCTCACCCTCGTCGCAAGCGCTTCCACTAAAGTTCGCTCACTCAAATATTCATAATTCTTATGTCTGTGTGTGTATGTGTGGGAATTTCAAACTCATTTTTGCACTTGCCACTGTATGCGTCCACACACATCACCATACCGAACTTGCGGCGAGTGTGCTCGACTGTTATTGGTTCTTTTGAACCGATAGCGAGTGCAAGTGAGCACATGAACCAGTAGGAAAAGCTTTCAATAAAAGCGTTTAGCATTTTTGGACTCTGTACTTTTGACAATATATCGCAAAGTCCTCGTTTGGCAGCAACAATATTAATATACCTGGAATAATGTGCAAAAAATAGGTATTTCAAGTATAAGCTTAGATCTATCGAAATAAACATTCGAAACATTAAGAAAATTTATATGAAATTTATATTTCTTTAACTAGACTAACAGAAAGTGGTTAACGATCAGTTGCTATTAATTGCTCTCATTAACTGTCGACTGCGTCTAGATCGTGGCAGCGCTGACTGTGCACTACTTATATGGGCCAAATATGATTACCTAGACCGTGAATTAATTAGAAGAATAAATGTTCTAACTATCCAACGCCAAGTTGTTATTAAAGCGCTGATCCCACCTTATATCGAAAACTAAATCCTTCTCTTAACGGAGAACTCACTAACAACTACTATCCAAATTCGTTGTTCGTAGTACCAATCGTTAAAGACCTCTATAGCCAACCGCCACCGTAGAAAATACTTTGTTCCGAACAATTATAGAAAAAATATCTTCAATATTTACTATAGGTAGACTCGTACATGTTGTTGTTGGTTTAATTGTCGGCTGGACATTGTCACGGGGCAAAGTCAGTTCGAGGAAGTCATTGGCTCTTATGGAATTTCATTATGTGAACCTTCTAGTTGGATGCAAAATCTTCGGCTATGCTTTCGCAGTTTTGTTTTCTTATTGCTTTATTCGCTATTTATCTGTTTTGAACTTGTTTGACGCATTTTCACTACGTTGTACGTATGTATGTACGTACGTTTAAACGTAAGGACACGTTGAAGGCAGACGGCATTAGTTGGTGGCGGCCAACAGAAGCTCGTGGTTATGTGCGTTACCTTGCACTGTTGCCAGCCACTCTTCTGCCAACAGCACAAGAGGTATTTGACGATACAACAACAATAACAAACAGTGTACATATGTATGTTCATCGGCGCAGGTAAATATTTATTTGTAGTGTTGTTAAAAGCCAGCGCTGCCGATAAAGTGGCAACTTTCGCAGAGCATGCCTACACACACACGAACACATCTACACCAGACATACTCGTATGGTATGGTTGTTGCAGCGGCACAGAAGCCGACAGCAAGTGGAATGCCCGCCACTGACCATAGACTCGCAGAGCCCAGCGCGGCGATGGGTCGCACCGCGAAATCCGCGTTCGTGCCGCCTCTGAGACACGCTTAGTGATGTTTTTCGGATTGCGAATATTTTATACCTGATCTTCCTTATTAGTTCATGCATTCTTTGACTCTTGGCTGGGCCTGCAGGCCGCGGGCTGCTTTTAATTTCTGAATGCTTCGCAGATTCTATTTGAATTTATTTTTATTGGACACAATTTCCTGGAAGCATACTTTGAGCATTTCGTTCATCTTGTTGTCCCTTTGCATTAATGTTTTCAACGGTAGTTAATGAAGCAAGCCGGCCAGTGAGATGGCCGGCCAGCTCAGGTTTGTAAATTTATGTGTGTAGTTAACGGGGAAATATGTGCTTACGGGAGTATGTCGTTATGTGCACGAGGCTGGATCATCAAGTTAGACAAGCGAATGCGATGATCAGCTTGCTATCTGAAGGAATCTGTGTATATGCGTTCTAGAAAAGTATAATATTAAAGAACCATATTTACTCTAGCATTGTGGACATGGGGATAGTAGTTCTGGAACATATATAAATCACTGCCTTTTCAAGTTAAGTAGCACAAATTCTTATAGGAGATCAAATATGCAGTCAGTGTCACAATTAGTACGCTTTTGATTTAACCGCTACTCATAGGAAATTTTTTTTAAACCTTAACGACCTTAAAATAGAGACGTTTCGACGAAAAGTCGACAATGTGAACACTTGCATTTATTTCAGCTTCCATACCGTTAGTAAGTATTACATTCCTCAGGTATTAGTTGGATATCTCATTTTTATTCGAAAACAGGCAGACAACCGCTTTCGTCATGATTTCACCCATTTTCATGATCCGTCATGGAATCTTATATAATATATGGTAGATACTTCCTTCTTTTTCTCTGTAATCCTCTATGCCAGATTTTGTATTCGAAATAATACATATATGGTCCGCGACAAATGCTAATATCCATCTATCGGTACAAGCAATCTCCGTTGGGTGTCAAGAAATACGTGCACCAAGTTTCATTGATTTACTATGTATATATAAACTTACATATATTCGATTTAGAATTTTCGAGTCACAATTAGGCGAAGAAACTGTTCAACTCTGTGCTACATATTGCGAGAGTATAAAAATATATTGAACTATCATCTGGTACAAACGAGTAACTGGTCGGTTACCGTTTTAAAGATCGTATAGGTGCTCATACTGTATACGAGTACGAGTATATGTTTGTATGTATGCGAGTGTATCATCTAAGATTACACATTCCATATCCTGATCTATGCGTATGCCTTGGGCTAAATTATCTGCGACTGTCGCAACAAATTTCATCTGCACTATCCGTGTGTTCTGTTCACAAATAAATAAGTACGAGTATATGTATGTATCTACATACATATGTATATCGGTATGAATGTGTATGCATAAGTATGTGGCGTTATATTTGGCATGTGTAAGCACTAGAATTCTAGGCGTCCCGTCCCGTCGTGGTGCGGTGTGGTTGGAGGTGACGTGATTCGACCGTGCCATACCTCCTTGCGCCCAGACGATATTTAATTTGACGTGATCTACGAAAAACGTCGCTAGCACCGTGCCGCCACAACATTGCGACACCATCTTCATCATTTGTATCGTTATTATTGTGTTTATCTGCGTCGCAGACCAGCGCATCATCACACATTTGCCAGCAATAGTCAGCGTCAGCGAGCAACAGCAACAGCCGAAACTAGAGGCTATGGCACGAGTATTACCAAATCATAGCCGGCCGTTGTCACCGCTGTCACCGCCAGTACCGCCAGCACCGCTACAGACGACTATATGTAGAGTTTCATCGGTGTTCAGAATGTCTACGTGTCTATTTATAATTTGTCTCTAAATCTATTTTCGCTATTTGTTTTCGGTATAGAAGGAAGTGAAATATTTTTGTGATATCTCCGAGTTAAATTTATTTTTGTAAACATTTCATTCCATTTAGTCGTCCCCAGCGGTATGCTTGCTCTTACCGCGCCACTATCTATTTGCCAGGCTATCTTTGCCATGCCGTGGGTTGTCCATCCATCCATCCACTCATCCACTCATCAACAGAAACAGAATATCTCAGATATTCACATGAAAGCTTTATATTGTATATAAATACTATGAGCTACATAAGTGTCTGGGTATTTTCGCCTGTCATTCAACCGTTTATCCGCTCCATAAAAGCATTCTAAGCAAAATTAAAATATTGTTTCTGACTGCGGCATAAAAATCCATTTGCAACACAACTTAGTTTCAGTATATTTGCATCTTGCTCTCTTGGCTTCTGCATTTAAAAAACCGAGTGAAGAATTTCGATTTCGTTCGAAAGACTGGCCTACACTTTAGAACCTTCGCTAATGTGACGTAAATAAATTTGCCGATCTTACAAATACTACATACGATCTTGTTTATTGAAAGAAAATGTGTGCTCTGTACCCGAATTGTGTTGGTACTCGGTCACTGCGTAATTGCAGGATACTGTAAAGTGGACAAGCTTGCAACAGAGGGTACCCTAGCAACATTAACACCGGAATGGAAGCGGGTTGGAAGTCCATGGTCCACTTGCGTACGAGCGCTGGACTTACAGGCATCGCATGGGTTCGGGTTGCCAGCCCTGAACAACAACCAGTACCTGTGCAGTTCCGAGGTCCTTTTGGCCCGCGTTGAAGCCTAAAATCTCCTTCGAACTGCTTTCTTTTAGAAATGTGCTGTATGGAGTAAAACGAGGTGGAACCATTTAAGCATTTTCTCCTCCAATGTCTAGCATTTACCAGACCGTGGTTGATACACCTTGGTGGCACACATTCAGCAAACCTAGCGAATTGGCTAGAATTGACATTAGCCGACTCAAGAATTTTGTAATAGATTCCAAGCGCTTTGTCGAATCGTGAGTGTATTTCTGATCGCTTAAGAGATTCTTAGTATCTCAAAGGATAGCGCTCATAACTGTCCAAGTGAGAGCTTCCTACATGTGTAGAGATCTGCCTAATAATCTAACCTAATCTAACCAGCATTGTCGGCTCTAGATCTTCCTACGGGAATTTAGTGGTTACTCGGCACATGGAGCAGGCCAACTGAGTTTAGAGAGAACCCATTACTTTAATTTGCATATCAACATCGCAATCAATACTCGATTCAACTTGTTAGCCAGCCGAAATTTTGAAGTAAAAATTCTTGAGGAGAGAAAATGCCAGTGTCTGCAGTTGTTGGGAACCGATCTTGCAGCAAGCGACTAGTCTTTGTGCCAGCAAGTTAAATGGTACACACCGCAGCGCCGATGGCATTCCATGCAGCAAACGGCCACGCCGTGTTCATGTGTTAGTGTGGAAATGTCTCGCCCCAAACAGCGTGCGCCTAGATAGTCGTACAAAGTCCAGCACTGCCGCATTCGCAGAGGCAACAGGCCGCGCTCGTCCACCGTTTATGAAGTTTGGAATGCTGTAGTGCAACATTCGTGCACGGGCGGTTGTGTGCTGTGTTGTTGCATGTTTGCAAATGTCTTGGAATGCCAGTCTGTTTGGTTGGTGGAATGTAGGTGAGGCGTTAGAATGTTGCCAATGCCTAGGCTTGTGTCTAATTTCTTCGTATATACATACACATCCACACGTGTGTGTGTGTGTACTCTGAGACGGACAGCCGCAATTGTCCTACAAATGCGAAATTTCCTCGAATTCGAGGCAACAGAGTTCTGGGTGGCCGTATGTGTACGAGCTCTGGTATTCTGGTATTCTATGTGTGCAGGTCAACGTATATCTATGTATGTACATATGTATATGTATGTTTGCGCCTGGTGTGTGGTGTCCACAATTGCCTATATGCATCTACATATGCCTATGAATAAATGCAGTTAACAGTAAAAGGTGCTAAGTGGCAACGGAAGTGCTTAAGTGGTTATTGGATGTGTAACTTAAGCTGTGCAGTTGAATGACTGCAAAGGAAACGTTGACGTCTGCTTCCCCGCAGATCTACAGTAATGTATGCATGTATTGCATAGTTGTTAATATGCGATAATGAATGGAATGACTGCGAAAGTTGAAAATCCTCTGACTACAGATTACCTTTACATCGAAGAAAATAAAGAATCAAATAATGACACGATATTATAGATTTGCCAATAAAAGAAGTTATAGAAGTTGAGCAGAAGAATTCAAACCTGGAAGTACGATCTTTTTTAGTGAAACATGTCGAGTATTGTGTAATCTAGCGAACAAAAAATATGGAATTGAAACACAAAAGTATTTTCGAATATAAAAGCTTTTAAATATATTAGCGTTGCTCGATATTGGGGTAGAGAAGTTGGGTTATAAATACATACATACATACATACATATCACACAAACATGAACTATATCCGAAGACATTTTACATTTCCTCACACTTTTATTTATTTCTAACAACAATATCCGGTTTTCCTCAGCAAAGCTTTGCTAAAATAATTTCTATAAATAAAAGCTTTTTACATCAAATGCTAAATGCAGAATTCAGTGGGCTCCCCCACTAAACGTAAGTGCAACACATTGCCCAGAAATGATGGGGGGCATGAGGCAAATGTTGTAAATAACAACAACAACAACATAACCGGCGTGTTGTTGTCATATGATAACGCATTCCTGCATCAAAACAAACGTGGTGAATGCCATCGAAACAACAGCAACGCCAATAATAAAAAATAGCAACAACAACTACAAGTACATATATTTGTTAGCGTATGGAAGTCTTTAAAGAATCCAAAACAAAAATACAACAACATAAACGTCACCGCCGATAGCACACAAAGAGCTAAGGCGCTGGTTTTGTTGCTGCCAACAACAACAACACACATACACTCGAGAGCCTCCCTACACTCAGCGTATCTGCCCCACTCTGCCCCAAATGACCGCACGGTATGTGCATAAGGCACCATTCCCGCGAACCGATCATGTTTCATGCACGTACCCACCACATACATACATACATACAAACACCCAGAAAGCACAAGCAAGGCTGAAGCAGAAGCCGAAGCGGAGGCAGAGGCAGAGGCACACACTCCAAATTATCGGAGTTACTCCACAGAGTGGAGCGGCAACAGGCGAAGAGCGGCAGCAGAGCCGCAGAGGCGCATAGACGGAGACCCCCTCGGATGAATGAATTTATGTTTCTGTTATTTTTATGTTTTTCTTTGGAATTACATTCTGCCTTATTCAGCGATTTCATTTTTCGGTTTGAGTTTTATATTTACTTTAGCATTCCAATGTGGCTGTGCAGCGACGGCAGCAAACAGACCGGCCGACCGACCGACACCACGACCAACAATCTATGTAACATTGCCAGACAAACTTCGAAACAAAAGGACAGATAGCAATGCAAATACTCGCACTTGTACGAGTAGAGGAAGACCGAGGACCGAAGACCGGGAAGAGTGCGGGAAAAGCACCGCTGCAACGGCCAAACACTCGTGGCATAAGCAACTACAATAACAATACACATCCAAAGTCGTGATACATCAGAATGAAAAGTTAGAAAGTTTAAACGAAGCGATCGGAATTAGTAAGTAAGGTGGTAGTCAAAGTCGAAGACGTTCAGTAATCGATTGTAATTATTTAAAGATTCCAGTTACGAGTAGATGTGTGTACATATCGACAGTTAACAGTGGAATGTAGACTTGGTAATCTAGAATTATATCTTTATCTGATATAATATGCAGTATATGACGGAGGTTTAGTCCTTCCTGTTAGTCTTCCCTCCTATATTCAACCAAAAACTTTTACGCAAAAGGTGAAGAAGTTCTGAGAGACTTACAGGTTACGACTGAATGTGTTCCAGCTCCGATTGCAACTTTCAATCTGCTGGTTACAGTTACGACATTTCTTGTAAGGTAAATGCCATTGCTGGAGTTACGTATTCTGCTTCTCCTCAAAATTTTAAGTTCAATCCGAGGTGACTTCACACAACCACTGGGTATTTCTTGCAGAAATAAAATAAACAAACAGACTAATTGGAATTGGGTCAGGATTCCAAGATTCCAAGCTGTAATAACTAGAGAAAGGTGGAGCGATTAATTTGCAACATTCTCATTGCAAAGCTCACCTACTAACTTTATTAAATAATTCTGACCCATCCCCAAAATAAACTCAAACTCATCAAAGAGTTACATTTTTCCTCAAATAATAGCTTGAGCCTCAGTCCCTTGTCACACGCTTTTACAGTTCATGCGTGTCGGTTTGTCCTATAGACAACCATGCTTTATGTCATAACTACCGATATTTAGGTGCGTTTATACCATGGACTGACTATTTCAGCTTTGTAAATCACAATCGCTTTTGTTAGCGCCTTCTTTTTGGTTATGTCTCACTACTCGGCCGCTTTTTTGTATGAGGAATGCACTTGGCTTTGTGTTGATGTTTTCAGAAAGTATTTTCGCATAATCGTGAAACTTTTCGGCATATCAATGTTACTGTCGCGTTTATTACCGCTTGTAGAGGTGAGCGCAACAATATTGTCAATGGCATGCGTTCGTAACGTCGCACAGATATTCCTGGAAACTCGCATTAGGTTGGTTCAACTTTTTTGTTTGATATTTTGAAGTGTTACTTTTTCTGTTGGTAATAAGCCTTTACATGAGAGTGGGGTTTTTAGGTAAGGAATGCTCACTGTCGGAAGCAAACTCTACAAGCCTCAAAGTTTAAGATTTGCACCACCTGACAGAGCAAAGACATGGGGAAGACCAATAAATTCCGTTATTTACCATATTTAAGCTGAAGTGAATTCAACTTTTTAATTGAAAGTCTGCTGACTTCTTGCACAAAAAATCCGGTTCAAACATATGTATTCTTGTCCGTACAATAGAAAATTACACCTTTCTTATTATATAGATCATCACAAATCTGAATATGCTTCACTTTCTCGAAGTAAATATTTCTAAAAATTATTAGAACGACCTTAACAGTGGCATTAATATGGGAGTATAACACATATGAATTCATTACGTGCATGGCAGGCTGCATGGAGAGCGAGTAGTCATCGCACATTCCCTTCCCACGATCATTAATAAAACTGACACGTATTCATATGTGGATTGAGCCATAAGAAATTCCGAAATATTTATTTCTTAGTTGCATACCTGCACATACATACGCACATGCATACATATGTATATGCATAAGTATAGGTAAATATATCCATAAATATACACATAAGTTATGAGTTAATTCATACGAATTATTCGATGACAGACTGATGAAGACTAGCTGCATACACCTGAATTTCGACTGCCACGAGCAGAACTTTGAATAGATTACTATGACAATTTGCAATGTTGTTAATACTTTCGTTGGAACGACAATTTCAATCCCATATTTAACTATATTGCTATTGGGTTCCAACAGCGCATATCTAGAAGCCACAAAGAATATTATTTATGATTAGATCTGTTCATATTCAATTTCATTTACAGTTTATAATGCTTTAAAGTGCGATGCGATTCGGTATGATCGTATCATTCTGCCAAATGAGTTTGATCTGTGAATTCTTAGAGCATATTTTTCGATTTAACCCTTTCTATTTGAAAATCGAGACCTAAGTCGTTTTTCAATAAAATACCACTCGATTTTTATTGAGAAATATAAATATAATACTCACCACCAAAATAAATTTGGTTTAATCTGCTCCTTCTCGTTTCATTTACGTTCTCTGCACTAGCCAAACAAGAGGAATACGTTCTTTGTTTACGTTGTCTGAAATTGATTTCTGAATAAAAACTTAACATACTTTTAGGCTGAACATTGCACTGAACATTTAAGGGGAACACCTAGTGCCTTTTTTTACATGTTCTTTATATAGTTCTCCTATCGATTTTTGATCTGATAAAAAAATCGAATTTTGGCAGGCCAAAAACGACCAAAATTTTGGGTAAAAATCGAATATTTTTTTAAAACGCCGCCATATTGTCAATTTTTGATTTTTTTTATCGTAGGTCATTGTACAGACAATATTATCTAGTTTAACGAGAATTTTTTTTTATTTTAGATTTCATTCACGGAGAAGGCCAGAATCACTGCAGCAGTGAAGGACCTTTTTTTCGCGCCGTTGGAGATCGACTATAACTTAAAAAAATATTTAATTTTTTCCTCAAAAATTTCACTGTATATTCTTGAAACATGTATAAATATATTCTTAAAACATTGAAATAATTGATAAAGTATTTTTTTTAATAAAAATTCCCAAAAATCACCTTTTTTTTAGGCCATCACATTAGGTGTGCCCCTTAAAAATTAATTTAGCCAACATGATAAACAGAAAATAAATATGAATCTTAATTACGGCACAGAAAATATACATGCCACAAAAACAATATTAAATATTAAACAAATCGCAAACTTTTATGAATACAATAGATTTAAATCAGAGCGCGTGTACGTGACTACATAGCGAGCGAAACATACGCCGCGTGTCCATATGAATGTACAAGATTCATATGTATCATATAAGAAAATATTGTACATGCTCTTTATTATTAATTGATTGGTATAGGATTTATTATTTGCATACAATATAAAAACTTTTTTCATTAAAAAATGGTAAGAATGACCAAAAGTTAAACTTTTTATTTCATTTCATTTTTTGTTATAATATTTATTTTATTTTATCTTGTACGAGCTTGTTCACGTTTAGAAACACAGTTATAAGTAATCGAGTTTTTAACATTTTGTGCAAACTATTTTCATACCAAAGCGTTTGTTAAGAAAGCAGTTATGGATCTAATCTCCCTCGAAGTTAGCAAGTTCGGGACCTGTTAAATATACTACTGAGACAATTGAGAAACCCACACAGGCACACAATTTTCTAAAAAAAATCGCTTCATTGTGTAAGTTTGACGACCACTGACTTAAATGCAATCGTTAAGTACAGATGTCTCTACTTTATTTCACTCGTAAATGTAAAGGTTGGGCATTTTATGTTGATCAGTAGAAAAATAAATAATATAAAATAAAAACAACACAAATTTAAAAGTTATTTCAACAGGAGAACATCTGTATAATCGACTAAAATTCGTAAATTATAACATTTAAATCTTTAAATGTAAATTTATATATAAATTTATATAACGGGTGATTTTTTTGAGGTTAGGATTTTCATGCATTAGTATTTGAGGATAGAATGTATATACATTCATACATACATACATGCATACATATATAAAAACATATACTACACAAGTTTACTAAAGTTATATGTGTACAAATGGATCAATTTTAAATAAAAACAAGACAAATTTAAAAGTTATTTCAACAGGAACAACATCTGTATAATCGACTAAAATTAGTAAATTCTAAAATTTAAATCTTGAAATGTAAATTTATATATAATTTATATATACAGTGGAACTTCTCTAACTCGAATCACCATAATCCATAAAAAAACTTCGAGTTAGAGAGACTTTCGAGTTACAGAATGTAATTTGTATGAATTTTGACTTCTATTGCCAATTCAATAGTTCGAATATATGGAGAACCGATGAGATTTTGCAAATTTTATGCGTTTTTTTTTTTAAAAAAGTTATCAAGCTCTTAAAAAATCACCCTTTATATGTATGTGTACCCGCAGCATGCTAATGTTTGTGGTCACACTGAAACAACAGTTGCATTATTGAAGTGATAACGAGTCAAAGGTCAGCGCGACTATAAAAATTTCGGCTACAACAACAAATATTCATTATTCTGTACTTAAAGGAAGTCCCTTAAAATCATAGAAAGACGGATTTTTTAAAATATTAGACAAAAACTAAACCGTTTGTTATTTTTGTTATGCCTTTAGGATTATTTTAAAAAATTTCGAGTTTCAGGATTTAAAAATGTTTATATACAATGACTACATAGTACTTATAGTTTTCGATATATATAGAACAATAATAAAGTATAAACATAATACAAACAACAAATATACATACATACATATGTACATGACTTAACTTTTCTAAACATATCAACACTTCATAAATAATCATGTGCATATGTAAATATGTATGTGAATAGATAACCAATCATCCACGGGCTAATCGCCAGAAGAGCAAATCAACATTTGTTTTCATTGATAAGACATCCAAATCCAAAGCAAAACGCCGATGTGATTTGCTGCAGAGCAAGCGAACACCAGCCACATAAACAGTTGTAGGGAGAGTCTCGATCGAATAGCATCGCATACCATAACATAGAATAAGTATTGCCGGCGTACGTGATACTAATAATAAGTAGAAATAATAAATTAATATATGTACATAAGTACTTCTGGAGACTTTGCCTTCGAACGATAACTATGTCAAGTGCTTTGGGTCGTATACGTCTAATAACATTCGACGTCACCAATACGTTACTGCAGTTTCGTGGTAGTCCTGGAAAACAATATGGAGAGATAGGAGCACTTTTCGGTGTACTCTGTGATAATGCTGAACTCGCACAAAATTTTAAGGCTAATTGGTAAACTAAGAGCAAATTGTTCAAGCATGATTTTTAATACAATTTTTTATTTTATACATACATACATATATATATATATGTAGGTACACGATGAATAGGAAATATCCAAATTTCGGACGTAATTCTCGCATTAACTGGCAGCAATGGTGGCATCAGCTAATCGGCAGTAAGTTAGAGAAATAATTTTGAATAGGTGCACGTTTGATTCAAATAATTATTTCAAACATTTTCAGGTACGTTTTCGGACAGCGGTTCATTGATACCCGAAGAAAAATTAAGTAGCTTAGCAAATCATCTGATCGAACTTTACAAAACAAGTCTTTGTTGGCAGCATTGCAATGGCAGTGTAGATTTACTAAATTATTTACGTTTGCAACAACAACTCGCTACAAACCATAATGATAATGATGTTGGTGATAACCACCGCTGTCACAAGTCACAAATAGCTTTAGGCGTCATATCAAACTTTGATCCTCGCTTAGACACGCTATTGCGTAATCTGAAAATTAAGCATTATTTTGACTTTACAATTAATTCGTATGATAGCAACGTTGAAAAGCCAAGTCCTGAAATATTCGATTTAGCCATGAAGTTGTCCGATTTGGATCACTTAAAGCCAGAGGAATGCTTACATATCGGCGACGGACCTACTACAGATTACTTAGCTGCCAAAAATGTTGGTTGGAATGCTGTGCTGATACACGAGAAAAGTGTGAACTACCTCATTAAAAGATATGGCGATAAAATAGAGGATCATTTTGTTTTCCAAAGTTTATACGATTTTCATAAAAAGTTTTCAAATAATTTTATAAATTGGTAACTATTTTGATACTATAAAGAATTATATACACTACTACCATATATTAAAAAAATCAACGAATTCATACGTATATTGGGGGGTATCAGTGATCACCAAGTGTTCGATGTGTGTCACCCAGCGAAATAGAATGTTTTTCAAAAAGTTCGACAAGTGGGTCCTGTGGTTTATGCGTTTCTTTGTCATACTCAATTCCAATAGCCCATAGCGATTCCAAATCGTATTGTTCACGAGCTTCTGGAGAGAAGACATGCAGCGCAATGTTACCTTTAATAATTAAAGTAAACATTTTATACTTTTTTATTAATTATTTAAAGAATTATATAAATGTATATCTACCCAAATCCAATGCCATCCATTGTCGACTATTTTCACCTTCTATCTTTGGTAAAATCTCTCCTTTTGTTCGCTTTACTTTGTAAATATGTCTCACAAATTCCGCAATCGCCAGCATGTGTCTATAGCTCCGACCGCTACATACTACCATATAATCCACATATTTTAAATCTTTAGGAACAGAACATACAAAAACATCTTCCGCATTTTCCTTTCGTAATACATCAACCAAATCTTCTACATCGTACACACCATGTTTTCCATCTGTAAGCTTCTCATTTAATATCGCCAATCAATCAATATTCAAGCAATAAGATATAATTACGTTTTAAGTTCAATCCCAAGTATTCGTCGCGTTCGGCAACTTTTGGCTCCTGCTCATTTTGATATCGATAACGCTCCTCTTCAACGTCAAAAATTTCATTCGCATCCTTATCTTCGAATATTTGATATTTACGACTGACGGTACCTGCTACTGTATGTTGAAACTAAATATATAGTTAATAAACTGTAATAATATTTATAATAAAATTATTTTACCATTGGCTCAGAATTTGTATCCGCTGAGGAAGTCACTTTATCCTTTTCACTGCCATGGACTTTGTCTTTCTTTGGATCTGTGTCTGTAAATACAGGATGAAGCGAACGTAACAATGGAATACTTAATCGATTATCACGAAGCACACGAAATATACTAGATTTTATCATATTTATTTAATTTATGTTAATATGAGCCGTGTGTTTTTTTATGAAGAACAGCTGACGGTGAACAGCTGTAATCGTTGAGAAGCGACATCTACTGTCAAGGTGAAAAAGTTAATTATGCTGCCAGCCTGCTGTGAAATAAATAAATATTGCACAATCTAAAGCACACAAACTTCAATAGAACTTAAAATAAATCTGACAATAAAAATATATTTTCGTTAACTCGTTACGGATAGAAATATCACATCCATTTCACAAACATCAACAAATTGTATATGTGAATTCTATTCCCATTAATAACTAATTATAAAAATATACGTTTGGTTTTATCACGATTTATTTTCAAAATATTCTCTTATAAACAAATAACTACTCAATTATAAAATACATACAATAAAATCACTTATATCGAAAAATTGCATGGATTTTATATAGATCTCTCCTCCATAACTTACAATTTACGCACTAAAAAATTGCAAAAATATACATGCATTTTGTGTTCAATATTGCAACTTTCAGTACATTGTCATCTAATACAAATTGTTACTTGTGTACTCACAAATTTGAGCAAATTTATTGCACTTGCTTGTGAAACTTTATCATATATAAATTACAAATTCTCTATTACTCTCTTATATCTAAATATTTTATTGGGATATCTTTAAAAAGATATATCCAGTGCTATTCATCGCATTTAAAACGATTTTCTTTGTTTCTTTATAGTCCATAATTATTTAGAATGCAGGCAGGAAATAGTATAACAAATATCTTGCAGACATTGATGTCTAGCTTTCCCATATTTCATCACGTTGTTTTGCTGCCAACATCTTACGTTCTATAATATTACAGAAGAAAAAACATTGTACTTTTATTTCACTTTCAGTTATAAGCAAAAATAAATGCAAAGTTTACCTTTGGCCTCACGTAATACACGTTTTTCATTCTCTCTTTCTGCGGCAGCTGTTTTCAGACGTACACCCAAAGCACCGGTTACAAGACGACGTGCCAGAGCCGCACAAGTCTCGGGCCTTTGACGATATGGTTGCAGGGATGCAGCACATTTCTTAGCCTTTAAGCGAGATTCTATTGTAGCTTCCGCTAATGGTTTCAGTACTACGAATGGATGGCCCATGGTCAAAACTTCAGCAGCTATTTAAAACAAATACATTCATAAATATCTGTAAAATCCTCTGCTTTCCGTGCTTTCCGGGATTGACCCAATAAACTCACCTATTCGGGAACTACTGAACACAGCCAAGGCATGAGTATCATCCACCCATTTAATATCGAAACCAGATTCCTTGTATTGTGAAAAAACCATAAGTAGGTCATGATTTTTAAATTCAACAGGGAAGTTTGATACTTCAAGTACGTGTGGAAATTCTTCATCGTTGAGTATAGACTGCTTTGTAAGATATGCCTGCATATAAAATAAAAAGTATTAATTAATAAAATGTATAAATTGGTGTGTGCGTAGACAAATATTTACACTATAATCCATTTTAGGTAACTCGATCTTCACTTTGCCCACCGAAGCTGTGAGTTCTTGCATGATTTTCGGATCTAAACATTCTCCGCTATCATCGAACATAGTTTCCCAGTCGTCTTCTTCCTCCTCTTCAGTAGTACTGTCTATCCCAGATCGGTTTGTTGGTGAAATGATATTATTTGAACTCCTTTGATTAGATTCCTTGTCATTTTCGATTTTCTCGGGAATTTCGAGTACATCTGAGACGAATGTTTGCTTAATGATCCGTCGATTACTACGATTTATTTCCTGCAAATAATAAATCATATAAATTATATAAAATACACAAATTGGCTAAAAATCTATATTTTCTGAACTTATTGCTCCTCTTCACTTTGCTTGGCGTTATGTCTATTATGTATTTACACCTGTTCAATCATAAAAAATCTTACGATGTCAAAGAATTTCACTTCACATTATTTTTTATGCACATTTCAATAAATTTGCCAGTTACTTGTGCGAAATTAAACTGCTATACATAATACAAATTACATTAGTTAGTTAGTAAACCTGCAATTAGACACTAGTATTCAATTTATGATTTACTTTGCGCAAATAAACCGATTAATGTAACTAATTGTTCATTTTACACTGCACTCTTAATCACTGAACTTATATACAAACACTGTATATATATATAGAAATGCTACACAACAATATGGCACTTCAATTTACCTTCGATGCTCGCTGGAACTCTTGTGCTTCCACATCACATTTAGTTGTGCTCCTTGTGCCGTTTTCTGTTGATGCAACATCTTCGATACGTAAATTCTGCACTTTGCTTGTATTTTCTGTATTACTTTGCTTCACTTTGTTTCGTCTGCTTGAATTCGAATTCATTTCGTTGTTAATAAAGGTCTCCGCTTTAGTTTGAAGTTCTTCTGCTGATTGTTGTTCGAGTAACAAGATATTTTGTAAATTATCACTATTCAAATGCAGTTGTTTTTGTTGACTTATCAAAGCAGCTTGATTATCTCGCGTATCGCTGCTATATGCTATTGAATCATGTCCGTTCCGTACTATTTTTGCTTCGGTTCTCTCCAATGATAATTTTGATATTTTCGCCTCTTGCGACTCAGCGAGCGGAGTCGATTTTTTAGAACGTTCTCTGCGTTCACGATTGTTCACCGTAGATGATTTCGTCTTCTTTCCGGCGCAAGCAACTGCTATACCTGCACTTTTGTCTCCTGATATATCGTCTGGCTTGGTCGACGCTGTAGTGTATACTGACGGAGTAATTGCCAATCGCTGCTGATTACTGCCGCCGCAGCTATTGTTGCTGTTATTATTACAAACTGTCGTTGGTGGCGTCGGAGCTAACGAAGCAGCCGATGGTGTGATAGCATTTGTTTTACTATGTTGTTGTTGTAACACTGTAACTTCGACAGCTGTAGCTGCTGGCGTCGTTGGCGGGGTAGTTTGACTGCGTCGTGCCCTTGGAATATACACCGCTCTATCTGGTCGACGTTCACGTCTCACAGCTGACGATTGCCTACCAAACAAAGTACATACATATGAAGTAAAGTAAATACGTATAAATGGTTTATTGTTGTAATAAAGCAAAAAACCCAAAAACGCAATGAGCAAAATCATACACACTCATCATGAAATATCTGCATATGTATATTTATATCTACATATGTTTATAATACATCCAGCCGCTGGATGTTTATACTTGTAGTTGAAATTCAATCAACATTTATTCATATATAAGTATGTATGTAAGTATATGTGTATGTATGTTTGCGTGTTTCGGGGTAAGTAGGTGAATGGATGTGCGGCAGACAGGTGAACGAATCACTTGAACATAAATGCAGCTACCTATACATACACACGAAACTAAGAAAGAGAGGAGCAAAACAAAATGGCATGTAAGTCACAAAAGAACTCCGTAAAATGCAACAAAACTAGTTAAACACGTTGGATTGCGATGAGGTAACTTCTTGCTACTCATAGCGCAGCTAGCGGCTAGACCTGTACTGGAGCGTAGTTTTGCTCACATACGCTTGGGATTTCAGTTGTACGATAGTAACAAATATTGAGTTATTGTAATAATATTGAGTAATTGTTGCAAAACGCGTGTTAAAAGTATTCAGCAAAATTGTGTTTGCAATATTTTCAGTCATATTACCGTTATTAAAATAATGATTATTAAGGCAAATATTTGAAGTATCTTCAAATTTAATTGGGTGGGCGAATTAGTGAGTTTCTGGAAAATTTGAAGAACCATTTAAATATAAGAATGAGGTATAAACAAGCTTTAGCATATGTCAGCAGAGGAAATCATATTCCTTAACATAAATTGTAGTTACAAGTTGAATTGAGTTTAGTTCAGTTTCATAATTTTCTATACAATGTGAATGCTATTTCCCCAGTTTTTCAGATAATTTGCGAAATTTAGACATCATCAAGAAACTCCCACAATTTCTGGAGCGCCTCGATTGCAATCCCTTTGCACTGTATACATTTATATATACAAATATTGAATATAATAATCATGAACAAACGAAATAGATATGCCGAAATTATTGTGCATTCTCTCTTCCCTGCCTTTGTTGAAACTCTTTGTACACATATTAATTTGCATATATTACACACAAAACTCGTTGAGGAATTTCAGCAATATGGTTGTGCGTGTGTGCTGGTGTGATTCGCGAGTATGCTTTGTATGTCTGTTACTACGTTCGTTTACCTTTGCTGAGCAGAGCTCGTACTGACGGCGGCGATAGTCGCTGGCGCTGTTGGCATACCCCCGCCACTTGTTGGCGGCTCTAATACGATTACCGATGTACTAGGTGTCGTTGTCGTTGTTGTGCCATGGCCCTCGTTTACGCATCTCGAGGTCATTGTATTATTATCGAAACAGTTGTTCTCATTTGCATGTGTCGGAGAATTATTGCATGATATTGAGGTAGATAACAGAGTTGATTTGTCAGCCACGGTTGTTGTAAAAGGACGTTCTGCCGCCGCTGCAGTGAGTGTATAAGTTGTGGTTATAGCATCAACCGAAGCGCCACTTTGATTATAATTTCTTAAGGCTGGCGGTCGATAGAGATCTAATGAGTTCGTTTTAATTACTGTAAGAGAGATGAATCACATATTTAGAAAATAGCTCTTCGATATTTTACAAATATAATTAAAGTAATATTGCCAGTGTTTTAGAAATGATAACAACAAAAAAACAAAACTAAATTTGAATTAGTTGTATACAGTAATATCCAGAAAATATGTTGAAATGTATCAAGAAATATGCATATTGCGTATGATGGAACGTTTAAAGTAGTAATTATAAAAATAAAACATTTTACGCATGGATAAACTGTTTTTAACCACAGCATACATAAATATAAATATAAATAACGCAAAATTAATCAATTGGTTTTATGTGCACATACGAATTTATGTCTATGCATGTATGCATCCATTTAATGTATTAATGTGGAAATACTTGTTGAATACAAATTAAATGTTGACCCAAATTTCAAAGTTTTGTTGCTCTTTCTTATTTTGTTTTTGTCTTTTAATTTGTACAGCCAGAGAGAGTGCGCTCACTCTCCTGAAGTGGCCTTGAAGCGAGCGCAATTAAAAATTGTTGATATTATTTATGTTTACAATTAAAAAGAGTTTATTAAATGACTTACAAGAATACAAACCGGCTATATGGTTTGTAAATACAAAAAATTAAAAAAAATTCTCATCTCAAAATAATACATATAAAATTATATTAAATTTTTAACTCATTTATTTTGATATTTCATCCACTCAATTAGTGAATAAATTATATTTACTGTTACTCAATATATGTAAATGAATATGAAAGAATCGCCGAAAAGATACAAACACTCGCATCGAAAGAAAAATAAACCAAAACAAAGAAACTAAAAGTCAAATATGAGACTTATGTTGAGCGCGCGGTGGGAGGTGAGCGGCATTTGAATTGGCTAACTGGTTACTCGACCCTGAGACGCAACTGCGACATCACGTACAAAATTTTGGCCGATACGCAGAAAGCCAGAGCGTAAAAAGGGAGTTAAACAGCTTTAGTAAGAAGTGAAGGTACAAAAGAAAAGACGAAAACTAAATATGAATGGCGACCTTGAATTTGACTATGTAGCGCAAACACTTAAAAAATGCCTCAGCAATGGAGTTCATCATAGGTTGCCGCAAAGCGCTCTGTCCAAATCGCGTATTGCATGTATAAGCGTTTATGTGTAGATATGTATTTATACGTTACACATGTTTATATGAGAGAGTGTGTGTATATACATACATATATATTTAGCCGGCTTTGTTATATTTTTGGATAGGCCATGACTTGACGAATAAAACATTTTGGATTTATACTTATGTAGAAATGTATGGTTGTCATTAGAGGTGTGGAGTGAGAACATAAACATTTAAAAGCGACTTATCTGACATAAGTAAATAATTCCATAAATATGTATTGTACATACATTTCTAATAAATAAATATACATATAATAGACTTACAGCGCGTTTCGCTTCCATTTTTCTCCACACCCATCTTAACAAGCGTGTTTTTGTGCTGTCTAGCAACTGAAGTTATTTCGTTCGTGGTACCGTCAGTTTTTCGCTCACTGCGCCAATTTTTCACTGGTGACTTTTTTCGCCTAAATTGTAAGGAAACAAAATAAAGCATTAATTATCTAGCGTTTCGAACGAACTGAATAAATGTCGCGAAACTTCCCAATTTGTTCTACAGCATTATATGTATATACATATACATATGTATACTTATATACATATGTATACACGTATCGGTTCGAGTGTGAAGTACATACTTACGATTCAAAGTTTGCTGCTGCCGTTGACTCTGTAAATTTATTCGGATCCAATAATTGATTCCGAAAACAGACTACAGTGCGGCGGAATGGCCCCTGCCCCACTGAAAAAGTGAATAGATCGTACTGCTGGCGAAATTGCTCACATGCCTGATGTATAAGAAAACGGCGAAAATTGTTCACAGGTGGAAAAAGTAGAACACTGCAAAATATGTATAAGAACGCATACTTAAATACGGTATAAATATACACTCATGGACAAAATAATAGGTGTTGGCTTAGCTGTTACTGTTTTTTGCCAAATTTTATTAAAACCGTTACTTTGAACACTATAAATTGAAAGGAAGAAATTATTCAGAATAGGGTCTAGAAGCCACAGCAACGATGTAGAGCATCGATTGGTAATAAAATTGAGTAATAAAAGAAAAACGCACAGATTCACTGTCATTATGTTAGGGCGATCGTAAAACTTTATAGGTAATGCTGTAAAGCACAAAATTAAAAAAAAATACCTGGTCGTCCAAGAAAAATAGGCATGATCGATGATCGCCGTATACTTCTCATAGCAAAAAAGGACCCTTTTGTGACTTGACAGCAAGTTGGACTAAAAGTTAGCTCGCGGACAATTTGGCATCCATTAGGGAATACAAGGACTCAAAGTAAAAAAATATAATTCTACGGAAAGTCGATACACAGAAGAGGAAGGTTTTGTCGCTGAACACAAAAATGTATGTGGACCCACTGAAGGTGAAATATTTTATCAAGGGCTAAAGTTAAGATTAATAATTGTGGAAATGATTGTAAATGGACTGTTTGTCGACCAAAAGGCAAAAAAATTTGAATGTACAGACACCACAAAAAAGGGATGGTTCACCTGTCAAAGTGTTGGTCCGTTATTTTGGATAAAAGTCATAATGATCGTCATTGAGTACAGGGATATTTTGCAAAATATTATGCTGTCATATTCTGAAAATTACATGCCCCTGAGATGGTGTTATCAACAAATTAACAACCTGAAACACGGATCGTTGCTAGTATCCGAGTGGTTCATGGATGCAAATGTGACCTGTATGTAATGGCCTATCCGATACTCTGATCTAAACTTGACTGAGAATTTGTGGAGTGGCCCTAAAAGAAGATTGACAGACATTCCATTTGTAAATTATAAGCAAAAGTGTCTGACAGCAAAAATTAATATAATCCATGCCGAATACGATCGGAAAACCGGTGAAAACCATGGAGGATATACTGGTTATTAAAAACCCATCGACCAAACTACATTTTTGTTTTTATTTAGAAAAATATATTTTACACCTATTATTTTGTCCAATGGTATTTCTTCTTTCAGATTCAGAATGAAACATTTTTGATATATCTCGGTTGAATTACGTAAAACATTAATTTAACTAAAACAAAATTGTTTAAAATACAACCACTTTCATTTTTATTAAGTAAAAACTTTGCACACCTATTATTTTGTCCATGAGTGTATATATAATGCATATTTACAGATCATAGTTAGATTAGAAGATGTTTAATTGATATTGTATTTGCTTGCAGTTGCTGTTTTTTATATTTTTTACTATATTCAAATATTTTCTAGCGCTAAAAAGCAGTCATATACATATGTTGTTTATAATTAATGTGGCGTTTTAGATGCTGGAATGTATATTATTATATTGTTGTAGGAAATCAGTACTAAAGGAAAATTGCAAAAACTGGTCAACAACACAACGGCCAAAGTAAGGCAAATCCCCCCTCACCCTATTTTAATGTTTTTCTTTATTGTAGTTAAGCGTCAATGTGCGAAACGCTTTATTCACAACAATGAAGAAGCGTACAAACCAGAAAAAGCAAAAAGTGAAGAGAAAAGAGAAATATCAGAAAATAAATATGTATGAGAATATTATGCAATAAAATAAACGCAGTAGTTTACGTTGATACTATAGTGATGAGTAAAAGTGGTGAGAGGGATGGTATGTAATCGAATATGTGATTTACAAATTCGATTCCAAAGGATGTAAACTTACTCAAAATAGAACATTTTATTAAAATTAATAAAATATCAAGAGTTTACAAATAAATCATTGGATACCTTCATTAATTTCATAAATATACATATGATCAAACGCAAACATTTACGTTTTAACTGGAGACCGTTACAGCATTAGAATAACATTTTTGCTGCAAAATTAGTGCCAAACTTATTAACAGTGTGGATCTTTATCATTTCATTTTTTGCAAATGAACTACGATGATATATTTATATTGCATATGTTTTTGCTACAGAAGAAGCTAAAGGCGTTATAAAGGAAAGGAAGTATTAAGCTCAGTATATATGTACTGTGGTATTAAGTTTAGAAAATTTTCAAATTGTTAGACAAACGTGTGCATAAGATAATGAAGTAACACTGGACTTTTGTACCGAAAGTGTATGCTGCAATTATTTTAATATGAAAGTATTTACTTTTAACTTGATACTAGATTCACATCCAGCCTTCCGTATTGCGATGCCCTCGCATATGTACATACATACTCGTACATAACTGTGTTACTAAAACTTGTTTATGTATAACGCGTAACGAATTCCATTAGGAAAATATCACATCCAATGAAAAGCCACTCACCGCCTCATTCAACCACAAGTAGGACAACAATGTGAAGAAAAATGCGAGATGATGAAAAACCAGTAACCATCATTTGGAGAGCAACGCGATTTTCTAAGGTATTTACTAAGAAAGGTATGTATATTTTACATATGTACTTTTCTCTGAAATATACATTGAAAACAAAATTAATATAAATACATACTTAGGCATTCACGCTCTAAAGGGATCTTTGGATATTAAATCAGAGAACAGATGAATATGTAGTATTTTATATTCATAATCTAGCCGTTTAATGTTGTTTCAACAATAACTTTTTGCATATGTACATTTGGTATTTCATGATACACAAACGTGAAAAAAATTTAAAAATTGTTAATATTTCTAAAGAATCCAAATGTTAATTATATGAACTTTTATATTTTTTAACTTTTGAACGCCTTGGTTTTTCAGCTTTCAAGCCATACATAGTATATGCTATACACATTGCCAAACGTTCTACTCACCTAGAACTATGCCTTTGGTTTATAAAGTGCTCAATGTCACCGCTGACATTGTAGATAAATTCCTCATCGTCAATGCTTAAGTTTGTGATATTCGTTAGTTTCACCTTTCTTTCCAGCTTGTCCAGCTTTACAGATATTGCTAGGCACTCTGCCAGCAAAAATTCTATAATAATATAATATAGCAATGGCAGTACAAGTGCAAATCGTCTTCACCTTCAGTTACGCAGCATGCGACCGAAATTGTTGGGAAGCGCGTAATTTTATAAAACTACAGGCAGACTGATTGTTCAAATATCTTTTATTCTATATTTCTGCCTTTCAATTTGATCATCACAAACTTTAAAAATTATAGTCACTTCAGTTTTTTTCCATAATAAATATAAATTCTAAGCTTTAAAAAACCACGAGAGTCCAATAAGAATATTTTACACATTCTATTATTCCTTTTCGGAGGCAAAACCAGTGTTGCTTAGCGTACTATTAATGTCTCTTAATGAACTAAAACAAATGATTTAATTATCGCAATATTTATATTTAATTATCGAAAACTGGGAAGATTAAAACAAATCAAGCAATTTGTATATTGTTTAATTTAAATTGCTGAACTGATTATTTGAATCAATTTGATATATCTTTAGGTTTGTGGTGTATGCTTCTTATTTGAGAATTCAGTTGGCATCAATAGGGGATGAACTTGATAAAACTTTAGAAATATTTTGTAAATCTTTAATGTTTATATGCCAAAAATTTACTATTTATCAAACATTTATATTTGCAAAATTGAATAACCCGAAAGCAATTTTAAGTTAATTTATTTAAACTCAATAAAATATGAATTGTTATGAACGAGGCCACTCTAGATGTTGATCAGATGCTACATCGATTATAAAATAATCGATAATTCATTCGTGCACTTCCGACAATTTTTCACTACTTGTGCGGAGATTTTTCCTGAAATATTTAAGTGAAAATTGCTGGTAATTGACATAAAATTATAAATATTTCAAAGATATTTTATTTCTTAAATATATTTTTATTCTTTAATTGTTTGGTTTGCTTAATTGTAATTGATCTGAGTTTAAAAAATACAATTTTGAAATGCAAAAATGTGCCGATCAACCCCTAGATGTTCTTCGGCAAATGACGCGTCGATTAAATATTTTTCATCTTTCAGAAACGCAATTCTACTCCTTTGGATATAAATATCTACACGAAAGATAGAATCTAAACATTTACTATAATTGATTAGTTCTAAGCAAGAAATTTCTCAAACTGGTGGCGAGTATTCGTTGTCAAGTTTTTAAGATTAACTTTTCAGGTAAGTATCTGGATTTTCAATCTATTTGCGGCAGTCACATTTATTGATTTTTCTTTTGAAACGTTTTTAGGTTTTCTTGATTCTTAATAGTAGCATATAATGGCTAATAATAATTATGCTGGGTTTAGTTATGGCGGAACTCAATACGGTGCAGGAGGAGCCGGATACAATCCAGGACAGGTATCTTATCCAGCTGTAACAAATGCCACTTATGCTAACGCTGCTGCGTATCAGTCTGCTGCTGCTGCTGGTCAGGGTGGTTATGCAGCTGCTGGCGCTTCGGGAGCTGGCGGCTATGCAGGTTACGGCGACTACGGTCGTACACTTCCTGCATATGACGCATCGAAAACATTTTATCAACAAGCGTCAGCTAGCTACAACACGGTACCAGCAGCTACAGTCAGTAAGACGCATTATTCGGCTCCACCAGTTAAAAATATAAATGCTGGTTCAAAAGCCACTGGTGTTAAAGATAAAACAAATGGAGCTGCTAAAACAGCAGCCACTCCAGCAGCTACTACTGCTACGGCTGTTAATGCCTACAGTAATTACGAGTCTGCTCTTTATAGTGCAGCTTCGATGTATGTTGCTCAACAGCAACATCAAACCGGCGGTGTAAAACCGAATGCAAATGGTGCTCCAGCCAACAGTTGGCAGTATAGAGCTCCAAAAGGGGCTGCAACTGGAGGAGCAAATGCATCACGCCCACGCATCAAACTTCCACCGCGGCCGCAACAACTACATTACTGTGAAGTATGCAAGATCTCATGTGCGGGACCTCAAACTTATCGTGAACATTTGGAAGGTCAAAAACACAAAAAGCGGGAGGCATCTTTGAAAATGCAGGCCTCAGCCCAAACTGCAGCTCAAAATCGTGGCAATAATTATCATTGTGAGCTTTGTGATGTTACGTGCACTGGAACCGATGCCTATGCCGCTCATGTACGTGGCGCTAAACATCAAAAAGTGGTTAAACTTCATCAAAAACTTGGCAAACCGATTCCCCCAGATGAGCCAAAGAAGTTGTCAAAAATTAATTTCGTCCCAGCCAGTGGCTCCACTGAAAATACAGAGAACGTTGAAGGCGAAAATACCAGTGTCAACGAAAACGGTATTATAATATTTATATATATAATAGACGATAAATATAAAAATAATTAAATTAATTAATATAATTCAGATAACCAAGATGATAGTGTTGCATCCGGAGAAAACACTGACAATATCAAACCAGTTGGCGGCGAGTACATTGAAGAAATTAAGGACGATGAAGGGAAGATCCTTAGCTTCAATTGTAAACTGTGTGATTGTAAATTTAACGACCCAAATGCAAAAGAGATGCACATGAAAGGCCGCAGACATCGCCTACAATATAAACGGAAAGTCCAACCAGATCTGGTGGTCGACTTTAAGCCCACTCCACGTCAAAGACGACTAGCCGAAGCACGTGCCCAGCGTGCTCTTATGCAATCGCACCGAGGTGGTAATGTTGGCTTCGGTGATGAACATGAGAATAGTGGCGGAATGTATTGGGATGAACAACGTCGCCGGGCACAGTACGATGACGAATACGATTACAGCAATTGGTTGGCACGTAGCTTTGCTGGTAAAAACTCGCAATTAATTATTTCGTGTAATAGTTTTAAAATTAATTTTTTCGTCAATTCAATTAAAGGTGCTCAACGTGGATTTGGAGGTCGCATGGGCAATGGTCCACCACCATTCTTTGGAATGATGCCGGGTGGGGGAGGAAGCATACGTCGTCCTGAAAGTACCGACGATCGTCATGCAATTGCCCGCCACGCAGAGATTTATCCCAAAGAGGAAGAGTTGCAAACCATCCAACGCATCGTATCACACACTGAACGTGCTCTTAAATTTGTGTCAGATAAACTTGCCGAGAATTCAGATGAAAAGGGCGCAGCTAATAAAAAGGAGAAACTGGAGAGTACTCAAGTGAAGGACGGACGCGATAATCAAATGTTATCATTCCAAAAGGAGGCTGATAGTGGAAATGTACGCATTCTTAAAGGTGTAATGCGAGTCGGATTTTTGGCCAAAGGGCTTTTATTACAGGGTGATAATGCAGTTGAATTGGTAGTTTTATGTTCTGAGAAGCCAACTGTTGGATTACTAAAACGTGTTGCCGTTGAATTACCATCCAAATTAAAGGAAGTGGCAGGTAAGTGCACACATGAAGGATTGCATACAATATATTATGTATTTGTATATTTTTATGGATATGAATTTTTCAAGTTTGAATGACCTACATTGCATTGCTTACATGAATACGTGTCTACACATGCCCATGTATGTATTATTTAGTATATTTTCTATAATTAAATTTGTACGAAAGTCAAAGCCATAAAAAGGTCATTTAAATTGCTTGATTCGTCTCCGAGAAAAAAATACATATTTGTAACAAGTATATAGTATTTCTGATTGATTACGCCAAGCTATATGAATTCTAATAGTTTTGGTGTGAAATCAGAAAAACTGGGTGGTAACTTTTTCCAAAGAAATAGCTTAAATTGAAAACGTACTTTTTCTACGCTGTGTTCTGAACAACCGCTAATCGATGAATTGATACAAATTGGTTAATTTCATGTCTTAATGAATAATACCAAAGTTTATACAATTTCAATTTTCAATACAATAAGCATAACATGAATGGACTTTTGCACGATTAACAATTAATAAAAAAATATGTACGGATATTATTATTTGCGAACAAAGCAAGGCAATTTGTATGGAAAAAGTGAAAACAAATGAAAAATGGTGTTTTGGTGGAGTTATGCATATCCGCATACGTATTGTTTACAGCAAAGGGATATGAACGAACTAAAACCTATTTGTTGGTGTTTTCAGCTCTTCAACGGATATACATGCCATTGTCCCATTGAGATTGGTTATTTGAGGTTTGTGAACAGGACATTCAACTTCACTCTACTTCACTTTTATTGTGGTGCGGGTACGCGTACGGGTACTCCTCCTTCATAGTATCTTTCTTTTATTGCGCTGTTTGTTGCTGGACTGGAAATTGAACGGTAAAATGTACTCTGCGCCTATGTGCGAGTGGCCCAAAAACATAAAGGAATATATTTATACAAAGTTTTAGGACCAACATAATGTTATTGTTATTAACTACATACATACATGCGTTTCTCGTTTCATCCTTATAAATCGCGATTTTCTATACCCAGTTTTTACAAGCTAATCTAACTTTGTGTAAATAAAATCCTTTCGTTATAAATTCTAAGGTGAATTCACATATGAAACAAAGCTCTTCAAATAGCTACACAAACAAAACGGTCAGACCTTTCCAAATTAAGTGAATTTGATATGCATACTTTAGTTGCAGTTCTTGTTGTTTTATGTTTGTTGTCACGAATAGCAACCTTTCGCTGTTGGCTAGCCGTTTTGTGTGTATCAAATATCAAGAAGACGTGGTTCGATATGAGAAAATTGTGACCGAAACATAAATGACAGTTACGCCGGTGTTTTATCGTATATAAAATACACCAGTGTATAAGAAGTTACTTGATCATCTGAAACCTATAAGTTTCTAAACAATTGTCCACCGCTAGGGCATACAATGAGTTATATACGGTACAATGTCTAGCTGTCCAAAGATGCAAATTCCTATTATAATATACGTCGCGGCGTCACTTGGCATTGAGTTTCGGTCAAAGTTTTTAAGAATATTAATGATATATAAGTGAATAGCAAAAGTGCTACAATGTAAAGAGAGGTGCAAAAGCAGAATGTGCCTGCATTGAGAGTTATATATTTATTCATTACATTTACGTTTTTTTGGATACTCGGAAGATTAAAATCCGCCTAATTTATGCTTTGTACCTCTGCTTACTGGGGATGCTTTATGCAATGGAATTTTAAATTCGTACGTTTAACCTTTATGTGGCCGTCTCTCGTTAATAGGTAGTTTAGATCTTAAGATCACGGTGAAAACTGTATGCTTTTAAAAGAATTAACTTAACAAAAATATTTATTTATTTTTTTAGAAATTAAGAATTTTACTGATACCGTTGAATGTTTTGAGTGCATGAGTCCTAACAGAGGCATATTAACACTAAAGAAGATGCACCATCAATTAACAGAGGTCGTTTTAATGCAAAAAAAAAATATATATTGTTTTAACAATGAATGAAAGTATTTAAAAGGTCACAGCCACACAAAGGTTAAAGCATATGCTTTCTTAATGATGTGAATATTGGTAAAAGTGACAAGTTTATACTACAAATTGTACAATTATAGTTAAATTATAAATGATGGACATGTTTGTCACTTTCAACCCATATTATTTAAGAAACTCATACATTTGGTTTGCAACTAAATATGTGTCTGCAATTAAGCCTTTATTGCTTCTTTCAATTGAGATTTCCGAAAGTTTTTAATTAAATTCGTTTTGCTTTTAGGCGATAATCCCGTTGAGTATGTTGTTGAAGTTGTGGCTCAAGACTCGGCGGTAATTGTGCGTGATGACGTAGTGTCCGTTAAGATTTCACTTACGTCGCCCTTACTGCGCGAAGCTTCTCAAGAAGGCAAAAATGATGCGGCTAACGTTAATGGCGGAACCGGAGATCTCGCACTACTGCCGCGCGAACCGTGTCTCAGGGTAAGATCTCTGCAAAATAGTGTCAAATTAGAAACAACTGTACTTGATAAATCCAAACTTGTTCTATTTAAAGGCTTTAGCTGAACTGCGTCACGCCAAGTGGTTCCAAGCCCGCGCCACGGGCCTTCAATCGTGTGTAATGGTAATACGCATATTGAGAGATCTTTGTCAACGCATTCAGTCGTGGCAGGCATTGCCACAGTGGTCCCTAGAATTGTTAGTTGAAAAAGTGATCTCATCGGCTGGGTTCCCAATATCTCCAGGTGATTGTCTTCGTCGTATAATGGAGGCCTTGGCTTCTGGATTTCTTATTAATGGGCCAGGACTTTTAGACCCATGCGAAAAGGAAGCTCAAGATGCTTTGCATGAGTTGACAAAACAGCAGCGCGAAGATCTAACCGTGTCAGCACAATTGTTTTTGCGTTATATTGCATTCAGGCAAATTTACAAAGTTCTTGGCATGGAACAATTACCGGCATTGAAGTTTCCTATACGACCATGGCGTTTAAACCGTAAACGCCGCCGTTCATCAGGTAAAGGTGGGCCTGGTGGTGAAGCCGACGTGGCTGAAGGCGATGAAAGCTGTACAGATGAGAAAGTATCTAAAAAAGACCTTACAGCTTAATCTCTTAATAATACAAATACCGCGTTTGTAGTTTTAAATTTCAATTAACATCTCTCACATATTAAAAATATATAAATGTTAAAAAAGTGGAAAAATTGAAAACTGATCACTGGACCACTTCTCTTTATCCACATAATATAGAAAAAATAATAATCTGAAAATAACTTATAACATGCCGTGTTTACAAATAATTTTGAATTAAAAATGTAAACACTATTTCAATTATGATCAATAAATGATATCACAACAAATAATCAATACTTCGTTTTTAGTTCAAAAGATATTTATGCTTTAAAACATTTCGTATTTATTTAGCCATTATTATACGTATTTATCCCATTTGCTTATTTTCTTAATGGAATCACAAGAGCCATTTCTCATTGATATGCGTTTATTACTCCTATTTGGCAATTTGATTTGAGTCGGTTGTTTAGCATTTTCGAAAGACTTACTATTCTTATTTGGTGGAATATCTACATCTCTTCCACTATATTCCTGATTGGCAGATTCGGCATCATTTGCAAATTCCTTTTCATTGAATTTCATTGATCCTGGAGATAAATTTTCCTGTTCCCTTCTATGGGCCACAGGCCTTTCTAAAGTAAACTTACTCGTATTTAATACTGAAAGCCCTCTATTCTTATTAAGTTCCTGTACAAGCACACGACAATCGGGACCACTTCCACGAAAGTACTCAGTCACAAAACTTTGTTTCAAGTTGCATATCTTGCAAGTCCACTTCGTCCCCTTTTTAACTAAATCGACCTGAGAAGATAAAAGTATTTAACATTTTCTGCTTATTTCTATTAATAAGTTTATATTTACTTGGAACATTTTACACTCAGTACATTGCAAAACTCTAATTTCCTGCGGCATTGTTTGTTTGTTATCTTTTTTAAATAAAAATGTTATTTAAACGCGCGGGATAATAATCGCTAATTAATAGATGAGATGTGTGCTTCTTTATTTATTGTTTCCGATAACATAATAGTCCAATGTAGAGAAGGGCAAATTGAATTATGTCTTTTATCTTCTCAGTTTTCACTTCCAATTAATATTTGTGTTCCACCTTACCTCTTATCGGAAACAGCTGATGAAAGGATACACATCTCTAAGAACTGCGTTGAATTTTTATCAAGAATAATCTTAAGATGTTAAAAATCGTTTTTAATACTACATTTGTGAGACACTTTTCAATTAAACAAGCAGCAAAACCTCCCATAAAGTATACCGACACCATCAATTTGCCAAAAACAAAATTTCCGAATCGATTAAATGCTACTAAGCGGTCAGAATTGGAAAGGAAACTGGTTGAGGTTAAAATAATTATTTTTTACGTTGAGTGCAAAGTTGGAAAAATATTATTATTATTGCAGGATGTATTTTCAGGAGCATATAGTTACCAACAAAATCATAATCATGAACCAACATTTGTTCTGCACGATGGGCCCCCATATGCTAATGGAGATCTACATATGGGTCATGCAGTCAACAAGGTTAGAAATGCTCATTACAGGTGTTTCAGATCAATAATAACTCTGTTATAATTTTGACAAAGGTTCTCAAAGATATAACATTACGTCAGCATGTAGTACGTGGTCAAAAAGTGCATTATATTCCTGGATGGGATTGCCATGGTCTGCCTATTGAATTAAAGGCAACAGCAGCTATTAAAGATAGTAACATTGCTAGCGCTAAAGATAAAGATGCAATCAGCATACGAAATAGATGTAAATATTATTTGAACTCCTTTTTCCCCTTAAGTTAATATAGAGTATATTTTTTTAAAAAAGCTCGAGATTTTGCACTAAATGCAATGCAACGACAATTGAACGAATTTCGTTCATGGGGTATTTTAAGCGACTGGTCTAATGAAGAAAATATTTATTTGACAATGCGGCCAAGGTTTATAATAAATCAACTCAATATGTTCATAGATTTTTATGAACGTGGACTTGTATATCGAGATCTGAAGCCTGTCTACTGGTCTCCATCATCGAGGTACATTTATTTTTATTTATTGTGAGATTATACACTTAATGCTTACATTTGGTTTTCAGAACAGCTTTAGCCGAAGCAGAACTAGAGTATGATGTGAATTTCGTTAGTCCTTCAGTGTACTTGCGCTTTCCATTAACAAATGTGCCCAATGGTATATCACTTGCTCCAAATACCAATCTTTACACTTTGGTTTGGACTACGACACCGTGGACTTTACCAAGTAATCAAGCAATATGCTACAACTCAACACTAGAGTACAGCGTGATTAAATTATCGAATTACGGCAATGATTTGTATTTAATAGCCACAAGCTTATTGCAAAGTTTTGTGGAAGCTACTGGTATTACCTACGAGCTTGTAGAAACTTTACATGGCACAGAGCTATCAAAGTGCACATATCGACATCCTATATACACAGACCAAAAAAATTTGCCATTCTTTGCTGCTCCACACGTGCTGGATTCAAAAGGTACAGGGTTTGTTCATACCGCACCAGCGCATGGACCGGAGGATTTTTTGGTTGCTTTAGAGAACAAGTTGCCAGTGGTTAGTTGTGCATGCATTTGTCTGAAAAGGTTTATTAAATGCAATCCGAAAATCTTCAGATATGTCTTGTCAATGAAGATGGTGTATACTCATCGGAGGCTCCCCACTTCCTTAATGGGAAAGCTGTGCTTGGCGAAGGTGATCAATTAGTTTTGGATAAGATTTCAACAGACGTGTTACATGCTAGTAAGATAACACATTCATGCCCCATTGACTGGCGTACAAAGGAACCTGTGATAATACGTGCCAGTGAACAATGGTTTATGAATACCGAACAACTAAAGGAACGAGCTATTGAAGAGGTAATTAAATTGATTTCAAGACAAATTTTACAATATGTAAGAGTCAATAATAATTGATTTTTCCTTCCTTCGAATCAGATCAGTAAAATAAGTGTTTATCCACTTGTTCAAGCAGATGCGAGTAGAAAGGCGCTCACGACACAAGTGCGCAAACGTCCATATTGGTGCATTTCACGTCAACGTGTCTGGGGCGTGCCCATACCAGTCTTTTATGAACGAGAAACGAAGAATGTTGTTCTGAATAGGTAGAGGATTTGAAATCATGTGAGCAAATCTGGATTTATTTCTTATAACCTTCGTAGATCTGTAATCAACCATATCTGTGATCTCATTAAGAAGGAAGGTAACGTTGATTTTTGGTGGTCGAAAAGTGTAGCGGAACTGTTGCCATCGAATATTCTGGAATCGCTTAATGTATCTGCTGATGATTTGGAAAAAAGTGGAGACATATTTGATATTTGGTTCGACTCGGGCAGTACATGGTCTAGTGTGTTGAAGGATGAAAAGGTGGCTGATGTTTACCTTGAAGGTTACGATCAGTTCAGTGGCTGGTTTCAATCGTCATTGCTGACAAGTGTTGCAGCAAGAAATAAAGCGCCTTACAAGTGAGCTATAATTTAAATTTTGCAGTTTTTCGTAAATTTTCTTCATTAATATAGGTCAATATTTGTACACGGCTTCACAGTAGACGATAAGGGTCACAAAATGTCTAAATCTCTAGGAAATGTAATTTCACCAAAGGACATAATTAGCAAGTTCGGAGTGGATGCTTTAAGGTGAGGTTAAAGGATAAATCCCACATAATACATGTGCTAAACTTTTTACAATTTGGCATTTTAGGTGGTGGGTTGCATCACATTGTGCACAGAATATGTCCATAACTGTCAGTGAGAAGTTGATGCAACAAGCCGCCGAAAGTGTCAGCAAAATTCGCGCTACTTTACGCTATTTAAATGGAGTTATTGGTGATAAAACAGAAGTTCTGAATGAAAAGGGTACTTTACTAAACAGATATATGTTAAGCGTTTTGGTGGAACACGAGAACGAGGTATGGAGGCCACATTAGCATATTTGATAAGAATAAAGCATCATATAATATAATATTACACTTTTACACAGATAAGGAAATTATATGACACCTACGAATACAATCGTGTCGTAACAAACACGCAAAATTTTGTGGCAAATCAGGTTTCGACAATATATCTTCACACAATTAAGGATCGACTATATTGTGGGGATAACATCGATTTGCGAAGTATACGCTATACATTGCTAAATTGTTATAAAGTACTCTGCTCTACGATGTGGCCTATTACACCCTTTCTGGTGGAAGAAAGTTGGCAATATTATGGTGAATACTGTTTAACTGCTATTTTAAATATACAATTTAAAACAATTTAATTTTTTTTACTAGATTCTAAGAGGGCGTTCCATCAAGAAAACTTTACAGCTGACCCTACTTGGAAAGATGCCGATGCCGAGAAAGCTGTTAGTACTGCATTGGAAATCAAGCGAATTGTTAATCAAAAAGCGGGCAGCACGAACTCGTTCAATCTAGCAGTCGACATTTCATACAACAAAAACAATGAGGAAATGCAGATACTAAGTCGTTTACAAGAAGGAGAGGCAGGAGCACCTTCAAATAATTCAGAGCTTTGTGAAATACTACAAGTTCAATGTGTATCGCTTCACCCATCCAATGACGTAGATTCCAGCAATATTAATGTTAAAAAATTGGAACTGACCCTGTGCGCACGTTGTCGACGGTACGCAGTTCAGACTGACGGCTGTGTTTGTAACCGTTGCGCTTTAGTTCTAGCTAGCAGATAATAATTGTTAACTTTTTCGATAAGTTTGTTATATTTAAAAGCTTTGTAAACACTTCAGTATCGAGTCGCGAAGTTTGAGTCGTAACGACTGTTTGCCGCCACATATTATATGAGTCTCGTTCTCATCAAATTTTATCGTTGTATCTTCATTTATCAGATGCAGCATAACCACATTGCCAGTACGCTCCACCTTGATATTTGTGATTCCATCTTGGATTAGACGTTTCTTAAGCAAATCTACGTCTAAAGTGCCATATTCGTATTTGGTATTTTTAAGTACATCTTCTCGACTGGGAGGGGGCATTTTACTACCACTTGGCTTATCATCTGAAGAATCTGCACATGGGTGTATATTGTGTACTTTATCCTTAACTTCAAGGACGCCAGTAATTGTGGACACAGTTACACCGTTACCCACGTCACGTGGAACTATTTTTTGGGCCATATCATATGTTATATAAACACGATCGAGCTTTCGCTTCAACGGCAGTCGAATAATTTCACCGCATTTAAATGTAATAATTTTTTTGTCCTAAAAATTTGAGAAAGTTGTGTAATTATAATGCATTCACTACAATTATAATGCTTACCGGCTGCTCGATGAAGAGGTTCGGTGCATTTGGATGTGGCTTGGTGTACGCCTCGGGTATCACCAAAATATTCGGCTTCAGTTCCTTTATTAATTTATTTGCTTGCTGATAATTAAGTGAGGTGTCTATTGGGCAATAGAAAGCTTTCATAGCGAGCGGTTGAAATGGCGCCAATACTTGGAGGTATGGAAAATCCGGTTCTGGAAAGTAACTTATTGAATGTTAATTTCCTCAATCAACAATGCGATGTTATTTTTAATTTACCTGTAAATATTATGGAATTATTGACATTATGACCCCACATCTCTACGAAATGCACAGCATCGCCGAATCGCAAGCTGGGATGTCCACAAAATACTACACAAGGCTAAATGAAGAACAGGTTCAATTATTTGTCGATGTTTTAATGATATATGATTAAGTAAATACCTGCCGAAAATCTTTGCTAAAGCCCTCAGAAAACACATGTTTGTAGTGCTTCAACTTTGAATTACGTAAATAAAAGGCGTGCGGGAAGGGATCATCGGGCAGATAGACTTTGTTTTGTTTTGCTGAACTCAACCATTCAGCCAAAATATTTGAATACGCTAATGAACTATCGGCAACTGGGGAAATAAAGAACATCGGTACATTATTTAATCCCGCGTTTTCCAAATTCTGTGTAAGGCATTCAAAAAGATCGTACACCACTCCAGAAGGATAGCAAGGTATTAATGCTGAACCATTGTTTCGAATCGTTAGAGCTAAAATTGAAAAAAATTTTAAAATTTAAAAGTTTAAAATAATATATAAAACTCGAATTCAAACGAAATTTATGTTCTTATTATGGATGAATACTAATATGTAATTGCTAGTCAAGGTAATTTAAAAGATATTGTGTGTTATGTATAGTGTACCAGTCTCAGTAACTAAATGTAATGCATAATTAATATTTTATTGTACGCCCGTCCACCTGCTACTTGTATTTCATTAGTCTTCATACATAACAGTTGTATATATTTTACTAACCGACATTCATGCATAATTCACCCAATTTTGTATCTGGATTAACAGTTGGGGCCTGTGTTAATCCCGTCATGATTAAAACGTCTGCGTGTTTCAGTGCACTCTGATTGATTGGACGAGGATGTGTAGTTAAGGTTGACGATCCACTAACATAACATATTTTTTCGTGGGCTGTGCTTAAAACCCAATTACTCGATCCTAAACAATATCCCGAACTGACAGGAGTTGCCACAAAAGCACCCAAAATGTCCTTTAAATATATTCATATAAGAATGGAACTTAGTTCTATATTCAATAAACATATATTACCAATTTTTCATCGTAACCCATAATTGTTACGCGCGCCAAACTATTGTGTACATCTTTTAAACTAAATATTGTTTTCCATTTCTTGGGTCTAAAGGATTCACTCAAAGGACTGGGTAATAAATGTAGAACGTCTTTCCATATATGAGCAGTACTAGCTTTAGGTGCTACTTCAATATACTCCACAAGTTCTTCAAGAAAGAAACGACCAATTTGTAAAGTTGGCTCCGTCGCATAGACCTTTCCTTTAAATCCCGTGTGCTCAGTTATAAAAGGGAGTGCTAACATATTTAGATAGTTTGATATTAATATCACATCTATCTCACTGAAATCCATCATTTTATCCATTGGCAATGTAAATTCGGGTGCAGAGTCAACAAACACTCGACCGCAGCACTCTTTCAATTCGCCGTCCATTTGAGGATCATGATCGCGATTTGGTATCCAATTAGGCAAATTTGACAATTTTACACTTTGCACGAAGGGAAGAGGCAAAAAATTCAGAACCGATTGCTCCGTTAAACCACAATCCAGCATAATTCGCAGACCTTTGAAGGTTATAACATAACAGTGCTTCGCCAGATCATTACTTAGGCAGTACTACATGGAGAATAAATTATTATTTAAAATTATATATATAAATGCATTAATTTACCAGGCGCATTTTGTTTATTTTCTATACGTATGAGAGCACTTGTTTGCCGGCGTTTGTTTCACTTTCCGATATCAGTCACAATTATCTTTAATAATTGTCAAATAAAGGAACAGCTGCAAGACATTAGGGTAGGTGAAAATACTAAGGCTATATTCATAGGCATCAAGTTCTCTAGTTATTGAAAAGTCTGTGAACGCGTTTTCATTTGCTTTGTTGTTCGCATATAAATTCGCGAAATGAATTTGTGGAAATATATCGTTGCTTTGTGTGAGAGTGTTTCTTCTAAGTTAATTTAAAATTACACCTGCATAATCGATGTCAGCGCAAATTCGAACTTGAATTCGAACATGCATAGAACTTGATTTCTTCTACTGTTACGCTCCTAATAACTTGAAATTGAAATTATTCTTACATCACTTATTTTACACAATCATAATTATCCAAAAATAATATAAAATTTTATTGTAAATCGCATTTTAGGCAATTTTAAATTTTTCGATAATTCGAAATTGCTTTCATCTTTTAAATGCTTAGCGTGCAACCCTGTTCTATGCGTTGATCTTGGCAACTCTGGTGTAGATATTGTAGTTGGCTTTGTATTTATCCATGAATTACAAGTGTAACAAAGTGTCGATTATTTTCTGCATTTGAAAATGTTTCAGAATAAAGACTTGCTTGGCTGATGAAAAGTTTAAACTGTGAAGTTATTTCTTTTAGTGAAATAGATATTACTAGTCTTACTTAAATATGAAAATATTTCTAATTAAACTGTCTATTGTTTTATGACTCGTGAAAGTGGGTTCGTGGTTATGTGAAGAGTAATATAAAGACGAATTGAATTTTTTTCATTGTGTGCAGAAAAAAAGTGATTTGGTGAAATTAAAGCGATTCTGCTGGGAATTTTATTAAGGTGCAATAAATGCAATTGAATGCTACCTGGAGTCTGTGAAAGTTGAAAATGGCCAACGCCGGAACAGCAACTCCTTTGGAAATTGACGAATTTATAAATGGAGCTTTAGTTTCATGGGTCAGTTAACATAAATGATGTTATAATTATGTAAAAAAGTTTCTGATTATATTTAGTAGCAATGATTTTACAACAATGTTCATCAAAGAGATTCGGTGATTTAAATTTTAATTTATTATTTGCATAACCTTTGAAGTATCGTCCGTCGATTTTCCAAATACAGCAGGCTTGCCCTGTTTGGAGACACATATGTACATGTACTTCTAAAGCTCTTATGACGTTGCTGCCATTTATCAAGCACTATTTAAAAGAAATATGTTTAAATGTACACACATTTCTACAAATACACATATTTAAAAATGAAAAAATGTATAAATACTTTATTTTCATTTGTATCGGCAAAATAGTTTAATTTTAGCAAGTTATAAAAAAATATATTCTCCACTTTCATTATTATTTCAGTTGGAATCATGTCTGCCCCGCCCTGAAGTATTAACTGGTTATTCCTCCTTGTTGGATGGCAATATTATACATAGTGTGTGGTTGCAAATAGACCCAGAACCTCAAAACCACCCAACGGATATACGTGATTTAATTGGTGTATCGTTATGTATTGCACGATCGAAAAACTTCGAATGCATTGCACGTAACTTAAAATCACTGTTTGAAGAAGAATTGGAACACACAATTCTAGTTCTTCCTGACGTTTATATACTGGGATACCATCCGGAATCTAAACATGGTTTGGAGCAGATGAAGATTTTGCTGACACTTTTATTAGGTGCTGCAGTGCAGTGTCCTAATCGTGAAGTCTTCATTGGACGCATTAAAATGTTGGACGTTGAAACACAGCACGCCATTGTCGGTTTGATAAAACAAGTAAGTGATCAAGTGTAATCTTTTAATATTATTTGCACAATAAAAAACTGCATTTCTTATGTGTGTGTAGGTTACGGAAGACCAAAGTCTTGTTCTTACAAAGGAATCTGTAAATTTACTCACCCCCGTTAATATGTACAACCATATATTGCGGCTGACAAAAGAACGTGATAACATGTATCTGCGTTGGATTGCATCAATGTGCGCGGACACGGACCTAAACATGTCCGCTTGTGCTGATGGCTCATTGAGTATGCCATTATCACCATTGTCATGCACTCTAACCACGTCCTGCCCATCATCTTCAAACTCTGAAAATAACCACATGGCGGTAGAACTTGCAGATTTGAAGTCCAAAATTCGGAAATTGCGGCAAGAACTGTAAGCGCCACACACTCGCTTAGTTTACTTTTGTAATAAACTTATTTTTAATTTTTGTGTAGAGAGGAGAAAGCTGAAAACCAACTTGAATTGCGAGAGGAGCTAGATCATAAAAATGCTCAATATGAAAAACTGCGAGCTGAAGTGAGTAAAAACTGAAACGAAAATATAATTTATTTAATAACAATAATGTTTTATATTTGGATTTATAGAGCCAAGAATGGTATGCAGAGGCAAAACGGGCCTATGCCTATCGGGATGAAGTCGATGTTTTAAGAGAGCGAGCTGAACGCGCTGATCGCTTGGAAATTGAGGTTCAAAAATTTCGTGAAAAATTGACAGACGCTGAATTCTATAAGACACGTGTCGAGGAATTACGCGAAGATAATCGGATGCTTTTAGAAACTAAGTAAATACGAAAAATGAAACAAAAAATTACCAACTACTAATATAAACTGATTTTTAGGGAAATGCTAGAAGATCAGCTGCAAAGAGCACGGAAACGTTCAGAGCACGTAATGACTTTGGAATCTGAAATCATAAAATATAAACAGAAACTTAACGATATGGCTTTGGAAAGAGACGTTGATCGTTCCAAGTTAGAAGAGCTGTTAGAGGAAAATACCCAGTTACAGTTGGTTGCTAAAACTCTGAATACTACTCAAAGACTTGACAGCGCATATTCCGATAATGAGGATGAATGTAATTCGGGTGATAATAGTTTATCAGAACAACTAACCAACGATGCGCAGGTAACTCACCAGCGATGCCAATTATTGATAATTTGAAATAATTGAATATTAAAAAAATTTATTATTTTCAGACACGAATTTTAAAATTGGAATTGAAGAACAAGCAACTAGCTGCCGCGTTGGAGCAACTAAAGGAGAACTCATTTCATGAGTCTACAAACAAAATTCTTGAGCTGGAAAAAGATAAAAAGAAGCTTTCATTGAAAATCGAGCAGATGCAAGAAAACATCCAACGTTTAACCAAACAAAATACTGCATTGGAAGATGTATTTAAAAGTGCGTTGGAAGAGAATAAGAAACTGCAAGATACAATGGACGACCGACAAAAGTCATATGAACGACAAAGCCAAGAACGCGAACAGGAACGCAATAAGTTGTTGGACGTGGAACAACATGTAGAAACTTTAAATAAAGAAAAGCAGCGCCTACAAACCCTTACCGAAAGTATACAACGACGCGCTGATGATTTGGATCGTTTGTTGGATACACGTACCAAGGAAATCCAACAGCTAACGGAGCGGTCACAGGGAGTGAGTAAGTTGAAAGAAAAGGTGTACGATTTGGAAGCAAAGCTAAGTACATCTGAACGGGAAAATAACAGTCTTTTGAAGGAAGTCGCAAAATTGAAGGAGAACACCGAAGGGAAATCAGTTCAGCTAGACGAGTCGACGGCGAAGCTTGAAGCGCAAACCAAAGAGATTGACCGCCTTACAAAAGAACTAACGAAAGTTGAGCAAACTCAGCAAAGAGTCATAGAACTGGAGAAACAAAATCAAGAATTAATGACTCAGCGTGAAATTGATTCAGACACCATACTGACACTACGAAACGATCTGGTATCTGGTACGCTAGCGACCAATAAAGTACGCCAAAATTTAGAGAAATTAGGTTTAACTGATAGTGGCCAGACCGACGATAATGGTGAATTAAATGTTGAAACTGTCGTAGAAAAGTTAGTACGCAACCCAGAAACTTTCAAGACAGTCCGTGAAATCATGTTGAATGTATCGAAAGAGCAGCATCAAAAGGAAAACACAAAGTCGGATATATGCGTGCTGTGCCACCGCAAGGAAATATACACAGTAGAAAAAAATATTGAACTGTCCAATAATGAGCCACAAGAGCTAAGTTTCGAACACAAAGTTACCTTAACTGCACCGGCCGGTCGCGATCGCATCGAAATTTCACGACTCAAGGAAGCCAACACGGAGCTAAGTGCACTCTATACGGCCCTGCAATCGGCCAATGTTCAATTAGAAGCTGAGAAGGCGCGACTCGATGTAGACGTTGTGACTTTGAGCTCACAAATCTCCACACTAAACACACAGTTAGTCGCATTACAAGTGGCTAATTCACAGCTCGCCTCCGATAAGGATCAATTGTTGAAGCAAAGCGAGTCGATTAAACAAGACAATAAAAACATACAGCATGACTTAATGGCCCTGCGAACTTTGCACGATCAGCTTTCAACAGAATATGAATCGCTCGCCGCTGACAAAGAGCAACTCAAGCTGCTGCAGCGCGATTCGCGAAACGAGGCACGCGAATTACGTGAGCATATCTCGAGTTTAGAAAATCGTATTGCGGAGTTGACGAAGGAGAATGCTAAAATGAAGAGCTATGAAAACGATTTAACAATATTGCGGACAGAACATTCCAAGCTGACAGATGATTTTCGAAATTTGTTCCGCTTCAAGAACGAGTATAAGAATATTCAGGTATGTTCTCTACAACTGTTATAATATATCAAATGGCTACAACGAAAAATTCATTTTCCAATTTGTAGGAACAATACAAAATGATACGCCCAGAAAATAATAAATTAAAGAAACAAATTGCCGAACTATTACGTGAGCTGGATGCCAAAAACGACCACATAAAAACCATGGAAAGTGATGCCGCCTACTACGCCCAACAGTGTGAAGTGAGCCCATTGTTTGATTTCAATTGTTTCTTGTGTATTTAAATTTCCATTTTTATAGGTATTGCTGCAAACGAATGCGCATCTTGATATAGACAGAAAAACCTTAATGGACAATGTTTCACAATTGCTGACGCAGTATCACGAGCTACTCTCGCATTCGCTGGAGGACAAACAGCATTTCCGGGAAGAAGAGAAAAGTTATACAGAACGTCTGCATAATTTGAGCCGCCAAAAGGAAAAATTGGAGGAGAAAATAATGGAACATTACAAAAAGCCGGAAACCGTTCTGCCAAAAAAGTATGTAAACATATATTCATCGCTCATTCATCATTAAAAAAAAACAACACTAAACTAAATGTAAAAAAAATTTACAGAAAACCTTTCGCGAGTAGCATTGTTCGACGTGTGAAAAAGGCCGGTTCTGATTTTATAAACAAGGTACCAACAAGCCGGGTGAGTGTAACTACTTTTCATTCTAAATATGGATCAAATAACAATTAATCCAACACAACAGAATCGCCGATCATGGGTGGATGACTCTCGTCTTACACAGTCGCAATTTGTGATTGGCTCTGAGTCTGGCGGTAATGATTCTGATAACAGCCTAGAGGAACCAATGTCCATTGAATCCGATTCTCATTTGCTCCAACGAAACTTGCCTATACGACAAAGTTTGCAGCGGTAAGGGAATTTCATTCTTATACATACATTCATACATACATACATACATAACTTTATCGTAAATATATATTAATTTATTATTCCAATGCAGAGACCTAATGGATAGCTCACTTTCCCGGGGCGGAATACGAAGTAGTTTGCAGTCACAGAAGCGAACGGACTTGAATAGTTCTCGAAGAAATAGCGTCCATGGGTGAGTAAACCGAAATAATCAAGTTCGTTTCTTCTTTTTTGTTGCAAATAATATATTTATATCTCCCCATCCAATTTTTCCAAACTATTTCTTTACTTTCAAATGTGTGTGTTATATGTAATGGAAACCGGGCACGAACTTGGTATGCTTGAATGGGTTGTGGGCTTAGAAGAAAAATAAAAGTGTTGAAGCGGTTTTTCGGTAAATATTCGATCATCATACGAACTCGGCTAACACTAATTGCCATTGCATTTTTTGTTGTGCATTAACGACTCGCTTATGCTTTTGTGGTCAAATAAAGAGAAAATAAGTACACTTTTCTTTGCCTTACCGTCTGCCTGAATGCATTGAATGAAAGTTTAATCCACTTTCCTAACCAGAGAAAAAAAAAAACAAAAAATAATAATCTGTATGTATGTATGTGTTTGTATAATTCGCTCTATCTAAGCCAAATACCCTCCCGGTATGTTTATATCACTGGCGTATCGTTTCCGATATGACGTCATAGTCTGCCAAACAATATTTGTTGTTGCTTTCGTGCTGCTACTGCTGCTACACTGTAGACATTTAAGTACATACATACATGTTGTTTCAATTTGCTTGCAACCTTGCTCTTGCAACGCCTTACAAATCTACATTATGTAGAGCAGCTGTTGCTATCTTTCAATATGACCGACGTTCGCCCACAACCACTATTTAAAACAATTTGTTCAGACAATTAGTGTGCAAGATATTCGAAATGTTTCATGATGTGTGGCGTCGGTATGACATTTGCCAAAAATTATTTTGTGTTTTTTTTTGTTTTTTTTTGTTTTTTTTATGCCTCATATTTGGCACACATTGGGATTTCGACAATGTATATTCTCTGAAATGTAAATAATGTTAATGCTGCATATTATAGTTCAACCCGCTTAATTCTCAAAATAATTGGTCAATTTTCTTTACCCAAATGAAATAAACGTTCAATTTTGTTAATATTAAATAAATGTATTTATATAAATTACGTGACAAAAAATATTAGAAAAAATACGTTCATATGAATATGTAAGACTCTTACACATTTTTCGTTGGCACTTGTACAATTGCATTTAATAGTTAATTATATATTAATGTATGATATCTCTTCAACAGTCTTGAAGCGCCAGATGTGACGGGTAGCAGTTTGACACTGGGTACAGCCGGATCCCGACGCACAGTTTATTTGATCGATGAACACCAAAAAATACCCGAAACAAACAGTAGTTGTAGTGAAGTTGGTGGCAGTGGTGACATGTCGAATTCCCCCCTGAACTCAAGCGCCTGTTCTACGTCCACAACCTTGACAGGTGCCGGCACCATAGGCGACGTATATATGTCGGCAGATATTGGTCTTGGAAGCGCTGGAGTAGGCATTGCCGAACCGCAGACACCTTCTAATTTGTCCTCAGCTCCCAAAACCGATAATCCGACTACATTCCTTATGTACAACCGCATCAACACAACGATTGGCAGTGCTGGCTCGGAGTGCAACATGTCAGCGGGCACATCACGCGACCCAACATTAACAGGCAATAACTCGACACCAGTGACAACCACAAGTGCAGCACCAGACGATAAATCTCTGCGAAAGCGTACTGACGACAAAAGTAATAGTATTTGGTATGAGTATGGATGTGTTTAGACAATAGCAATTTGAAAAATGTAGTTAGCTTTTATTTTACTCGGAAAAAGTATTGCGTATATAAATTTTAAATACACGAACGGAAATTTGTGCAGGCTAATGCCTTCGCATATGTTTTGAGCCTTTAATAATTTTGCAAGTGTTCCAAGTACTCTACAGAGTCTACAGTTAAACTCTACAATTGAGTTAACCAATTATGCAATAGCACAGAAATTTCGCGATCTGGTTTGGAAAATTCTTTTAACAATTAAGTTAATGCATTTCTTTAACGTGTATTTGGCAGCTAATACATAAACAACACTGCCATTATGGTGAAACTACTTTCAGTCATTCGAATTTAATTGAGGCTCTTCATCTTTATCATTTTGGAATATGTTGGAATCTCATTGCATCCACCACATTCATATACATGTAATTAAACTCAAATAAATAGACTTCCAAAAATCATTTTTTCCATTTCATAATATTTATATTATTAGCACAAATTGAGAACTTTCGCCGTGAATTTAATCTTATTACTCTGATTGTGATTATCTGATCGCACAATATTATTTACCACTTATATATGCATATGTATGTATATACGCAATGGAAGTTGAATAGTCATTGCAAAAAATACATTAACCTTTTGTGAATCTCTTCCAAATATACACTACAACGAAAGAGTTACATAACATTAGTTTATTTTACGATAGTTAAGTATTTACTTAATAAAATATTGATTCCGTAACTATAAATGCACACATTTTCTAGTTTATAGAAAAGATCATTACATCTAATAAAACTATATATGCCTACACATGTTGCAAGTATTCGAAATACCACATTTGCCTTTATCTAGTATAGAAATTATGAGTATTATATACAACATACATAGAGGATAAATTAAAAACTATATTTATCTACGTTTACGTGATCAATGCTTCGGTCACTTACGCTTTGGCAAAATAAAAGCATTTTTTCACAACTGAATACAAAAATACTTATTAAGCTGGCTATAATATTATATATACATAAATCATATATAAATCGTCCTATATACTTACTATATTTTTTATAAGTATTTACTTTTGTAATTCGCTTCTTTTTAAATTACTATATACTTTACAAACAAACATTAATAAACACACAACTTTTGAATAAAAATGACTTTCGAATGGAAATTCTTGATCACAATTGTGCTTTCTTCTTCCTACTGAAATACCATATTTATCTATGTATGTATGTACATTCGCCAACAAATAAAGAATGTTGAATACATGCAACGCCAGCACTCACAATGAATGCGAATGCTGTCATCATTAATGCAAGCTGTGGCAGCTGAGGCGGCGATTAAACGCGCAAATGGAAATTATGCCCATTGACCACACATGATCTTCCCGCTATACTATACGTCGGCAGTGGAGAATATATGAACTGAAAATAATGAGAAAAATATGTATTTATTTATTTATTTATGTTTATAAATAAAATCGCATTCAAAGCACTGACCTTTGGCGCTTTTTGTTGCGTGGACATGTAGCCAACACAAAATGATTTGGTTGTGTGACTCCATAATACTTCACCAGTGTTACCATGGGGGTAGTAAATGAGCGAAAGCGCTCCGGCATACAATTCTTGGTCAACGGGAAGGAATGGTGATTCCAAAAATTTACACTTCAAGCTTTTATGTAAGCTCGTTACGGCACAATCGCTTGCCAATAAATCTCCACATATTTCCTTTGCCAATAAAGTTTTCATTAAATATTCACCATTTCCGGTGGTACAAGTGGCCACCGAGGTCTCAGTAGCGTTAGTTGCCCAACATCCCGCACCATAAGTAGCTGCCTGCCCCACTCGTCCCGGTACTTTCAGTAATAAGCCACCAGAGCTACAACCAGCAGCGGTGTTACCGGCACTATCTACACACACAGCTCCTACCGTATCAAGTGCACTGACTTGAGCCGGCACAACCGATGTAGTAGGTGCTTCAGTAGCAGATGCTATTGTCGATATTTTAGATTTATAATGGTTGTATGAAAGTTTTGCTTTAGAAGATATCATTGCACTTGAGTCGATCATAGTACAACCCAGTTCTTCTGCATATCTCTCTGCACCGCTGCCCGCCATAACCATTGGTGGTATTCGTTCCATTGAGAGCATAGTCGATTGACCGTCGCATAATAAACGAGCTAAGCGTATAGGATTTCGTACAGTGCTAACATTGGTACAAGCTCCGAAGTGTAGATTTGAACCGTCCATTATAGATGCATCACATTGCACTCGACCATCCCAACACAGATTAGATCCGAAACCGGCATTTGTATTGCCACAATTCTCAAGGCGAACTATTGCCGCCTCGCAAGCATCCATCGCTGAACCACCATTCTTTAGTATATCGGTTGCTCGAACACAAGCTTCTTTAATAACACGCTGGTATTTGGTTTCATCTATGCAATTTCCAGCGCCTAAAGAACAATTAATTTGCAAAACAATAATTTCATGTTCAAATAAATATATCAAGTCTCATACCGGTGTGGACTGCTACAAATCCAGCCATAACTATAAAAATTTAAGTAATATATTTCGCACTATGTTGTGTTGGCGACAGAGTAGAGAACTTACTGCATCTCTGAAATAGACAAAACATTTAATATAAACAAATAATATGTCAGCGCACTAATATAGTGCTGACAGTCTGAACGTACATATGTGATATAAATATACAATCATATATGATTTATGCTTTTATTCGGAACAGCTTGTTTCAGTTAAATTGTTTATAATACTGTTGTAATAGATAGTTAACAACTACACTTCTCTTTTAGATTTGCAATTGTTTATTTAATGCAAACTTGTTATCTTCGATATATGTATATCGATTTATTATTCACATTTCTTGTACAATCCAAATGTGGCTGCCATATTTATAAAATATAATAGATAAATTGCATATATCGTTACCCGGACGTTGCACGTTCAAGAAATTGCTTTCAAGTTGCCACACACTCACACTTTTTTACTACCACACTCTAACTTTTCGAACTTCAATGCCGTCTTGCTTTCAATTTTTCCAGTCAAGAACCCTTTCAAGTTGATCAAGAAATGATCAGCTGAGTATAGAGATCTTCAATTTTCAAATTACATGTATCAAAATTCTGAAAATAATGACGAGTAAATTTGAAATAAGTGAGTTATTCCCTTTTCAGAAATTGTACACAAACCGAGCATATGGAAGATAAATCTTCCGATATATCTACATAATGATTTAAAAATAAAGAATTATGAAAAAAGTAGTTTACCTTATTAATTACTGAGAATTTCGTGAATCTAATAACGAAATGCGTTGAATGAAGATTATAACATGCAAAGAAATATAAAATTTTGAAGCATACATTTTTTACAAAGACTCAGAACTTCAATAAATTTTAAATTATTATTTTTTTAAACAATTTTCCTTATTCGTGGTTACGAAAAATACTCAGCACATCGGCTATCCGATAAATCAACTGTTAATTACCAAAGGGCGCTATTATTGATTTTCGGTAAAGTTTAAAAAAAAAAAACAAAATTACCCAAAAGTATTTTACAAATGGTTAATGAGTTACAACATGTGAATGCGGGAGTTTCGTTGTTAATGCTTGCTGGGTAACGTCGGTAGAGTGTTAATCTATTTCCACCATTATTTTCGCGCTCAACGAATGTATCTTTGAAAAACTTCCACTTGTTTACTTATAATTTGTTTATATTATTTTTATTTAGTCATTTATAACGATATAATTAATCAACATTGTTATTTAAGCATCCTTATGCACGTTGGTGCATGTCAAGAGCATTACATTTTTTACATAATTTGTTTACAGCAGAGTATTCGTTTATGATTCGTTAATATAATTATGCATTTGTATCAGAAATACCTAACCTCTCACATTGCGTGTTCTTTCGAAATGTATGTATATACCTATATATTTTTGTTTATAAAACTGATTAATTTAGTAGAATTCCTTTTGTACATCAAAGATAATTTATTTTCCGGCCTCGTTCATGCTCTTTGGCAGGCTGAGTAATGAATTGATCAACTCCGAGTTTCTTTTTGGCACAGGTCCAGTGAAACTATTGACCGGATAGTATTTGCAGGGGGCTGCGTAAGGCTGTGGGTATTGCATAGAGTTTAGCCAATTCAAAAGCTCACGGTTGTACTGAAATTGATAAATATTGAACAATAAAACTTAAAAAATGGATTTTCAGGAATTTGTTAATACTTACTTCTTTATCCATGTAACGGTCCTCATCGGGAGTGGGCAACGCCTGAGATGAAAATACCACTGAACTCAAAATCAGAGTGAAGGCAAGACACATAAGCTTAACCATTTTTTAGTATTTTAATTTAACGGTTTTGCAATTGAATAATTGAACGATGAAAATGCCACGAAGGATTGCAGATAACAACTGATGAACTATGAGGATTTGCTATCGTTTTTATACCCGACGAGAGCTTGCCAATCACAGCAGGAGTGCTGTACACGCAACAAGGGCGAGTGTCAATTCCAGATCAAACAAATCAGCGACGCAGATATTTCACAAACATTCGATGGCGCATGGTTTTATTTCCTGTTATCTAAGATTTTTACGATTTATTTGTTTAGACTCTGCCAATATAATACATCTGCATACGTTAGTGCTGTATATGTTATCTACACATACTTAAATGCGTATGTTTTACTGCAAATGTATTCGCAAAATTCGACGACGTACATACATATGTACATGTGAGAGTGCATATAAATATTTTATTAGCTTGGCATATGCAGGACTTTTGTAATATTAAGCAAAATAAATACACTAAATGTGCACAAAATAAATATGTAAATATTAATTATTTTCTTCCAATTAAATTATCATATTATATTAGACGCATATACATATACATATGCACATACATACATACTTATTTTCGTATATGTATTGTCAGTCATGAAATTTGTTTGTTGATTATATTGAAATGGAAAACTTTAATGAAGTCTTATAAGATTTTTGATATGTCGTCGGACGTAAAATCTATGCTTTGTATATTTTCCATTAAATCGACCTCTCTGTATCACCTTTCTTTGCCGGAGTTAATTTTTAGATTTCAAATTCCATGCATTTTTAGAAGCACGTCCGCATTTCTAGCAAATACATACAGTGATCCCCGCTTAAGTGCCTTTTCCATTGGAGTGGCTTTATTTTGCGGCATCGCTGTTTTTCTCTAAGTTTACATATAAAATTCCACGCTTAAGAGCCTCCGCTTAAGTGCGTTCCCCGCTTAAATGCCTGTAATATTTAAGCCACAAATACAAAAGTGCCTTTTAATATTTTTGATATTGATTGCGGAGAGTATTGTCAAAAGGAAAACATATTTACATTTATTGTTATTAATAAGAAATACATGTGACTTTCATTTATTCATTTCTAAAAGAAAAAATATTGTACATCACTACATAGTATAAAATAAAGTCGCATTTTCTGTCCCTATATCCCTATGTACGCTTGAATCTTTAAAACTACGCAACGGATTTTGATTCTATTTTTCCAATAGATAGAGTGATTCAAGAGGAAGGTTTATATGTATAATACATGCTTCATATACTAAGGCAACATTGCTAATTTTAGAGGTTTCTAACATGATGTCGTAAATTAACGTATTTTTTGTGCTTATTTAGCAATTTAGAAAAACGCTGCCTAAACCCTACGAGTTAGATCAAATTAATAATGTACTACAGTATTGTACACCATAAAAAGGTCTACAAAAAAGTCTTTTAGGGATAACCCACATTAACCATTTTTATTGTTTACTTTTTACGTGAAAAAATGGCTTATTTATACCCGAGACACACATGTAGTAACAATACTATTGTTCGTATGAATACAAGATGTGTGTCACCAAATACCAGCACTTTACTATTACTACGTTTATGCTTCTTTTCTACTCGGTTATATTATACACGGGTAAGTTCAACCCACATGCATAAACACTTTTTCACTATGAGTTAAATGATCTACTCGGATAGAATATACACATTTTCTTTACGTATGTAGACGAGTTAACTCGGATGCATAAACGGATTTAGAGTTAAGTTGAAGGTCAAATCAGTTGATTTTTGTGCCGGTGTATATGGTTTTGACAAATTGCATATACAGGGTTCCCGTATTGCCAATTTTTCGCTAAAAACCCCTACCCCACTTACTACCGAATTTTTGCGGCAAACGCCTGGTACTGTGTAGTACTACAGTAACCGGTAATTGGTTACTTTTTGGCACCGGTTTTTTTGTGGCACACCTGTGGCACTGTGGGTAGTCGGATGGTGTAGCGAAAACCGGTTATTTGCAAAAACTTCAACGAGTGGGTAGTCGGTTTTCGTAGAAACGAGTGGTCGCTTTTGCTCGTGCATTTCTGCCCGAACACTTCTCAACAAATTTATGCCGCACACCCCGTATATCTGGAAAATACGGACATATTTATAAAACGTGGCAGCCCTCAATATAATTCAATTCAGAATTTACCTCGAGTAGAGTATTTGCCGTTTATGCTTATAGGCTTTACCCATGTAGAATATAACCGTGTAGAAATAAAGCATAAACGTAGTATATGTGAGCAATGTAGTATCAGCATTGCACCCGTGCGAAGCCAGGGCGGGTCGCTAGTATATAAATAAATAACATATAGGATACATATTTGAACTTCCCTAACCCGAATCACGCAATCCACAAACAAACTTTCAGTTAGAGAGACTTCAAATTAAAGAAGTTTTCATTAATACTAAAATATACATAGATTTATATACAGTTTTATTTATTTACTTCGCATAATGTTTTATGTACATACGTTAAAACTAGTATTTTGTAATTTTGTTTGTTGCAGTTAGCTATTGTTTGGGTTAGGTTAGGTTAAGGGGTAGATCACCGCAGCTCACTTAGACAGATTCGACTGTCCTTTGTGACCAAATACGATATAGGGACTCTTTTAAAATTCTGCCACGAAATTAAATTTTAAATTTTGTATATGCCCTGGTCGAAATGATCGATTTAGGGAAGGAAATTTAACTTCTATTGGCAATTCAAGAGTTCGGGTTATGGAGATCTTCCTGTTATGGTAGTTCTACCCTATATTAATAATAAGAGAGTCTATGAGAAGGCTATAATAAATTGTTATCAAATTTCTCTTTTAAAATAGATTATTAACTATTATTTATTACTAGTTGACTTCACGGAATAGTGCACAACAATATAGTCGCTATAGAAATAACATATATTAAATATAATAAAGTGCATATATTATTGCGCACCGGTAGTGGTTTAAGGAACCAGGGTCCAATTCCATTTCCAGATATTAGGAACTTCCTGAAATGTCAAATAAAATCAACATATCCTTACGTAACGGTTCGGCTTAGTCGTCATTTACATCCGTCAGTTTTTAACTATCAAACATACAATAAATATGTGTGGATTAATATACGCATATATGTATGTACAAAAATAATAATTAATATGTTTGAGAAATCTGAAGAACAAACTTGATGACATACATACACATGAAAACGATATACGTTTATGTATGGGTGTATAATTATTTAAATGAACTTCCGAACCGGTTCGAAGGAAGGAATAGTGTATTATAGCCTTAAGCATCAGCTGATTTTCAAAATAACTCAGATATGTTTTATAATTTAGGGTTGCATTTGATCAGCATTTGTGAAAGAGTAGTACACATAAATAATTTAACGTGCTAATTATATTACAATCAAATCAAATGCTGAGAAACTGAATAAAAGGCAATATTATTTTAATTTTTGCAACAAATCTGATACAATACAATTTGCGCGGGCGCCAATTGGCCAATTGTACCCAGTTTTTAATTCATACGAATATATTTTGTTCGAGACTGAAGCAACTCTGAGCATTGCAAGTTTTAGGACGTCATTAGGTTTTTTCGTTCGTTTTGATCGTGTGTGAGTGCAAAGAAAATTTTCCGTTTTCTCAAAATATATTTAGTGTTTTTTGCTGAAGTTTGCGCAATAATTAAATTTATTGAGATGAGTACGTGTTTTTAACTTTTTTACTAAAATTGAGGTTTGCTAAGGACATACGCCATATTCATGTGAAATGTGTTGTAAATGAGTGCACTAGTGCAAAACATAGTGGTCATTCGAGTTGGTATTTGGAATAAAATTTTCTTTGTTTGAGAATTTTAATCCAGGTTCAATTAAAAATTTTTTATAATTGTGTCTTATAGTGGAATGCGATCAATTTTTGTTATCAAAAATATGTCCAAAATCCGATATTTTATTAATATGTACTGTACACTTTTCAATGAAGGATATGCGTATGTAACTAGCAGTGTTTAATGTTTTTTCTAGTGGAATTGAATTGAAAGCATAAGTAAAATCGTTATGGAAAAATTTCCTTTGAAAGGCAGCAGGGAGATTGCAGCTGAAGGGAATAGTTACATTACGGCCTATCAGTCGGTATTGAAAAAGGTATGAGTTATACGCCTACTGTAAGTGATATTAGTGCATGATTGCGTATTTAAGAGGGAGTACAACAAAATCCCCAAAAAAAAAACTATCATTGTTGGAACTTAATAAAACAATTAAAAGAAAATACAATTATTACAAATTACCTTTCCTAATAAATTTGTTTACTCTGCAAAAGTGACATTAATTCAGTTAAACAACTGTAGACCAACAAATGTGTATTAGGGAGGTTATTTTTCTTACAGTCGATTTCTATCGCTATTCATTTTCCGATTTACCGGAAGTATTTATAAGAATTTTTTTCGTGACGTGGCAAATAAGTTCTAAAAATTCCTAAATTTTGTGTTAAAATTGGCACCATACATTAAAATTAGAATTCTTTAAACCTACAAGAAAAAAGTGAATAATGATAAAGCCTTACCTATTCCGCACAATTAATTAAGTGGCCAGGATTATTATATAAATTCTGATATACTAATAAATTAAAAAAATTGGTTTACTTTTTGTACTAAAGTTAGTGTAAATAGTTTATTGATAACAAATTACATATATAATTTTAGTCGAATGGTCATTCGGGAGCCATAGGAGATATTACCGGTACTCAGGATCATCCATTGGCTACATCATCTCTAACTAAAGAAAGTAACGGCTCATCAGCTAAAACTACACTCACAGTTGCCGACGACGACGACGACGAAATGATCGACATCACACCACATTCAAGTCCCGGAGATGCGGGGCATTCGTCGAATTTTAATTACAAACGCCACACTTCGGCAGACTCAGATATGGAGGGAGATCACTACTCGCGAAACCATCATCATGTCCCAACACATAGCGCCTTCGGCGATACAAATGATAGTGAGTATTCGATATTCAAAGTTAATGTTTACATTTGCTGATACTATTATGTATACATTTGACTATATATATGTACATACATCTATCATATGTGTATGTGGTTCAACGTACATAAGAGATGGATATAAATTAGTATTATTTTTTAGTTAAATGAAGTAATATTATTGGCTTAATTTTTTACTTACTTAAATGTATAGAAATAAATACATGTGCGCAAATCGTTAATTTTTTTAATGTTTTAGAATTTTATCTATCTGATTTTTTGTTTCGTATTAATATTTAGGAAATATATATTATATAAAGCTTGCTTTTTATCGTATCTGCACGTGTGAGATAGTAATTGTTGATCCACCGTGTAAATTATCAAAATATCAACAATTAGACTATTTGTTATCAGCTAAACATATTGCTTTTTTGTATGCTAATTTATTTTTGGCGCATTCAATTTACATTCTCATTAGCGCTTTTTAGAAGCACAGACGTTGATTATTTTCATATTACACAGATTAATTTAGTTAAAAGATAACTATACTCAGTGATAAATGAACACTCCTGTGTGTTAGTATTAGTCCAAACAATTCTTATCCGGTTCGGAAAGTGTTTGAAGGGTCTAAAATGTCAATCCATGAAATGAAATCAGTCACGTCTATATTTCGGTGTTTTGTGCTTTCTATTACCAAAACTACCATGAACGTCTTCCACTCGATCAGTTTGTCAGCTAAGCGAATTTGCTCACACAGAACCTATGCTATGGAAAGTCTTGGATATTAAATGTGTAAGATCACTAGCAAATGTATCTCACATTTCAGATAACAAGCAGCAATTGTTAAAAGTGTTATAATATCTTGCTGTGATATTCGTTCTGGTATTCAACGAAGTGTTTTAAAAATTTGACACTTGAACAAAGAGAGCAGCGTCATATGAATACTCATATACATATTTAATTGAAATAATTTTTTTCATTTCACCTTTCTATTTGATTATTCTTCTATATATGTCTACATGTATAATTTTGCGCGAACGAATATTTACGTTTATTAAATTTGTTCTTTTCATGGGTAAAGGTGGAATGGCGTTCTACGGTGTGTCGGGTAAGCAATTGAAAATACACATACATAAATATATAAATGTAAATTATAATATCTTAAAACTACATACAAACAGACAATTGTATTTACATATGAATATTACATTATTTTAATATGTAGATCCACACGATGACATACCGGGTATTGGGCAATACGATGATTTTCACACGATCGACTGGCAGCGTGATATTGCCCGCGATCGCATGCGACATCGCTATATAGTGAAAAAGCGGCAGGATTCATTGTGGGATTTGCTGAAGGTTTGACTAAATTGCTCTTCTGTTATTTCTAAGTAATAAAATAATATATTTTCGTAGGGTGCTCATGACGCGTGGTCTGGTTGGCTTTGTGTCCTCTTTGTTGGTATTGCTGCTGGTTTCGTAGCTGGCATGATTGACATTGGCGCTAGTTGGATGTCCGATTTGAAGCATGGCATTTGTCCACAAGCTTTTTGGTTCAATCGCGAGCAATGCTGTTGGCCAACTAAGCAGTCCGTTTTCGAGGAAGGGAATTGTTCAACGGTAAATTGTGTGATATTACGAGATAATGCGTGCATAATGTTTATATATTTTGTTTTTGTTATTTAAAGTGGAAAACTTGGCCTGAGATAATGGGCATGGATCGCAGTGGGACCGGTGCCTATATTGTCTCCTACTTCTGGTTCATTTTGTGGGCTTTGATGTTTGCAGCATTAAGTGCTTCTCTAGTACGCATGTTCGCTCCATATGCTTGTGGCTCTGGTATTCCTGAAATCAAGACAATTCTTTCGGGATTTATTATTCGCGGGTATTTGGGAAAATGGACGTTATTAATTAAATCTGTTGGTCTCATGCTGTCTGTATCAGCGGGTTTAACATTGGGCAAAGAAGGCCCCATGGTACATATCGCCAGCTGTATTGGAAATATATTCTCCCATATGTTCCCCAAATATGGACGCAATGAAGCTAAGAAACGTGAGATTTTATCCGCAGCTGCAGCAGCCGGTGTTTCCGTGGCTTTCGGTGCACCAATCGGTGGTGTTTTATTCTCACTGGAGGAGGTCTCGTACTATTTTCCATTAAAAACACTGTGGCGCTCATTCTTTTGCGCATTGATTGCTGCATTCGTTTTGCGTTCGCTAACACCGTTTGGTAATGAGCATTCGGTTTTATTCTTCGTCGAATACAATAAGCCCTGGATATTTTTTGAGCTTATACCATTCGTCTTCTTAGGAATAATGGGGGTAAGTATTTATCCTAATTGTTTCGTCATAACTTGTTTAATGTCTCCACAAAATAACAGGGCGTAATCGGCACAATTTTCATCAAAGCAAATTTATGGTGGTGCCGTTATCGTAAATTTAGTAAGTTAGGCCAATATCCCGTTGCTGAAGTGCTGGTGGTAACACTAGTTACTGGTATCTTATGCTTTCCCAATCCATTCACCCGAATGAATATGAACGAGCTTATTTACTTGCTGTTTAGTCAATGCTCTCCCGGCGACAGCACGAATCCACTATGGCAAGTACCCACAAATTTTTCCATATATTGCGTTAAATTGGCTTAACAAACAACATTTAATTTATTTCAGCGACTACAAGCGTATGAACATCACAAGTGGGGCCACGTCTTCGATAGAAGTAACGGAACCGGGTCCTGGTGTATATCATGCCATTATCTTGCTGCTACTAGCTTTTGTGTTCAAGCTAGCCTTGGCTGTTTTCACATTTGGAATGAAAGTACCAGCGGGCTTATTTATACCCTCCCTTTTATTGGGTTCCATTATGGGCCGTATTGTAGGAATTGGTAAGCATTGGTATGAGAACTTAATTAAACCTTCATTGCAATTTATATTTTTGTTTAGGTGTCGAACGCTTTGCGTACAGCTATCCAAATATATGGCTCTTTACGGGTGAATGTGTCAACGGTAAAAATCTGATTACACCCGGATTGTATGCAATGGTAGGCGCAGCAGCTACTTTGGGTGGTGTTACACGCATGACAGTCTCATTAGTGGTAATCATGTTCGAATTGACTGGCGGTGTTGGTTATATAGTTCCCTTGATGGCAGCAGCCATGGCCTCCAAATGGGTGGGCGATGCTCTCGGTAGACAGGTGAGTTTATTTGCTGATAACGATTATCAAATAATTCTGTTAACAATTTGCTGATTTTCGCGCTCTGGTCCTTATCACAGGGTATCTATGATGCGCATATAGCTCTTAATGGTTATCCATTCCTTGATAGTAAAGAAGAATTTGCACACACAACACTAGCAGCCGACGTAATGCAGCCAAAGTAAGTTGATATCGGTATTTCATAGAATCCATTTATTAATATGTATTGTCCTCTCTAGGAGAAATGAAACGCTCAATGTGATTACACAAGATTCTATGACTGTTGATGATGTCGAGACGTTGCTGAAGGAAACGGAGCACAATGGCTATCCAGTTGTGGTGTCAAAAGAAAGTCAGTATTTAGTGGGTTTCGTTCTGCGCAGGGATCTAAATTTGGCTATAGGTAAATTAACTTCGTTAATCCTTTTATCAAATAATGATAATAATAAGAGATTGCTGGATATTTGTGCTTCTATAGAAAATGCCAAACGTCTGATTGAGGGTATAACTGGCGCATCAATAGTATTATTCACGTCAGCATCAGCCGCAACACAAAATTTGGGACCACCGCCGCTCAAGTTGAAGAAAATTCTTGATATGGCACCCATAACTGTGACAGATCAGACACCCATGGAAACTGTGGTGGATATGTTCAGAAAGTTGGGCTTACGACAAACGCTCGTGACACACAACGGGTAAATCACTTTTACAAATGTTTCAAAACTTTATATCAATTTAAACACTAAATGAAAATTTAATTGACCTATGTTTAATTTTTTTGCAAACCAATAACTGAATTCAATCTTATTAGACGTCTGCTGGGTGTTATAACGAAAAAAGATGTTTTGCGTCACGTCAAGCAAATGGACAACGAGGACCCAAATACTGTCTTATTCAATTAATTGGTAATGCATATTTAGTCATCATTTAACAAGGTTCTTTCCAAAACTGGCGTCGGACGTCGTGATCTGTTGGCAATTCATCATCTAGGCGTACTCTTTGTTGTACCATAAATATATATAAATAGCTGAATTTCTTTCAATATCATTTTTGTTAGTCTATCCATACGTTTAGTATATATCATGTCATGCAGGCATCTAATTATGTATTTAATTATTATATATTTGTATGATCAAAATATTATTTATTGTATTATTTTTTACAAACTCGGCAAGCGTATGCTGATAGGAAATTGTATTAACTCTATATTTTGGCGGTGCCAAATTTGAAAAATTCAATATTTCAACGCTTAGATGATTTCATTATATTTACATGTATTTGTGCGCGTTAAGTATCCGCTTTTTCCATTATACAAGCTTATATATATATTTTTGATATGTTTTATGTAAATTGTTAAATTTATATCTTTACAATTTTAATGTATTACTATCGATCTGATATTCTGCAAAGGAAACAACTTCATAATACTATATAGACGATTTTATGTAAACAGTAAGAAATTCTAGGATCATATAGCGTTAAATGTATCAATAAAATGTCACCATATATCAAATACACTCTCTGTGTATTCAATCTTGCATACATACACTCTTATTTACGAAAAAGGAACTAAAAATATATACGTGAAAGAGCATGTATAATTGTATTGTTTTGTAAACCGTTTTGCTTTCTTGTAGCAAGGTAGAAAATACTAATATCGCTGATATAAGGCACATTTAAAATGCAATGTACAAAGCTCACAGGCAACAACTACCTTTTCTTTATTTTATTAAATTCCTATATAGTCTTCCTAGCACCGTTTTCGATCACAGGCATTTTTGTTTAATAAATTGTTTTAGGATTACTTCTCGAGCTAAGTGGGTCTTAGAAATTGTAACAAAAATATGTGTGTACATGTTTAATATTTTATGTCTGTGATTTGTTAACAAATTGAATTAAATGTTTGAATGTCTGATAATTGTATTGAAGAAAACGAATGCAAATTTTTATATTGTATCTATATTTTAAATAAACAATTATAAAAAACACATTTTATTTTCAATACACTTGAATGATGAATGTGCGGTTATGAAGCTACTCATAAAAATTACAACTAATATTTGTGTATAAGTTTGGTAAACGAAGAAATAATTATAAACTCGTATGTATATAGTAAAATTATACACAATAAATTCCAATTATGATAAAATAATATTATTTATTATTGTTGTTTTTTACACATTGCAGTAGAGGGAATAGCAAATTTCAGATGTTCCTTAAAAAAAAAAATATATATATTTATAAACACATATATGTATGCCGAATTCTTCATTTGCAACATCTAATTTTCTATATAGAATATTTGGAAGTTATCTGCGTAAAGCCCAGTGATTATCCAGTTTCTAAAAGGAAGCAATATTTACTGAATAAATCGTGATGTTTTTAGACAATTACAGAGGAGAAGAAGTAGTTCTTCTCTACGCTTACATCACTTAATATAAAATATGCAATTAAATAATTACCCATTATCACTACATGCGATGAAATTCCCTTTGCCACGTAAAGCACCTTCAACAACGGTATGAACTCCACTGACTATGCTGCAAAATCAGAAATCAAATATGTATGTGGGTGTGAGTGCATGCGGATATTTAAATATTGAAAAAGTGTGATTGTGGTTTACTTATAGCATTCCAAAGAGCCATCACTTCCGGGAGAATATATAACATGTCCATCCTTAGAACAGGCAATTGTAGTCTTGAATGGCAAAGGAATTCGTGTAGCATCCTGATTTTCCTTTGAATACAAATGTACATATTTAGATATGTTAATAGATGATAGTTCGAAATGATTTTAAAATAAAAATAGTTGTGGCTCTCTCACCTCTTCTATATGTGGTACACTGTGGTAAACGACTTGTCCGCTTAAATCACAACTTATAACCGTTTGACAGCCATTGATCACAGTTTTTATTAATGTTGAGATCATAAATGAATGTTTTTTCAACGGCACAATTTCCATTTGTTTTCGCATTGTACTGAAACTGGTTATAGTGCACAAATATATCGAGCCATCCTTGACGCCAACTACGAAGGTATTGGAACTCAAAGAAACGGCCGCTGTAATCTCGCTGGGTTGCACTTTTAGTTGGAAGCTATGAGAATATACATGGATAGTAATATGTTAGACATGACTTCAATAAGATTGTTATAATATGATATTAATAATTATAGAAAATGGATGCTCACTCATTTTCCATTAGCAATTCTTTGCCCACAGCCCAGCTTATGATAAAACCATTGGAATGAAAACTAAGCAGACGATGTTCGCTTGACCAACACAACACCACAGCAGAACCATGAAGGGATGATGCACAGCAGAGTTCGTCAATTTCATATGAACTAACCGAATTCCCTCCATTCCATGTATTATTATTTCCAACTCGATTAATTGTTCGACAGCCCCAAACGTGTATGTCACCGTCCAGAGTGGAGCCAGCAAATATGCTCTTATTATATGTATTCGTACTCATAGAACCTAGGCATGCCTTAAGCGGAACACTTTTGCATTCAGCGTAAGCAACTAGATTTCCAGATTGTATGCGCTTGGGTACGAACAGCTTCAGGGTTTGCTGCAAATGATCACACCAGTTGTCATGTGGTGATTTGGTGCTTACTACCAGCATGGGTGCATTGTTTGTGTGCACCGACAACCATGTTGCGATGCCTTGTGAATTTTCCGCTCCTCCGATGGTGATCTTCTGATATAATTGTATGTTCAAATTTTCATTGAAAGAGGTAATAGCGTTCTGAACACCTTCATCATTGTCATTTAAGGGAGTAGTTCCTTTGAGCAGCTGTGCCTCCACAGCGGGATAAATTTTCTTTAACCACATCGCAAGTTTTTGATCGTCTACATGTCTATCCATTGAGGTGGAAAGTTCTGTTTGTGTGCTTGTGTGGGAATGAAGAGTCGTTTCCACAGATTTATCCTGACAACTTGCTTCCATGTCGGTGCTTACACAAGCCTCGACCAATTTACACTGCTTCCCCAACTGTTGTGTTGGTAAAAATTCCAGAATTTCTGAGGAGTATTCAGATAACTCATCCATTTTTTTACTATTTTGTATATTGTTGAATTACAAAAGCTATTCACTCAAAAAATATAAATGAAACTACATAAAATTGACTAGAAGACTAAAACAAATGCTTTGTGATTGATATTGTATAGTGTTTCCCTGGAAACCAATGTTACAACGAAAATAATATACGGATGTCATATTAAGAAAAGGAAATTCCATGCATGATTATAAACGGAAATAATATTTTATGACAATAAATTCAAGGATTCATACATTTATATGGGAATATTAAATATTATAATATATATATATATTTCTATGATCTTCTTGCAGACCCATGTGGTGATGGCTTGAAGATGTGTGTTTCAATTACGAAAGAGATAAATTAATCAATTTTTGTTGATCAAATCAATATCAAATATATATATTTATACAAAGTATAAGTGATGAAATGTGCGAAACTGATTAGCAAAAACTATATTAATATATAAACCAAATAAATGTTAGCATATTCATATAACAATTTTTTAGAAGTGTGGCACAGCGCGTTTTTTAAGATAGTGTGAGTCAGCGTATGCATATTTGAATATAATATAACGAATATTGACAAATCCAACTTGACAATAACGCACAAAATCACATTATTTTTATTAACACACTGTCTGCGTTTATTATAAACGTATTCGATTACAAATAAATAAGTACAAATCGGACAAAAGTAAATATCAACAGTCGTCACTGCTTTCGCTTATAATTAAGACATCATCTGGAGCGTTGCAAATCGATTTCATTGTTGGTTTTTTTAATAAGCTTAAATCCATTAACTTTTCGAATTCATCCTTCTCAATATTACTTTTATTAAAGAAATAGCTTATATTTTGAGCATCTTCATTATCTGACGAAACACTCATATGCATTTTATTTGGCTGCTGCTCGCTTACATTTAAGCAATGTGGAAAATTTTGCTCTACAAAACGATCTACATGAGTCTTCAGTTTTGGTGAGGTTGTTGTGTTGTTGGTAAACAAATTTAGTCTTTTCGCCTTTTCCGTTAAGCTATGAATTTTGTCACGCTTTGCATTTACTAAAGCATCGAAGCTGTCATCTAATGACATCCGTTTTTGTAAGGGAGTGCCATTTGTACCACTTTGCGAACAAATGGACAAATTTCTTTTTTTAGTTATTAAATCCAAATCATCTTTAATGCTCCACTCATTCAGTAAAATGCTTAAATTTTCTGTAACTGGTTCATAGTGCAACGGTCGCCCTTTATGTGAGGTAATTTTGACAACACGATCAGGAGCATTCACGATTCCTCGTACAATATCTGAAATATCATGTGCCATCTCATCGCAATCACTTTCTAAATCGGATGGTAAAGCTTTCGTAACTGGAGTGGAGCACTGTGTTAATCTGTACAGATCCTGATTTTTAATAGGAGTACCATGTTCAGAAGATATCTGTTGTTGCTGAAAGAATTTGTCTATCAATTGAATGCCTTTTTTGTTCGTAGATTTCGTTTTTTTGCTGGCTTTTGGTTTGATGGTCTTTGCTACTTCTTCGGTAGCACTTATTAAGTCGGTTAAATTTTCAAGCGAACTTAGTATAGCTTTAGAAGGCGCTTTGCCCTTTCGGCGACCTTTTGTTACTTTTGATGGTTTTTCCTTGGATTTCAGAAAAGCTTCAACCCTTTCCGGATAAGCATTTTGAACCAAATAAAGTGGTTCTATGGTACTCCAAAGTCCAAAAAGACCTTTCGTATTTTCTTTTTCGAATTCCTGCAGCTGAATGTTTGGTATCAAGCCATTAAAAAACCCGTTCTGATCTTCCCAAATGATTTCCAGGCTGATTACTCCTCGTACAGTTCGTTTTTTTACTATTTCTTTGATTGATATATAATGGACCGCATCGAAATCTGTACTTTTTTTCATGTTTCTTACTTGCCAACGCGTTAAAAGTGGTAAGAACTTCTGAAAGCAATAAATTTCTGCCCATTGCAGCAGTTTCCCAATTTGCTTTATAAATTTTACTATATTTGGCTGTCTCCAAGTCAAATTTAAAGTGGGAATTGTGGGAGGTTCATTGAGGAATTCTGAAATAATTTCTTCTGATGGAAATGACGGGTCAGTCATTGCTTTTTTACGTAAAGAAAGTTCTGCTTTCAGAGATAAACGCTCCTCTCTGTTAGAAAATATATATTTTAATATCAAAGACATTTTGAATAAATAGTTTTTGGAAATTGAAAGTGAAAATAAACAACGCGGTGGTACTTACTTCCACAAACTTTCATCACAACCACGATCAGTACGACAAATTCCACATCCGCTCTTTGTATGACTTTGCGTACGCCCCATGTGCCCGCAATTGTTGCAAATCAATTTATCATCAACTCGCATTTCCAAAGCGGTATATTTACTGTCCTCTTGACGCCATGATCTTATCCTAAGAATACAACTTTGTATATGTATAAGACGCATTATAATCACTTATTATACCTTTCCAATATTTCTTGTTCTTTGTACTTATTGAACAACTTTAAAACGCCATCGCGCCCAATGCCACCTATCCCTTCAGGACAATAATCACAGCCACAGAGTAGTGCCATTACAATTGTTTTGTTTTGGCCAAAATCTGATGCGTTATATAAATTTTATGTATGAAATATAATGTGGTATGACAAATATAAACATTTGTACGAACCCATTTTTCCTTGTATTTGTTGCATGTCATAGATATCTACTGCACCGCCTTGAGCTGCTTGTGCACCCTGAGTAGACACTGAAAAATTACGATAGACCCGTATAGCGCCGTAAGCAAAGCAGTCTGAATCTTGGCTAATTACTCCATCAACTAACTACTAAAAACAATATAGGAAATAGAGAAACTAAAAAAACATATGCGTTTACTTCATACCCCTTTTTTGTTCAGAAACGCGCAATATGCTTCGGCTTCGCCTGGCGCTTGAAAACATTGTATTCCCATTGACTGTAATAAGGTTTCACATTGTTTCAATACATGGTTAAATTTTGTCCGTCCTCTCTCCTTTTCTTTGGCTTCTGTTGGCTGTTTCTCTATTTTATTTTTCATAGGTTTGGTACCACGGAATTGCTGCTCAGAACGTTTTGAAATTATTTGGCTCTTTAGCTTGGGAGCTTGACCTTCCAGGATAAAAACCGGAGTCACATCCTCCCATATCAAATAACATGTCCGAAAGAATAGATTTCTTTGGAGGGAAAAAAAAAGTTATAATAACTAAACTTATGTATAAGATCAGTGGTTTTAAAAATAAAGACTCAATGATATATATCAGCTTACTTCAAATGCTGTCTGGGGTGCACAAAATAATCTACCACATTTAAACTTTCACAAATCCAGCCGGCCAGGTCGATAGCAACTTTTTTTCCTCGTAATTCACATAAAGGTTTCCTCTCAGCATGAGGCGTTAACACCGACCATAGATCTTTTACTCCCATTTTTAAACAATACTGATTTGAAAAATATTTACAATTATTTTGAATTGAATTGAAAATTCTTTGGCGGTTTTTCGTTTAAAATAAACTATCTCTATAGTGTGAAAAATTATAACAAAATTGAACTGTCACTTGAATCTTCTGCTAACCCTGTAAGGATTTCGCACAGCAAATTACTGAGCAATGATGGTTTGTGTTAGCTTATTGTCTTTTTCATATTTTCATATTTAATATTCATGTAGTTATAACGGTTTTCAGTTAATAGCTGCCATCGATTGGTCACTTCTCTGCTCGCTATCTTTGGGCGCTGCTCGCCTGTCAAAAAGTTTACATGTGAAAGCAACAACAAAGATATCTAGTTGAATTCGTGCTGGAGAGTATGCGAATACCTCATTAAAATTTCAATAGTCGCTTGCTGAGTGCTACCAAGTTTTGTTTTACTCATTTTAGAACCATTTTACTATTGTGAACGGCTCAAAGGACAAATTACTGTCAAAATAATAAAAATTGTTATACACAAATTTGAAATTGAATAGGGCAGGCGAAGATAAATCGTTAGTATTTTTGTATTGAATTTATTGAATAAAAAACTTTAATAAAAATTAAATTTGTTGCAGAAAACGTAAGACATTGACGGTGGTAGAAGAGTTCAGTGCGACCAAGTATATATGTACAATTCGATTTCAGTGCTGCCAGTTTGTATGAAAATTTGGAAAGTTTGTTCGATTGGCTTGTCTATAGCAGTTAGCCAATCGATGACAGCTAATATGTTCGAACAATTTGTTAGTTGTTTTTTTATATTGAATTTTAACTAAAAATTTAATTGTTATCGATAATAATAGCACTGATCGATTATGTCGAAATACATCTGAAATATCACCATTCCTGATTGTTTACGAAATTTGCGCCAAACTAGCAATGCTAGCAAATTAAGTAAAGTAATATTTTGCAAAAGTCGTTTATATAAATAGATGCAGTTGAAGTACAAACAGTGACTTATGGATGAAAAAAGTAAGTGATGATAACAAAATATTTTGTTGTGCATTTGAGTACTTATAGGTATTACATTGCTAGAATATATTAAGCGGAAGGAGAAGGCGCGAAGTGACGGCAATAATCAACAATTGGCTGTTTGTTGCAACAATTTGGGCGATTTCTACAATCAGCAGGGTAAATATCAAAATGCAGTGCGCGAGTATCAACAGGAGGCAGAAATTTACGCAAAACTGGGGAAAAAACTGGAAATGGCGAAAGCGAACAGAATGACAGGGGAAATGTTTATGTTGCTTAGTGAATTTGACGAAGCCAAAGAGCACATAAACCTTTATCTGGGTAAGTGTATTTAAATAATAGATAAATAATGATTAATTTGAACAATAATTTCAAGATATTGTCAAAAGACTCCATAATAAGGTGGAAGAGCAGCGCGCTTACGCTACATTGGGACGGGCACACTTGTTGCATGGACAAAGCACCACAGAAAGTGCAGCGTCGACCGCTATGGATCAGTTGAGGCAAGCGGAACGTGCTTTCCTTAAGAGTTTGCTTTTGATAAAGGAGTGAGTTTTGGTGCAACGTTCTTTAACTAAAGCTAATTTCCATTATTTTGTTAAGACTTTCTGGACAAATATCGAAACAGGAACAATTGGATATGCAAGCCCGTTGCTATCTTAACATCGGTGTTGTGAAAGAGCATATGGAAGAATTCGAAGAGTCAATTTCGTATATCGAAAAAGCTATAAAAATCAGTAAATCGCATGACCTATTTGAATTAACACATTTATGCTACATTTCGATGAGTTTGCTATATTTTTACAAAAAGCATGACTCGACATTAGCTTTACGCTACTGTAATTTAGCATTGGAGGTCGCGAAACGTCTGCCAAACAGGGTCAAAAAGATTTGCGAAACACTCATTACGAAGTCGGAGATTTTAATTAAAGATGGCGATTTCGCCAGCGCCAAACAAATATTAACTAAAGCGTATAAAAAAAATACACCCGATGAAAACGATCGAAATGCGATTGAGAAGTCACTACGTGTTGGTAAGCATTTATGCGATTTATCTTTTTCAGTCTTAAAAACTATTTTTTTCTTCATTCCTTCCTTTCTTAGTCGTAAAGATTTGTCAAATTTTGGACGAATTGGTCACAACGAGTTCTTTAGATTATTCAAAACGTAAGAGTTTATATGAGAAACTTGGTGATGGGTGCTGCCAACTACAAAACTACTCTAAAGCTATTGAGTACTACCATCTAATGTTAAGTTGCGCTGAGAAAAACCTGGAACCAGAGAAAAATTTAATACCAATATATGTGAGTCTCTATCAGACTTACAAAGACAATAAAGAATATGACCAGGCGCTGGTGTATCTGTGGAAAGAATACGAGCTTAATAAAGATAATCCGTCAGAGGCATTTTCGACCCTTTGTGCAATCGCCGAAGTGTGCGAACGCCAGAGACAATCGTTTTGGACAATACAGGATATTTATCAAAAGGCAAAGCAGCAAGTGGCGAAAAACACTAACGAACGTGAGCGAGCTAAACAAGAACGTGTGGTGTTTGTGCGATTGAAGAGATTAATGTTAAAACACAAAATGCAAATGCTGGCAGATGAATTGCTGGCGGAAGCAAAAGAGAGAGGTGAAAATATCACCAACACATTATGATTTTTATTTGGTCTGTTTAAATTTTTTATTTTTCTATTTCCATGCGCAGGGATACAAATACAACTTTACGACGAAGGAAATAGTGACACTGAGTCAGAGGCGGATACAGCTACAGCCAATGAGGAAAATACGCCAGAGCTTGGCGATGATGTATGTCTTGATGACCTAACTGATTCAGATATGAGTGACTTAGATGAGACAGAAAAACCACGGCCGCATCGAGCAACGCGTGGAGTACGCGCTCTTACAATAAAGCGTAACAATAAAGGCGAAACCCAGTTGCATCAGGCGTGCATAGCGGGAAACATAGAGCTAGTACGTCGACTGCTTGATCAAGGTCACGTGGTAAATGTGCGCGATCATGCTGGTTGGATTCCTTTACATGAGGCGTGCAATCATGGATTTCGGGATATAGTAGAGTTACTATTGGATCGTGGGGCAGCTGTTGCCATTAATGATAAAGGCGGCATAAGTTGTGATGGAATAACCCCACTATATGATGCCTGTTCGAATGGATTTCTCGATGTTGTGGAACTGCTTTTAGATCGTGGCGCGGACACCGCAATTAAAACAGATTTTGGGGAAACTTGTATGAATGGTTTGGATAAATGGCGACGTTCAGCCACAATAACCGATGGTGAACAAGCGCATTATGAAGTTATTAGGTCTAGGCTGCTGGCAACACTTTCGAAGACAGGAATTTGTAAGAAATCTGCAGCACCCTTGACAAATGCACAAGTTGAGTCTGCAACAGATGCTGAATCGGATTGCGGTGACACAACTCTCGTGGAGGAGGAATTATATAGTAGCGGTAGAAAACGTATTAGCCTAAATCGTTCAAGTGAAAATAAAAAAGATTCAAAGGTATACAACATGTCTCTGTTCATTGTTTAGAATTTCACTTATCACCATTTTATTGCAGGAGTCGAAAAAAAAGTCCCCACGTGACAAATCTGCTGGTATGGAATACAAAACAGTAATGGCACAGTTGAAACATCCGAATCGTTCAAACACATTTGAAGTAGATACCTTTGAGGGCTTAAGCTGCGGAACGAGTTCTTCAACTTCGCTGAAATCTCGACGCAGTGCATTATTGACCGAAGATGAAATAGATGATAACGATTGGCTAATTGATGATTTAGGTCCCGAACGCAAAAAACGCCGTTTCCACACACCAATCAAAGAAATCGCCTCCACATCTAAAGAAAATATACACAGCGATCCAAAGAGTTCTACATGGAGTGCAGATGACGCTCTAGCGCCTGACGATGCGTTTCAAGTACTTCTTGAAGCTGCAACTGCTACGACCAAACAACAACGTAAAAGCCAGACAAGAAAATTACGTTTATCCGGTTCGTCCAGCGTTAGCAGTTGTTCGAATTTGTCAATCGTCAGAGGAAATAAGACCAAGCATCAGTCGTCATTACTGGAAAATGGCTTTTGCCGCTTTCGCAGCGAGAGCCCCAGATCCGGTGATGAGTCCTTTGATGTGCTGCCAACAACAAACGAGCCCGATTCAACAACGACATCTATACATTTGCTGATATCGCCCTCAAAATCCTCACCAATTAAAGTGCAAGCAACACAAGTCATTCCAACAACGATTTCATTCAAAATTAAAGTTGAAAATGAATTGTTGTTAGTGCCTGTTGAACGAAAAAAATTGAATGACATTAACATACGCTGGCTGGCGGAGGAGGCGGCAAGGCGCTATTACAAGTATGTAGCTTAGATCGCCAAAAGTGGTAACAAGTAATAATAATATGTATATATGAAATCCACACAGCTTAGTTGGTTTGAAGCCAGTTTTACGCTTAAAAACCGCCGATGGTTTTGCTTACGAAGAGAATGATTCACTGAATGTGGCGCTGGAGCAGAATATGATTTTGGCAACAGTGTTGGACTGGCAGATATCACCGCTGGGTCAGCGTTACGAGGAAATGTGTCACCAGCTAAAGAAAGGTGATTACAATTTCAAAGAAAATATAATATTTTTTATCCGATAAGTATTATCAGTTGCAACTGCAATGCATTTAAGCAAATCAAACTACTTGAGCAAGTTGTGAATGCTTACATTATTTACAGATGTTAACAGTGAAGTATTGTCCGCATTGGAGCAGACACAGACATCGAATATAATTTGCTTAGCTGATTTTTGGCTCCTGCCGCCAATCACCGAGCCCATATTCAAGGCAGTGCTGCATCAAGCTAATCTGCGAGTTATCAATTTACGAAATAATTTCATACAAAACGAGGGCTGTCGCCAGTTGGCCAAATCGTTACCCACGCTCAAACAGCTGAAAACGTTGAATTTGGAGGGCAACCTTATAACTGCGGAAGGTGTTGAGGCTCTGCTCTCAACGCCAAGTGGGCTGGAAGAACTCGAAGAGCTGAACTTGAGTCAAAATCCTTTGGGCAATGACAGTTTAAGAATTTTGGAAAGATTTTGTAGCAGCAGTGCTGCCAAATCGCTGCAACAACTGTCGCTATCGAATTGTAAATTAACGAATTTGTATGACTTTGATTTGGCTTTCTTCCAATTGAGTGCCGTTGATTTCAGCTATAACAAACTTACGAGTGATTCCTTGCGTAAGCTTTTAGCGAAATTAAATGCATCTCGCCTCAAGGAACTTAATCTGAGCTATATGCAGGAATGCACACCTGCAGACGAACGCAAGTCGGCCTTGAATGCTGAATATGTCACGTCCTTCTTTGAAAGCGGCACGTGCGAGAAGTTTCGACGCGTCAGGCTTTGCGGCTGCCACCTAAGCGATCTGAATATGTACAAAATAACTGAGAATCTTCAAAAGGCCTGTGATTTAGATCTGCTTGACGTGAGTGATAACAACAAATTAAGTGGCGCCACTTTACTGACGGTATTGTCTAAGATACCACACTTGCGGAGGTTATGCGCGTTGAATTGCGCGCACTTTGTGGACGAGGAACGCTTGGAGAAAATGCAGCAACTGAAGCAGATTCCCAGCTTTGTATCGCTAACTCTAGGCGACAGATGCAATGAATATGAGCCGCGGCTGCGCAGCTTGTGGCAATCACATTGGGGCGATAAGGCGCAAATAAAAACATATTCTGGATGTTTACTACTGCATATAAACGAAAAGGATTTGCTTCAGAATTGGTGATGCTGAAGCAGTTGATTTCACGCGCAGTTCTGAGGACAACACATTTTCACTGCCGATAGCTGGACATCGATATCAGAATGTTTTTGTGCTGTTTTGTCTGGATATAGTGTGTGTCTTCTGGTAATGATCCGAGTATTTGGATTAACGTAAGTGTTCATATGCTTATAATAAAGAATACTTAGATAGTTATCGTTAGATATTAGTATTATTAAAGAACAAATTTGTACATATTACGAATAAATTAAATTTTGTTATTGATTAATTTGGACATGGATTAAAAAAAAACATAAACCGTAATAGATGAGCTCCTTTATTATTGATGGGAACCAATTGGTTCCTCCTACGTACGAAATCCATATCTAATCTGTTTATAAATTAAGTGAATAAACACACCCTTGAAATGGTATAAAGGTCATATAAATCTTGAAAGTGAATAACTCAAAATTATTATGAGCCATATGACGCCGTTAATAGGTGTGCTCTATTTTCCATAGAACACAGTTGAATCGTCGTCGTTGAGTGTGATGTCGTGGCAGCCGCGTGAAAAGTCTGATAAATCTCATTGAAACTGTTAAAAGTACGAATTTATATGATCGTCACTGTATATAAAACATTTTCTTATATATGTATGCATGTGTTCTATTAATTGGACCCCGTTATCAGTAAAATTAAAATCTGGTACTTCAGCGATAACAAATGTTCCACTAAGCGTAGACATGTATAAATAACTACCCCCAGTCGGACAACAATATTGCGGTTGTCGTAAAGGTTGAGCTGATAAGCAAGGGGGGCGGCTTAGTCTGTTCGGATTGAACATTGAACTTGTTCATTAACACGTTTTATATAACGGGCTCATCAAAATGAAAAATGTAAAAAGATAAGCAATTTGAATAATGGAAGAAAGTACGAGTCTAATAAAAATTTCAATTGAGTTTAATTGTATAATTTATTTCTTTTGACCTACATATGTATTTTAATTGTATTTTTCTTATTCCATATTATTACTTGTAACAATCAAGCAGTTCGTAAAAAACTTACATAAATTTCATTTAGATCTTTCATTACATATTTTATATAAATAAATATATTTCCTAACTTATTTGGCCGACTGTTTGGCCTCCTCGAACATATTTCTGGAGATGATCAGACGTTGAATTTGCGATGTACCTTCGTAAATTTGGTAAATTTTAGCATCGCGCATCAATTTCTCGACGGGATATTCGGTGTTGAAGCCGTTGCCACCGAAAATCTGTACTGCATCGCTGGCAATCTTGTTCGCCATATCTGCCGCATGGCACTTGGCTATCGAAGCGTAGTAGCTGTTGCGACGGCCTTGATCTACTTCCCATGCGGACAAACGGTAGGCCAGGCGAGATGTTTCCACTCCGATCGCCATGTCGGCGAGCATGAATTGTACAGCTTGATGATAAGCGATTGGCACGCCGAACGTTTTACGTTCCATTGAGTACTTCAGTGCCTCGTCTAAGCAACGTTGCGCCAAGCCGACAGCGCCAGCAGCAACTGGTGGGCGTGTCTTATCGAAAGTACCTAAAAAGATATAAAAACATTATTTTATATTAATCAGTATTTTATCGACTTAATTGGATAGGAAAAAACAGTCGTCGTCAGTCGATGCCTGTACTCACCCATGGCAATTTTGAAACCGGCACCTTCACCAATCAACACATTCTCCTTGGGCACACGCACATCTTCGAATGTGATGCCGCGTGTGTCAGACGCGCGTTGACCCATATTTTGTTCCTTACGACCAGGCGTAAGGCCGGGTGTGTCACGGTCGACAATGAAACCGGTGAAGGCTTTAGAGGCAGGGGCTTTCGGGTCGGGATTGGTGCGCGCCAACACGAAGTACCAATTGGCAACACCACCGTTTGTGATCCACATTTTCTGTCCATTTAAAATGTACTCGTCGCCTTTGCGCTCAGCTTTCGTTCGAATGCCATTAACGTCGGAACCGGCACCAGGCTCTGTAACCGCGTATGCGGCCACAATCGGCTCCTCCAATAGGCGACCTAAATATTTCTTCTTCTGCTCTTGGTTACCACCAATGATAACAGGTGTTTGCTGTAGATAAATAAAAATCGATCATACCAGAAGAACATGTGATGATCTGTCACTTATTTACTTACACCCAAACCACTCGCTTCTAGGGCTGTCATGATACCGGTGCAACCGTATGCCAATTCTTCGGCTATCAGACAACTGGTGTAGCAATCGATATCCATACCGCCGATATCGGCTGGTATATGGTTGTTCATCAAGCCCAACGACCATGCCTTCTTGATAATATCCCATGGGTATTCGCCAGTTTTGTCATGATGAGCCGCCACCGGTATAATTTCCTCGCGCACAAATTTCCGTGTAAGCTCCTGCATTTGTTTCTGGTCTTCCGTAATGCCAAAGGAGGGTCCATTAGGTGAGACATGAGAAAGTGCTCCATAACTGCGGGATGCCAATTGGCGCAGAGGCGTGGTTGTGAGCTAAAAATAATTAAATATAAATTTAATATCTAAATTGTATTGCTGTCGCAACAACATAAAATAATTTAAAAGATTTGTGAATAAATTATTATAAATTCCGGTTATATAAATTCCATTGTTTGTCATGGGTACGGTTTGGAAAGTGCTTCGATATGAACCGTTTTATAATTTTAATCACTTGGATGTATTTGACATTTGTTTTCCTATTATTATTTTAAATTTAACTGCATTGTATGTATATACTCAAGTACCTCTGACTTTATTCTTTATATATACATAAATTTATTTATTATTTGATTTTCTGTTGATTAGATATAGTACAAGTATGTGTCAATATTTGTGTATTCTTTATTGTACTCGTATAACGTATTTATCATGATACCTTCACACAAGGTTTGGTGTCTCTAATAAACAAGTTGGCCCCCAATCAGACTTTTAAAGCAACAAATTCTCGTATAAGTTAGCGGTTATTATCAAGTAAAGGGATCAAAGTACAGAATTGACGCATATAAACAAACAAACAAACAAACAACAACTATTTGCTCGGTTTGCTCACGTCACTTTATTGCACACACACCCACATTCCCTTCTATATTCGCATATACATACCCTGCCAGCCAAAGGTGGTGAAAAAGCTGGTTAAACCGAAGTTTTTTAAACCCATAAAAGTGGTGAGTTTGCCATAGGCCAGCATAGCTGCTTGTGAGTTTTTTAACCACTATTCCCCTCACACGTACGAATGCAAAAGCAAAACAACCCAAACGTGTGCGTTGGTGTTAGTAATTGAAGAAACATGAGGGGAAAGTGGTTAGGCCTGGCTGGCAGGGTATACATATGTATTTATTTGTTCATATGTATGCACACTTGTCCTAAAAACGAAATTTTATTTGAAATATTTTTAAGTTTCACAAAATTCTGCACTTCGGCTGGTTTACAAAAGTGGTTTCAGTTACTTCTACCGATCTTCGCTTAACAATCTGATCATAATTCTAATTCGCTCGTACTCTTACCTTATTTAGAAAGGCCATCTTTGTTTGTGATTGCGCAAATAAAATTTATTAAAATGTTGCAAATTAGCAAGAAAGTAGACCTAGTGAAATCTAAATGCCGACGAACGTATGTATGCTGTAACACGGTGCTGTATGTGAGGAGGCTTGTTCCCGACTATGCTACGTCGCGAATTCGAATAAAAATAAATTTGCTTAGCACTCTTGCTTTATTATTGAAAGTCAATGCATCGGATTTGGACTTTGGAACTTGGCGCTCTGTGTACACACTCTCTTTAGACCAGTTGTTATCAACACATTTGTATAATTCCACATACATAGATACTTACATCCGTACGTACATACGTATATGTATATGCGAATGTATGTGTTGTTTTGTTTTCTTCGCAATAATAACATGTTTGCGCTCCACACTTTTCACCACAGTTTAGCTACATATCTGTTTTAATGTTACGTTTCAACGCTACGGACGCACTTAACGTAGAAATTGACGTATAGTGATGACACAATGCTGAGACAGTTGGTTCACTTGTCACATAAATACTTGCATGTACAATGTATATGTAAATATTTATAGACTACACTACAGTAATAAGTTATGATATATTTAATTTTCCAATTTATTTACAAAAATATTCAAAATATATCGTTAATGAAATATAATAATAATAAATAATATACTATGTATTTATGTCTAAAGTAAGGCAGTTAATTCCTTCAAAATATATTAAGAATTGCCAACCGGAAGTATCTTGACATGCAGACGAACACACAAACATCCATATGGTATACATATACATATGCACATCTATACATACATACATAGATGCCTCACATCTCGGTGGAGCATCTTAGCAACATCGCAAGCGCGGCAACACCCTATTTTGCTCACCCTCTTAAAAGGGAGCCGTGGAAATATTTTTTTCACAACTCAGACCAGAACATGATGGACACATTAAATGTGTTATGCCTTCTTCGGTGGCATTCTTTTGTGTGCCCGTTTCGCTAATGTTGTTGTAGCTTCCTTGTTTTGATTGTATTTGGTTTTGCGGCAGTCAGTGACGAGGTGGTTGGCCCTGTTAACACCAATACTAACAAGCGACCAGGGCTTTGTCGCACGCACAAGTTCGCATGTTGTACATAGCGATGCCGAAGCGATGCGAAGTGCTGTGCACGGAAAGTCCTGCAATGCCAAAAGGCAAAGGCTAAAGCCAGAACATTTCACGAAAGCAGTATCAGTTGTTTGACATTGTTCCTGGCAAAAGGTTGTCCTGACGGCTGACATCGCGAATACTCCAGTTGTACACCAAAACTCACACACACATCTAGTTTTGGTATACCCACAAAATGTGAAAATATTTTTATGCAAAAGTTATCTAATCGTTTTCCAAAGCATTGAAATTTTAAAGTTTAACACGAAGAGTGCAAATATGGATGGCAAATTGTGAGTGGTTAGATGTGTTTTTGAAAAGTTGCAAAAATAAAAATATTTCAAATATATAGAATATGCACTGTCATACATATATGTATGCCCAAGCGATCTTATATAAAATTTACAGCATGAAGTGAAGCAAATATTCCGAAAACCCTTTTGAAAAAAACATAAATAGTTTGTATATTACAAAAAAATATACGTATTATACATATATATACATATATGAACTATTACAAAAATAGAATTTAAAAGTGCGATACAAAAATTTAGTGTGTGCTCTTGCACGTATACGTTAACTGAAATTTATATTTACGCCCATAAATCTGGAATACATGTATTTGAAAATCTGTAAAATCTAAAAAGTAAAAAGCTTAAAGTGAAGTGAGTGGAAGTTATTTTTCCAAAATTATTCGCTTAAATAAAATATTTAATATTTAAAAATTAAATAATCCGCAAATATATAAAATGGCACAATTCGTAACGCACATACAACCGACGTTGCTGGAGGCCTCGCAGGGCCATGTACCGCATCACCATGGCCATCAGGTTGGCATGCAGCACACATCTCATCTGCCTCACAGCGGCCACAATATGCCATCGCCGCCAACGTCGCACAACCATCACCAGCACTCGCATCATCAGCAGCATCAGGAACAACAACATCACAACCACCACCACAGCCCACCGTCGCAACTGTCGTCGCCGCCAAGTGGCGCACCAACACACCATTATCACGTGGGCAAACATGGAGCCAAACATGAGCACTTCGGACATCACAGCTCTGTAAGTACACACATACATACATACATACATGTTAACCTAACAGCCATTGACTATACATACGAATGTACATATTATATATGTATCTATGAGTACGTATGAGTGTGCTATCAACATAAAACATCAAAATAGACCCTTTGTGGTCTCATCAAAATATTTATACATGCCACACTTAATGTGCGGATATTTTCAGAGATGATTAAATAATGTAGACGAAGGAGAGAGAGAGAGAGAGCGAGGGTATCCTTAATAGCTTATTTACAGTTAATCAGGTGCTCATGTCAATATTTAGATGCCCAATTGGCCTAGGATGGTTACTAAATAGAATCGATATGAAACAACATCTTAACAAACATGATTTACATATACAGTCGACTCTCGTTAATTCAAACCTGCGATAATTCGAACCTCTCTATAATTCGAAGTTATCACGAGTTCCCTACTAAATCTCTTTATATTTCGAACTAAATCAATACATTTTCTTACACTTGGTAATTCGAATGAAAAAGTCATTGCTATTTAACAAAACGACGCGTTACTTCGAACTCATCAGCATCCAACACTCGACAATTCAAAGTTGCAGAATTGGTTTGTTCAGTTATTCAGTTACTGTTACTCTTTCGTTGGTATGCAGATTAAAAGTTAGCGTTAATAATGAGCCCTAGAAAGTATAAATGTTATAATTTTGTTCAAGTGGATGTAAATGTTGCTGTCTCAGGTTCACTAACCGATGGCGAAATTTTATCTGCGACAGATAATACGCAAAGTAACGATGAAGATGAGGACGATACATCGGAACCTTTGGCAGAGGTTTCAGTTAAGGAAGCAAGATCCTCATTTGATACCTTACAAAGCTTCTTTCTACAAAACGAAAGTGATGAAAATGCATTTCAGGCACTTTTTCTCTTAAAAAAGGTTATTGAGCAGTGTGAGCAGCAGAATTGTGCTTTAAATCAAACCAGTATAACAAAGTTCTTTCGAAAGATTAATTAATTCACATTACGAATACATGTATGTACACGAATGTACCTCTTAACTCTTCTCATTTTTATATTAATAAATAAAAAATAAATACACTTAATAATTCGAAGTTTTATTTATTTTCTCTCTCAAATTTCGAACCATTTGATAGTTCAAACACTCGATAATTCGTAATATTTCAAGAGTCCCTCGAGTTTCGAATTAACGAGAGTCGACTGTAGTACATAGATATATGAAGTTGTTATTGTGTAGATGTATCATATACCGAATGGCTTTAAGGTGACTCTACCATGTCCCTAAGATGATGCGTGTATAGGTACTATATATAGAGTAGATGTACAAAGAGTGACGTAATCCAAAATGAGACAAAGATGTTGCGCAGACAATATTTAAATGTTGTATTTGGAACGTTGTCGCCACATTGGCAGCTAAAGTCATGCTGTATTTGGGTTAAAGGGTGTGGGGCATTACTAATCGCTGAGGATATATTAAGGAATGTATGCATGTACATACATACCTACCGAGTCGATTTGTTAAAGTGAGTTTTAAATTTCACATTTTCATTTCTCCGTCCTCCACCACTATGACGTAGGACTAGCTCGGTATTTATGCTACAATCTCTATGTGACAACCCCCAAACGCACACATCTAAGGCGACATTGGTTATGGATTACAATATTAAAATTTTAAAAATATTACAATAAATATCTCTGTCAAAATATGTATTGTCTCTTCAAATTGAAACATGTTCTGTATTCATGTTAGCGGGGAGGAGATAATCACTTCCCATTAATTAAAAAAAAATACTCATTACAGGTGTTTGTTGGAGTTGAATTCGATTTGTGTATAACTATAACCCAAACAATCTATTTAGACAACTCAGAACGCTCATTCAAACAACTGTGTCTGCAATCCACACTACGATCCACAATGAAACGATCGAACTAAAATCGAGAGCACAAGCCAATATAAATATCACTCTCTGAGAAGTTTTGTAAAAGAATATTTAAAAATAGATTGATATTGTTTTCAAAATTCTGCTCGAAACAACATAAATGCTTAGCAAACAAGCAATCTCGACGAGAAATTCCTCGGCGCAACGGTATCCACATGCCTCTTCGGAAACTACAAAATGGATTTCATTTTCCTCTGCAGTATACAAGTTGTTTTGCCACCGCCTGCTCGTGGATAAAATTATGATGTGAAAAGCCGTATTTAATGAACTCGCGGCACTATTAATTAACATTATTGATTAACAGTTACCCAACCAACTGCAAAGAAAACCGAGCAAAATGCTGTCACTGAAGAAGCGCTTTCCATCGCTACAAAGTTTGGGTGTAAGTGAAGTGAAGTGAAGTGAAGTTGGCTCTATGTACTCGTAGTATATGCAAAATATTATGAAAAACGAAAGCAATTACATGCAAATTGATTAATATGCATTGGCCCGACAGTGAGCGAGCTGGTGGACTAGTTCTGCCATTTGCACTGTAAGGCGGTAATTCTATTTTAATTGCTTGGCGAATTGTAGTCGGAATGAATAAGTTGTATTATTTGAGGAAATTTATGTAATTTGCTTCATTATATATGCAATCATACTTAAGTACATCTATATACACATATATATTTATGTTGCTTTGGTCTGAAATGTCTGCTGTAAAATCTTGTGTATACAACAATTTTTGCAATAAACAACTACAACTACAACTAGTTGTATTGTTTTGCAGACCCTGTTGGAAAATCAGAACAAGAGTTGGGTTCTTCGTTAGATTGCAATATTATATACAATAAATAAAGATATGCACGGACGAGTTACAGATAAGTTCACATATAATATTTGAATGTGAGGTGAAATTGCTGTCCCCAGCGTTTATTATTGATGGATGTTATTGACTTTTATAAGTTTAGTAATTTACAGTTGTGTGTATAAAGGGCGAAAATCCAAAACAACTAACGCTGACACAATTATTTATGAAGAATTATTATTTTCCTTGGTTTAAAAAAGTGTAAAATGAAATGTAAAAATAGTAGAGTATACCTTACAAGTGCTTCCATTAGCATCCATAAAACTGTTTCTTTTATTAACACGGTTTCTGTAAAAGTTTTAGTAGAACAGTAGCAAACGAATTTTCTATAAATAAATTAGATGCCGAATTGGCTTAAGCTTAGTATGCTTAAGAAATGGTAGACAACTGCCATATTATTTCATCTACGTCTACTTTCCATTAAGGATGTATATGGGAATAAACATAGCACATATGGTGCTTCTAAATTGTGGTAATCTAAAGAATATTCGAAATTGGACTATACCTTTTCTAACCACTGACTTTATATCAAAAATATCCTGGCAAAAATATGGTTTCGTGTTTATACCCTGAACAGGGTATATTAAGTTTGTCACGAAGTTTTCTAACACCCAAAAGGAAGCGTCGGAGGCTCTATAAAGTATATATATAAATGATCAGTATGTTGAACTGAGTCGATTTAGCCATGTCCGTCTGTCTGTCTGTATATATACGAACTAGTCCTTAAGTTTTTAAGATATCGTTTTGAAATTTTGCAGATGTTATTTTCTCTTCAAGAAGCTGCTCATTTGTCGGAACTGCTGATATCGGACCACTATATCATATAGCTGCCATACAAACCGAACGATCGGAATCAATGGCTTGTATGGAAAATTTTCGCATTTGACGTGGTATCTTGACATGGATTACTGCTTAACCCTTTCATGCCCAATGTTGCGTATATGCAACATTGTACTTATCGGCTCCTAATTCTCGTTATTTAAATTTTTTTAACCAGCGGTTTTTTCAATTATGTAGACTTATGTGTTGTGCAAGCTTACAGTTACTTTTTCTGATTTGAGCTGTGCACGTGTTCACTCAGTAAGAGTTCTTAGCAGAGAGAAACTGGCTATTCTATTCGGTTAACGCTCATATATAATATAATATAATTAACAAAACATGGTTTGATGTCAAATAAGGATGACATCGGTTCACTCGATCAATCGATAAAACTGCTAATACGCTGTTCTTTAATATTTAAAATCTCATTAACAACTACTGATTTCTGCATTCAATCCCTCTTACTTGTCATTGGATTTATCTTTTTGTTCTAATAGGATCTATATATATAAAAAAAAGTTACATTTCCTTGGTAATCTTATAACTCAAGAACGGGCTCACCTATCCAAACCAAATTTTTAGGCTTTGTTTGGACTATTCAGTAGATGGTTTGTGTTTTGAAATTTTAAGAATCGGATACCAGGGTCTCGAGAAATAGGCCAAAACGTGGACCCGGGTAACCCTAGGATGTGTTTGTACAATATGGGTAGCAAATGGAAGCTGTTGATGATATCTATAGGATAGAGTATTTTTGATGACGCTCCGTGACTAGGGTCTCGAGATATCGGCCAAAATGTTTCAAAAATTTCACCACACATGTAGGTATGTATGTAGCAAGCAATCAATCGGATACCAGGCAATCAATCGGCAATCAATCGGATACCAGGGTCTCGAGAAATAGGCGAAAACGTGGACCCGGGTAACCCTAGGATGTGTTTGTACAATATGGGTAGCAAATGGAAGCTGTTGATGATTTCTATAGTGTAGAGTATTTTTGATGCCGCTCCGTGACTAGGGTCTCGAGATATCGGTCAAAATGTTTCAAAAATTTCACCACACATGTAGGTACGTATGTAGCAGGCAATCAATCGGATACCAGGGTCTCGAGAAATAGGCCAAAACGTGGACCCGGGTAACCCTAGGATGTGTTTGTACAATATGGGTAGCAAATGGAAGCTGTTGATGATTTCTATAGTATAGAGTATTTTTTATGCCGCTCCGTGACTAGGGTCTCGAGATATCGGCCAAAATGTTTCAAAAAATTCACCACACATATGTTACATTACTTGGAAAGCTGAAAAGCGCTCATATTAGCATACATACATCAATAATAGTTTAATCATTTACTAAACGATTTGTTACCTACTTAGCTACGCTCTTTCGCTCTCAAAATTTATGAACTTTCGTCTTAACTACCATACTTATTATTCCCATCTACAAACTTACTGCATTATATTTATATCAACATGTAGGTATGTATGTAGCAGGCAGATCGACAAACAAAGTAGGCTTTGAAAAGACATCGAACTATATTACGGTGCATTTATTTTGCATAAAGAAATACATGAATATTTTGTTTTTTGTAGGTATATAGAACTTTGACTCTTAGCATTAAGAAAATTCAAATTAGGAGAATATATGACATTGGAGTGTAAACATCGCCGGAGCGTTTTCTTTGGCCCCATTCGTTCAGTAGTGTCCGAAATTACCGCGGTGCAAAATTATTAGTTATTATATATTTTTTTTTAATAATTATTGAAGTTTGTGTGAATTTGTGAAAAAAATAAATATAGCGCAAAGCGAATTTCCAACTAGGCCAAAACATGGCAATGAGGCAATGAATTATCCAACTGAATTTTTAAATTCATTAGAACCGGCTGGTATGCCACCGCATTGCTTGAATCTGAAAGTGGAATTATTGCGAAATATTAATCCACCAAAACTGTGTAATGGCTCCAGATTGGCAGTGAAAAATTTATTGCCAAATTTGATTGGAGCTACGATCTTAACTGGTAAATCAAAAGGAGAAGTTTGTTTAATACCGCGTATCCCTATGATTCCAACTGATATGCCATTTGAATTCAAACGATTACAATATCCTGTGCGTTTATCATTTGCGATGTCTATCAACAAAGCTCAAGGGCAAACACTTAACGTTTGTGGTGTGAATTTGGAGGAATCATGTTTTTCACATGGACAACTTTATGTTGCCTGTTCCAGAGTCGGTACCCCCAGCCGTTTGTTTATTCATGATCAAAATGGAAAAACAAAAAATATTGTTTATCCAAATGTTTTGGATAGCTAGCAAATAATTAAATATATTTTTTTTTATAAATTAGTTATATTTTATATTTCACTTTATACGTAGCGAAGCACGTACCGGGCCGCTATAAATATTATACATATGTATTCATTGTATTGCTTTCAAAAAATCATAAAGTTCTGCTTATCTGTAACACCACATTCATTGACTGTTAGGCGGTACAAAGTTCGCCGGGTCAGCTAGTTTGAAATAAAATCTAGATTTTTATTGTAAATGTATCAGTTGTCAAAGCATTAGTTTTAGGACCTGCAGCATAAAACTCCAACTGAAATTAGTTGTATTTCGTATATCAAATAACAGTTTATTGGTTCTAGAGCTGAATGCTTATGATTCGTTAAGAGTCGTAAGTGAATGAGACTCTCAAATAAAGAAATTTCACACATTACATACATTCATACACACTTCCATACATATGTGCATACGTAGGCGTCGTTGCGATTAGCTATGTGTACCAATGTGTGTGAAGTGCAGTTTATCAACAATGAAAGCGCGAGTTGTGGGGGCTGAAACAACCCTCCTCTGCGAAAGGTCTTGCGAATGAGAGGGCGCATGTGTTGACTGGGGTGAAGCCGAAATGCATTTGAAATTGGAATATTTTGCGAATAAAACGTGACCTGTGTCCTGTGCGTGAGTTTCACGCTTTGCATGACTTGGCTTGGCTTTGCGGTACGTAGCGAAACATTTTATGTTATGTGTCACGGAAATGCAATTCAATTTATGCACAATGTAATACAATACATGCATATACATATGCATTGTATTCATGTACATGCCATTTTGGATTTGTGTTTTCGATGCTATTTGTTTGGTCTTGAGTATATTAGCGCATGAAACACAGAAACATTTAGATATAACTAGCTGACCCAGCGGAGAAGTTTCTTCCGCCTTAGAGACAATAAATGAGGAAATTTTATTGAGTTCATTTTTGTATTAGAATAACATAAGAAATAAAGTATTTCAATTATTCTTAGTTTGTTATTAATTTTTCGGCATTGGTTTGCACTCTCCAGTCAAGCACCTTGTGATAGACTGCATTTTTCGTTTTATAATCGACTTTCAAGAATTGACCTGTCATTTATTAATATTTATAGCGAATGCAAGACGAATTGGAAATTGAAGTCGTTTAAACTCAAACGTCATATCGGTAGGGATTATCGAGATCCTCGAAATGAGAACTTCTTCCTTTTTACCATCAAATGTGTTTTGGTGCACAGTTTATGTTTCCCAATATGATCACTACGGAGCCAATCTTTAGTCGTAAATTGTACGACGGCAAGCCAAGCACATCCAAGGAGTTTAAAAATTCAATTGAATAGTTGGTGGCTTCATCTTCATTTATTACGTAGTCAATAGATTTGAATGAATGAAGTGGACCAATGATCCCATTCTGAATTTTGTAGTTTAAGTCATCTATGTCTTTATTCTTAGAAATCCGTTCCGAAATTCAGCAATTGCTCAGAGTTATCTTCAACAGACATATATTTTAGTAACACAACTCTCATGTCTGTTGTCATTGTGTAGATCTTTTACTGTTCGGTTAAGTGCTTCTAATGCAGTTTTATGCATTATTATGCATTCGTCCTATATGAGAACTTTTGATGTCTTTCAAACTTGGGCCATTACGGACTGTTTTGTAATATTACATGTTGATTCTTCAATAGTTTTAAGATTTAACTATAATTATAGTCTTGAATGAGCCGTACGTCATCTTTCGAACAATGTGGCTGCTATTCACGCGCAAACAATGGCTAAAACTATTGGCATGAGGAATGTCTTTTCAGAACTGTCCCTGGTATATGCAGGATATATCAACTACCATTTCCTTTATAAATTAGTGTATCATAAACTTCTTTTGTTGGGTATTCAGCAGGGGTCATTTGAACTATTAAATCTAATTTCTGGAGATTACATTCCCGTTCCCGTTTATGTTATATCCTATCTCATGTTAATAAATGTTACGTTGCCCGAAGAGCGAAGAGAATAACAGTAAGAAAAATTTGACTCAATAAAACGATTTGTAACATAACTATCACACGGTTAGATAAAGGGTTAAATTCAAAATTTCAAATCTTCAAATGTTCAACCATAGGCAACATTATTTTTTTTTGTCAGTTGAATGTTGTTTTTTTTTTCAATTTTATCATATGAAATGAAAATGTTTTGACTGAATTTTTTTCGTTTGGCTATCATTTTTTTTGTTTTCATTTTTATGAAAAGAAAGCCTACTAAGATGTTTTGAAAAATAAATTTGTGTTTTATATGGAATGTCAGTTGCGTTTTTTATACCACAGTTTATTCACACTATTGTCACGAAAAATGTATAAAATGTATCCTATGTCCGTCTCCTGGCTCTAAGCTACCTCCCTACCAATTTTCAGCCAAATCTGTTCTGCCGTTCTTGAGTTATAAGTGGTGTAACTAACACGACTTTCTTTTATATATATAGAATAATATGCACTTCCAAAAGTACATACGCTTATTTCGTAACTGCAAAAATCTCTCAAAGGTCTATCCACCGATCGCCTTTGAATTGAAACTTGAAGTATTCATTTCTTAGTTTTTGATTCTTAAATTGTTAAATAGCCATCGACAAAAACATACCATTTTTAATTAATTTTGTCATTGCTTTGGACTTTATAAATATAACCGTTAACATATTTATTTATTTTATTTTTATGTTCATGAATTATGCTTAATTAAAAACTGTCTTTTCTAAAGAATGCACATACATAAGTATGTGTTTTGTAGAGGCTGTGCCATGAATCATCGAAAAAAATCAAGAATACACCAACATTATCGGCAAATATGGATTGCAAAACGACTGTGTGAAATCCTAAAATGTTGTCCCGAAGATATTAAAGTGTCTTAATCAAAGTTGTGTTGCGCATGTGCGAGCTAAAGTCACACACACTCGTACACTTGTAGGCACGTAAATATTTATTTTCAATTCCGTATACTATACATATAGATGATACTATATGAAGGAAAAATATATACGAGACAACCGGCAACTAACCAAAACAATAACAGATGCACGTGTTAAAACTCATTGTTTGGCACGCGACCGGCGATTGTACTCGCACTCTCTCGGCGTAGCTGTTGATTCCTACGCTCTCTGTAATTCTTCGAAGTGCGCTCGCACACTCCCAATGTCTGACTTCGAAAGCGCTCGTTTCGAATATGCAGTGCGCAGGTCCTTCGAACATCCTGAGTCGACAACTTGGTAGCCAGCTACTAGGATACGCTGAAGTTGCGGTCACATCCAGTCTAGAGTAAAATTTTCAAGAAATCGGAAGCAAAAATTCTTCTTAACATCAGCGTCTAAGTGAAAAAGCTATCCACTATAGATATACATAAATATAATATACACACATATATATATATATATAATATTAAAAACGAATTTTAAAGTATTTTAAGTAACAAATTTAATGAAAATAATACTGCAAAGCCTTTAAAAGGTCACTTTCAATAAGTTTTTATAAATTATCGTGCACATAAATGAAAATTTCAAACCAGGAAAAGAAATGAAAGCTATGACTAAGCAGTGACGACATCGACTTACACAATTTCTCTATACTACATAAATTTAAAGTGAAGAAATTTGCCTGTAAAACGTTCAAATAATTTAGATTTTCTACAAAATGGTCACTGAAAATGGAACCCAGGTAAATTTCTATATTTCTAATATGATTTTTATATGAAAAGTTCAATAATTCAGTGAAAATTCACGATTTAGTTGTTCAATTATGCGGCAGCCATATTGGCGTCCATCTTTGAAAATATCGATTTTTCATAGTTGCATTGAATAATTCCACTTTCGCAACCAAATTGTACATTATTTGCAAGGAATTGGCAAATTTATTCAATATCTCAATGGATCAGATGAAGAAAATCAAATTTTACTTGGGAAAATGCAAGAAATTTTCATCGGGACCCACCCATATGAGGTGGTGAAAATTTCATCGATTTTCCTATTCTCCTCTGCGCCGACTATCGCATGAGTAGCGAACTTTGAAGTGCTGAGGGAGCAGTGCAGGTGATAGTAGTGTAATTGTGTGAAAATTGCCAAGTGATTAAAATGGTAATTCATTGCAGGACCTCTAGCTTCATATGCAAACATATGATACCATTCAGCTAGCGGTTACTATCTGGGGAACGCGTTTCTTTTTGAAATATTATTCATGTGTGTATTTGTTGTGCGTGCATTAATGAGATAATTTTGCTTTGGGCGCGGCTTTGGTGTGACACGGCAGTATGGCAGTATGACAGTATGACTGATGTGCGTGTTTGCGCGTTTGGTTGAACGTATCCAACATTAATTTTATTTTTAGATTAACCCAATTTCGAGATATGCACTGACACTGTTTTTGCATATTAACGGTACTCCCATGTCCTGCTTATTGTCATTTTTGTGCACACTCTTCAGCTGAATGAGTCATACGCCATAGATTTTGGAAAGCTTTTTGGACATTTTAAAAGTGATCTATATTACTTAATTTCACTCATAAATGTACGTGTATATGCCTATGAAGACAGGTGCTTGTGTGCATTTCGCAGCAAATTTGAATTTATTTATGTACTTATATTTTTTTTTTGGAAATATTTAATGTGGAATAGGTCAATTTATTGACAATTTCTCTACAAACAAAAGCTATTGAAATTTCGTTTCCACAGAAATATATAAATATAAATCAAATAATCCTTTCCGATTATCGTCCTATTTAGTAAAAAACAATACAATTGATTTCAATTTGAAATTTTTGTTTTTACAATTCGAGCAAATAAATTGGGATTTCTATAAAAATATTTCTCTTACAGCAGCTCTAGAGAAATGCTCAATTAGTTCAGTATAATATTTAAATACATTTAAATTCTAAATTGATTTTTTTTATTTATTTCAATACATTTAGGATCGGTCCAATTAAAAAATAACAAAACAAAACATTCGACAACTATTTTCTTTAATTTATATTTTATTTATTTTATTTAATTTTATTTATATGTTTTTAATTTATAATTTATATTTAATTTTATTTTAATTATAACCGTAGAGATTGAAAAAATAAAATATTAATGACTGTCCTGTCATGTCCATATATCTGCTGGTGAAAATAATTAATATCTACATACATATGTATTTTGTCAAAATAAACATTTTAATTTGCTAAAAGCTACTTTCTTTGTAAAGAAGTTAACGCAAACACCGTTAATATTCGCAATTGCTTCCTAGTTTCTTAACTTCGCCAAGCATGCTCATTAACTTAAGTAAATATTATTAAAATGTTAGATTACTTCCGGTATTTAAGTTCTTTCATATTTCTATTACAAAAGAGGTGTTCTTTTAATGAAAACTGCCATGCATTTCTACAACATGCCCACAGGGATGATTCCTTTCAGTACATAGAATGCATGCACACAATATGTACTGGGTAAACACAGAGGACAATGCAAAAAAATCACTGTCTGCCCGTTATTGCTGAGCACTCACTTCATTTCCAGCCGGAAGCAAATACCAAAAAGGAAGAAATGAGAAGTAAGGGAGTGGAGAGCGCATGTTCGAAATTTCGCCTTCGAAGTTCTCTTGCTTTCGAAATGATGACGCCATTTTCGAGCATGAACGCTCTTTCGAACTCGGAGTGTTTTCGCTTTCTAAGTGCATGCACACCTTTCAACCCCCTCAAGTTTGTAAACAAATGTCTAGTAAACAACTTTTATAGTGCACACACACACTCATAAATACATATGTACATATATAAGGTGTATTTCATATTTGAAAGTGTATTTACATATATACGTTGTATGCACTTGCTGACAGCTGTTTGCATATATTTAAGTGCGCACTTCAGCTTGACATTGCAGCCGTGCACTCGTGCATAATTTGTTAGTTGTTGTATGGTGGAGTGAGTGGTTGAGTGGCAACCGGTAGCCTCTAATGCACCTGTGCCAGTTGAATGACCATTTCTTTGCTTTCTTGCAGGTGTTGGGGGAGTGCATTGTTCCTTATATTATGCTCTGCTAAATAATGGGGGGTTGTCATAGGCACATCTACTTTCTATTCTTTGAATACAATAATAAAGCACGCTTTTGTGGAATAGTTTCAATTCAAATCCTTTATCTAGGTCTGAGTGCTCTGCTGCCATTGAACATTTTATAAATGTGTACCTCGATCCTTTTGAAACAATACTCATGCCATCGATCAAAGGTATTTCATATTAAAAGCAATTTTCAACAATTAAAATGTTGATTGATGGAGGGGACGCCAAGGGCAGAAGACACTATGTTAACGTCACTCTCTTGAAAGTACAGTGGTACTTCCATAAGTCGAAGATCGCCATAACTCGAACTTTTGAATTGGCAATAGCGTTTAGAAATCAAATTTCAAACAAATTTCCTTCCACAACTTGAACTTCTATAACTCGAAATCTCTCTAACTCGAAGTTTTTTGTAGAATATGGTGATTCGAGTTAGAGAAGTTTCACTGTATTTTAATTTAATAAATAATTCCGCATAAGATCCTCAATACTCACTCAGTGACTTGTGTTATTTTTGTTGCAGGGCGATGGAAACACGTCATTTCTACGAGCTGCCAGAGCTGGCAATTTAGAACGAGTTTTGGAACATTTAAAAAACAATATTGATATTAACACCAGCAACGCTGTAAGTATATATTCTAATTCGTAATTCGTGTTTTCGTAAGTTTCTAATTAAAATCATTTTCTTTGGCTGCGCATTTAGAATGGCTTGAATGCACTGCATTTGGCTTCGAAGGACGGACATACGCATGTTGTCTCCGAGCTGTTGAAACGTGGCGCCATTGTTGACAGTGCAACGAAGAAGGGCAACACAGCTTTACACATTGCCTCACTGGCCGGACAAGAAGAGGTGGTGAAACTACTGCTGGAGCACAATGCCGCCGTGAATGTACAATCGCAGAACGGCTTCACGCCACTCTACATGGCAGCGCAGGAGAATCACGATTCCGTTGTGAAGCTACTACTGGCCAACGGCGCCAATCAAAGCTTGGCCACCGAGGATGGATTCACACCGTTGGCAGTAGCCATGCAGCAAGGACACGATAAAGTCGTCGCGGTGCTCTTGGAGAGCGATACACGCGGCAAGGTGCGCTTGCCTGCACTGCACATTGCTGCCAAGAAAGACGACGTGAAGGCCGCCACACTACTTCTCGATGTGAGTATACGCTCAATATGAAATCGTTGCGTTCGCTAATGTGCGAATCTCTCTGTTGTGTTCCGACCTACTCTTACAGAATGACCACAATCCTGATGTGACTTCCAAATCTGGCTTTACACCACTGCACATTGCTTCCCACTATGGCAATCAAGCCATCGCCACCTTACTCATTCAGAAGGGTGCCGACGTTAATTTCGCCGCCAAGCACAATATCAGCCCGTTGCATGTTGCCGCCAAATGGGGTAAAACCAACATGGTTTCCTTACTGCTCGAGAAGGGTGCTAACATAGAGGCCAAAACACGCGATGGCCTAACCCCGTTACATTGTGCGGCTCGTTCCGGGCACGAGCAAGTTGTCGACATGCTGTTGGAGCGCGGTGCCCCGATTAGCGCTAAAACAAAGAACGGTCTTGCACCGCTGCATATGGCCGCACAGGGTGAGCACGTAGATGCCGCACGCATTCTGCTCTACCATCGTGCACCCGTCGACGAGGTCACCGTGGACTACTTGACGGCGCTGCATGTGGCAGCGCATTGCGGACATGTGCGTGTCGCTAAGCTATTGCTCGATCGCAATGCCGACGCCAATGCACGTGCACTCAATGGTTTCACGCCGCTGCACATTGCTTGCAAGAAGAATCGTATAAAGGTGGTGGAGTTGCTGCTGCGTCACGGCGCCAGCATTAGTGCCACTACGGAGAGCGGGTTGACGCCGCTACACGTAGCCGCTTTCATGGGCTGCATGAACATCGTCATCTACTTGCTGCAACATGACGCCAGTCCAGACGTGCCGACCGTGCGCGGAGAGACCCCACTCCATTTGGCCGCACGAGCAAATCAGGTAAGTCTTGCCAGGATGGAAACAGGGCAACTGTGTAACTGCGATGCTAATTGAAAATGCTTATTCGCCTTTACAGACTGATATTATTCGCATTTTGTTGCGCAATGGCGCTCAAGTGGATGCACGTGCACGTGAACAGCAAACGCCGTTGCACATCGCCTCGCGTCTCGGCAACGTGGACATTGTCATGCTACTCCTGCAGCATGGCGCTCAAGTGGATGCCACCACCAAGGATATGTACACGGCATTGCATATTGCGGCCAAGGAGGGTCAGGATGAGGTAAAGCAATTGATTGCCAAAAAAATTGTGGACCACATTGACACGGTGTATTTGATGCAATTGTTTTGGATACGTCACCAGGAGTATTTCATTTGATCTATGATTTCTTGTTTAGTTCTCTCGCTCATTTTATGTACGCCTATGCTTAAGTTTGTTTTTAGTTTAATGTTACCTAAGTTCTTGTTATTGTTATTACTTTTTATGTTGCAAAATCGACTGCTCTGTCGCACAGAGCTAGTTGAGAGCGCAGCTACACCAGTGGATTCAGTTGGATACGAACATTTTTATATATTTATTTTCTAAATTTTATATAAACTTCGACTTGAATTATGTGTTTCCAGTATTTCTATTAATAAGTTAAAAAATGAATTTTTATTTTACAAATTTTTTTCTAAAACTGTTTTTAAAATTGGTTTAATATTTAAATTATTTATACAAATTTATTTGTTAAAACCATTTTTTCACTTCAGTGGACATTGAAAACTGTTGTATTTAAGTTTTATTGTTCTTTCTTTAATATTTCGTAAGACCATTAAAATTATCTTTTGTTAATTTTATTTTTTTGTTATGTTTGGTACAAGTTGGTTTAATGTATGTTGTTATGATTGAAATGTTATGATTTCTTTGTTGCCTCAATACAATGTTTAATAAATTATGAAGAAACCAATTTTGATTTTGTATTATTTCTTTAGCAATTCTTTATCACCCTTTAAGCGCACACGTACATATGTATATACAGAAACATTTTAAATTTTAATTCCCTCAGGTTGCTGCAGTTCTAATCGAGAATGGTGCAGCTTTGGATGCTGCTACGAAGAAGGGCTTCACGCCATTGCATTTGACCGCCAAATATGGTCACATCAAGGTTGCCCAATTGTTGTTGCAAAAGGAGGCGGATGTGGACGCACAGGGAAAGAATGGCGTCACGCCATTGCATGTGGCCTGTCACTACGACAACCAGAAGGTCGCTCTATTGTTGCTGGAGAAGGGCGCTAGCCCACATGCTACAGCCAAAAATGGACACACACCGTTACATATTGCGGCACGTAAAAATCAAATGGACATTGCCACAACGCTCTTGGAGTACGGCGCCCAGGCGAATGCCGAGAGCAAAGCTGGTTTCACCCCCTTACATTTGAGCTGTCAGGTGAGTAACAACATCATCATCATGCAACTACTTTCCACGCTTAATTGTAATAGTTTTCTCTAATAAAAATAATTTATATTCACAGGAGGGTCACGCTGAGATATCGAATTTGCTAATCGAGCACAAGGCCGGTGTAAATCATCCGGCCAAGAACGGCTTAACTCCAATGCATTTGTGTGCTCAAGAAGACAACGTGAATGTTGCCGAAATCCTGCAACGCAATGGCGCCAACATCGACATGGCCACCAAGGCCGGCTACACACCGCTGCATGTGGCCGCTCATTTCGGTCAGGCGAATATGGTCCGCTTTTTGTTGCATCATGGCGCTAATGTAGACGCGGCCACATCCATCGGTTATACGCCACTACATCAAACTGCTCAGCAAGGACATTGCCACATCGTAAATCTACTCTTGGAGCATAAGGCCAACGCCAACGCTCAGACGGTCAATGGACAGACTCCGTTGCATATTGCACGCAAATTGGGTTACATAAGCGTTTTGGACTCGTTGAAGTCGATTACGAATGAGCCGGATGCCGCAGCACAAACTCAAACCGATGAGAAGTATCGCGTTGTTGCACCGGAGGCAATGCACGAGTCATTCATGTCCGATTCGGAAGAAGAAGGCGGTATGTATAAAGACTACTTTAAAGATAATATTTTGTATTTTGTACATATGTATGAACATTTGTACGAGCGTATGAGACTGCATTTACATTTGAAAATTTTGCTTGGTTCCACATCTCGTGTGTCACATAAAAGCACCCTTTATATTTCATTTCAACATACGCATAGAGAAACAATCGCTTTACAACACACTAACTCATGCATTCAATTGTTAGTCCAGATCTATATTGAGTATGTTAGACCTCAGATACTCGTATGCAATACCGGTATGGAAACTTTGACATGCTACTCGAATAACACAATGCGAAGCACTCCACAAATAAGACACGCAGTTAAAAAATCTTACTTTATCCATTGTATCTTAACCTATCCTCATTATACTCTGGTATAATATCCGAAACAAACATGAACTTGACAAATGTACATATCTAAAATTTACAGTTCTAAACATTAAATACATATATATTTTTTGTACAACAACTGTGTCTCAGGTGACACAAACGATTGGGATCCTTGTTACGGCATTAAGGGTGATCAAAATACGAATGAAGACCACGTTTACCTTCCGTATTACCAGGGCGAAGCGTTCTTTATGTCTAGTAAGTCTCATACACTGAGCTTTACACTTATTAGCAGTATTGAAAAACTACAGTGAATTAAGCAAACATACTCGTATTCGTATTCGTATTCGTATTCGTTTTCCTTAAACAACCCTTTCAAAGAGAAGTTCCTTATAAAGTGTGTGTGTGTGGCAGTGTTTCCATTGAAGCTTGCATTTTGGTGAAAAGCTCGCTTAAAGCAATCGGTTTATGTTTGAAAATAACTAGTAACATGTCAAAATTTTTAGACCACCTTTCACACTTTACGGGGGATATACATATGTACATAGACTACTCGCATACACGAAAGTGCTTATGATACACGTTCTTATTAAATGTCTTGAGGTGCTCGCACAAAGAAAATTCGTTTTGCTGAAAATTGTATAATAATTGGCATTCGGATATTCGTGAAGTGAGCACCAGGCGAATAAATATGCATGGTACTAGGGTGCTCAAAAATGAATAATAAATATCTACGATTATATTGAAACTAAGAAACATAGTGCCAAAAAATAAACGCCTTTCAAGTTGAAAAGTTCGTTAATTCTAAAAGAAAAATACAATTTTATGGCAATGAGATTAACTATTTAACATATGTAGTTACGTGGACAATTATCTCTTTAATGTCGTTGGATTCGTTTTCAGCAAGCGTTTTGAGGTTTGCGATAAGATAATATTGCTTGGGTTCAGTTTCGAAGAATACGGTAAATGCCGAAGCAATTTTTAAATAATTTAATGTAGTTTGTTGGCATATAATTTTTATCGGTTTATGTCACGGTATCTAGATGAAACAATTTTGTCTGCTATTTTGGACTTCAAACGTTCCCATAATGATAATAATAATATCCAAATATTTATGAATGTTAAGGCTAAAATCATCATTTCAAAGTGTTGGCGATCTTTATAAGCTTTCTATACTGGTCATCCACTTTTGCAAGAGCTCTCGAGGTTTTCGTTGTCTCTTGAATTTTGGGTTTAATTATGTATAAAAAACAAATATATAATCGGATGATGTACAAAAATACGAGCTTTTCAGCTTGACTGGTATATGAACTTGGCAATGACAATATTAATTGTAATGTTTTTAGGAGCACTCTTTAGCTGATTGATTAAATATATCAATAAGGTATACTAAACTGCAAGTGTCACCCTAGTACTATGTACATGTACATATATGTAATATTCATCTTAATCAATGTTTTTACAGTATAATAATCTCCATTTTAAATTAAACGTTTCTTGGTGTTGTTGTAAACGAAAACAAATATTCTAAATAGTCTTATTCATGTAAATAAATATACTCGTACATGAGATATACGATATACACTAAAACACACACACACACACACGAAATTATGTTTCAAATTCATTTTTCAATTCAAAAATACCGATAGACCAATTTCAGATTTAACAAAACTATTATACTCTGTGCAACATATTGAAAGAGTATAAAACTGGGAAATATTTGAACACATAAGTACGTATTACTGAATACAAGTAAAAACAAGTAAGGAAGGGCTAAGTTCGGGTGTAACCGAACATTTTATACTCTCGCAATTTATTTATTTAACTTTATTTATATTATATAATACACAATTTGACCCACATATTCGTCTTATATATTGTATAAAGTCCATTGAAAGTTGGAAACCATAATATTAGGTTAGAAGCACCGAGGTCCTCGTGTTCGATATATGGGGCCTTAAAAACCTATGGTCCGATTTCGGCGATTTTTAGAATGGGGCTGCCACACTATTAACAAAGTATTTGTGCAAAGTTCTGCACCGATATCTTCACTAGTGCTTACTTTATATATTGTAAAGTAAACGATTCAGATTGTCTTCAAAGTTCTGGTATATAGGAAGTAGGCGTGGTTGTGAAGCGATTTGGCCTATTTTCACAACATGTCATTGGAATGTAAGGAAACTATTACAAACCAAGTTTCATTGAAATCGGTCGAGTAGTTCCTGAGATTTGGTTTTTGACCCATAAGTTTTCATTTTCCATTTTGTAAAAAAATCTGAGTGGAGCTTCTATCTGCCATTTCCTATGTGAAATTTAGTGTTTCTGATGTTTTTCGTTAGTGAGTTAACCCACTTTTTGTAATTTTCAACCTAACTTTTGTATGGGAGGTGGGCGTGGTTAAGATCCGATTTCTTTCATTTTTGAACTGTATTAGGAAGTGGCTAAAAAAAAACGACTCCAGAAAGTTTGGTTTATATAGCTGTATTGGTTTGCGAGATATGTACAAAAAACTTAGTAGGGGGCGGGGCCACGCCCACCTCCCCAAAAAAATTGCATCCAAATGTGCCCCTCCCTAATGGGATCCTATGTTCCAAATTTCATTTTCATAACTTTATTTATGGCTTAGTTATGGCACTTTATGTGTTTTCGGTTTTCGCCATTTTGTGGGCGTGGCAGTGGTCCGATTTTGCTCATTTTCGAAAGCAACCTTCCTATGGTGCCAAGAAATAAGTGTGCCAAGTTTCATCAAGATATCTTAATTTTTACTCAAGTTACAGCTTGCACAGACGGACAGACGGACAGACGGACAGACATCCGGATTTCAAATCTACTCGTCACCCTGATCACTTTGGTATATATGACTCTATATCTAACTCGTTTAGTTTTGGGTGTTACAAACAACCGTTATGTGAACAAAACTATAATACTCTCTAGCAACTTTGTTGTTTGCTTCCAAAACTGAAATGTGTATATAGATAAGATCACTTGTATAAAATTGGACATATTACGTGTAAAAGACAGAGAAAATCTTATTACAAATTGGTTTACTTACTTCGAAATGGCTTTTATGGGACTCTATTCTTGTTAATTATCCGTTATCACCATTTCTGTGTGCTTTCATGTCAATCAAATCAATACCTGTACATAGAGGAAACATTTACATTTTTATAAAAAAGAACATACATACATATATGTGAGCATTTTATATTTACATAATCCTCAGTTGAGTTTTTTTTTTAATTTTACTGCAAATGTGTTATCAGCTTTCATATTTAATCCGACAGATTATTGATTATGCATGTGTGTTTATCATTCAAATTGAAAGGAATTATTTGCATATCTTTATTTATGTTTCTTCAAATTCTTCAATTTTTTTGCACTTTTCGCTCCGACACCGCAATTGAACTGCAATAACCAAATCGAAAAAATCGGATTATAATGGAATGCCAATTAAATACAATATTAAAACTCAAACGTCAACTTACCACTACATACCAACCATCACCAGGCGAAGATAATATGTTATCCGATCAGCCTTACCGTTATTTGACAGTTGATGAAATGAAATCCTTAGGCGATGACTCCTTGCCAATCGATGTGACACGTGATGAACGCATCGACTCCAATCGCATGATGACCCACAGCGCTGAGTATGCTGGTGGGGTCGGAGCTCCGTCGCAACAGCAGGCCATCGCAGAGGAGCTTATAAGTCCACACAAAGCTCAAGTGCATGGTGTTGGGAAATCATTTGTGGACGGTATTTATATGGGCAATGGCTTAAATGACGAACAAAAGCATATGGGGTGAGTTTCAAAAGATCGAACAATCATAAAACAAATAATTCACTTATGAAGCTCTATTTACAAGCAGCCGAAAGCTTTCGTGGAAAAGGTAAACCAAACACTGTTTTAGTACATTATATCGTACAACATTCAATTTGTCAGATAGGTGTAATTGGAGTTGTGCGAATTCTTCGCAATTTATAACGTTTTCTGTAAATCGACATTTTCGTTTATCTTACAGTTTCCTTGTATCGTTTCTGGTGGATGCACGTGGAGGCGCCATGCGTGGCTGCCGTCACAGTGGCGTGCGCATGATTATACCCTCGCGCTCCACTTGCCAGCCGACGCGTGTGACTTGCCGTTACGTGAAACCCCAACGCACCATGCATCCTCCGCAGCTAATGGAGGGCGAAGCTTTGGCCAGCCGTGTGTTGGAGTTGGGTCCTGTGTCCACCAAGTTTATTGGTCCCGTAATCATGGAAGTACCACATTTCGCATCGCTCCGCGGCAAAGAGCGTGAAATCATCATATTGCGTTCAGATAATGGCGAAACCTGGCGAGAACACACAATCGACAATTCCGAAGAGATCATGCACGATGTGCTCCAACAATGTTTTGAGCCCGAAGGTAAACATCGACAAACTTGTGAAGAAATGTATTAAGTAATTGTTGTTAATTTGTTTGTTATTTCTAGAAATAGCACAACTTGAGGAGCAAGGTGGCAATCATGTATGCCGATTTGTTACCTATGACTTCCCACAATACTTTGCTGTGGTTTCACGCATACGCCAAGAGGTGCATGCCATCGGACCCGAGGGCGGCATGGTGTCCAGCACAGTGGTGCCACAAGTGCAGGCCGTTTTCCCGCAGGGTGCACTCACCAAAAAGATCAAAGTGGGCTTGCAGGTAAATCTCTTTAAACCACGCAAAGGTGTTGCACCAGAAAAATTGCGAAAAATCAGCGTTAATCATGTACCAAAGAAGAAGCGTTTTTCACTTATTTGGTAAACTTCATAAGCAAAACCGAATTATTATTATTACATAATGGTTGCGCCCATATACTATAAAGAAGAATACTCTTCACAATAACAAGTTATCAAAATTAGTATTAATGTCGTAGCATAACCTTACACACATACGAGTATAATATATTCCTATGCTATATGATGTCAGAAATCAAAAATTTATGCATTTATATTACGGAGAATACATAATCACAAACTACACAAATATATATCGATATTGGCAAAGGTAGACTTAGGTGAAGAATTCGAATCTAAACATAAGATTTGGTTATACACCATAATGTCTTCATCCAATAGAGGAAACCACGTCCTGAAATTGATTTTTCACAAAATAGCTCCTAACCTTCAAACGGTTAAAAATTATGTAATACCGTTGTTCACGCACAAATATGTCTTGGAATCACTTTCGTTTTATGAAAAAAACTTTCAGTTGTTGTTGTTGTTGTTGTAGCGGCATAAAACATTCCCCAAATAATTTTGAGGAATGCTGCCGATTTGACAGTCCTTGGCCGGATAAAAATCCGGGTCCGTTCCGGTTACGTAGAACCGACTGTCGTGGAAACGGAAAAAACTTTCAGTCTTTTGTGGCGTTGAATTATTGTTGTCCTGCATAACCCGAAGAGATATTTTTCGGTATAAAAATTGTGGCATGATTTTCATACATACCAATCTAGTCAGCATTTAAAAACTCTTCAAATAAGACACCAAGTATTAAATATTTCATCTATCGCTTAAAACTAGCTGAAAGTAGCTAAATAGAATATGCAGTCTAAATATGTGTTATATATAGTATGTAGAAGATTTTGGCTGATTTGCTTTCATTAGAAAAAGTGCACGTTATAAGAGAAAATAAATTCAGGACCAACCTACAATCAATGTTCTTCAAAAACAAAGGAAAATAGCTTAGAAACATGATCCATATCGTGAATCTATATGATATCTGTAAATCAAAGTAAAAAATTGCACAAATCAACATTCAATACAATAAAATTATAAAAATATTATATAATCAAGAAACATAAAACCAGAGGACCTTTGCAATATTAAGGTTGTTCCGTTGCTAAATGGATTACACAGTTTTCTGACATTGACTTTATGGTCCTTTAACAATAATATTTTTGATTTACAAAATTATAAAAAATCAAATTTAAATTTACAAAGAATGTTTTATGACAAAACGAAGGAGTTTTCACCAGGCTAGAAATAAGTGACCATGAAATACATATGGTCTATTCGACTAAGTAAAGCCTACTACATACTCGTATATATGTATTTGCAAACGCACTATTACAATTAGATTCGTTTAAGAAATATTTGTATTTGTATTAGTATTATCCTACTCTACATATGTTTATGTATGGACTCGTATATACTCGTATATTCCGTATGTTCTCTACAATTTATTAATTACTCAATAATCAACATTTATATTTAAAATTACAATTAAAATTAAACATAATCGATTAACAAAAATACCCAATAAATTTAGTTCCAATATAAACTTTAAATCAAAATGTTTTTTTGTTGGTGTGCATTTTCCTAATCGTTCTACGTTTTTAACAACTGGCGCACAAGAAGCGCGCAGGAATACTTGTAAGATACAAGAAATGTCTAAAATATCACAATACATATTCACACAGTAAATAGTTGTTGCAATTGGGTCTGGATTTGTGTGCCTCGAATGTGCCAAAGCCAATTACAAGCATATCGCATATACTCGTATAAAAAATGATTAATGATTTTTCAACGGCCCTTAAGAAGACAATTATTGTAATCGGAATACCTTAACAAATATGTATACATAAATGTGAAAGAGTTTATTAACAATGTATTGCAGTTTTTAAAGTTTATTTGATAACTAAATTTATTGGGAAGCTAATGGGCCTGAACATTTGTAATACCAGTCAACGATTGCCGATTGACGATCGACGATATACCACCATTTTATTATATTAGAGATATATGGAAAATGTTCAGCTATTAGCTCAGAAGCCCTCAGCTTTTTATAATTCACACAAACCTATATATATAGTAAATCAATGAAGTAATGGAAACATACACAACTTATACGTAACGTAAATCGCAAAATTTTTGTATACTTATTGAAAAGAGGACTTACAATTTCATAAAGTTTTTAAATTACTTGTAGTTAAGCAAATGCATACCTTTGTCGCTTCTATACGCTTTACTTGCTTTATTCTTCTTTCCGCTTGTTCCACACTTGTACTTTAGTCTTAAGTGGCCATTTTCATGTTGAAATAATCATTTGTACTCGTATATGTAAGAAAGAACAGAGCGAAAAGCTGGCGAGATCAGCGCACAGTTAACCATAAAATAACTGAAATGGTAACCACAAAAATGTATCGACCATTTCTTGTGTTTACCTCATTCTAGGCACAACCAGTCGATCCAGATCTAACTGCTAAACTACTTGGCCGCGGTGTGGCGGTCTCACCGATTGTAACGGTCGAGCCAAGACGTCGCAAATTCCATAAGGCCATCACATTGAGTATGCCCGCACCCAAGGCGCATAGCCAGGGCATGATAAATCAATATTCCGGCAATACACCCACGCTACGCCTACTCTGCTCCATAACAGGTATGTTTACACAGTTCTTTTCGCTCCCTACTCATACTCGTATTACCGAGCCTTAGCAAATTAAATAAATTCAATTAGCCTTGAAGAAGGAGAAGAACAAGAGAAAATAATAACTTTATTCCTTAACGATTACTTAAAATAAGATTTGTATTTGTAACTTATGTATACCTTAGGTGTTTAATTTCCATTTGTCTTCCTTTTGTTTGTAATTTGGGTAAATACTTGTACTTGCGTTAAGTTCATTTCAGAATTTTCCGTTAAATTTTTAACTAACTTTTTAACTTTCTTTGTATTTGGTTCTTACATATTTGAAAAGACAAAATTTATTTCTATAAACTACATACTCACATGTTTCTATATAATCTATTGTTACATTTTTAACCATTTACTCGTAATAAGTCGGTCGTAATGTTCAGTGAGACATTTCAGTCATTGATATTCAAACAGCCTAAAGATCCAAATACCAAGTTTGACTACCTTTGAATCGCACCCAAAACAGTGTTTTGTAATTGTAATTGATCCGAGAACATTAACTATTAAGATGAATACACATACGTTACATACATGCATATATGGATATGTACATTATGTATACACAACTGCATTTGTTTATTTCATTTTCAACTTGTACATTTATGTATTGTTCATAAATAAATACCTGTTCTATGTGCTAAAGCTATCCGTCGCAATATTTAAGCTGTCATATAAAGTGCGATTTACTAAAAAACTGACATATATGTATACTACATATGGATGTGTGTATCTTCACTAATTTTAAAATTTAATTTTCAAGTAGATTTTAGAAAAGCCTAATGCCGGAATTATCGGTAAATCTATCTAATCTAATTAGTAAATAAAATTTCGAAATGATTCGGTTGATTCGAGAAGACAAAAAAAATTCAGAGAGATAATGATATATCATATATTAAGAGATAATTATATGTAAATAGATATCCAATTATGAGGCGGAATATGCACAAGGTTCGGTATAGAAAAGATATGTAAGAGGAATGTGAACAACAAGTTTGGAAACTTCGGTATTCGGTGACTCTAAAGCTTTCTAACTTTTTGACAGTGCTAACTGGTAGTGGCGAAATTCGCAGACAATCTTAGTCCATATTAAGTTTCAGAGTTCGGGGACATTGATTTTTTCTTTTTACTTACTTATCGTTGAAAATGGGAACGGTTACAACGGAGTGCTGATTCACAACTGACGTCCCAAAATCTTGTGACTTTTTCTAGCATTTAATTACGGATGTGAGTTGGCGATTAAGAAGCGGCCTATTAAACTAAGACGAGCACCATTTGCGTTGAGTGTGTTCCGGTGAAGTGTATTCTAATGGCTGGCTAGTAGATACTAAGTTGTTAGGTCCCCGTGAGCTTTCCACTTCCGATCGCTTTATGAATCACTTACTCTTTGCTGAGTTTTTATGTTGTTGTGTTGTGATGTGTCACACACATCCGTTTGCCGGAAAACACCTCAAATATGTCGAACATTAACCAGTGCTTACACCAGAACGGTCATAAACATTTTGCATTAACACACTCCTTCATTTTTTATTTCTAAAGTTTTTAGTTTGATATTTTAATTCGTTTCTTATTAATAGTGAAGTACATAAATGCCCTTATAGCCATTAGGATAGTCATTTTATAGCATATTGTAATTATAGATCGCTCATGTACCCAAAAACTACATATATAAATAGCTTCAAGAAAATGAAGAGTTTAAAAAGAGAAATTTACTTTTTTATTTAGTAGTTAACCTACATATATAATATGAATGTTTATTTAGTGAGCATACAGATTTTATTGATACGTATGTATGTATGTAAAAAAGTACATAATCACGTACAAAATATGTCAGTAAATGCTAGTAAAATAATATCTAACGAATTGCGTGTTTTCGCTTAAATTGTTATCCAATTATCATTCTTCACATTGTGTATGTATGTATTACTCGTACTTCGCATAAGATTTGGTTTTCCTTTGTAATAAACTAAACTCATTCGCAATCTCATACACGACACTCTACACTTGTACAATCTCAACTCTCTCGTCTTAACTCGTAATCTATCATACTCGTATGTAATACAACACACCACTCACACACACATACTCGTACATATGGAATCGACTCATACATATGCCAACAATATGAAGTTAACATTATTTTGTTCCTTTTTCCAGAATTTTTAATTAATTCGAGTTTTGGTTTTGGTTAAAATTGATTTACTTTTTGAAATTTGTTTTTTTTTGTTTGTTTTGTTTATTCTGTTTATTTATTTCGGATTGCCTTTGTTGTTTTCCTCTGATTTAGATTTCAAAATGTATTCGATTCGTATATAATTTTGTACTAATGCGTAAATGCATATGTGCACGCATACCATTCTTTTATTCCATCATTGAAGGTGTGTTTCGGAAAAGATCTCTAAAAGGTAACTAGCAATTTCAAAATCACAAACATGTATGAAATTTCAAATTCAATTAAGACAGACAAAAGCATTTTTGTATTTTGAGTTATTGTTATTAGATTTACATACATTTATCTGAAGCCCAATGTTGAAATCTAATTTTACAAATAAGTAAAAAAAAAATTATAATTAAAATTACACAAATTTCAAGAAAATTTTTAGTTCGATAAAAACTGAAATAACATTGATGAATTGAACATTTTAGATTCTGCATACGATTAATTTTACGATTTCGATCAAACAGTTCCAATTTCTATAATATTCCAATACTTAAATATATAATATGCTTTGAAGCAAAACTTAATTAACTACGAAATATATGTACTAAGTTTATTTGTTTTGTTGGACTTCATTTCGATAAATTTGATTTGCTTTTACTTTCCACAAATACGCAAATTTTGTTGTGTTAATTTAATTATTTGTTCAGCAATCCATATAATTAAGTAAGCGAATGTATTAAGAGTCGTTTTCAAAATTGAATCATTAAATTAATGCTGGGGTTGTCAAGTCAAAGTAAAGTTAGTAAAAACAAAGAGCATTTGAAAGCATTCCAGTTAAAGATATGTACTAGGTACACCTTTACCGATTTGAAATTCACCGAGCATAAACAGAATCTGGCCTGCGGATCTTGAATGTTCTCCAAAGTGATCAGAGATCTGTTTGTGCAATTAAAATTGACGAATCCTTCACTTCACCAGACAACCTCTGCATAATTTAAAAATGAATATTAAACAATTTGGAAGCTATTTCATAAATTTCGAAGGCAAAGCACCATTTATTTGTTTTGATATTAAATACGAGCTATACACGAATGCACAGCGAATGTATAAGCTAATGATGTATTAACTAACGAAAGATAACTAATTCAATTTTTAAGCTTTGCTTCCATTTTTAATTTGTAAACCAAACGCGATTTTTATAACTGATACCAAATGATTTTTAACTAAATTCCTGCACAATTAGGTTAGGTTACCTTTTCACATACTCGTACAAAATACTATCAAAAATAATCACCGACAACAGTTTTTACTGCAAGTTACTCTTTGGTCCAAATAACTATATGCAATTTCTTGAAAATTTGGCTTTAATTTGAAACTTCAATTCAATATCATTATTACTATTATTATTATTATTTATGTACATTAAAATACAATCTGTTCGGAATATAATTTTAATAAAAATAGCTCAGTTAAATGAACGAGATGAATATAAATATTATGTTAACATTTTATAGGCAAACACTTTTCCAAAATCACGACTTCACTGGTTAAGCCAGATTCTGATAGATGAAGATCAAGTGCACCGAAACGTAATTAAATATTGGCACTAACAAACACGATCTTTTAGGTCTTTGCATTCCAAATTGTCGATTTGTCACATTTTCTATTATGGGCACTTCTGTTGGCCTCACTTTAATATACTGCTAGTTCATTTCGTGTATTATGTCTCAGATAACTCAGAAGTTAGTCTTTTCCACCGACAATCAGATATTTTGAAAGTTTTTTTCACACGGGCTAAAGCACATTTACACATATAGTCGTACACACTTCTCCTAGCATTCCAGAAGAGCTGTTTAAATTATGGTTTACTGAAGTTATTAAGTTCCCAATGTGTTTTCTTAGAACCAAAGTTACTCTATTTTGTACATATGCATGTACGTTTGGAATTAATTAAGAATTGCACAAGTTAATATACAGTTAAAGAGCAAGTTACTTAATTTCCAACGATCGATTTGTACACCATTGATATTTATTTAACGAATTTGTTCATTATGTGTATACACCTATTTTTAGTTCGTGAAAATTTAGTCTGATTTTAGTTAAAAATCTTTGTTATTATTTTTGTTAGACATTTATTTATTCTTAAAAAAATAGTAATCAAATTATGTACACTTGTTGAGAGTTCTTGGATAATGTAAGAAAGAGTGTAAGTGAAGAATAGTATTGACTTTATAAAACTACCATAAATTTGAAATCTTGCTTCGGAACATTGAGATGTCAATGAAAAAAGTTTCAGTGTTTAGCAGTATCTAACGATTAGGCAAATAATTACGGTAGGAGAAAATAGGTCTGTGGACAAAATTCATATTTTCGTTTCTGACGTTACTGTGGAAATTCGATAATTGAAAAAAAAAATGTTCCTATTTTAGCTTTCATTACCGTTTTTAGTAACCAATTTGCGTACGTAAATATCACATGTTTAAATATAAAGCGAGCATCATTGAAAATGTACTGCCCCAATGCCAGTGAAATTTTCAAAATGAATAGTTGAAAGTACCTTTCAAAGTAATATAAATACTCTTACAAATAGGTATACGTTTCTTTTATTTAGCTGAAAAGAGAGAGATCTAAGATATCGATGAGGTTCCAACAAATAAATTGTATCACCGAATTGTGTAAATTTATTAGTTTTGTATTCATTTGTATTGCTTTATTTGATGTTTTATTTAGTTCTTTGCACATATGTCAAAAATAAAATGAATAAACAAATATAATTTTCAAAGTAATAATATGAATTTCCTACTGTTTGTGGTACCAAAGAGAACTTTTCTGAAAAGGGGAGCCTCTACATTATTGGAAACGATTTGGCGTTTGTACATATATGTATATTCTAACTAAATATAAATGTTTTGATATTGTAAAAGTGCTATTCATTCGCATTCGAATTCGAGATCTCTTACTCAAAAGTGAAGACAAATCACAGCAATTTCATAAAAGTTCAATTATTGCGAACAAAAATACAAACGAAATACATAAATACGCCAAAACAAGCGCAGCTTATATAATTCACATTATTTCCATGCATAATGAATTTAATTATATGTATTTTATCGACTTCATACTTATTTCATTTTGAATAAGTTGTTGATTTTTACAAATTGGTTTCGTATGAATTCTCCTTACTAATTATTTACATATTTATTTTAATGTTGGTAATTTTTCATGATTTCTTCAACGTTTGTTTGCCTTCAAACACGTACACAATTTAAAGAACAACAACAAAATATTCACATTTCATTGATTTTAATTACAAAGCGCATGTTTTAAATTTTTTTTTTAAATTTTGTAAAAACAAGAATTAATAAATTAAAATAACCTTTGTACAATAGCGATAATCCAGCTTTAACTGATCTCTTTATTGAAGTATAACCATTTTGAAAGCAATATGCTCGTACTTATATATATTATATATGTGTACATATACATACATATTTAATGCTATTTAGCGCTATCTTAAAACGCTGCTTGACAATTGCGATTTAACTTTTGTTTACATTTTGCATCCATACCTCACAACTTCTAACTAAGTTTCTTCTATCTACTCTAGAAGCTTTTCATTAAGCTTATTTTGTTTTGTGTTCCTATACATTTCATTTAACAGCGACACCATGATTAATGATTAATGATTAATGATTATTTCTTTGGTTCGTTGAGACATTTTTTACAACTCTTTTTCCTTATGTTTTTGCTAATGAATTTGTAGTAGAAAAACAAAAACAGTAATTATAAGCAAAATGTTTTTGTTGCATACCGATGCTATGGTGCAAGGATCTTACGTTTTGTGGCATTGTCTTTTTTGTATGTGTCGCCTGATCTAGGTGGACCCTCTCGCGCGCAATGGGAAGACGTTACGGGATCCACGCCGTTGACCTTCGTGAATGATTGCGTGTCGTTTACGACCACTGTCTCAGCACGATTTTGGTTAATGGACTGCAGGAACATCTCCGAGGCTACCAAAATGGCGACCGAGCTATACAAGTGCGTATTTTGATTTGAAAATGACATACATACATATACATTTATATGCTGTCGGAAATATCTCAATGGACATATAAAGAAGCCCCACATAAGGACGTTTCACAATAGATTCATACTAATGATTTTTGAAATAAATATCCATGGACTTATGGAATTCGTGTATTATGTCTCAGATAACTCAGAAGTTAGTCTTCTCCACCGACAATCAGATATTTTGAAAGTTTTTTCACACGGGCTAAAGCACATTTACACATATAGTCGTACACACTTCTCCTAGCATTCCAGAAGAGCTGTTTAAATTATGGTTTACCGAAGTTATTAAGTTCCCAATGTGGCGACCGAGCTATACAAGTGCGTATTTTGATTTGAAAATGACATACATACATATACATTTATATACTGTCGGAAATATCTCAAAGGACATATAAAGAAGCCCCACATTAGGACGTTTCACAATAGATTCATACTAATGATTTTTGAAATAAATATCCATGGACTTATTGAAGTCTTTCGGGAATAGTATGAAATATTTTGAAAGATCTTCAATATTCAATTTTACAAATTTACAAATTTATGATATTAAGTAAAATTCTGAACTGATTGTCCTCATTTTCGGTATCGAAGGAGTCGATTTTTCATAATGGGAAATGCACAGTTCCAGGGATTTTGTTTACCTATGTTACTTTAGATTTATAATGCAATAATATAATAGAGGGAGGATTTTTCAGTCAACATATCGAACAATGGGTATCTACCCATGACTGTATATATGTACATAGGAGTTTGAGAATACGACTCAGACGGGCGGGTTTAAAAAAGACATAGTGAAATCAATTCTGATAGTACAGTACAAAAATATGTATTATTATTATTAAATTAGTTATTTAATGACAAAACGTTTCCATTTAGGGAGGTAATACATGTGCCGTTCATGGCCAAGTTTGTAGTCTTCGCAAAGAAAGTGGAACCGTACGAGGCACGTTTACGTGTGTTCTGCATGACCGATGATCGTGAGGATAAAACTCTCGAAAAGCAGGAACTCTTTACAGAAGTTGCCAAGAGTCGCGACGTTGAGGTGCTGGAAGGCAAGCCACAATACATTGAAATGGCGGGTAATTTGGTGCCAGTAACAAAATCTGGCGATCAATTGCAATTGCAATTCAAAGGGTTCCGTGAGAATCGTCTACCATTCACTGTACGAGTGAAGGATCAACACGCTGACATTGTTGGACGTACATTATTCATGAAGGAGCCAAAAGTTGCCAAGGGCGAGCCACCGCAACATCCTATCTGTATTTTGAATATCGTATTACCGGATATTGTTATACCGGACACAACTACCGAATTCAGTGATAAGATCACCACCACCTACCGAAGCTCTCTATTTAGTTTGAGTAAACACCAGAATGATCACTATATCGGCGATATACGTATTGTGGATTTGTCCAATTTATTAGGCAAGGATTGGATACAATTAGCCTCTGAAATCGGTATAAGTACGGAAGAAATTGATGACATCATAAATCAAAATACTGATAGTATTGCGCGGCAGGCCCAAAGCATGATTCGTTTATTCAAAGATAAACCAAATTATGATATTCACGCTTTAGAAGCTGCACTCAAAAATATCGGACGCGAAGATATTATGAAGAAGTGTAAGAGTGGTCGACTTTCGCATTCGCGTGACTTTGATGAAACTGATATTATGAAGAATTCGGAATCGGTGGAGGAGCTCGTGCGACAAGAGAGTAAGTACATATTTAATTATAGTGTGCTAGCCAATTGTGTAATTGAAACTGAATATTTCGATTTTATTTTAGGTAAACGGATTCAACAGATTCACGATCATGAGGAAGTTAAATATTCGGCCGAAGAGAAAGAAGTGGAAGAGTCTGAATCAGATGAGGAAATCACGAAGCGTACTGTTGCTGAACGACGTGACAAGATTGTGAAACGACTCTCCATTGAACGCCAAATTCCTGCTTCATCTCAAAAGAAAGAGATATCACGTGAAATTTCCGAAATAAAACGTAAGAGCCTTATCGAGGATAAAAAGGCTATACATGAATCGGAAATCATGATGCAATTACCAACAGATAACATAGTGAAGTCAACCGTTGCACCCGATCAAGTTATGAAAATGAAAATGGGAAAAATGGATTCCGCTGAGATAAGTAAAAGTGATTTTGACAAGGAATTGACGCACAAATTAAAGACATCCGGACGCAGTTCCGAAGAGGAAGACTTAACAACAGAATACAAGCACATTGATGAAGATGAAAATTTGAAAATAGTACAAGACATTAGTGCCGTTGAAAAGTCAAAGAAGCTTCAGGAGTCTCCGATAGATTCACTACATGACACAACCAAGCAACTAACCGAAGACTTTTTAAATGCTGAGAAGCAGACTCAACTTCCAGTTGATATAACCATCAGTGAGAAGTTTGTTGAGGAGGTAAAGGAAAAAGAAATGAAAACTACCGAATTGGTTGAGAAATCGAGTCAAAAGATCGAACAAATGATATCTGTATTTGAGAGTGGCAAAAATGACGAGAAAGATACCATTGTTAGTAAAACTACCACTATAACGGAAACCATGCACACTGTTACGGAAGGTAAAGTAAAGGGCAGCTCTATTGAGGACAAAATTGCCGACTTCGAAGCAAAAGGAGTTACCTATGATATGAAATCAGTGCTACCAAAAGATTTAAAGAAACATGAGGATATAGAAGAAGACGAGCTCTATGAAGAACATCAGGAACCCATCAAGTCATTTGAAAAAACAATAACAGAAGACTTTTTAGCGATAGAACAAAAAGCTCAAATATCACCAGCCATTAAACCTATTCAGGAAATGACTGCTGCTACTCAACCAGTAAAGGATAGTGCAGTGATAAAAACCGCTCACGTAGCTCCAGTTGCTGAAAAGAGAGCATCACTTTCTGAGAAAGCGCCTCAGGCAATGACACGTTCATCTACTGAAATAGAATCATCAAAGTCTATTTTAACAGAGCACAAAGAAGAGCAGAACATTCCTAAAGCTACGGAAATTATAAAAGAATTCGAGAAACATATGGATAAAAATATCGAAATTGCTACAACTGAGGTCTCATATAAGGAACGGAGTCCCCAAATGGAAATAAAGAAAACAACAACTAAATTGATAACCAGTACGGCGGAAGTGCTTGAAACAACGGCTGATGATTTCGAGATTGCAACTGATTTAGAATTGCCAATGAAAGACGCAGAAAAAAATAAAGCTCAATTGAAAGAAGTCACAGAAGAATGGGATGGAATAACACGAACCGATATTCCAAAACCCGCAGGCGATCACACAGAAGCAACAGAGAATATAGAAGATAAATTGGCAACTGATCTGACAACTATAACCAAAGTTAACTTACTGGAATCGGACGGTGTTATGAAGACAGAAGTGATTGAGACCACGACATTTTTGAAAAAAACTGAAGAGAAGGTGATAAAGGAAAGTAAAGTCGACGATTTGATGGAATTCGCTCAACAACAAGAAAGTGTGAAGGAAAAACCAACAGAAATCTTGAAAGAATCTGAAAAGCTAAGCGAGAAAGAAATAGAATCAAAAATGGAAAAAACCACAACAATCTTAAATGAATTTGAAAAAATGCAATCTGCAGTTGTTAATATTCCAGATGACCAAGAAATTAAATCAGAAATATTGGAAGCCGATAACACCCTTATAAAAGAAACATCTACAATTGGATCCAAGGAATTAAGTAGTGATTCCTCAAGGGACAAAGAAGAAATAATAGATACGAAGTTTGATAGCATCAAACATGAGACTGTTCAGCCAACGCCCCTCTTGCAATCTGCGGAAACCAAAAAATTAACGCAAGATTTCTTGACAATGGAACAGAAATTCTCGTATTCCAAAGAATCCCCAGCTGATGATGAAAATCATGGACTCTTGAAATCGGCCACTCACACAGTCGTGCCATCTATTTTAAGTGCAACTGCCGTCCCTATTACATCGACTGACTGGAATGTTAAGCATGAAGAAACATTGGTAGACGTACAAGAAGCACCTCTACCAGATACTGCCCCTATGGAAGTAGAATCACTAATGGAGACACAAGCTGTCGAAATCAAAAGCGCCATGGGTGACCTGATCAAAACAACAAGCGTTATTATGGCGACAGTACCGACAGTTGCTGCAGCGGAGACCATTAAATCAATGGAGGAAAGTCTTACAGATACTAAAAGCGATGAGAGGTCGTTGAATCTTCCGACAACTTCCGAGCAACCTACGCAGGGTATTCAACAAGATGCAACTCTAAAAGATTTTGAGCCAGAAATCGTTATTGATGAGAAAACAACAACACTTACGATGAGTTCAGCAGTAACGGATACGGTAAAAGAAGAGAGTATTAAACTAGTAGAATCCATTAAAAAGCTAGAGGAAACCATAAAGGTAGTAGACAAGTCTCGAGAAGATGGCATCGAATTAGCCGCTCCTATAAATGAGACAGACAAAGTATCTGCTGTTGGTATAAGGAAACTAACTGAAGATTTCCTCACCATAGAACAGACAACACAGTTCTCTACAAGCACTGAACCGATCAAAGAAACAATCGTAACCGACGATTATGGAAAAATGACAACACTACCGGTCCATGAAAAAGAACAAGCTGCCACAGACACTTTTAGCAGTCTACAATCGGCTGGTTTAAGCGAGGAAATTGCTAAGATAGTAACTGAGGCAGCAACGAAAATCGATGCCATTAAAATGACGAACGATTTCTTAGCCACCGAGCAGCGGACACAATTACCAGTTGTGAAACCTTCAACCGATCAGACCGCAGCTGAACCTGAAACAGAAACTGCACAAAGAACGGCTGATGAACTTGCTGCACCTGCGCCTGTGGAACCACGCAAATCCATAACACTGACAGACGCTGAGTTTTGTAAGTCAGTCGAGGAAACGATCACGAAGAAGATGAGTGCGGGACAAATTGAAATTAGTGACGAGCTCAAAACTATCGGTAAATATTCACGCTCAATAAAATTCTTATTGTACAGATTTTATTGTTTCAAATTTTGAAGCAGCGAGCGACATACCTGATTCTCAAACCCCACCACCAACTCCGATCGATACTAGAACTGATAGACAAGAAGAAGAATCCTTACCGCGTGTTAAATTTACCGGAAAAGGTACACGCGCGCCGTAGATTATATAATAGCTTGTACAGTAATATGTCTTTAATACTTATATTTTTCAGACCATTTGCCTGACACTGTGGTCACTTTGCACAAGACCACAGAATCGACATTCGAACGTGTTTCGGGAATTTCAAAAATCGGTAAGCGCTAAACCATATCATCAGACAGTATCTATTATTAGGAGACTCTCATGTTTTCGTTGCCTTTTAGCATTTTCTGAAGTAAATAAATTTATATATTCGACCACCATTTTCTTTTGTTTGTATGGCATACTGTAGATTTCATTTTTCTGTTTCGTATCATCTTATCCTTACTTTTTTATTTATTGTATCTACATATTTACAGTTTGTTTTCCCATAGGCTTTTTGTATGCAAATTCCATTCATGTTCTAGTGTAAAAACGATGTTTATCTGTGTTAACCGAAAAAAGCAAAAAAAAAAACAAAAATCAGAAGCTAATTGAATGAATTAGCGGCTGGTAGTGATACAAAACCGAAATAAAACCTATTTTTATATATTCACAATAAACGAATATGCGAATGTATCGAACGCCCACAGAGAGTATTTCAATACCCTATACTTATAGTTTTGGATATTTATGTATATATGTATGTATGTATGTATGTTAGGAACGCAGAAGAGCCTAAAGCAGAAATTAGCTTATCAGCGTACTAGCATTCAGACAGCCAATGGTAGTTCTTTGCGTAATATTTATTTCTAAGACACATATGTATGTACAAACGTCCATACAATTAAGTACTTTAATGAAAGCAAGAATGCGAGTAGTCAACATTAAAAGTTGTTCGAACTATTGAACTCAAAAGACCTTTGAATGGTTTCCATATTGATTTTTTGAAATTCTCCGTTACGTTGCATCTTTGCATTGCCAAGGTTAAAGGTTGAAGAAGCAGAGAGGCATACCACTCAAATAAAATGCATTCCGTGTTGGTTTTGTATTTCAATAAACATTACTGTTAGTTGTTACCAACAAAATAGCACAAGTATCAGGTCTCCCGCATACGTTTCTGCGCATTTAGATTTACATAGGTCACACAGGTGGTATAACACGTCTAACAGTGTTTGCGAGTACCTCTATGGATGCTTTAGTACGCTCCCCAACGCCTTTGAGTCATGGAACTACCAGGGGACATTTACATATTTAAGCTTCAACAAATACACACATGCAAACATATGTATGTGACATGCATGTGTTGGAGGTATTCGTGCCGCAATTGCCTATGAGCTGGCGGCAATGGCACCACCCACCCGCTTTTGCGACTGCCTTTGGCTAATTTAATTTGTACAAAGTTGTGGGAAAATATTTTCTTTCTTGCGAAATGTAACAGATAATTCGCTTACAGTTAGATATTTGACTTTCGCGTGAACGTTTCTCGTTTCTCGTTGGGCGTAAGCTAAAAGTTGGTGTTAAAGCATACATACATACATACACTCGTATGGTCAAGAAATTTGAAACACATCGAATACTCACACAAATATATATATGTGTATGTGTAGTATACATACATACGACTTTGGACTATAAATAATTTTGAGTTATTTCCAATGTAGTTTTTTTCATTTAACAAAAGCAAAATATTAACTAATACATATCTACTAGCCGTAGATTTACGTTTTGTACGTTTATTTAGAATAACGTAAATAAGTAAAGTTCATTTATACGAATATCAAATAATAAACAGAATTCAATCAAATGGTAAGTTACATAAACATGTCGGAGTCCCTGTGGTCTGAGGTTGAGAAGAAAAGTGGAAATGTATTCATGACACAAAATATGAAGAAACAAAGAAAACAGTGTGTATTGGTTTTATTCCTAAGATCAGGCATACATATCTTACATTACCATAGCGATGTAGTACTTAAAATCGAAATCGAAATCGAAATGAAGTTGTTAAACGTTTGCAATTTTAAATGGAAGAAATTATGTTGAACAATCAAACTACTTCAAGCTAATTTATTCAATTTGGTTTGAAATATGCATATGTATATGTGTGCTTAAGTTAAGGCTCATGTGTGTAAGAGATCAGTAGTCGCCTATTGAAGAGAGTGTGAGTGTACAGTTAAAAAAATGGCACGTTTGTGATACATTATATCTTTAAATATTCTCAAAATCTGTGCTCAATTGAAAGATATTGAAATTGCAACTTTTGGCTCATTAAATTTCTGTTTTTTTTTTTTGAAATGTGCGATTTCTAAAGTCTAAAGTAAATATCCTCATACATGTTAGTTTCATGACATACATTGAATAATATAATAATATGTGAAGCCACACAATTCAATAGTTCTCCTAGTATTAATAACTAATACATAATAAATTGGGAGCGTGCTTTTACCCGATATTGCTTTTAATCGGCAAAATATTCAAATACTGTTGAAAAATGAAGGTTAATTAAAAAAAGTATTTTAATAAGTCTTTCAATAAAATCTAATTTATATAATGCATTTAAAATGCAATTGCCATTATGCTTGTAGTTTCAACTAGAAAGATGTTCACTTACCTAATAATACAAAACTGCATTAGCAAATTTTAATTGAGTCACATTAAAAAAGCGTTCAAAGCTCAAAAATTAAAAGCACTGACTGATGTACGGCAATTAATCACAGTGATACAATCATTACAATAATAGATATTTACCGGAAATTTGATGACACCCCTTTAGTTCTAAAGAATAAACTATATTTGAGATACGTGTATAACAGAGAGTTCCTAGGGTAACATAAATATGTACAGAAGCTGAGAAATAGAAATATGTTTTTTTCCTTTTGTTTTTTCTTACATTTACTACATTATAATGATTTGTTTATACTATTTGTATGGCTTGATTTTGTTCTTGAATATTTGGTTTGGGAAAATGCGATTAACACGAATACTTTGTATATATGTAAATTCTCTTGCATAATATGTTGCTGTATTAATTTGTTTTAACACACGCTAAATTAACCATATAAGATACAACGCGGTTTTGGATTTAGTTTAGTCATTAAATGTGAAAAGGAAGTATTCTTGCACTCGCTTATTATTTATACACAAGTCGTTTTCTTTTGTGCTTTTCAAATAAATTTGGCAATGCAGCGGCTGTATGTATCTCGATTACCATTTGTTCGTTTTTTTTTTGTATGTATATTATTCTGTATGTTATATGAAGTCGTGGTTGGACAAGCTCTCACGAAATTTGAGAACCTCATTCGTGCTGTTTCCTTAGATAACTTTGTACACTCAATGGTCTCGAAAGTGTTTTCATAATTGATATTTCTTTAAAAATGCAAACGTTACCTTTCACTTGTGTATTCAAATAAATGTAATATTAAGCAACGGTTAAATTCAAAATGTATTATACTCGCACAACAAGACAGAAACACCAGCTGCATATAATCCACGACCTCGTATAGCATATTACGTCTACACATATGTACCTAGTATGTATAATCATATACTCGTAATCGTATTAACATAAAATGGCGATGCGCAGCTTTGAACTGTTTAAGTTGGTGGCTGGCTGGTCGTATCATTGTAAATTTATTCTTTTGTTGCTTCACACACCATATACTCGTATCACATGCAACTTGGTGCCTACATAAAAATTTATCATACGAATCAACACACCATCTCACTAATGCATGTTGTCAACTAAATACTAAATACTAAATACTAAATAGATAAATACTATAGTATAACCAACTGACCTCATTGATTTCTCAGTCGATATTTATGGCATTATCCATTAGTGTTAATTGTACTTGTTATTTTACATCGTATATTCCTCTGAACCGCTTTTAACTCACCGGATGTGCAACTGAAATGAATATGAAATTAAAATGAAATAACTTATCACAGAGCACGTCAGCATTCAAAATATTAAATCTAGTAGTTTTGCCAAGATTACTGAATCTGAAAAGTCGCCCGACACGAACAATATGGCTGGAGCAGCCGACACAGAAGAAGAGGATGATCTTAAAGACACTACCTCATTTTCAGAAATGAGTGGTGGTAGTCAAATTAAGACAACTATTACAACTGCTGTAACCAGAACCGAAATGGCACATATACATGACACAGCTCGAGCTAAAGACAGGCCAGCTGGGAATGCAACTGAAGTTACTAAAGACTTTGAGTCTAATTTGGAACATTTAAAGGGACGGGGTGATGTTAAACGCAAGATTATAGAATTGGAAAGTACCAAAACCCAAATGCCGACTTCCACTACTGGCAAGCAGAAGTCTTTGGCTGAGATGGGTGAAAAAATTCCGGCTGTTAAAGAGGTGGTAAAAGGTTTCGAAAATAAATTGCATGACTATGCCGTCGAAACAATACCTTTTAAGGTGAGACAACGCGATCCAACGCCAGCTGATGTGGATGAGAATGCTTTGGAGCGGCAAATATTAACGGACGCCGATCTTGCATTGGAAAACCTTATATCACATGAGCCGCCGACAGTAGAGGTGAAACTTTCGCCTGTTGCGGCTATAGAGGCCAGGTTGGACAACTCCGACGTGCCAAAGGAAGAGATTTGTGAAAAAGTTTGCATGAAACGTAAAATGTTCGAAATTGCTAAGGATAAGACTGATGACGCAGAGCCCGAAGTTGAGCCTCCGATTGAGATGCTATCTAAAGAAATTGATTTGCCATTAGCGGATAGTGAAGTCTCTGAAAATTTACCAAATGTTAGATATGTTGTTAAGACATTTGAGCAGAAGTTCGCTTCTCTGCAATCCTCACCATTACCCACACGTAAACTTATTGCTCCTGCAGAAAATGAGCAAAATGAAGTAGACAAAACATATTTAGACACACAAGTTCTCAGTCAAAGTGAGGAAATTTTGAAAAACTTAGCGGGAACAGCACCACCAGAGCATGCGTTACCACGTAGCGCCAGCAAAACTCAGGAAAGGTTAGGTAGCGCTTTGAAACAAGAAGAAGAATTCGAGGTTTCAGAACCATTAGTGAAAAAACAAAAGGTGTCTGAAATAAGTAGAGAAAATGTCACAAACTTGATCGATCAAAATATCCTAAAAGACAATAAGTGTAAAATAGTTTCTAAGGTCCTAGATGAGCACAAGGTTGCGGGCACTGCAAACGACTTTATTGAAACGATATGTGATAAAACCGAATTTCCAATCGAAGACAAACTTGTGATAGACAATTTAAGCTTCCCAATGAAACATAGAGAAGGGGTTGACTTAACACGTGATAAACCTGAAACAAGTACGACCATTATAGAGGAGTATAAATTGAAAATGTATGAAACAGCTGAGAATGAACTCAAGCTAGAAGCTTGTTTAGAAAACGTAAAACAAAAAATAAATAGCGAAGAGAATGTGAGACATATGAAATCTTCCGAAGTAGACTCAACAATCAAAAGCTTTCCAGTAGCTCTATCGAAACCGATAATTGAGCAAAAAGATATTTATATAGAAACTAAAGAAACTAACAAAATAGAAAGCCCAGCAGAAGCTACAAACACTATTTCATATGAGCATTTACAGAAAAAACAATTACCATTGGAAACATTCACTGGACCACTTGTGCCTTTAACGACAACTTCAAACACTATTCTGAATGAAGAAGGATTAAAAAGTTTAGAAACGTATGACCATCATCTTCTTCCTGAAAACAAAGACTTCACAACTACTTCCGAGAGAACAGTACTGATACATACCCAAAAATATGTTGACGAACACCAAAATATATTTTCTGATTACGAAGCGTTAAAACTAGAACGTACTGCTTACAAACATGATGACAAAACTCAACATCAAATGGAACATCAAATACTCCAAACTAATATTACCGACGCAAAAACTGTAAAGCAGGTATTACCGGTGGTTCCGCCATTTAGCAAACCAGAAGATAAAGATACTAAAGAGGTTCAACCAATTTCGAAACCAGATGAGAAAACAAAATCTCCTCTAGACATTGCTAAGCCTGTTTCTCATTTGTACTCTTCTGATGAATCTGAAGCTGAATTTGATAAACCTAAGGTCTCTGATGTAAAACAAGTATTACCGGTGGTTCCTTCAATTGGAAAACCAGAAGATAAAGATACTAAAGACGTTCAATCAATTTCGAAACCAGAAGACAAACCAAAATCTCCTCTAGACATTGTTAAGCCTATCTTCCATTTGTACTCTTCTGATGAATCTGAAGATGAATTTGATAGGCCTAAGGTCACTGATGTAAAACAAGTATTACCGGTGATTCCTTCAATTGGCAAACCAGAAGAGAAATCAAAATCTCCTCTAGACATTGCTAAGCCTGTTTCTCATTTGTACTCTTCTGATGAATCTGAAGATGAATTTGAGAAACCTAAGGTCACTGATGTAAAACAAGTATTACCGGTGGTTCCTTCAATTGGCAAACCAGAAGACAAAGATACTAAAGACGTTCAACCAATTTCGAAACCAGAAGACAAACCAAAATCTCCTCTAGACATTGCTAAGCCTGTTTCTCATTTGTACTCTTCTGATGAATCTGAAGATGAATTTGAGAAACCTAAGGTCACTGATGTAAAACAAGTATTACCGGTGGTTCCTTCAATTGGCAAACCAGAAGACAAAGATACTAAAGACGTTCAACCAATTTCGAAACCAGAAGACAAACCAAAATCTCCTCTAGACATTGCTAAGCCTGTTTCTCATTTGTACTCTTCTGATGAATCTGAAGAAGAATTTGAGAAACCTAAGGTCACTGATGTAAAACAAGTATTACCGGTGGTTCCTTCAATTGGCAAACCAGAAGACAAAGATACTAAAGACGTTCAACCAATTTCGAAACCAGAAGACAAACCAAAATCTCCTCTAGACATTGCTAAGCCTGTTTCTCATTTGTACTCTTCTGATGAATCTGAAGATGAATTTGAGAAACCTAAGGTCACTGATGTAAAACAAGTATTACCGGTGATTCCTTCAATTGGCAAACCAGAAGACAAAGATACTAAAGACGTTCAACCAATTTCGAAACCAGAAGACAAACCAAAATCTCCTCTAGACATTGCTAAGCCTGTTTCTCATTTGTACTCTTCTGATGAATCTAAAGAAGAATTTGAGAAACCTAAGGTCACTGATGTAAAACAAGTATTACCGGTGGTTCCTTCAATTGGCAAACCAGAAGACAAAGATACTAAAGACGTTCAACCAATTTCGAAACCAGAAGACAAACCAAAATCTCCTCTAGACATTGCTAAGCCTGTTTCTCATTTGTACTCTTCTGATGAATCTGAAGAAGAATTTGATAAGCCTAAGGTCACTGATGTAAAACAAGTATTACCGGTGGTTCCTTCAATTGGCAAACCAGAAGACAAAGATACTAAAGACGTTCAACCAATTTCTAAACCAGAAGACAAACCAAAATCTCCTCTAGACATTGCTAAGCCTGTTTCTCATTTGTACTCTTCTGATGAATCTGAAGAAGAATTTGAGAAACCTAAGGTCACTGATGTAAAGCAAGTATTACCGGTGGTTCCCTCAATTGGCAAACCAGAAGACAAAGATACTAAAGACGTTCAACCAATTTCTAAACCAGAAGACAAACAAAAATCTCCTCTAGACATTGCTAAGTCTGTTTCTCATTTGCACTCTTCTGTTGAATCTGAAGAAGAATTTGATAAACCTAAGGTCACTGATGTAAAGCAAGTATTACCGGTGGTTCCCTCAATTGGCAAACCAGGAGACAAAGATACTAAAGACGTTCAACCAATTTCTAAACCAGAAGACAAACCAAAATCTCCTCTAGACATTGCTAAGCCTGTTTCTCATTTGTACTCTTCTGATGAATCTGAAGAAGAATTTGATAAGCCTAAGGTCACTGATGTAAAACAAGTATTACCGGTGGTTCCTTCAATTGGCAAACCAGAAGACAAAGATACTAAAGACGTTCAACCAATTTCTAAACCAGAAGACAAACCAAAATCTCCTCTAGACATTGCTAAGCCTGTTTCTCATTTGTACTCTTCTGATGAATCTGAAGAAGAATTTGAGAAACCTAAGGTCACTGATGTAAAACAAGTATTACCGGTGGTTCCTTCAATTGGCAAACCAGAAGACAAAGATACTAAAGACGTTCAACCAATTTCTAAACCAGAAGACAAACCAAAATCTCCTCTAGACATTGCTAAGCCTGTTTCTCATTTGTACTCTTCTGATGAATCTAAAGAAGAATTTGAGAAACCTAAGGTCACTGATGTAAAACAAGTATTACCTGTGGTTCCCTCAATTGGCAAACCAGAAGACAAAGATACTAAAGACGTTCAACCAATTTCTAAACCAGAAGACAAACCAAAATCTCCTCTAGACATTGCTAAGCCTGTTTCTCATTTGTACTCTTCTGATGAATCTGAAGAAGAATTTGAGAAACCTAAGGTCACTGATGTAAAGCAAGTATTACCGGTGGTTCCCTCAATTGCCAAACCAGAAGACAAAGATACTAAAGACGTTCAACCAATTTCTAAACCAGAAGACAAACCAAAATCTCCTCTAGACATTGCTAAGCCTGTTTCTCATTTGTACTCTTCTGATGAATCTGAAGAAGAATTTGAGAAACCTAAGGTCACTGATGTAAAGCAAGTATTACCGGTGGTTCCCTCAATTGGCAAACCGGAAGACAAAGATACTAAAGACGTTCAACCAATTTCTAAACCAGAAGACAAACCAAAATCTCCTCTAGACATTGCTAAGCCTGTTTCTCATTTGTACTCTTCTGATGAATCTGAAGAAGAATTTGAGAAACCTAAGGTCACTGATGTAAAGCAAGTATTACCGGTGGTTCCTTCAATTGGCAAACCAGAAGACAAAGATACTAAAGACGTTCAACCAATTTCTAAACCAGAAGACAAACCAAAATCTCCTCTAGACATTGCTAAGCCTGTTTCTCATTTGTACTCTTCTGATGAATCTGAAGAAGAATTTGAGAAACCTAAGGTCACTGATGTAAAGCAAGTATTACCGGTGGTTCCTTCAATTGGCAAACCAGAAGACAAAGATACTAAAGACGTTCAACCAATTTCTAAACCAGAAGACAAACCAAAATCTCCTCTAGACATTGCTAAGCCTGTTTCTCATTTGTACTCTTCTGATGAATCTGAAGAAGAATTTGAGAAACCTAAGGTCACTGATGTAAAGCAAGTATTACCGGTGGTTCCCTCAATTGGCAAACCAGAAGACAAAGATACTAAAGACGTTCAACCAATTTCTAAACCAGAAGACAAACCAAAATCTCCTCTAGACATTGCTAAGCCTGTTTCTCATTTGTACTCTTCTGATGAATCTGAAGAAGAATTTGAGAAACCTAAGGTCACTGATGTAAAGCAAGTATTACCGGTGGTTCCTTCAATTGGCAAACCAGAAGACAAAGATACTAAAGACGTTCAACCAATTTCTAAACCAGAAGACAAACCAAAATCTCCTCTAGACATTGCTAAGCCTGTTTCTCATTTGTACTCTTCTGATGAATCTGAAGAAGAATTTGAGAAACCTAAGGTCACTGATGTAAAGCAAGTATTACCGGTGGTTCCTTCAATTGGCAAACCAGAAGACAAAGATACTAAAGACGTTCAACCAATTTCTAAACCAGAAGACAAACCAAAATCTCCTCTAGACATTGCTAAGCCTGTTTCTCATTTGTACTCTTCTGATGAATCTGAAGAAGAATTTGAGAAACCTAAGGTCACTGATGTAAAGCAAGTATTACCGGTGGTTCCTTCAATTGGCAAACCAGAAGACAAAGATACTAAAGACGTTCAACCAATTTCTAAACCAGAAGACAAACCGAAATCTCCTCTAGACATTGCTAAGCCTGTTTCTCATTTGTACTCTTCTGATGAATCTGAAGAAGAATTTGAGAAACTTAAGGTCACTGATGTAAAGCAAGTATTACCGGTGGTTCCTTCAATTGGCAAACCAGAAGACAAAGATACTAAAGACGTTCAACCAATTTCTAAACCAGAAGACAAACCAAAATCTCCTCTAGACATTGCTAAGCCTGTTTCTCATTTGTACTCTTCTGATGAATCTGAAGAAGAATTTGAGAAACCTAAGGTCACTGATGTAAAACAAGAATTACCGGTGGTTCCTTCAATTGGCAAACCAGAAGACAAAGATACTAAAGACGTTCAACCAATTTCTAAACCAGAAGACAAACCAAAATCTCCTCTAGACATTGCTAAGCCTGTTTCTCATTTGTACTCTTCTGATGAATCTGAAGAAGAATTTGAGAAACCTAAGGTCACTGATGTAAAACAAGTATTACCGGTGGTTCCTTCAATTGGCAAACCAGAAGACAAAGATACTAAAGACGTTCAACCAATTTCTAAACCAGAAGACAAACCAAAATCTCCTCTAGACATTGCTAAGCCTGCTTCACATTTGTACTCTTCTGATGAATCTGAAGATGAATTTGAGAAACCTAAGGTCACTGATGTAAAGCAAGTATTACCGGTGGTTCCTTCAATTGGCAAACCAGAAGACAAAGATACTAAAGACGTTCAACCAATTTCTAAACCAGAAGACAAACCAAAATCTCCTCTAGACATTGCTAAGCCTGTTTCTCATTTGTACTCTTCTGATGAATCTGAAGATGAATTTGAGAAACCTAAGGTCACTGATGTAAAACAAGTATTACCGGTGGTTCCTTCAATTGGCAAACCAGAAGACAAAGATACTAAAGACGTTCAACCAATTTCTAAACCAGAAGACAAACCAAAATCTCCTCTAGACATTGCTAAGCCTGTTTCTCATTTGTACTCTTCTGATGAATCTGAAGAAGAATTTGATAAACCTAAGGTCACTGATGTAAAACAAGTATTACCGGTGGTTCCTTCAATTGGCAAACCAGAAGACAAAGATACTAAAGACGTTCAACCAATTTCTAAACCAGAAGACAAACCAAAATCTCCTCTAGACATTGCTAAGCCTGTTTCTCATTTGTACTCTTCTGATGAATCTGAAGATGAATTTGATAAACCTAAGGTCACTGATGTAAAACAAGTATTACCGGTGGTTCCTTCAATTGGCAAACCAGAAGACAAAGATACTAAAGACGTTCAACCAATTTCTAAACCAGAAGACAAACCAAAATCTCCTCTAGACATTGCTAAGCCTGTTTCTCATTTGTACTCTTCTGATGAATCTGAAGAAGAATTTGAGAAACCTAAGGTCACTGATGTAAAACAAGTATTACCGGTGGTTCCTTCAATTGGCAAACCAGAAGACAAAGATACTAAAGACGTTCAACCAATTTCTAAACCAGAAGACAAACCAAAATCTCCTCTAGACATTGCTAAGCCTGTTTCTCATTTGTACTCTTCTGATGAATCTGAAGATGAATTTGAGAAACCTAAGGTCACTGATGTAAAACAAGTATTACCGGTGGTTCCTTCAATTGGCAAACCAGAAGACAAAGATACTAAAGACGTTCAACCAATTTCTAAACCAGAAGACAAACCAAAATCTCCTCTAGACATTGCTAAGCCTGTTTCTCATTTGTACTCTTCTGATGAATCTGAAGATGAATTTGATAAACCTAAGGTCACTGATGTAAAACAAGTATTACCGGTGGTTCCTTCAATTGGCAAACCAGAAGACAAAGATACTAAAGACGTTCAACCAATTTCTAAACCAGAAGACAAACCAAAATCTCCTCTAGACATTGCTAAGCCTGTTTCTCATTTGTACTCTTCTGATGAATCTGAAGAAGAATTTGATAAGCCTAAGGTCACTGATGTAAAACAAGTATTACCGGTGGTTCCTTCAATTGGCAAACCAGAAGATAAAGATACTAAAGACGTTCAACCAATTTCTAAACCAGAAGACAAACCAAAATCTCCTCTAGACATTGCTAAGCCTGTTTCTCATTTGTACTCTTCTGATGAATCTGAAGATGTAAAACAAGTATTACCGGTGGTTCCTTCAATTGGCAAACCAGAAGATAAAGATACTAAAGACGTTCAACCAATTTCTAAACCAGAAGACAAACCAAAATCTCCTCTAGACATTGCTAAGCCTGTTTCTCATTTGTACTCTTCTGATGAATCTGAAGAAGAATTTGATAAGCCTAAGGTCACTGATGTAAAACAAGTATTACCGGTGGTTCCTTCTATTGGCAAACCAGAAGATAAAGATACTAAAGATGTTCAACCAATTTCTAAACCAGAAGACAAACCAAAATCTCCTCTAGACATTGCTAAGCCTGTTTCTCATTTGTACTCTTCTGATGAATCTGAAGAAGAATTTGAGAAACCTAAGGTCACTGATGTAAAGCAAGTATTACCGGTGGTTCCCTCAATTGGCAAACCGGAAGACAAAGATACTAAAGACGTTCAACCAATTTCTAAACCAGAAGACAAACCAAAATCTCCTCTAGACATTGCTAAGCCTGTTTCTCATTTGTACTCTTCTGATGAATCTGAAGAAGAATTTGATAAGCCTAAGGTCACTGATGTAAAACAAGTATTACCGGTACTTCCTTCAATTGGCAAACCAGAAGACAAAGATACTAAAGACGTTCAACCAATTTCTAAACCAGAAGACAAACCAAAATCTCCTCTAGACATTGCTAAGCCTGTTTCTCATTTGTACTCTTCTGATGAATCTGAAGAAGAATTTGATAAGCCTAAGGTCACTGATGTAAAACAAGTATTACCGGTGGTTCCTTCAATTGGCAAACCAGAAGACAAAGATACTAAAGACGTTCAACCAATTTCTAAACCAGAAGACAAACCAAAATCTCCTCTAGACATTGCTAAGCCTGTTTCTCATTTGTACTCTTCTGATGAATCTGAAGATGAATTTGATAAACCTAAGATCACTGATGTAAAACAAGTATTACCGGTGGTTCCTTCAATTGGCAAACCAGAAGACAAAGATACTAAAGACGTTCAACCAATTTCTAAACCAGAAGACAAACCAAAATCTCCTCTAGACATTGCTAAGCCTGTTTCTCATTTGTACTCTTCTGATGAATCTGAAGAAGAATTTGATAAGCCTAAGGTCACTGATGTAAAACAAGTATTACCGGTGGTTCCTTCAATTGGCAAACCAGAAGACAAAGATACTAAAGACGTTCAACCAATTTCTAAACCAGAAGACAAACCAAAATCTCCTCTAGACATTGCTAAGCCTGTTTCTCATTTGTACTCTTCTGATGAATCTGAAGATGAATTTGATAAACCTAAAGTCACTGATGTAAAACAAGTATTACCGGTGGTTCCTTCAATTGGCAAACCAGAAGATAAAGATACTAAAGACGTTCAACCAATTTCTAAACCAGAAGACAAACCAAAATCTCCTCTAGACATTGCTAAGCCTGTTTCTCATTTGTACTCTTCTGATGAATCTGAAGAAGAATTTGATAAACCTAAGGTCACTGATGTAAAACAAGTATTACCGGTGGTTCCTTCAATTGGCAAACCAGAAGACAAAGATACTAAAGACGTTCAACCAATTTCTAAACCAGAAGACAAACCAAAATCTCCTCTAGACATTGCTAAGCCTGTTTCTCATTTGTACTCTTCTGATGAATCTGAAGAAGAATTTGATAAGCCTAAGGTCACTGATGTAAAACAAGTATTACCGGTACTTCCTTCAATTGGCAAACCAGAAGACAAAGATACTAAAGACGTTCAACCAATTTCTAAACCAGAAGACAAACCAAAATCTCCTCTAGACATTGCTAAGCCTGTTTCTCATTTGTACTCTTCTGATGAATCTGAAGATGAATTTGAGAAACCTAAGGTCACTGATGTAAAACAAGTATTACCGGTACTTCCTTCAATTGGCAAACCAGAAGACAAAGATACTAAAGACGTTCAACCAATTTCTAAACCAGAAGACAAACCAAAATCTCCTCTAGACATTGCTAAGCCTGTTTCTCATTTGTACTCTTCTGATGAATCTGAAGATGAATTTGATAAGCCTAAGGTCACTGATGTAAAACAAGTATTACCGGTACTTCCTTCAATTGGCAAACCAGAAGACAAAGATACTAAAGACGTTCAACCAATTTCTAAACCAGAAGACAAACCAAAATCTCCTCTAGACATTGCTAAGCCTGTTTCTCATTTGTACTCTTCTGATGAATCTGAAGAAGAATTTGATAAGCCTAAGGTCACTGATGTAAAACAAGTATTACCGGTACTTCCTTCAATTGGCAAACCAGAAGACAAAGATACTAAAGACGTTCAACCAATATCGAAACCAGATGAGAAACCAAAATCTCCTCTAGACATTGCTAAGCCTGTTTCTCATTTGTACTCTTCTGATGAATCTGAAGATGAATTTGATAAGCCTAAGGTCACTGATGTAAAACAAGTATTACCGGTACTTCCTTCAATTGGCAAACCAGAAGACAAAGATACTAAAGACGTTCAACCAATTTCTAAACCAGAAGACAAACCAAAATCTCCTCTAGACATTGCTAAGCCTGTTTCTCATTTGTACTCTTCTGATGAATCTGAAGAAGAATTTGAGAAACCTAAGGTCACTGATGTAAAACAAGTATTACCGGTACTTCCTTCAATTGGCAAACCAGAAGACAAAGATACTAAAGACGTTCAACCAATTTCTAAACCAGAAGACAAACCAAAATCTCCTCTAGACATTGCTAAGCCTGTTTCTCATTTGTACTCTTCTGATGAATCTGAAGAAGAATTTGATAAGCCTAAGGTCACTGATGTAAAACAAGTATTACCGGTACTTCCTTCAATTGGCAAACCAGAAGACAAAGATACTAAAGACGTTCAACCAATTTCTAAACCAGAAGACAAACCAAAATCTCCTCTAGACATTGCTAAGCCTGTTTCTCATTTGTACTCTTCTGATGAATCTGAAGATGAATTTGATAAACCTAAAGTCACTGATGTAAAACAAGTATTACCGGTACTTCCTTCAATTGGCAAACCAGAAGACAAAGATACTAAAGATGTTCAACCAATTTCTAAACCAGAATACAAACCAAAATCTCCTCTAGACATTGCTAAGCCTGTTTCTCATTTGTACTCTTCTGATGAATCTGAAGATGAATTTGATAAACCTAAGGTCACTGATGTAAAACAAGTATTACCGGTGGTTCCTTCAATTGGCAAACCAGAAGACAAAGATACTAAAGACGTTCAACCAATTTCTAAACCAGAAGACAAACCAAAATCTCCTCTAGACATTGCTAAGCCTGTTTCTCATTTGTACTCTTCTGATGAATCTGAAGATGAATTTGATAAGCCTAAGGTCACTGATGTAAAACAAGTATTACCGGTACTTCCTTCAATTGGCAAACCAGAAGACAAAGATACTAAAGACGTTCAACCAATTTCTAAACCAGAAGACAAACCAAAATCTCCTCTAGACATTGCTAAGCCTGTTTCTCATTTGTACTCTTCTGATGAATCTGAAGATGAATTTGATAAACCTAAGGTCACTGATGTAAAACAAGTATTACCGGTGGTTCCTTCAATTGGCAAACCAGAAGACAAAGATACTAAAGACGTTCAACCAATTTCTAAACCAGAAGACAAACCAAAATCTCCTCTAGACATTGCTAAGCCTGTTTCTCATTTGTACTCTTCTGATGAATCTGAAGAAGAATTTGAGAAACCTAAGGTCACTGATGTAAAACAAGTATTACCGGTGGTTCCTTCAATTGGCAAACCAGAAGACAAAGATACTAAAGACGTTCAACCAATTTCTAAACCAGAAGACAAACCAAAATCTCCTCTAGACATTGCTAAGCCTGTTTCTCATTTGTACTCTTCTGATGAATCTGAAGAAGAATTTGATAAGCCTAAGGTCACTGATGTAAAACAAGTATTACCGGTACTTCCTTCAATTGGCAAACCAGAAGACAAAGATACTAAAGACGTTCAACCAATTTCTAAACCAGAAGACAAACCAAAATCTCCTCTAGACATTGCTAAGCCTGTTTCTCATTTGTACTCTTCTGATGAATCTGAAGATGAATTTGATAAACCTAAGGTCACTGATGTAAAACAAGTATTACCGGTGGTTCCTTCAATTGGCAAACCAGAAGACAAAGATACTAAAGACGTTCAACCAATTTCTAAACCAGAAGACAAACCAAAATCTCCTCTAGACATTGCTAAGCCTGTTTCTCATTTGTACTCTTCTGATGAATCTGAAGATGAATTTGATAAGCCTAAGGTCACTGATGTAAAACAAGTATTACCGGTGGTTCCTTCAATTGGCAAACCAGAAGACAAAGATACTAAAGACGTTCAACCAATTTCTAAACCAGAAGACAAACCAAAATCTCCTCTAGACATTGCTAAGCCTGTTTCTCATTTGTACTCTTCTGATGAATCTGAAGATGAATTTGATAAACCTAAGGTCACTGATGTAAAACAAGTATTACCGGTGGTTCCTTCAATTGGCAAACCAGAAGACAAAGATACTAAAGACGTTCAACCAATTTCTAAACCAGAAGACAAACCAAAATCTCCTCTAGACATTGCTAAGCCTGTTTCTCATTTGTACTCTTCTGATGAATCTGAAGATGAATTTGAGAAACCTAAGGTCACTGATGTAAAACAAGTATTACCGGTGGTTCCTTCAATTGGCAAACCAGAAGATAAAGATACTAAAGACGTTCAACCAATATCGAAACCAGATGAGAAACCAAAATCTCCTCTAGACATTGCTAAGCCTGTTTCTCATTTGTACTCTTCTGATGAATCTGAAGATGAATTTGATAAGCCTAAGGTCACTGATGTAAAACAAGTATTACCGGTACTTCCTTCAATTGGCAAACCAGAAGACAAAGATACTAAAGACGTTCAACCAATTTCTAAACCAGAAGACAAACCAAAATCTCCTCTAGACATTGCTAAGCCTGTTTCTCATTTGTACTCTTCTGATGAATCTGAAGATGAATTTGATAAGCCTAAGGTCACTGATGTAAAACAAGTATTACCGGTACTTCCTTCAATTGGCAAACCAGAAGACAAACCAAAATCTCCTCTAGACATTGCTAAGCCTGTTTCTCATTTGTACTCTTCTGATGAATCTGAAGATGAATTTGATAAGCCTAAGGTCACTGATGTAAAACAAGTATTACCGGTGGTTCCTTCAATTGGCAAACCAGAAGACAAAGATACTAAAGACGTTCAACCAATTTCTAAACCAGAAGACAAACCAAAATCTCCTCTAGACATTGCTAAGCCTGTTTCTCATTTATACTCTTCTGATGAATCTGAAGATGAATTTGATAAACCTAAGATCACTGATGTAAAACAAGTATTACCGGTGGTTCCTTCAATTGGCAAACCAGAAGACAAAGATACTAAAGACGTTCAACCAATTTCTAAACCAGAAGACAAACCAAAATCTCCTCTAGACGTTGCTAAGCCTGTTTCTCATTTGTACTCTTCTGATGAATCTGAAGATGAATTTGATAAACCTAAGATCACTGATGTAAAACAAGTATTACCGGTGGTTCCTTCAATTGGCAAACCAGAAGACAAAGATACTAAAGACGTTCAACCAATTTCTAAACCAGAAGACAAACCAAAATCTCCTCTAGACATTGCTAAGCCTGTTTCTCATTTGTACTCTTCTGATGAATCTGAAGATGAATTTGATAAGCCTAAGGTCACTGATGTAAAACAAGTATTACCGGTACTTCCTTCAATTGGCAAACCAGAAGACAAAGATACTAAAGACGTTCAACCAATTTCTAAACCAGAAGACAAACCAAAATCTCCTCTAGACATTGCTAAGCCTGTTTCTCATTTGTACTCTTCTGATGAATCTGAAGATGAATTTGAGAAACCTAAGGTCACTGATGTAAAACAAGTATTACCGGTGGTTCCTTCAATTGGCAAACCAGAAGACAAAGATACTAAAGACGTTCAACCAATTTCTAAACCAGAAGACAAACCAAAATCTCCTCTAGACATTGCTAAGCCTGTTTCTCATTTGTACTCTTCTGATGAATCTGAAGATGAATTTGATAAGCCTAAGGTCACTGATGTAAAACAAGTATTACCGGTACTTCCTTCAATTGGCAAACCAGAAGACAAAGATACTAAAGACGTTCAACCAATATCGAAACCAGATGAGAAACCAAAATCTCCTCTAGACATTGCTAAGCCTGTTTCTCATTTGTACTCTTCTGATGAATCTGAAGATGAATTTGATAAACCTAAGGTCACTGATGTAAAACAAGTATTACCGGTGGTTCCTTCAATTGGCAAACCAGAAGACAAAGATACTAAAGACGTTCAACCAATTTCTAAACCAGAAGACAAACCAAAATCTCCTCTAGACATTGCTAAGCCTGTTTCTCATTTGTACTCTTCTGATGAATCTGAAGAAGAATTTGATGTAAAACAAGTATTACCGGTGGTTCCTTCAATTGGCAAACCAGAAGACAAAGATACTAAAGACGTTCAACCAATTTCTAAACCAGAAGACAAACCAAAATCTCCTCTAGACATTGCTAAGCCTGTTTCTCATTTGTACTCTTCTGATGAATCTGAAGATGAATTTGATAAACCTAAGGTCACTGATGTAAAACAAGTATTACCGGTGGTTCCTTCAATTGGCAAACCAGAAGACAAAGATACTAAAGACGTTCAACCAATTTCTAAACCAGAAGACAAACCAAAATCTCCTCTAGACGTTGCTAAGCCTGTTTCTCATTTGTACTCTTCTGATGAATCTGAAGATGAATTTGATAAACCTAAGGTCACTGATGTAAAACAAGTATTACCGGTACTTCCTTCAATTGGCAAACCAGAAGACAAAGATACTAAAGACGTTCAACCAATTTCTAAACCAGAAGACAAACCAAAATCTCCTCTAGACGTTGCTAAGCCTGTTTCTCATTTATACTCTTCTGATGAATCTGAAGATGAATTTGATAAACCTAAGATCACTGATGTAAAACAAGTATTACCGGTGGTTCCTTCAATTGGCAAACCAGAAGACAAAGATACTAAAGACGTTCAACCAATTTCTAAACCAGAAGACAAACCAAAATCTCCTCTAGACGTTGCTAAGCCTGTTTCTCATTTATACTCTTCTGATGAATCTGAAGATGAATTTGATAAACCTAAGATCACTGATGTAAAACAAGTATTACCGGTGGTTCCTTCAATTGGCAAACCAGAAGACAAAGATACTAAAGACGTTCAACCAATTTCTAAACCAGAAGACAAACCAAAATCTCCTCTAGACATTGCTAAGCCTGTTTCTCATATGTACTCTTCTGATGAATCTGAAAATGAATTTGATAAACCTAAGATCACTGATGTAAAACAAGTATTACCGGTGGTTCCTTCAATTGGCAAACCAGAAGACAAAGATACTAAAGACGTTCAACCAATTTCTAAACCAGAAGACAAACCAAAATCTCCTCTAGACATTGCTAAGCCTGTTTCTCATTTGTACTTCTGATGAATCTGAATATGAATTTGATAAACCTAAGATCACTGATGTAAAACAAGTATTACCGGTGGTTCCTTCAATTGGCAAACCAGAAGACAAAGATACTAAAGACGTTCAACCAATTTCTAAACCAGAAGACAAACCAAAATCTCCTCTAGACATTGCTAAGCCTGTTTCTCATTTGTACTCTTCTGATGAATCTGAAGATGAATTTGCTAAGGTCACTGATGCAGTATTAGATTACTATAATGATGCTAGACAAACAATTTGTACCCTGAATTTGTATCACTGATGTAAAACAAGTATTACCGGTGGTTCCTTCAATTGGCAAACCAGAAGACAAAGATACTACAGACGTTCAACCAATTACTAAACCAGAAGATAAACCAAAATCTCCTCTAGACATTGCTAAGCCTGTTTCTCATTTGTACTCTTCTGATGAATCTGAAGATGAATTTGATAAACCTAAGATCACTGATGTAAAACAAGTATTACCGGTGGTTCCTTCAATTGGCAAACCAGAAGACAAAGATACTAAAGACGTTCAACCAATTTCTAAACCAGAAGACAAAAAAAATCTCTCTAAAATCTCTAGACGTTGCTAAGCCTGTTTCTCATTTATACTCTTCTGATGAATCTGAAGATGAATTTGATAAGCCTAAGGCCACTGATGTAAAACAAGTGTTACCGGTGGTTCCTTCAATTGGCAAACCAGAAGACAAAGATACTAAAGATGTTCAACCAATTTCTAAACCAGAAGACAAACCAAAATCTCCTCTAGACGTTGCTAAGCCTGTTTCTCATTTATACTCTTCTGATGAATCTGAAGATGAATTTGATAAACCTAAGATCACTGATGTAAAACAAGTATTACCGGTGGTTCCTTCAATTGGCAAACCAGAAGACAAAGATACTAAAGACGTTCAACCAATTTCTAAACCAGAAGACAAACCAAAATCTCCTCTAGACGTTGCTAAGCCTGTTTCTCATTTATACTCTTCTGATGAATCTGAAGATGAATTTGATAAACCTAAGATCACTGATGTAAAACAAGTATTACCGGTGGTTCCTTCAATTGGCAAACCAGAAGACAAAGATACTAAAGACGTTCAACCAATTTCTAAACCAGAAGACAAACCAAAATCTCCTCTAGACGTTGCTAAGCCTGTTTCTCATTTATACTCTTCTGATGAATCTGAAGATGAATTTGATAAACCTAAGATCACTGATGTAAAACAAGTATTACCGGTGGTTCCTTCAATTGGCAAACCAGAAGACAAAGATACTAAAGACGTTCAACCAATTTCTAAACCAGAAGACAAACCAAAATCTCCTCTAGACATTGCTAAGCCTGTTTCTCATTTGTACTCTTCTGATGAATCTGAAGATGAATTTGAGAAACCTAAGGTCACTGATGTAAAACAAGTATTACCGGTGGTTCCTTCAATTGGCAAACCAGAAGACAAAGATACTAAAGACGTTCAACCAATTTCTAAACCAGAAGACAAACCAAAATCTCCTCTAGACATTGCTAAGCCTGTTTCTCATTTGTACTCTTCTGATGAATCTGAAGATGAATTTGAGAAACCTAAGGTCACTGATGTAAAACAAGTATTACCGGTGGTTCCTTCAATTGGCAAACCAGAAGACAAAGATACTAAAGACGTTCAACCAATTTCTAAACCAGAAGACAAACCAAAATCTCCTCTAGACGTTGCTAAGCCTGTTTCTCATTTGTACTCTTCTGATGAATCTGAAGATGAATTTGATAAGCCTAAGGTCACTGATGTAAAACAAGTATTACCGGTGGTTCCTTCAATTGGCAAACCAGAAGACAAAGATACTAAAGACGTTCAACCAATTTCTAAACCAGAAGACAAACCAAAATCTCCTCTAGACATTGCTAAGCCTGTTTCTCATTTGTACTCTTCTGATGAATCTGAAGATGAATTTGAGAAACCTAAGGTCACTGATGTAAAACAAGTATTACCGGTGGTTCCTTCAATTGGCAAACCAGAAGACAAAGATACTAAAGACGTTCAACCAATTTCTAAACCAGAAGACAAACCAAAATCTCCTCTAGACGTTGCTAAGCCTGTTTCTCATTTATACTCTTCTGATGAATCTGAAGATGAATTTGATAAACCTAAGATCACTGATGTAAAACAAGTATTACCGGTGGTTCCTTCAATTGGCAAACCAGAAGACAAAGATACTAAAGACGTTCAACCAATTTCTAAACCAGAAGACAAACCAAAATCTCCTCTAGACGTTGCTAAGCCTGTTTCTCATTTATACTCTTCTGATGAATCTGAAGATGAATTTGATAAACCTAAGATCACTGATGTAAAACAAGTATTACCGGTGGTTCCTTCAATTGGCAAACCAGAAGACAAAGATACTAAAGACGTTCAACCAATTTCTAAACCAGAAGACAAACCAAAATCTCCTCTAGACGTTGCTAAGCCTGTTTCTCATTTATACTCTTCTGATGAATCTGAAGATGAATTTGATAAACCTAAGATCACTGATGTAAAACAAGTATTACCGGTGGTTCCTTCAATTGGCAAACCAGAAGACAAAGATACTAAAGACGTTCAACCAATTTCTAAACCAGAAGACAAACCAAAATCTCCTCTAGACGTTGCTAAGCCTGTTTCTCATTTATACTCTTCTGATGAATCTGAAGATGAATTTGATAAACCTAAGATCACTGATGTAAAACAAGTATTACCGGTGGTTCCTTCAATTGGCAAACCAGAAGACAAAGATACTAAAGACGTTCAACCAATTTCTAAACCAGAAGACAAACCAAAATCTCCTCTAGACGTTGCTAAGCCTGTTTCTCATTTGTACTCTTCTGATGAATCTGAAGATGAATTTGAGAAACCTAAGATCACTGATGTAAAACAAGTATTACCGGTGGTTCCTTCAATTGGCAAACCAGAAGACAAAGATACTAAAGACGTTCAACCAATTTCTAAACCAGAAGACAAACCAAAATCTCCTCTAGACGTTGCTAAGCCTGTTTCTCATATGTACTCTTCTGATGAATCTGAAGATGAATTTGAGAAACCTAAGGTCACTGATGTAAAACAAGTATTACCGGTACTTCCTTCAATTGGCAAACCAGAAGACAAAGATACTAAAGACGTTCAACCAATTTCTAAACCAGAAGACAAACCAAAATCTCCTCTAGACATTGCTAAGCCTGTTTCTCATTTGTACTCTTCTGATGAATCTGAAGATGAATTTGATAAACCTAAGGTCACTGATGTAAAACAAGTATTACCGGTAGTTCCTTCAATTGGCAAACCAGAAGACAAAGATACTAAAGACGTTCAACCAATTTCTAAACCAGAAGACAAACCAAAATCTCCTCTAGACGTTGCTAAGCCTGTTTCTCATTTGTACTCTTCTGATGAATCTGAAGATGAATTTGAGAAACCTAAGGTCACTGATGTAAAACAAGTATTACCGGTACTTCCTTCAATTGGCAAACCAGAAGACAAAGATACTAAAGACGTTCAACCAATTTCTAAACCAGAAGACAAACCAAAATCTCCTCTAGACATTGCTAAGCCTGTTTCTCATTTGTACTCTTCTGATGAATCTGAAGATGAATTTGATAAACCTAAGGTCACTGATGTAAAACAAGTATTACCGGTACTTCCTTCAATTGGCAAACCAGAAGACAAAGATACTAAAGACGTTCAACCAATTTCTAAACCAGAAGACAAACCAAAATCTCCTCTAGACATTGCTAAGCCTGTTTCTCATTTGTACTCTTCTGATGAATCTGAAGATGAATTTGAGAAACCTAAGGTCACTGATGTAAAACAAGTATTACCGGTACTTCCTTCAATTGGCAAACCAGAAGACAAAGATACTAAAGACGTTCAACCAATTTCTAAACCAGAAGACAAACCAAAATCTCCTCTAGACATTGCTAAGCCTGTTTCTCATTTGTACTCTTCTGATGAATCTGAAGATGAATTTGAGAAACCTAAGGTCACTGATGTAAAACAAGTATTACCGGTACTTCCTTCAATTGGCAAACCAGAAGACAAAGATAGTAAAGACGTTCAACCAATTTCTAAACCAGAAGAGAAATCAAAATCTCCTCTAGACATTGCTAAGCCTGTTTCTCATTTGTACTCTTCTGATGAATCTGAAGATGAATTTGAGAAACCTAAGGTCACTGATGTAAAACAAGTATTACCGGTACTTCCTTCAATTGGCAAACCAGAAGACAAAGATACTAAAGACGTTCAACCAATTTCTAAACCAGAAGACAAACCAAAATCTCCTCTAGACATTGCTAAGCCTGTTTCTCATTTGTACTCTTCTGATGAATCTGAAGATGAATTTGAGAAACCTAAGGTCACTGATGTAAAACAAGTATTACCGGTACTTCCTTCAATTGGCAAACCAGAAGACAAAGATACTAAAGACGTTCAACCAATTTCTAAACCAGAAGACAAACCAAAATCTCCTCTAGACATTGCTAAGCCTGTTTCTCATTTGTACTCTTCTGATGAATCTGAAGATGAATTTGAGAAACCTAAGGTCACTGATGTAAAACAAGTATTACCGGTACTTCCTTCAATTGGCAAACCAGAAGACAAAGATACTAAAGACGTTCAACCAATTTCTAAACCAGAAGACAAACCAAAATCTCCTCTAGACATTGCTAAGCCTGTTTCTCATATGTACTCTTCTGATGAATCTGAAGATGAATTTGAGAAACCTAAGGTCACTGATGTAAAACAAGTATTACCGGTACTTCCTTCAATTGGCAAACCAGAAGACAAAGATACTAAAGACGTTCAACCAATTTCTAAACCAGAAGACAAACCAAAATCTCCTCTAGACATTGCTAAGCCTGTTTCTCATTTGTACTCTTCTGATGAATCTGAAGATGAATTTGAGAAACCTAAGGTCACTGATGTAAAACAAGTATTACCGGTGGTTCCTTCAATTGGCAAACCAGAAGACAAAGATACTAAAGACGTTCAACCAATTTCTAAACCAGAAGACAAACCAAAATCTCCTCTAGACATTGCTAAGCCTGTTTCTCATTTGTACTCTTCTGATGAATCTGAAGATGAATTTGAGAAACCTAAGGTCACTGATGTAAAACAAGTATTACCGGTGGTTCCTTCAATTGGCAAACCAGAAGATAAAGATACTAAAGACGTTCAACCAATTTCTAAACCAGAAGACAAACCAAAATCTCCTCTAGACATTGCTAAGCCTGTTTCTCATTTGTACTCTTCTGATGAATCTGAAGATGAATTTGATAAACCTAAGGTCACTGATGTAAAACAAGTATTACCGGTGGTTCCTTCAATTGGCAAACCAGAAGATAAAGATACTAAAGACGTTCAACCAATATCTAAACCAGAAGACAAACCAAAATCTCCTCTAGACATTGCTAAGCCTGTTTCTCATTTGTACTCTTCTGATGAATCTGAAGATGAATTTGATAAACCTAAAGTCACTGATGTAAAACAAGTATTACCGGTGGTTCCTTCAATTGGCAAACCAGAAGATAAAGATACTAAAGACGTTCAACCAATATCGAAACCAGATGAGAAACCAAAATCTCCTCTAGACATTGCTAAGCCTGTTTCTCATTTGTACTCTTCTGATGAATCTGAAGATGAATTTGATAAGCCTAAGGTCACTGATGTAAAACAAGTATTACCGGTGGTTCCTTCAATTGGCAAACCAGAAGATAAAGATACTAAAGACGTTCAACCAATATCGAAACCAGATGAGAAACCAAAATCTCCTCTAGACATTGCTAAGCCTGTTTCTCATTTGTACTCTTCTGATGAATCTGAAGATGAATTTGATAAGCCTAAGGTCACTGATGTAAAACAAGTATTGCCGGTAGTTCCTTCAATTGGCAAACCAGAAGATAAAGATACTAAAGACGTTCAACCAATATCGAAACCAGATGAGAAACCAAAATCTCCTCTAGACATTGCTAAGCCTGTTTCTCATTTGTACTCTTCTGATGAATCTGAAGATGAATTTGATAAACCTAAGGTCACTGATGTAAAACAAGTATTACCGGTAGTTCCTTCAATTGGCAAACCAGAAGATAAAGATACTAAAGACGTTCAACCAATATCGAAACCAGATGAGAAACCAAAATCTCCTCTAGACATTGCTAAGCCTGTTTCTCATTTGTACTCTTCTGATGAATCTGAAGATGAATTTGACAAGCCTAAGGTCACTGATGTAAAACAAGTATCGCCGGTGGTTCCTTCTATTGGCAAACCAGAAGATAAAGATACTAAAGACGTTCAACCAATATCGAAACCAGATGAGAAACCAAAATCTCCTCTAGACATTGCTAAGCCTGTTTCTCATTTGTACTCTTCTGATGAATCTGAAGATGAATTTGATAAACCTAAGGTCACTGATGTAAAACAAGTATTACCGGTGGTTCCTTCAATTGGCAAACCAGAAGACAAAGATACTAAAGACGTTCAACCAATATCGAAACCAGATGAGAAACCAAAATCTCCTCTAGACATTGCTAAGCCTGTTTCTCATTTGTACTCTTCTGATGAATCTGAAGATGAATTTGATAAGCCTAAGGTCACTGATGTAAAACAAGTATTACCGGTAGTTCCTTCAATTGGCAAACCAGAAGACAAAGATACTAAAGACGTTCAACCAATTTCTAAACCAGATGAGAAACCAAAATCTCCTCTAGACATTGCTAAGCCTGTTTCTCATTTGTACTCTTCTGATGAATCTGAAGATCAATTTGATAAACCTAAGGTCACTGATGTAAAAAAAGTATTACCGATGGTTCCGCCAATTGGAAAACCAGAAGACAAAGATACTAAAGACGTTCAACCAATTTCTAAACTAGAAGAGAAACCAAAATCGCCTCTAAACATTGATGAGCGTTCTGAACAATCTGAAGAAGAATGTGACGAACCTAAGGTGCCTGAGGTGAAGCATCTGCTTCGGCCCTTACTGTCTGTAGTTTCTGGTACTGATATGACTAGCAGCGAAGAAGTACCATCTGAAAATGGACGGTGTCAGTTGTCGACGGACCTATCACACAGCCGAGACATTTTAGACTCATGTAGTAGTTTAGATAGTTTAGAAAGATCAGTTGCACAGAATGCAGACTTGCGAAATGAAAGAGGTGTTGCTTATTTTGTAAATTTGGATGAAGGAAAGGAAGCTCCTAAGCAGACTAGTGTAAAGTTGAAGAAAGCTTTAGTTAATAAGAAGCTTATTAGGGAAGAGAAGAAAACTTACGCGTCTTCAACAAAAATTCAAACTAGGGCTACCGCCAGGAAGTCGAAAACTGAAAAAATTCATGCGACACCTGCTGGTGCAGATACTCCGAAGAAAGTTATTCATGTTAAAGAGAGAGAAGATGTGCCGAGGAGCCAGAAAAGGCAGTTGCAAAATAAAAATGAAGTCTCTAAATTGTCTACTGTAAAATGTGCACCAAGCCAACCCGATAGATCTTCAAGTCTTCGTTCGCAAACAGTCAATGTTGGTTTAAGCGAAGACAACTCACATAGCCGATCAACGACACCAAGGCCGAGAACTCGAACTGATGTGACCGCAGTGCCGTATAATGCGACACTAAGAACGTTCAGTCCAACACCTAGCCGTCCAAAGGCCGACTACTCTCATGTAACTAGCGTTTACGCGCAAACACACAAATATGATAAGAAGACCACTACAAAGAAAACCAAAACAAGGACAATCACTAAATCTTCCGAACCAACAGGTGAAGATGCTCAAAGAAAGCGGCTGACTACACCTACCTCAACTGTGATGCACAGATACATGCAGCCTACTTTGGCACACAGCCTGCGATACGGACATACGCAGTCCACGTTAAAGCAGATAGACACAGCTTCGGATATCACGTTGAGAACAAAGTCACCGGGACCAGCGGTGTTACAACCAAAAGGTAAGCAGTATAATACTCCCACCACTACTACTGATGCACAAAGACGATATGTACGCAACCTATCCAAAGAGGAGAAAACACTGAATTTTAAAAGTAGTTTGACGAATTTAAAAAAGGACTCACTCACTAATAGCAAGGAGTCCATAAAAAGCACTGAAAAACTGTATCATAGAAAAAGTAATGTAAACAAGCCAAAAGCTGTGATAGCACATAGCGAATCAATAACCGATAAATCAATGCCCCCGAAATCAAGTAAGGAAATGAGTAATGTATTGAATAAGTCAAATCAAAGTAAACTAAAGCACAAAATTAACAGACCAAAGGAAAACGCAAAATTAGATGTGTCCACCGGCAGAACGCCTAGAAGTGTAACACGAGACAGCTCAGAAGAAACGAAAGTACTAATACGAAATGAAAGGACCCAACATCGGTCGAAGGTTCCCATTAGCGTATCTTCCAATGTAACAACTCGAAGAATAACTAAAACCACTAGAACAGAAAGTAACTTGAACGACATTACAAAAACAGGTAATGCCACAAATAAAACAGAACAGCCGAAAAAGAGAATTCAAACTAGAAAGAGTGATGTGAAAGTACAAAAGAAAATTAAAGATTCTCTAAATGAGTCCAGCATGACTGGCAGCGGCAATACTAGTGCCAGTGGCTCATTGAGTAGCGTACGTAAGTATACGCGCACCACTACAAATATAAAAAAGCTGGATAAAGATGTGGCTAACCTGCGTTTGGCAGAGCAGTCTGTACTTACCACATCGAAATTATCCAAGATACCAGCCGTACCCACACGCACCACGGTGGTAAAAGTTAGCCAAGAGCCGGTAGCTGCTGCTATCGTCAGTACAGTTATAATTGATGACGATGCGGAAATAACGCGCTCCTTTAAATCCACGGAGAGTACAAAAAGTTCTACCTCATCTTCTGGAAGCAGAAAAGTTTTAACAAGTGAAGTTTTCACCAAAACATTTGGGCCAGATAAAGCTTTCGAAGTTATTTATCGACAACCAGATACCGACATGGATTCCACATCCATTGTCCGGCCACCATCAACAGATCAACGTTGTACAAACGAGTTTGATGTTAGTTTCATTGATACAACCGATTCCAGTTTGTCCGATTCAGTTGCATTGCCAATGTTTAATACCGAACAAGATCGCTTATTAGCCGCAAGTCCAGGCTCACCAAAACCAACACGTAGTCCACTAGCCTTAATCGAAGAAACTCTGCGACGACAGCAAGCCGGTTATGCTGTGGATCCCGCGCTACAAATGCAATTCAGTGCCTCTGGCATACGTATGGGAAGTATAAGCCCGACATCATCGCGCAATTCTCGATCGGACCAGAACGAAACGCCTAAAGGTAAATAAACGTTTATCACATACATATTTAGTTAGCTTAGAAAGTTGTGCGAATATGTTTATTTAGTCTATAATACAAGCGATTCCGAAGTTGTATTTAAATGCTTACATACAAAGGTCAAACATACTCGTACATATGCATATAGTATTACTCGTATATACAGGACAGCCTACTCGTACAAGCCATGCACACTGTTTTTTAATAACATATTTGCATACATACATACGAAGAACGGGATGCGTAACGTAATCTACATATGAATTTGTAAATAAACTAAAAGTATTTAACGATTTCGAATTTCGAAAATATTTTGAATTTATAAAAAATAATTACTGAGCGATTTAGTTTAAAACTTTAGTCATATTTATAATGGAACTTATATGGTAGATATGTATAAATGTTTGGAGAGAGCTCGTTAATGTGTTTCTAAATTCGGAGGATGGTAATTCACAACCTCAGCAAAATTGCATTAAACGATTCTTCTTAACGAACTCTTTCCGATTATTTGTTATGTAAATATTTTGATACGCATTCACAACGAGACCGATAGTACTTTTGCATACCTTTATAAATACTCTCAGTTGTATTCCTGGAAATATAACATTGAGCTTTGTTTCTGTTAAAGGTGAAAACTGCTTCAGTTAAATGAGTCCATGATATAGGTAAAATGGATATATAAAATGTTGATCCGCGTAAAAAATATTGCTGCTTGTTTGTCAAACCGTATTCTTAAAATAGATAACATCGTTAGATGTAAAGGTCTGGGGTCAAATTACTATGTAATATTAACTGTAAAAATCTCTTAAAACTGCACAAATATTTCGAAATATTCAATACTCTTCATACTCCTCAAACTAGCTCTTTAACTGGATTATCAGTCTCATTGTGAATACATGCAAGCTTCCACTTAAGTAAGCATACACCAGTTACGCATTGAAGGACCCTTTTAAGATCATTCAAATAGAAAGAGATCGCTAGATCGCTCTAACTGTAAAGTACATTTTTGGTGCTTTAAATGCTAATATGAGTACATGGGCCGATCTCGCGTATGCTTACTTAATTGGTCCACTGTTTCACACATCTCGCAGCTTTCGAACATGGGTACAAAGACATGTTGCATATCATAAAAGAACAATTCTTATTCGCCTAACAATAACTACGCAAACATCTCACGAAAGTGTAACAAACGCGTCAATTAAGTAAATGTGCTGTTGCTGGTATTCATACAACAAAGTTTAGAGTAGCGATGCTTTTGTATGAATACCGTCCAATGCTTTAAATGCTTTCGTAAATTTTATTCGATTATTTTATGTTAATTTGATACAATTGGAAATAACTCAAAATTTAAAATCAATTTGACTCTTCCACAAATAGCGAAAACTCAAAACTCAAACTGTTAATAAGAACATTTAAATTACTCTAACTAAACCAATCCAAACCAAACGAAAGAAAACAAAATGTCCACAAAGCTTCCCATCATTTCCGTTACCACCAACGATCATTCGGAATTGGAATCCTCTGATGATTCCAACAGCAATGATATGGATTATAATTTTAATACGGGTGAGGTCACAGATGTTGAGGATTTCGACAGTCAGACTGATATGAAGATATTGCCAACCCAAAAAGCTCCCACCCATATGCTCAACGTACCTAAAGTCGGTGAGAGAGACAATGATGCCACCGATATCGAAGACTACAATGACAGCGATTCTGATGATGGCGAAGATGAAAAGAGCAATGTTTATCCCGAATTAAAGCTATCCCTTCAAGAATTCTTACAGCACGGCCTGCGCGAACAAAGTATGGTTGACAATGAAACCAAAGAAAAGGTGGAGAACAGAGCGGGAGATTTTTTGCAAGCACAAAACCTGAATCAGACAAATGATTATCTAACGGACTGTGAAGACTACAATACTGATTCAGAATTGGAGAATGGTTGTGAGCGGTCGGTTTGTGTTGACTTAGATGCTGCCGTTGGTGAGCAGGGTAGAGTATTCATTGCTGATAGTGCACGTTCCACCAACGAGAATGAAAAGTCTGATGAATACGAAGACTTATCTGTGCTGAGTGATATTAGCGAGCTCGCGTCGGCGCTGTCGGATGTTGCTGGTGCCGGCGCACGCGGCATGTCCGAGGATGAAGTGCTAGAGATGTCAGGCGATGAAGAGGAGTGTCAAATCGTCGTTTCAGAATCTGCATCCGAAAATGAAGATGAAGACCAGGTGTACGGCGATAATGCTAGTAATGCAAGTATACCGCCCATTGATGTTGCCTTCATCAGCAGTGGCAGTCAGCAACGTCGGAAGTCGACGACTATGTCTCTTAATAAGAATGCTTTTCTGACGGTGGCCAATGCACATGTAGATGAGGTCTTAACAGATGTTGAAAAACTTGACGACTCTGCGGCTGAGGACAGTTTCGATAGTGAGGAAGAAGAGAAATCTATACCTAGAGCGGTTATACTGAGGGCTACTGGCGATGATTCCGGGGACATTACCGATGTGGAAGATGTATTTTGCGACGATGTCGGAACACAGTCCTCAAATGAATTTAACACCATATCGGATGCTGTGTTGCCACCAGTGCATCGTGAGATGGTAGTGCTTAAAGAAGATAAATTTGGAGACACTATCGAAAATGTTATGCCATTAGATCGAGAATATCAGTTTGGTGTCTACAACACCGTATCTGACGATGCGCAAACTGAAGATGAAGATTATTCGTGCGCCGATGATTTGGAACGAAACGTCTCTGTAGCAGAGTGTCTAAATGCTGACAATCTAATAGAAGACGAAGTCACTGTACTGAATGAGACGTTAAAACCACAGATTAGCAAGCGTCTCGAATTGCATGCTCACACAGAACCGGTGACAGATATTGAAGAAATCTATGTTGATGGCACAAATAGGCGTAAAAAGCTGAAGACACGAAGTCTGAGCAAAGGAAAAGCAAAACTCTTAGACGTTGTCAGAGTTAAAGAGGATGGTGGCACTGACGTCGAAGATATGGATCTAAGTGAACATGGTCTGCCACCAAATGTTATATTGAATGCAGCGCAAAAACTGCAACAAGACGACAGCATTGATAAAGCCACCGACATAGAGGATATCAGTGCTGATGACGTGTCGGATGCATCCGATAATGAAGCCCAATGCGAAGCGGATGTTGGCAGTTCGACTTTAAAGGCGTACATAGTGAGTAACAGCAATATTATGCTGGCAATAGAGACAGATGGCCAACGGAAGTCTTGCATAAATCATTTGCAAACTTTGACATTAGGCGGCGGTGGCAGCGGTGGTAACGGTGGTGATGGTACCAATCCACCAAATACCGATATTGAAGATGTGCAGTGCCCATCTGATGCCGACGACGCTGACAGCGATAAAGTTGCGGATGCCTCGCGCGCTTGCAATTGCGCTGATTTCAACGAGCTGTTAAATGAAAGTTACACTGTGGTACACGAGAAGAACACCAATAGCTTTAACGCCGAAGCTGAGAAACTTCATATGAAAGGCAATGTCGAAACACGCGATGCGCATACAGACATCGAATACGTTGAATCCGACGAATCGGCTGCCAGAGCCAGCAACTAAAACGAGTACCCAATCAATACATACAATAATACAGCTCACAAAGAAAGCAAACACAAATCAGAAAACAAAACAACAAAAAAATAAACAAAATGAAAAAAAAATAAAAAATAAAAAAACCCAACATAATTTGTAAGTAAAAAACGTTTCATATATTCCTACATATAATTCAAAAAAAATTGTAAAACACTAATTCATCTGGATATTTGAATATTGCTAGTGATGTCAACGTTTTTGCATTTTAAGTAAAACAAATTATAATAATTAATGCATATTAAAGTACACTAACAAATATGAATGTCAGTTGTCGTCATTACTACTAACAAACTCCCGATTACCGTTAAACGTCAAATCACATTGCTAACAAAAAGCCTTGAGTTATAAGCACTGGATTTACTAAGTGCGTTTTAACCCTACATAACCATGCCTAGTACGTAGTTATACAGTTTTCATCTAGTATTTTTAGTCTTGCATCACTTTTCATTGCATTTTGTGGTCATCATTTTGTGTTTATGGTACAAACATTTGTCACTCTCCACTCTCCACTCTCCACGCTCACATCACATCTCTATCTTGAATGCCGCCACATTTCAATTCACCGAGTTGCTAATATTGTTTACTTTGTGTGTATGTTTTTTATAGAAACCATAGAAGAAAAGCTCGTTTTAGATGAAGATTCATTCCGAAATATTGGTAAGTCAACAGTTACATATGTATATGTATAAAAGTATTATTTTATTTTCTCAAAAAATGTTATTTTATTTATACATTCTATGTACCTATAATGTATATCTATATATATATATAAACAAGAACGATTTCAACCACCCGCTTAGCCTTACCATCACACCTATAATAATCACAACAACACGCACGCCTCTTCCATTGCATTTATTTAGTTTTAGTTTTAGTTTTAAGCCACTCATTTACACATTTCATTTCTGTTAAGTTCCAAAAGAGAAAACATAACAATTAGAGCATTAGAGCAAAATTTAACAAAACCAGGCGATTATTAATGTTGAAGTTTGGTTGAACACGTACTACTTACTATTGGGGCATTAATATATATATGATTTCGTATTAAACGTCTACGATCTCGCGTTGTTCTTACAATATAATACTCAGAACTCTATTGCATTCACACAAAATATTCACCAACATATCCAAAAGCACACACATACCACTATACATGCATATGCAGAGAAGTAGAACTGAAGGATAAAGCGTAAGGAAAGCTAAAGCCACTATTTGAATCAACCGTTTTAGAAATAGATGCTGGTGTCAGTTTTTTAAGTTTCATATTAAATATTGATAATTCTAGTTATTTTCATTCAATAATTTTGTGTGTGTGTGTGTATCATCTGATGATCATCTGGTAACGCGCTTTAACTATTGCCTCACGAAGAGTGATTACAGAGTTTGGGAGAGGTCGTAGTTGAAATTGCTTGCTCGTTCTCAAATGATATCTTAGGCATTACTGGTTCGAGAATGATAACAACGATCGTTCCCCGTTGAACGTCGTAGGCTCATTTTACACATGATTATAAGTAATTTAAGTGTTCCTTAGTCACCGCTTCTTAAGCTTCACATGCAAACACATCGCATTATCATTACATATATGTATAATATGTTAAACACGACATTAAACACGCTCATAACCACCTCATTATTGCATTGAAAATGGATTTGCACGCTTTGACTAGCAATGAGTGGGAGATGCAAAAACAAAATAAATATGAATTTCGGTTCTTGCCAAATATGTTGCTGTAATTACTCGTACATTCATTTGAATGGTGCTTAAGTATTGGGTTATTGTTGCATTTACATACATATGGTACATACTGTATACGCAATGTGCAATTGTCTTGCAGGCGACGACGTTAAAGAACGAATCATTTGCGCCGCAATCGAAGATAATGACAAAGACAAGTTAATAGATTTTAATGCAGACATTGAAGAAAGAAAAGATAGCGGTATTTATAAATACAGTGATGTGGATGACGATTATGAAAAATGCTCTGATGATGATGATGATGACGATGATGAGGATGATGACGATGATGAAGATCGTAGTAGAAAGGCTGGCGGTGATGAGCTCATCGATTTCGACACCAACACCAACATACGCAAAGAAGCCACAGTGCTGATTGATAACGTGCTCGAAGAGAGCATTAACATTATTAGCACGCGACAACAGCAGCAGCATCAGCAGCAAGAAGCCAATGGCTATGATTCACTTAAGCAGGAGTACAATTCAGAAAGTGAAAACTATGCCATAACTTGTGATGATATTGGTGGCTTGGATGTCATCAAATCGCCAACCATTGAGTCTATGTCTGGCAAATCGTTCGACGATAACATGAGCTTCACCGACGAGCAGTGGCTTGGCGCGCAGCAACAAACGCAAGTCCAAGTCGGCGCTTTGCCCGGTGTTGCAGCCACCACAATCAACACCACCACCACCACCACCACAACACAACAGCAAAAACGGTCACATGATTTGATTAGTCTCAAAGACAGCTTCAAGCCCATAACAGCAACAGAAACTATAACTACATTAACTACAACAACTACTACGCAAATTGATACCTTAAACGAAGCTAGTACACATGATGGTAGTGGTGATGTCGATGCTGCTGTTGAAGAAGCAAACTGGAAGGAGGCAAAAGGTAATTTTTGACAAGGCACAGAGCACACAAACATACATATAGACATATGGACATATAAAGTTTATGCACACCTACATATAGTAGAACAATTAATAGATAACATACATCCACATAAACGACATGGGGTGCATAAAAAAATCCGCCCGGACATTAGGTTACCTCATAAACATTAAACTGTTTTTCAATTACATACATACACACTTATTTTCGTTTCGAAACTGTAGCGTGAATTAACCATATGCATACACCTATAGGTACAGGTACTAGCGATCCCAAAAATGTAACAGAAGATGCCAGTGTTGCAAAGTCTCGGCGCATTGATCACAAATTCGAAAAGCTCACTTCACATGTCGGCGATATCGACGCGCAGGCATCTGCGTTCGATGCAGATTTCGATGCGATGGTGCAGGACGACGAGATAAGTAATTTGCAAAGTGAGTTTTCGAAAATGAGTTGGGACGATAGTGTGTCGCCCACGACGAACACTTTGGGCGAAATCGGTCAAAATACACCAGATAACGATATACAAGATATAGCAACAGGTATTAAAACCAACATAGTATACATATACTCGTACATATTTACAAACATAAATACTTACTAGCATATGCATTATATGAGTTCAGTTACGCAGCGGCTCAAATGGTTCGATGAGACGCACTTTTTTTATGGAAATACAGAAACGTTTTCGATTGGCGCAGGTAGATGTCAAGCAATTATATCAGCCTGACTTGTCTGTTTTTATCAAAATAAAGGTTTGCTATGAGAAAAGAAATATACGAGTATATATTAATTTTGGACCGGTGGCACTAATCAGTAAGTTTTTGAAAACGACTTAGCAAGTGCATGATCGCCAGTGATCCACAAGAAAAAATAATACTAGAATATAAACAACACAATTTTCCTGTCGCTAGTCGGTAACACTTATGAAAGTCATAGAGACGACACTCTCACTCGCAGAGCCGCCCTGCAGGTATACCATTAGGGATGATCCAAACAAAAAATCACTGATAGTTGGACAATTCGTATTCGAGCCGAGATACTATACTAATTACATAAGGTCTCCTTAGGATTTTCAAAGAAGAAGTCTTTCGATATCCATTCATCGCCCTTATTGAAAACGTCCTTACAAGTATACCGTTATATATGTATGTCTAATTAGACATATATCTTGGCTCGCGTACATACTACGCATGTAGCTATGTATGTATGCAGTCAAGCATTCATGAAGCGTAAAAGCGTAAAAGCTAGGTTTTGTTAAAGTTGAGCTCTAATTGCGTATCTAATATTTAAATTTTATGATTTTGGTAAGTGCTAACTTGAATTTGCTTTCATAACAAGGATAGCAATTAAATTGCATGTGAAGAAACAATTTGTATTTACTTTGATAGTTGAATTGAGTAGTTATTTATTTTGCAAACTTATTAATACATATATATAATTTAACTGTTTCAAATAAAACCAATATGCTTTCTATAATCACTTTGTCTCTGTCTATCCATTTAGTTTAGCTTATTATCTCCCTTTCATTTCGAACTTGATTTATTCTTCTTTAATACTTTTGAAATACCTTTACTTTCACACTTATTATTACCTTTGTAGAGACAGGCTTTGAATTCGCTAAATCATCCGAAACCACTCCGATACCAACTAGTGCGCCGACTTCTGCCCCAACTGGACATGATGCCCCCACACCCAAGCCTCGCGCCGCCAAATCCGCCTCACCCGTGAGAGATATTGGCGACGAATTGACGCAATACCAAAAAAGCGATGAGGCACACAGCATTACCGATTCCTCTGAAATCTTACCCGACCTGTCGATATCTGCTCCCGTGCCTAGGCCACGTTTACAAATGAAACCGACCGATTCGTTCAAGAATTTAGCCGCTCTGGCAAATGAACAATCGGATAGCATTAGTCTGCGTAGCTTGGATATGACCGACGATCTTTCGAAAACCGATGATGTTTCAACAGAAATATCTATTAAATCGTCACATGCACGTGATTATCCCACAACTACCACCATTACGACCGCCTCCGAGGATCGCACAGAATCACTGGAACCAACCAGTGAGATATCAGTAGATGATGCAGAAGCCGACACTGAAAAGTCTGAGCTCTCTGACGGCAGATCAAAAACAAGTTTCTATATTGGAGAATCAAGCCGTAACGTTATAATTAAGACAACACCCACAAAACCAGACGCCGATATAGTGTCCTCCGCCCCAACAACGGCAACAACCGATCAAGCCTTGGAGGAAACAATCGAAGCAAAGGATGTCGCATTGATGAAGGAGATTTCTGTTGATTCGGATGAATCCAATGACGTATTTAAGGAATTTGTGACAATGAAGCGTGAAACGGATGAAGTAGAAAGCAAAATAGTTCGACAAGGTTCCGAAACAAGAAATGACCTACTAGAACAAGAGCCAATAAAGGAAAAACCCGATGATGCAACTGTTCTGATTACAGCTGAAATTTCTCAACCAACCGAAGAAAAGGGAGAAACTTCTTTAGATGAGTATGAATGTTTCAAGTTCGGTGGCTCAAAGTCCGATAAACTCGACTTGCAATTAGAAAAGAGTGAATGGGAAACAACAGAGAAAGAGATCCCTATAGCCAAACCCAAGGTAGTACACTCTCCACAGCAATTGACTGAATTGCCAAAATCTCTAATTGATGAAGAAATGGTTGCCAGAACGTTGGAGGAAGCGCAGGAATCATTGAATGCGGCAAACAACGAGCTGAAGTTCATAGTTAAGGATGGTAAGTCAATCAAAGAGTCGCCATCCGAATTTGAATTCCGTTCGATTTCAAACACACTTATTAGCGCTGAGAAAAAAGAAAAGGTTGTGACAGAAGAAAGTTCTGTGCAAAAGGAAGTTAAGGAGCCTAAATTCATGGAAGAAGAAGATATTTCTTCATTCATAGGAATACCAGATACTCTGAAAGAGACCCAACTTCCATCGACTTTTGAACCAACAAAATTAACCGAAGCTACTTTTGAAGACACAACAAAAGAGACTCTGAATAAAGAAGCAGTATTTACACATTATGCTCAAGCTAACTTAGATGATGTTAAGGAAGAGCTTAAAGATGAACACGGTTCGCTAGGCTTTATATCAACTGGCACTGCAGATGACTACAGCTCAATGGAGGCATTCGCAGCTAAAGAGGAACATGCCTCCCTTGGTTTCGTTTCAACTGAAACTGTGGAGGATTTTAGCTCAATGGAAGATTATTATCAGGAGAAAATTGCCAAAGCAAGCATTGTCACAGAGGAGCCAGATCGGACCCCTAAATCTCCAGCCGAAGATACTAAGCCCGGCGCCACTGGAGTATTTTCAGAAATATGTAACGAACAAACAATGAAACCATTCGAGGAGGTTACGCATCGTATCAAGTCTGAAACTGGCTCTGTAGACGTCACGAATAGATGGTCGGTACCCGAAATTGACCAATCGAGCTCCAGTGAGAGTTATTACAAGAGCTTTGAAAAAAACGACAGTCGTCCGTTGTCGTCCGATGTTGAAAATTTAGTGACACAAGGAAATTCTTCGGAATATCAAACAGCATTGGACGTATCATCAGTAACACGTGAAGCAAGCGAATATATAAGCGCAGTTAGCACACTTGAGAGTAGTAGCGGCAAAACGATAAGTTCACATGCAAGCATGAAGAGTTTCGATTCACAATCCGAAACATCCGGTAATTTAGGCAGTATTGATGTTTCGGAATTATCAGAAACATTGGTAGCTTCCTCTACAGAACCGGATGCTTTGGAAGCTGAAGAATTAGCCCATATTCGTGACTTGCGTGACGATGATGAGGACAGTGATGAAAGTCTTGACATTCAAGATTACAATAAAACCGAACAACAAATGCAAAGATCGCTGATGAAACGTTCACAAGAAATGATATTTAAACCAAAAATCGAGGAGACCAAACCAGAAGAAAAACAATTCGAGAGCGTAATGATCGAAGAGTTTCCTAAACCCAAGGAAGTAGAGAAAACTTGGGGTTTAGCTTATCCTATGGATGAAGCTAAAATAGACGAAGGAAAAGATACAGATCGGCCTGAAGATATTTTTCTCTATCACAGCGACATAAGACGCTCCATTGACGACACCAAACTGGCTTCTAGCTTAGACGAAGGTAGCATCCTTTCGGTTAGCATGTCAAGTACATCAAATATAGAAACAGTTGTAGAAAACTTCGAGGATATGATTGGTTCAGCTGGTTCTTCCTCGTTAACTGGCATTGAAGCCTTTGGGTTCCCACACGATGAACAGGCATCTTCATTTTACGAGCATGAAGACACATTTACAATGGAAATGGACAGCAAGGAACACTCTCCACAAGATTCTGCCGCTACAACACCACCCGGTGAAACTCGCAAACGCGGTCATAAGCGGAGCGAGAGCACTTCGATCACTGGTGATGTTTTAAAAGCCATTACGGATAAGGATCTACCAGTAGTGGGGGAAAATAAAGAGTCTGAAAGCGAATCGGACACAGACCCCTATGAATCTGAGTACACCAGACAGTTTCGCTCACCGAATGAACGAAAGAATAATAAAAAGAAAAAGCAAGCAGCTGCCGAAATGGATCATAGTTTTGACCTCGAAAAACGTCCATTTACTCCCTCACAACTTGTGGCTGAGGTTATCGTTGAAGATAGCGCTACCGAGGAGATGGAGGCCGAAGCGATTGAAGAAGAACGGCGACCTTCTCAAAACATGCAAGACTACTCAAATATACCAGATATAACAGTAACTGAGGACTTCCAAAAGTCACCAAGTTTAGAAGAAAATGCTGAGGGTTTTGAAGAGAAGTCGTTATACAAAGTGAAAACACAAGAGGAATTGCACAAGGCTGCTGATGAACCTCTGTACCAGCAGAAACGTATGGATAAAAGCGAAGAAACATTTCAAAAACTAGTACAAGAACAGTACAAGCAAAAGCTTGCGGATCTCCAACGTCCACAAGTTGGTGATATCGACTACGATGACTATGACAAGGCACCAGATTCCCCAGACTCTTTTGAAATGATTGATCAACCAGATATTTCCGACGATTTTGTGATAATCGAAGAAGTAGCTAAAGAAGCAGATGAAGCCGATTTGGGCGGAAAGAGCATTAAAATTCAACAAACAAAATACGAATCAAAACATGATGAAGATGTTGAAAAAATTATCATAAAATCTGCTCCCGCTGATCCCAAATTAGGTTCTCAAATATTTCGAGATGATCTAAACTTCGAGTTTGAAGAAAGTCCGCCAACTGCGGGCAGTAGCAGCGACCCCCAGGAAGAAAGCGATTCGGGAGACATGGCTGCGTCTAACAAACGATGGGTTGAAATGCAACTTACGGACTCACAATTGCGTTATCCATACGACATTACCGGCGGCGTATTAGAGGACATCAAGGAAGAGGATGGCGAGTTCGAAGTGGGCAGTAGTCGCATAAGCAGTTTTAAAGACTCCTTTTCCAGTACACCTGAGTATGATGTTATGGCAGCAAGACGATATTACGCACGTGGCGAACATGATGATTTGTCTATGAATAGTTTGCAAGAATTCGAATCGCTTGAACAAGCCATTTCGTTGGAGAATCGCAATAAAACCCATCAGGGTTCAACGGACTCTAGTAACGGTAGTTTCACCCGACGCTACATGGTCCGTCACAGTGGCAATGCCACAGCACAAGGCGATGATATATCAATTTCAAGCCTTAAAGAATTTGAGGGTCTGGAGAATGCGTGCATAGAAGCACACTTGATTGAGATCAAAGCCAAAGAAGAGGCAGCCATGCTTTCACGGTCGGACGACTCCAACAAGTCAAATGACAGTGATCGAGAAAACGGTGCCAGCAATGTTGTTGTAAGCAAAGTAACACGTACCGTAACACGCATCGAAGTGCTGCCGGCACAACAGCAAACTATTGAAGCGCTTCTCAAACAGAAGTTGGAAGAATGCGAAGGTCGAGAGGCAATGATAAAATTTACGGAAATGTCAACAGAGCCATTGGAGACAAAAATTAAACTGGATAAACAGGACTCGGAGAAAGGCAGTGTAGACAGTTTGGAGATCAACAAAAGTCTAGATATGCGTTCTAGCAGCATTGGAAGTTTCGAAATCTCAAAGGATGCAACTACACGCTCGGATATCGACTCGTTGGAAACTGATCGCAAACAACCTACACGTGAAGAGAGCATCGATTCGATGGAAAATGAACAGTTTGATTTATTGGCTAGATTTCCAACGGGCGAAACGACACTCGGCGAAGGTCTGACAACGACTACAACAACCACCACTACGACTACAGATGCTGAAGGACATGAACACATCGTGACACAGACCATCACCACAACCACAAGCGCAAGCGGCAGTGTAAACTTAGATTTCCCCTCGGGCCAGCTACACAAAGACGCATCGGCCGACTCACTTTGTATTGAACAAACTAATACGAGTTCGGCAGGCACTACTGCCACTTATCAGACCAGTGCTGGGAATTCGCAAATGTCAGGGAGTGTGACCAGTTGTGCATCCAGCACACTCATGGAGGACTCCTATCCGGGTGTAAACTCCAGTCTGACATCGTCTAGCTTCTGGTCACACGAGGAATCAACGGTTGTGGAAGATAAGAATGTGTTTGAGGAAGTATTGCTGGAAGATGCTGAGGCTCTGAAACGTCGCCAAGCGCAGCATCGACAAGAGTACGACGACCAGCACTAGACGATATGGAGGATAGCGAAAAACGATAATGCAATTAGAAATAAACGACACGCATAAATATACATAATTAAGGGATTACAAGCTTTTTATACATACATCAGTGGTTAGGTAAGCGCAACACTTCGCACATTTTCACTGAGTTCCCATTAGTAGCTAGCTACCTACATATGTATTTGTATTCCCATAAATGTATCCGTGCAGAAAAGGTTTGATTTTCTCTTGCAGACCTCTGTCTTTATAATTCTTTCATAAAATTCGTTGTCTTCACAAAAAAAAAACAACAACAACAAAAAATGCAGTAGAGCTCAACTAAATGCTTTATAAAAGAACATAATGAGACGAAACATTTAGAACTAAATTGTTTTTTTTTTCTAAATTGTGTTCAACACTCAGCATTAAATCCTCTGGAATAGACTTGTAACGAATTGGTTACAGCACCTCAAGAAGGTGCTCAAATCATAGACTTCAATTTAAAAGTTCATGAAAACTATTCAAAATTTGTTTCAGCAAAAAAGCTGCTTATGAGAACGAAATAGTAAATTCATTTAAATATACCTACATACATTCATATATGCATCTGAAGGAAATATTTTTTAATTTATATAAGCTATTAATATATACAAAGAACAAAGACATTTACCATGGACGAGTTTAGTTCAATTCAATTGCAATTTGTAATCGTCTTCATACTGGATTTTGCAATAAAGTTCATTTATTAACATGTTTTTACATAACTCAATCGTATGTATGTTTTTTTATATGAATTCCAACAACATTTTTAAATGAAAATCGAATGTTCAACATCCTTAACCCTTAACTGCACAGTATTTTGCGGAGCATATTCTAGTTAAAGTAAATAAAAGTTTTAGAACATCCTGTAGTTCAGTAGGTACACAGTTGTATAATGCTCATCGGTAAAATGGCTCATCTACATTTGAATCTTTTCCAGAAAGGTGAAAGAGAAAGTCAAATGACGTTAAGCCATTGAGTGAGTGAGATTTACGTTTGAATAATTCTGAAATGTAAATTTTTCTTTTGCAGATTTAAATAAATAAACGCAAAATATTGCTTTATTAATGGTGAGCAGGCGAAGGAAATGGCTTGGGGATCTCGACACATATATTACTGTTACATTCCCTACAGAAATACAAGCATTGCATTTTAGTATTATCGGCGCATCGAAATTTAAGTAATAAACATTAATCTACTAACTAATTCCAATCTACATAGAACACAAGTTTAAACGAAACATTTATAAGCATTACTAAAGGTTATTAATCCACACATATTAACACAACTTTGACATTGTTAAACATTGTTTTTAAGCGATTCTTAATGTACTTATTATACTTAGTTTGCTATAAAAAACAACAACAACAACAACAACATGAACCAAATTACTCTTTAAGTGTACGTACATATTATCTGTTAAATGTATGCATCTATTTTCGTTACTTGGCTTTTAACAAAGTAAAAACTAAATGTGAAATGTGAAATAAAATTTAATGAAAAACTTAAAACATGGTTATGCAAACATGTATACTTGTTGCTATTTTAACGGTATGTAATATTTGGAAAAATTAAATTTTCTACGATGCTTTTGATTACGTAAACTGTACGCGGTAAGTTATATTAATATGGGATGTTAGCAAGAATGGAGAAATTACTAACGATGTAGAGTATTTAATATTTTTTAAAACTTATTTGAATATATAAGTCTTTCATATGTATGTAATTTAGTTTAAGCTGCTTCAATGGAATACATGCGTATAAGTTTGCACATGTATGATGCCTTAACAAAAAAAAAATAATAATAAAAATTATAAAAAAAATAGAAATGCTTTTAAAGTGACTTTGTCTTTTTAATTTTTTAATCCAAAGGAGCAAATAAAGCCTAAGCATCTTATTAATTTAAATTTAATATATACATTAAAATAAATTAAGTACAATATTGATGATACATATTTATGTAACAATGCACACACATACATTCATACAAACATACCAAAATGCATGTATTACCAATTATTATTAGTCAAACTTATTGCAAAGTAAATATTAACATAAATGCATTTCCTATCGATGCATGAGAGGACACAGCATATTTGTAATGCAACACACATGCCTACGATTAACCAAATAAATGCTTAATCTAATAAAACTTACGGCCTTACGCTTCTTTTTTAATTTTTGTGTGAAAAGTCAGTCAGCTAGGCATGGTAAGTGCAAAGCTCTACTTTAGTCACAGAAATATGTCTTCCGGGGAACACCACTGAAATTAATAAAATATGGTAATTGAGTGGTTAAACACATTTCGTCACTGGTCTTTGAAGTCTTTACGTTCTGTAAGTCTAAATCCAGATTCTATATTGCCGCATGCATATTGAATGTATGGAAATCTTATAGATAAATGTATTTAAGATTAAGAGTATCGCGAAAAGATATGCCCAAAGCAGTACCTACCTAATAAGCTAATCTCCACTTTGTCGTATAAGAATGCGTTGGATTCGTGAACTGCGACATAAATCAAGACAAAATATACTATTGCACACTTGTTTCCTGAATGAGTTAAATATTATCAACTTACGCACATTAATCAATAACCAAACTATTAGTAGATCCACATAAGTACCGAAGATTCTAGTAACTGCTGCTTTATTAGATTTTATTTAAACATTTGAGCAATTGAAATAAACATTCTATATTTTCATTCATGAAAATGTCGTTTAAACAATTTTTTAACTGGCATTTAAAATGTATTACGGATATACTTTAACCTAGCAGAGATGCCATACTAATTCCAGCTTCAATGATTTACCGAATTACTTTTTCAAACGAATACCAACGAAATTTTAAAGTGAAATGTAAAATAATTGTAATGATTTAACCATATTTAGACTAGAAGTAAGTATTTAGAAATTAAAAATAAATAAAAAAAAATATGTTAAATTATAAGGTTAATTTGAGACTTATCCTTTTTATATATTATTTACCTTTTGAACACACTCTACGCCGCAGCAAAATGTACTTACAAAAAAACAGGGTGATTCATATTTCAATGATTTGTTCAAATATCAAATTATGAATTGGTGAGATGGTAGCACTCTTTCAAAGAATGCAACCCTGCTCGCCGCGTCAGCTGAGTATCAAACAGCTGTTTTCACGAAAACAAGAAATATGAAGTGAACTCTAATTCGTTTTCTACACGAATTCTGATTGAACGTGTTAAAGAAACATAAAAACAGAAAACTGATTGCTGTTTTAAAAAAGTTTATTAATTTTTCATTAACCATAAAGGGTTACTTGCAAATTATATAAATAGTAGAGTAACCAGTGGTAAAATAAGTAATTTAATTCTCCGAAAAGTCGTTCATATTTATATGAATATTCGAAGTTGGTGCATAATCGGGTGCAGAAGCAAAAACATAATAGCAACAACTCTAGCATCAAGTATTGCCGATCAGCCGTCGGGGTGTGTACGTTTGTGCTGCCTGCTGCCATTTTTCTGTGTGTATATTTGTTGTTGGTCGCCTTGTGTTGCTCGAAGTTCGTTGGTTCGACATTCCAAGAAAAAATCAGGTTGGTGAAAATCAAATAAAAATATCTGTCTTCAATCGGATTGACTGTGCATAATAGGCCACACCTAATCAACCCTATACCCATAATAAACAATATCCAAAAACGGCTTAGACGAAATAATTGTTTACTTGGGATCTCTCTCCGTTGAATTTAATCGAAAGGCGTGTTTTTACAATACTTGAAAACGAAAATCGATTTCGTTTTCGGGCTCGTGTTCTGTGAAAAGTTCGCTGGCACGTCAGCCCATTCAGGAAAAGACGGAGAAAAGCTAAAATATATCAAAAATATGGAGAAATTAAAAATAAAAACTATTGGCGTACTCCGTGAACGCGAAGGTGTTGCAAATGATAATGGTAATGCCGTGTGTCGTGTGATGACTCTTTCAACTGCAATTACAGACAGTGCTGTTGGAAGTGTTGCTATTGTCGGACAAGGTGAAGATGTGAAAGACGACGGCGGTGGAGGGGGTGGCAATTATGCACCAACCAACCGAAACACTACTGCATCAGCACTTGCTCGACAATTACCAAAAATGTCTGCTTTGGATTTGGCCGGTATATTGAATTGTAAACGACGATTGGAATGGACAAAAGAATGGCTGAAAAAAAATCAAGCTGAGCTACTGAGCAAAGAAAACCTACGGAAAGAGATACTATTCCGAAGTAATGAAATATACCACTTCAATTGCTTCTTCAACATAACGGAAAGACAGTTTCGCTATTTGGTGAATAAACTATCACCAGTTATAAGTTCCTATGAACCACATCGAAAGAAGAAATCATTCAGTGCAGAAGAGCGAATCGCTATTACGCTTAAGTATTTGGCAACGGGTAAGTTCTGCTAAATGTTTTTTCTTACACGTTTTTTTCATGAACATAAGTTAATGATATATAGCGATCTATATTATCAAGAGGCTGTACAGTTTTTAATTCGTGAATGTAGTATACGTATCCTAATGTACATACATATGTATGTCTAGAAAGATTACAAAATATAAAGGAAAAGGTCATTTCGAAATTTAAACAAAAATAAAATGGAAAATGATGGTAATAAGTATTAAATCGAGCGCTCGCAATCTTTATTTGTCTTGCAGAACAAAGTTTACGGGGTCAGCTAGTATTATATAAAATAAATTGAATATATAGATATGAATACAACATTAAAACATGTTATTGAATATTTTCAGGTGAAGTACATTCGTGTCGTAACTATTGCTTCCGTGCCTCGAAACCTGTGATACTAAAAATGATAGCCAACATATGCCTCAATATATACGAATTACTCAAGGATCCATTTGTATCACTACCAAAGACTGATGAGCAATGGCAAAATGTGGCGAACGAGTTTCAGAGAAAACACCGTATGCTGAATTGCGCTGGGAATTTGTCCATGCAACAAATCAGGTTCCATTCTTCTTCGCGGGCCGAGGAGCAAATAGACTTTATCAACAAACAACCACTCATATTCACATCAATAGTAGATATTAATGATAACTTCCTGTACATCGATATCGAAAAAACAGAAGCGGAAGCTTCCGATGAAATCTATGAGAAATCCACATTTAGACAGTTAGTTGAAAATGACGAGGTTAAACTGCCAGTGAGTTACGAAGCACAAGATGACATTAGTCAATCATACTATTTTGCAAGTAAATGTGGTTTGCCCTTGAAGCCTTATCTCCTCAGCGGACCGACCGATGTGCCAAATAACTCGCGAGTTAATTACAATAATATCATGAATATGGTAAATAAGCATACCGAAAATGCATTACGAATGCTAGCTAATATATTTCCCATATTATCGCAACCACTGCGGATTGATGAGGAGAACGGTCGTAAAATGATTCTCGGCTGTGTGACGTTATATAACTTCCTCCGAAAAACAGATCGTGGATTCTTCACACAAACGAAAAATATTGCATTACGAAATGATTGGGTGGACGATGATTGTATACTGATAGCAAGTGAAGAGGAGCATGGTTTTAACGAAGACTACACACCAAAAGTTACAATGACCAATTGCTTTCAAAATTTACATAGCCAGAAGGGCGACTCACAATTGGGCGCAGCCAAGAGAGATCATATAATTAAAAGTTTAGAAGAAATATGTGGAAATATACAGTAAGGAAGTACACTAAACCCAAAACAGACATACATAGAGTAGTGAAGCGTATGCGACAACGCAAACGAAGACTACGCAAAGATGTGATTCCACTAAAATAAAAATAAAAAGACGGTAGAATATTACTTCTATAGTTTTTGTCTTGATTTGATATGCAGCATTGTAATGGAGGATTAGCCTATGGATTACACATACATACATACATACATACAAATACTAATAGCTCGAATCTAAATGTGTAATATACGAGTAAAATGTGTGTGAAAATCAGCTGCTTTGTACATAGTTTGCCATTTGAATGTAACTACAATTTAATTTATTTCGTAAGCAGGCAATTTCACTTTCAGCACCTTTAGAAAATACATACATACATATGCATATATATATATATATATATATGTTTGTTGAGGTACATATAATTTTATGTAAGAAACCGTTATATGAAACGGCAGGTTTTTTTTCTTTTCTTTTGTTATAATTAAGTAATGCCAAGATGTACGCAATTACATACATTTACTGAATTTTCCAATAGAACTGTGAGATTTAATTTAAAATAAAACACTGGCAATAACTCGCATGAAACTGACTACACACTCTTATTTTATTATGTATATTTGTTGTTTTTGCACTATCTTTAAGTGTCAAATTGAAGTCGTCGTTTTTACTTTGTAATGAGCGCACTATGTTCGACAGCTAGATAACACGTGAATGTTGCATTTTATCGTGCTCTACGTGCCCAATGTGGCCACAGCTTGATGATCTTATATAAAGCCGCACCTGGACTTAAAGTGGACGTCAGCTGACGATGTCCCAAGAGTTTGTAATCCCCAGCCAATTTGGACGTGCGCAAACCCATTTCCAAGAGAGACTTAGCGGCCTCTAAGGCTTGGTCAGTGGGTGGATCATTTTCAAATGTGCCAATGAATGCCACGCTTAAGCTACCATTATTGTAGTTCTTTACGGCGGCCCCCATGGCATCCCAACCGCGCCCCTCATACACATTCCCATCATTGCCGATCAGGAAGTTGTAGCCAATATCATCGAAATGTAAGTCTAGATGATATTTTTGAATATTACGCACTTGTTGCGAGCAGCTGTCCTAAAGGGATGATTGAAAATTGAAATGTTAAGAGATCATGTACCAAGTGTTGCTTTAGAAATCATTAACTCACGACATCTTGGCAACCGGCACCGGCTGTGTGTATAATAATAACGCGACCAATTGGCAAAGCCTGCTCACTGAGCTCATTAATCGACTCCACACCGTTCCACTGCGATTTGCTTATAATATTTGGATCAGCAGCTGTTATTTTCGTTCCGCAGGCGGAGATGATTGTGAACAACAGACAATTTTTTACTAACCGCTTGGTGATTTGATACATTTTACTCAGCGCGATCGGTTCGTTGGAAGACAGAGCTACACCACTACTGACAATGTCGACTACAGCACAGCTACTTCATGGGTGAGTTGTGTGAAAAGTACTCGATTGTCATTATCTCAGAATACTGAGCGAGCATATTTTTATATACATAAATACATATACATACATAGATATAATAAGGTACACAATCGCTTACGGATACTTATAAAACGTACTTGTATCTGAGTCTCGCAAATTTCTATACAAATTAATTACTCTGAGCAATGACAAGGGTTCCGAAACTTATTTTTGAATTTTGAGACAATATTGTGTGTTATTAACCCGTACAAGATTGCACAAAAGTTTGGCTTAGCAGCATTACGCCTTTGCTGGACACTCGGCTAGAGTTTATCCTACGTGTGGCTATGAAAGTGGTGTGGATATGAAAGTGGTTTTCATCCCCGTGTACCCTTAGAGGGAACGAGAAGCCTGGGTATAAAATTATTACTCACTAAAGTCAAATCTGCGGTTATGGCTCAGTGTGAATACATACAGTTATGTTCATAATAATAACAGTACCTATATATGAATGGGAAAACACTGTTGTTTCCACAAAGTTTTTCAATGCCACTCTACTCAGACTCATACTCTAATTGGAATGGTCCTTAATGTTCCGAGATATTATAATTTATAAGTGATGTTTTCGGTCACATGTCATTTAATAGAATTTGAGGTTATTGCATTTCTAATTCTTCGTAGTAGAGCTGGAAACAATCTATTATATGTATTCCTTTCCTACTAACTAATTGAGATTTATTTACAGAAAATGTTTTGACATGTTGAAGTTAATGAAGTTCTGATAATATTATAAGAGATCAGAGTGATGTAATGAATCACTGCTATTATTACGCACACAACTGTGAGAGTGTATTTAAATTGTTTTGCGAATAATTTGAATTTTGTGCTCTACTAGAGTAGGCGATAGATAACCCATGGTACTTTTTCTGTTTTCCTATAACGTCATTATTTTCTATTATTAAATAATCAAGCCGCACCTCGCCTCTTCGCAAGCTGGACTGAGTTACGAGAACTCGACATTGTTAATGAGCATTGCTATTAATCATTTTGTACATGCGCTCGCATATGAGTGTGTGCGCCAGAGTATTATTGCTTACGATACTAGGGGGGCTTTTGCAAAACACATAATAAGAATAATATGTATGTCGGTTGAAATTTTTTTGGAGTCAAATCGAGATATTTTAGTGGACTTTTTTCATTGCATAACTTTTACATATTCATCCTACATCTAATTATATATAGAATGAACCGATTGGCAGATCTACACTTCTACTTCAATATCCCTTGATTTTACAGTAAATAAGTAAAATAATCTACGGTTTATCAGAAATTATTAATATTATAATACTTTAAAATCAACTGGGATATCGTAATCCTTAAATAACTATATATGGAAGCTAGGGGAAGGTTTGAATCACTATACATATATGGAAGCTAGGGTTTGAATCACTTCTTGGCAATTTCCAAGTACAGAAGAAATGTACAAACATATCTATGTATATATGTATATACCAAGTACATTCCATATGACTATATAATTATATTTATTTAAATATTGATACAACTACTATAAATATAGGCACAAAAGCGTTCAATATTACTAGACAAATTAGATTCTTTTTGAACTTTTCTTTGCCTTTCTGTTGACCCTCTTCCATTTGCGCTTCCGTTACGTCCATTGTTTGGCATGTGCTCCTTTCCTGTTTTAATGTTAAGATTTTTTAATTTTCTTGTTATTGTATAACTCGTATTTCACATTCGTTCTCAGCTTTAGAAATGTTAATCGTCAAAATACCGCCCCTATTTCATAAATATTAAAATCTGTCTAAAATTCGTTACTTAAACGATATATTTTAGGAAATTTCAAATGTATATATAAAGAATTTGAAAGCATTTTTGTTGTGAATTTGAGTGTCAATGAGGATGTCAAAAAACAAAAAATAAATATTTCGCTCTGGCGATCCGTAGTTCAATTCTAAATACGTCCAATACTTAAAAGTGTTGTAAAACTCCTCCGATTTCGCTCTCTGCTAATGCAATTACATTTTTACTGGTTCAGCAAAGGGAATCAGAATGAGGTAATACCTATAGAGTATATATAGTCTACGAGTATATAGAAGTGTAATTAGTTTTTTAACTAAATATTTATTTATAATCTATGATATTAGCGATAATAAAATATTAATCGAATGATTTAAATCGCCGATATTTATTCAAACGCGACTGCTCCAGTGTGGCCACTTCATGATTATGCTATACAGTGCTTTGCCGGGACTCTCAGTGGCACTTAGTTGTCGGGCTCCATAAAGTCGGTAGTCTTCCGTGAGCACACCTAACTTCACACCTTCATCGATGAGTAATTGAGCAGCCTTCAAGTCGTTTGCTGTGGGCACTTCAACGTTATACGTGCCGATGAAAGCAATACAGATGCTATCCTTATTATAGCCCAAGGTGTGGGCGCCTTGCTTATACCAGCCACGTCCTTCGTATACCAGACCATCGCCTCCAACCAGAAAGTTATAACCGATATCGCTCCAACCACTTGAATGTATATGATAGGCTTGCACGCTTTGCACTCGAGCATCGCATTGAACCTGAAAGTTCGAGAACTTAGTTGTTCGTTTGGACTACACATGTATTCACTTGTAACTGACCCTGTTCTCGCATTTGTTGCCGACATGGGCTATAATGACTCGCTTTATTGGTAGTTTCAGTTCATCCAGATTGTCTTGCTCAGGCTCCCCAAACCATTCATTTTTACCAATTACCAATGACGCGTTCGAACGAGGCACTGGAAAGAGAGCCCGATAATATAGTGAACATAAAAAGCTTTTTTAATTTTTAAGATTCTTTAACATAAATATGAAAGAAACTTATTCATAAAATATGAAACGACATTGTTCGCACATTAATGAGAAATTAACATGTATGGGTCCACTCGTAGGCAAGTGGGTTTACATATTTTCGCATTATATATACCTTCATTGTTTTTGATACCTTCACTGAAGAACAGAATTCCGATGAATATTAATAACAGAGCTATGGCACCAATACAGACGAGCACTTGCCGATTAAACATGGACTTATGCGGTGCTGCGGATTGTGTGGGAGAATCGCTGGTTTCAGTGACATTCGCTGAAAATAAGCAAAATCGAACATTTAATTAGAATCTCAAAAAATTACTGAATCAGGACCTTGTAATATGCAAAGGACATCCGAACATTAAATAATAAATAAGTTTAGATTATTTGTTTTTTCAGAAATGTACCAGTTCATTAACAAAGCAACTCACCTATGTCGACCGAACATGATTTGTGATGACTCTCCAGAGCCTCTACACGTTTCTCCAAGGCAAGCAAATTGGCGGAACTTAGTTTGATTTCATTGGATGACTCCTTATCGGGGTTGCCATGATTCTTTTCGGGAGTGGTCCCTTCAGCGCTTAAATTATAGGATTCTTTAAGTTCGTGTGGGTTCACTAAGTTCTTGCAATGTTCCTGTTTTGTGCCTGCTTTGCAGTCTCCACAATTAGACTCAACTTTGCGACCCATACTTTGCGATGTTTAAAACTTTAATGCAATAGTAGAAATCGAATCAAAATATTGACGATTAAAAATGCTTATCTCCCCAACGGTGATTCCCCGCAACCTCTACTTCCTTGTATTTAGCTTTAGAAACAAAAAATTCTTCTGTGGAAGTGATTGAGTGAAGCTCAGTATCGGTACGTACTATATACGAGTATATACTTACTCATGCATCCGTTGTGATAGGGCGGCTCATAAATTAATAAGCTGAGATTTATTTAATCAATCGCTAAATAATCAATAGACTAAAAAATCTCAAACTGGAAAAGTTGTAATATTGTTATACTCTCGCAACATGTTGCACAAAGTATAATAGTTTCTTCACCCAACGGTTGTTTGTAACACTTAAACTAAAAGAGTTGGATGTGAGTTATATTAAAATGATGATCAAGATGACGAGTATGACGAATGGACAACCCAATGGTATAGTTTGGAAATGGATGAAATCGAAACTCAGGTCAATACTTCCTCTAGCATATGTATATCTCATATACGGATTTTTAAACTTCCAGTGGACTTTATACCGTATTTATCGGTTACTATGTGAAAGTGAAAGTAACATCTTGGATATAATATAAAATAGCTTGGTGGCGCAAATAGTTGAAATCGTTCCAGGCTAGCGTAATTCATTGAAACAAAGTCTATATATGTGACCTGGTCTACGAAAAGGAAGCTAACGTGCGAAAACTAGTTTTCTGGTAAAAAACAGCTGTTAAAAATAAACAACTCTCATCTTCCAAAATCAAGTAAAAAGTGAAAATTGATTTTTTGACACCTAAGCCCCCTTTCCGTAGACCAGGTCACATATATTTTTTTAATAATCAAAGAAAATCAAATTTTATTACAGCCACTTTTTCAATCGGAGGCTGCGTAACTCGGCCCACTCGCCGATAATCCGAAAGTGTGTGATTCTAGACAGAAGTCGTAGTAGAAGTAGAAGAACAGAACTTCGATGAATCTGATGAATATCAAAAAATATTTATTTTCAAATGTGTGTTACAAAGTATTGCATCGCAAAGATGAGAATCTTTTTTGGAACAGTTTCTCCAACTCACCTCCTCACCTGACATCTCCCGTAGAGCTTTAATGGTCAATGGTTTGCTATTTTGCTATGCACTTTTCTCACCTTCCTCCTAAGTTTCCTTTGTTGTAAATGAAATGCTACATATCTCTTATGCTTTTGTAATGAACAATAACTGTAATTTATTTATATGACTTTTGCGCTTACAATTCCATTTAACTTAAAGCGATCATTGTATAAATTATGAATGCGATCACCAAGATATTGACGGTAATCACAAGAAACTTGTGATCCTTGAAATTCATGGTGGACACAGTTTAGCAAAACGATGCTGACTTGGGTGATGTGTAACGTCTGGAGAACAGTCAAATACTGCTTTGATATGCGCATATTCTGTAATGGAGCAGATTGAATAATTAATAAAAATCATAGGTGCAATCTGATGATTGGCAAATAAAAAAGCATTGAATACATATCATCTTACTGCTACAGTGGTGTGCTTTATAATTGCATTACCTTTTTCCAAATACTTATAATCGAAGATTTCTCATTGTGATTTCATCGACCGCACTCTGCTTGTACTGTTAGTTGCATTAAACACCATCATATCGAACGAAATTATTATTGCTTGAGATACTTCTAATCTTAAAATATATTAGGTCTTCAATTTTGCTTCCGCCGCTTTCCAATAGATGTCTCTAGGGTCAAGCACTGGTCGATTAAATTGATTAAATCGTTTTATATCGATCTCGGACATTTGTGTCAACATTAAGCCAACAAAAATTTGTAGAGATCTGTTTGCATCCCAAACTTATTCTCAACTGAAAATGTCACTTTTTGAGCCGAATTCTCGACATTTGCGGGAATGTTTCTAGGGTCAAGCACTGGTCGATTAAATCGTTTTATATCGATCTTGGAAATTTGTGTCAACATTAAAAACTTATTCTCAACTGAAAATGTCACTTTTCGAGCCGAATTCTCGATATTTGCGGGAAATTTTGTTTTTCTTTTTTAATTCCAAGAAAAGTGCGGCTGAGGCTCATCGACTTTTGTAACCGTTTTTATACAAAAAAAGCCTTTAATTAAAAAAAACGGCGGAAGCAAAGTTGTAGTCCTAATATTTACATGAGATAGTTTGGAAGACCTAATCTATCATTAATGCTAAAATCAAACTAATGAGTTATTATTTTATTCCGGACTGTACATTGGAACGCATTTTACTTCTGAATATAATGACTTGAATGCACTGAGTATGGACCATATGTAACTTGTATGATAAAATAGATATATAATGAATACTATGTGTGTAATATCACATGTACATATTTGAGTATTGCTGCGGTGCTTTCATTTAACTTTCTGAGACATTTATTCAGATGCTCAAATTATACATATGTATATGTATGTATATACAAGTATACGGGCAGGCAGAATTCACATTTATTTCCTCATAGTAAATTTAACTTATGGAAATTGCATTCAATATTGAATTTGAATTTAATTAATTTAGATGAAATAAAAAAGCACAGACAAGTGGCCAATTGTAACTGTACTCATTTTGAAGAACTATTGGTTGAACTCCTAAACTGTATAAAAAATATTTCGAATAATTGATTTTTCTTAATTTTTCTCGTTAGAACTAATCTACTAAGTCTATTGGAAACTATTTGAACATCTTTGTGTCAACCCCAGCTGAAATAGAATTGCAATAGTTGAATTTCTGTATATCTATTATTTATTTATTAATATCAGGTGTTCAATATTACACTCGATGAGTCACATTAGTAAAATTTGAATAGATTGCTTAATTTGATTTTTATTGTTCTTTAATACAAACATTAATAATTATAATTAAAAAATTTACAAAATGTGCCATTAAAAGTTATTTCAAATATCACAATTTATATCTAATTTAACGAGAATTTCATACGATATTTCCAGCTATAATCTTACTTGTATTATATAGTATATCTATAGCATATATACATGTGTATAATGTGACTTTACAACATCGATGAGTTATTTCTCCAGTCTGCGTTTTATAGCGATTATTTGTCGCGATTATTTTCTTTATGAAATTTCGAAAGCAACAAAGGCACTCCAGGTGTTTTTGTTTTATATAATAAGCTTAATTTTTACAGATACTCTACACTCTACAAAACATATTTATTAATTTGGTAGAAAAAAAAACGTTTGTTGACAAGTTATAACTTTTGACTAGATAAAAAGGCTATAAGAATTTGTGAAGATTCAAAAAAAATGTATAAAAAACTATAGACCCGCAGTCTATATAGATTCGAAAATGAGCGATTACGGTACATATACTCTCCAAAAAGTTTTAAAAGCGCTTTCTAAGCAACAACAATTTTCATGTGTACATTCTTGCCTGTTTCAGTGCAAAAAAATATGTGAAAAGAAATATCTATTAAAACTGGTATTTATAATTCCCACCACCGGGAATTCGCTTTCACGGTGCGAAACTATCAACTATAAATCTTATGGCTTCACGCGACAATCAATTTGACACTTAAAATCTTTTGATTTTAATTGAATAGAATATGTTGTGAAGTTTCGATAAAATCAGCGCTACATCTCTTTCTGTAACATTAGGATATAATTATCGGGACTTTTTTGTACACATACGTCTATTAATTAGACCAGTACAATTGTGATTTCTGTAGAGCTTTTCTTTAAATCGTTAAGTCTGACTTAAATGCTAGCATTATCTATAGAATATTTATATATGTACGTAAAACTATCGTGACTAAGTAATTTAGAAATCAACACATTATATAATATATGCACATATAGCGATGTATGTGTATATGTATATATTGTGCCTCAGTTAGATTTGTATTCAGACCAATGTGGCCAATCCTTGAAGCTGTTGTACAACTCATCTGACTTAACATCCGTCGAAGTCGGATCCAACATAAATGCTCCGTATATCTTGTAGTCCTTCGAGAGTTTACCCAGTCGTACACCCTCGGCTAGCAGCAATTTGGTGGCGTCCATTTGCTTTTCCGATGGTTTTTGCTTTTTAAAAGTACCAATATAGGCGAAACTAATACTGTCCGAATTGAAGCCGCGCAAATGAGCGCCGATCACATCCCAACCACGACCTTCATACACATTGCCATCGCCGCCAATTAGGAAATTGTAGATAATATCATCGTGATTTTGAGATTCGATGTTCAGAGTTTGTGTCATGCGCACTCGGTACACGCACATGGCCTGGGAAAAGAAAGGGAAAAATTTGAAACTGTTAAATAATTGAGTTATTTGCACGTACAGTCGGTGACAAAAGTTTGTTGGCAATGCTCATTAAAAGATAGTAAAGCTCTAAAATAAGCAAGGATCTCGTTTTCAAAACTTTTGCTTTCGACCGTTATATGGTGGTCTCTGCATACCTGTGTTTCGCAGTCATCCGTACGTGTGGGCAGGACAATGACCTTTTCAATGGGGGTGGTCAAAGGTAACGGATCACCCGATGGTGGCTGAGCCAACCAAGCATCACGCGGAACTATTCTCAATATCTTGCCTCCTCCCACGTTATCATCCCCTGCAAAATGTAGACAGAAATGTTATAAGAAAATTCAAAATTTGATTTAATTTTCAACCAAGAGTACTTAAGCAGCTATGACAAACTTCGCATGCAGAAGGGATGTAATGATGAAATCATAAATTGGTTCAACAGTGCATATAAAATACTGTGTAATCATATTGTATAAATATGTAATTATATATTTGTTGTAAATTCACGTATACTAATAATATAAATACAATTAAGGTTATACTAATATTTAAAGCACAAGAATGTACAATGCATTGATTCTACTAATTAGTTTTGAATTGAAAATTCAATATAAATTCACTGTATTCCATTCAAACGCGTCTGCTGTAGTGTGACCACTCCATTATGATGCTATACAGTGCTTTGCCGGGACTCTCAGTGGCACTTAGTTGTCGTGCTCCATAAAGTCGGTAGTCTTTCGTGAGCACACCTAACTTCACACCTTCATCGATGAGCAATTGGGCAGCCTTCAAGTCGTTTTCTGTGGGCACTTCCACGTTAAACGTACCGATGAATGCAATACAGATGCTATCCTTATTATAACCCAAGGTGTGTGCGCCCTGCTTATACCAGCCACGTCCTTCGTATACCAGACCATCGCCTCCAACCAGAAAATTATAACCGATATCGCCCCAACCATTTGAGTGTATATGAAAGGCTTGCACGCTTTGCACTCGAGCATCGCATTGAAACTATAAAATGTCAAGATGGAGAAGGACACAAATTTGATATATGTATATTCAAAAATATCTACACAACTATTCCAAAATTTTCTTCTAACTTTGTGGGTTTCTTACCTTATTCTCACATGATGTTGAGGCCGTGTGTGCGATAATGACGCGTGGCACAGGCAGTTTTAATTCGGAAACGCCATCATGCTCGGCCTCTCCTTTCCATTCGTCTTTGTTGATTACCCACAATGTACCATTACCAATATCCGGCCGAGGTGCTGAAATGAAAAAAAATCGTTTTTTTTTCTTAAATATCTGTGCGTTTAATTATGGTTAGATGGCTTAAATACATTAATTCCATTCAACTTAACTTTTTGGCTTTAAATTGGTGCTCCAATAAGTTTGTTTTTTAAACCACTTTCACAATTATTTAACATATGAATTTGAAGTACACACATTTTGAGGCACAAGCACTATGAGGCACAAACATCTCAATGTGTAAGTACTTATGTAAGTATGTATGTGACGGATGATTGTGCGATTTAAAGAAAAGAACTTCAAATGTGAGAGAAAAGATGACCAGCTAATAAAGTGATATGCAGAATTCGTCTGCACCGTAATTCATAACATATTAATCTAATTCATATATATGTATAAATACTTTAACATAATCTAGAGCAAATCTTCCTTGTGTTTTGCTATCAGATAAGAGAGGGATGTTGAGGCTTAAAAGATCACATCTATCATTTCCTTGGTGTTCTAAATACACGTAATACTCTCGGTTGGGGATTACCCTTATGCCATTCCCTAACACTCTCGGACACAGCTTCAATATTTCGTGTCAGAGAGCTAATCGTGTAATCGTATTCAATTGTAGTTCTCAAATAAGCATGAGAATGTTCATGTATGTCTCCAGTATGTATTACAGCTCCGATTGAAGATCTAGATGCTATCGGCTATTAGAATACAAAATATGGTGTATGATCTATAAATACCTGCACCGGCTTTCTTCAGCAGAATGCCCATTATTAACGGCAGATCTTTGTAACTGGAGCATTTTCGAGGCTACCGAACAAAAAATTGAGGTTTACGCTTTACCTAGATGTGCTCAAATGGTCGATAATATGGTGTCCGATATAAGATGAAATATCACTATTCTAGCTATCAAGATACGACAATATAAATATACCCCACCAATATAATAATTCTAATGGAACTGTTATTACGTAACTTAGAAGCATTTGATTGGCTCCTAAGGTATATTTGCTACACTTGCAACATGTTGCACAAGTATACATATATTATATATGTATATTTGACGTAGGAACCGCTTAAGCGATTATAGCCGTTGCATAGAGTATATGAGTTTTTTTCCAATAACGGTTGTTTGTAACACCTAAAACTTAACGATTTGGATATCGAGTTATATATACCAAAGTGATCAGGGCGAAGAGTAGAGTTGAAATCCGGATGTCTGTCTGTCTCTCCGTCCTGCAAGCGATAAGGTTTTTTTGTGGTAATAACCACGGCCTCCTCCCATACAAAGGAAGAAGGTACGACAATGCGAGTGTCGGGTATAATACATTTAAAATAGTCGTGTCATCACCCACATCTGGGTCAAAAGCCATATCTCAGAAACTACACGACCAATTCAATAAAATTTGGTGCACAATATTTTCTTGACGTCTTGATGTTACGGATGTGCCTATGGATAATTTTTTACAGAAAACACCGGTAAATCTCTTAGATATAGAAAATTCAGAGATAATATTTTTCTTCTATCAATATGACTCTGTGTCAAAAATGTATAAATTCGAGCAATCACTTCCATTCGCTCCCATATACCTAATATAAGGATAAGGAAGGTTTGATGATATATAAGAAATATCACTTGTCGAATCCCACCTATGTATTTATAGAGAGCTGTTTAGTGAGAAACCGAGAAAAGAGTCTTGTACTGCTAGCTTCACATTGGAAATATATTGGGCGAAGTATGTAGATCTAAATGTATGCCTACATTATACATTTTAAGCAATGAAGGAGTTTAAAGAGTTAAAGGTTTCTGAAACGTTTATCCTACCTACTAGATGTGCTCAAATGGTGGATAGTATGTAAACAAATTGTTTTGCTATATGTACATACATATGTATATTGACTACTATTGCTTAGCACCTCAAATGGCAAAAAACAAGGTGATATTGCACCCTGAATTTATTGAGAAATCCACACAGAGGAATGAAGGAATGTAACGGGTGATTTTTTTGAGGTTAGGATTTTCATGCATTAGTATTTGACAGATCACGTGGGATTTCAGACATGGTGTCAAAGAGAAAGATGCTCAGTATGCTTTGACATTTCATCATGAATAGACTTACTAACGAGCAACGCTTGCAAATCATTGAATTTTATTACCAAAATCAGTGTTCGGTTCGAAATTTTTTTATCGACAAATTTTGTTCAGCGATGAGGCTCATTTCTGGTTGAATGGCTACGTAAATAAGCAAAATTGCCGCATTTGGGGTGAAGAGCAACCAGAAGCCGTTCAAGAACTGCCCATGCATCCCGAAAAATGCACTGTTTGGTGTGGTTTGTACGCTGGTGGAATCATTGGACCGTATTTTTTCAAAGATGCTGTTGGACGCAACGTTACGGTGAATGGCGATCGCTATCGTTCGATGCTAACAAACTTTTTGTTGCCAAAAATGGAAGAACTGAACTTGGTTGACATGTGGTTTCAACAAGATGGCGCTACATGCCACACAGCTCGCGATTCTATGGCCATTTTGAGGGAAAACTTCGGAGAACAATTCATCTCAAGAAATGGACCCGTAAGTTGGCCACCAAGATCATGCGATTTAACGCCTTTAGACTATTTTTTGTGGGGCTACGTCAAGTCTAAAGTCTACAGAAATAAGCCAGCAACTATTCCAGCTTTGGAAGACAACATTTCCGAAGAAATTCGGGCTATTCCGGCCGAAATGCTCGAAAAAGTTGCCCAAAATTGGACTTTCCGAATGGACCACCTAAGACGCAGCCGCGGTCAACATTTAAATGAAATTATCTTCAAAAAGTAAATGTCATGAACCAATCTAACGTTTCAAATAAAGAACCGATGAGATTTTGCAAATTTTATGCGTTTTTTTTTTTTAAAAGTTATCAAGCTCTTAAAAAATCACCCTTTACAAATGCGTAAAAATAGGTATACGTCCTTAAAGTAAAGAGGCGCATTGTCTTTTCATTGAAATAGTAGGTCCTTGACATTGTTATTGCTATTATGGACGAGGACATAAAGCTTAAATGGACGGTTTATAGTCGCTGCACATGCGTATGCATATGAAAATGAAGTGTTTTGCTTCAGTCAAATCTCAATCTCAAATTCAGATTACTCAATTTAACTGTTTCAAATGGAAAGTGTGCTGCGTAATTGTTGTGCGTATGAATATGTGTTTGCGTGTGTGTGTATGTGTGTTTTAACCACCATGAGCACCAAAATTTTGTGTAAAAATACCTATTGTTGAATTGATTGGAATATGCTTTCTGGAATCGTCGCCATCGCCTACAAGCTTACTTTTTCGATTCGTCTGTTTTGTGAAAGCATTCGCAGTGACTATAGCTATGCCAACTAATAACGTTAGAAGTATCACAGTGCCGGTAATGATGACAGCTCGTCGACGAAAGTTGAATATATATGACGTTTCGGGCGGTGTGGACGAATCGTTAGATTTCTCGGCGTTTTCTGGAAAAAACAAAAAATATTATTTGTTAGTACATCTATACAAATATTGAAATGCACCATAAGATTGATTTAGAATTTGAGTTCAAATGTGGTTGTATGAGTTTTCGGGAGAACTACTATGATCGCGATAAGATCTAAAAATATAATATTCACCACATGCCAAACAGTGCCTGCCTCGCGGCCTATCACAAAACGGCATGTTTAGAAAACATTTACTAAAAGCACCGCCCACGGTAAATACCCCGAATTATCATTGGAAGTAACCATCTACGATTTTGATTAAACGACAATTAAATGATATGTGTGGAATAATTTGCGAATACAGAGGACACTCACTAATATCTCCAATCATGGAATAAGTAAACAGCTGTTTCTCCAATACTTGAATGCGTTTTTCCATTTCGTAAAGAATTATATCGTTTATTAAACACTTCGCGCTGTTGAACCCATCATGACACAAATAATAGCACTTCTCACATTTCCAACTTAAATTTTTGCACGTTTTCAAAATTAGCAATTCTTGATTGCTTAAACTCGTGCAGGAAGAGTGGAACTCTCCCTGACAAGGGCCATTGCATTTAACAGCATTCTCGTATGAATACAAGTCAATGTACTTGTTGCAGCAACGGCAAAAAGACATTTCTCTACTCTTGATTGTTGACCTTCGTAGTGACGTCGGAGGAGGCTCGGAGAATGGTAAATGAATTGCAGTATTAATGTGAGCCGCTTCTGGTCTGATGTGGCTTTTTTGATGTTTCTAAACGAACTGATTTCAAAATACAAACGTTTCGGACAAGACGAAATCATCGAATATGCGAATCATATGAATGGAGCAGTGAAATCAATTAAAACAGCGAAAGGTCTCATTCTTTGATTATGTAGATTGTCTTTCTTGAAAGAAAAGTCCCCTTAAATAGTCGGCGATTTCAAAGTCTTTATTGGTTGGAGAAGTTGTGGAAGACTCCACATACTCAATACAAGTTTAGCTTTCGGGTATTTACCAGACCAGCGACTTCAAAGCGAGTAAACGTGTTGAGTGAACAAGCAAGCGTAAATGCGCAAATTATAAAAGCTCAATCCAGAAACAGAACATATTTCTAAAACCGTTTAAATCACTCCCATTAAGCTAAACGCTACATAAGACACATTGAGACTGGAATTGGGGGGAGGGGGGCAATAAAATCACAACATTGATTAAGTGATTGTGTTACTCATTTGTTTACTTTGAGTATTCGCAGCTGAATACAAAAGCACTTTTATATGTATGACTGTAGAGTGTGGAAATTTTGTATTTTTAGAAGATACCTGCTTAAGAGTCAATTTACGTAATTAAAACGTCTCCGATGAGCAACAGATTAAAGTAATGATTATGGGATTTTGTCTAGTAGTAGTAAACGATAAGAGAGGCGCTGACTTTACTTATGTATTATATTAAATATAAAATAATATTTGTCTAGCGCAAACGCCAACTTAATTATAATTTCGCTTGCCTTATTTTATTTGGGGGAGCTTAATACTCATTCAGAATAAGTTACAACCACATATATGTAGGTACATATACTTCTTAATTTAAATCTGATGACTCAATATTTTTAATAAACAATCAAGGAATTAGATAAAAGCTGTTTTGCATATATTCTAATCTATACATACTAGGGTGATTCAAAAAAAAAAATATAATTTTTTTTTTCTTGCAAACAGGCTTAAAAGTTTCAATTCAACGTAAGAAGATGTCAGTTTTTTATAGTACATGACAGACTAGCAATAAAATTCAAAAAGTGCAGAGAATAATTTTTCCATGTTATTCTTACGGGAAATAGAAAAACGCGATGCGGACAGTCTTAATATTAATATTAAGGGCTAAAATTTTAACTGACATCTTCTTACGTTGAATTGAAACTTTTAAGCCTGTTTGCAAGAAAAAAAAATTATTTTTTTTTTGAATCACCCTAATACATACATACATATGTATTATACATGGATGTGAAAGAACCCGGTGAAAAACTCGTCTTTAAAATCAGGAGAAACCTTAATTTTTTGTCTATTATAAGAGATCTCTCTTTCCATTTAGACAAGCAGAAGTTGTAAGTTCTAAATAATATGGGAAGTGGATTTTCATTCGGATTTGTTAAAATTATTATCGTTTTCAACAAAAAACAACAATTATATTATAACATCTTGTTATGCAGCTATATCATGGGTCCTAGAGAAGTTCTGATATGAAACAATAAAGCAAAGTGAAAGTCGTGTACATTTTCGAAATGATTTTGCACAGAAACCTTGAACGACCTAGTCAATTCCACCAGCAATATCGAACTCGCCTACGCTGTAGCCAGAGGAATAGGTGAAAATCAATTGATTCTTATGACTACATGGAGTGTGTATGTGGTGATCACTGCAGGTATGTGTGTAGGTGTGAGCTCGAATTGCCATTTAGCATCTTTTCCTTTCATCAACACATAATTTCGGCACAAATTTATGGCCTCAACAGATTAATACATTCCACAGTTGTAAACAAACTCAAATGCGTTCGTGTAAACAAGCTATAACTGTATGTACATATATATGTATATGTATAAATATATATTGGCTTTAAAATGTTCTTATATATCTTATATACATATATCTTTATAAATGAACATGAATTCGCAAATACTTGAGCAAACACTATTAAATATTTTCCTCAGGAGAACGCAATTGTTAAGGTGAGCTCATTTAGTATTTTAAATGCATACAATATACAAAAACAAACTCAGATGATGATGAATGTACTTGCATCATAAATAAAATTAATAATATTTAATGTGTAAAAAAAATGTAACTACCCGAATAACAACAAAATATGAATTTTACGAGAGTGTGTAGTAAACCCTTAAGTAACAGCACGAGAACGTTCGCTGATACTCTTGTGTCTCTACATGTAGAAGCATGTACACAATAAATTCGAGTCTTTTAACAAGATTCACCGCAGCTTGAGTGAACGCATTACTCACCTGGATCGCCAGTGAACGCAGGATTATCATTTCCACCTTCACCGTTCTTCCATTTATCACGACTATCGATGAGAAACTGTTGTATCGTAACGGGTCCCTCGTAGAAATGCTTGTCGCCGAAGGTAACATCTGTGGAATTCGAGAGCGCGATGCTACCGATTTGTGCGGAATTTGGCGGTATAGGAGGGCCGAGTACGGGAGTCGCAAGTACTCCACCATTGAGTATCGTCTCGGAGAGCGGGCCGGCTGTGGGCGGTATTGCACCTGGACTTATAGTCTGGCTCAGCACTTGCATGCCCTTATTGATGTTCGGCAGATTGGGGTGGTTTGGCTCGTAGGTTGTTTGTTGGCCGAGCTTCTTCACGACATACCCGCTGTGTTGTCCTTCAGAGTCCGAGTCCGAATCGACGACACTGGAGTCGATGGCATTCTCATCAATCGATATGATCGATATGGTATTACTGCGTATCGACACTGCCGGCGAGCCGTTCTTCGAAGACGCTTTGCTGCCGGTTGAGCTTCGGTGCCGTCGCACATTGATTACATTTTCAATATTTATGCTATTCTTATCAATTTGTGTATTTATTGTAATATTCTTGTTTGATTTCAAACTTTCCACGCTGCGCCGTCGTTCGTCGCCATAGATGTTGGCAATATTGTTGTTGCTGTTATCTATTGTGATATTGCCACTTGTAGCATTGCAATTGAGGTTGTCGCGATCGATATCTACATTGTTGGCATGTGGACTTTTGTTGTGGTTGTTGTCGCATATTCTTCGGTTGTTGTCGGTGATGATAACGCCAGAGTCTGTCGATGAGGCGCAACTGCCAGCTGACGATGTTGACGGTATTATTGTTGCCTCGTCTATTGCTGATGTGGCACTAAAGGCACTTGGCAAAGGTTTCACTGCAATCGGTTTCACATCCAGACGAGTGCCAATGTTCGCATTTGAGTTCATTTCATTATCATTCTTTAAATGCATTTTTCACGTTGATAAACGTCGTATTCAATACTTGAATTACGAATACTGTTTTTACTGAGACATGCACTCTCGTTTTTTATTGCATTACATATTTTCAACAGCGCTGAGTTATCTTTGTCGATATGCTTTTCGCACGTATTATCACATTACTTGTATATGCGGCGACATTTCACAACTATTTCTTCGCTTATGAGCTCTGTAATGAATGAAAGAGGAAACAATCAATAGAGATTATACAATATATGCACGCCACGATGTTTTTCAATAAATGTGAAACAGTAGTATATATCTTTGACTCGGATATTCTTTCAAAAAATAGCTGAACCTCTTATCTTATATCTTATTATATCTCCCTTCACCTTGAAGGGGGGGGAGGGTATCACTCAGAAGTGACATTGTGTGACAAGGGGCAGGGGGGGTTAAAAGCTTTGTGACATCACATTTCAAAATTTAGGGCAATATCGTTTCTCGCTCTGCTGCGCTCCTGGGTGCTAGACGACTGACTGCTCTGTACCACGCCGATCACTTACTGGTGTACTATTAAAACATGATGCTTTTGGATCACATCTTGATTCAATTAATCGAATTACTGACTTAGATCTAGAAAAACGAAACTTCGAAAGTGCGGGCAATGTGTTGGCTGAGATTTGGAGCAAGTTAGTCATTCATAATTTTTCAGTCGTTGCTGAATATGTTGCACCAACTGTTACTGTACTGGATATTGAACAGGCTATGATGTTGAAAAATAATGTTACTTAGTATGCTAAACAAGTACGTGAGTCACAATATTTTTTACAAATAGTTAAATGTGAAACTATTGCATGTTGCGGTGTAAGACGTTCTAGCCTTTGGAAATTATTAAAAGAAGGATTTTTCCCACCACCCGTGTTAATTATTCTACAGATACAGTATACTCTCGAAAAGTAAATTCTCAGAAAGTAAATAATCGCGGAAAAGTTAATCACCTTTAAGATTACACATGCACCTCGAAAAAGTAAATTTTTTAATTTACTTTTCAGAGAGTGTGATAAAAAATTCGGAACGAAGCAAGCAGCGTTTTTTTTATGATGTTGCAAAAACACTTACTCTCTTGTTTATCGCGTCTTTTTAGTAAATAAACTCTCCTACTTGATCCACTGGTTTAAAAATGAAAACGATGCAAATCAGGTGTCAGACTTTTTGAATTGTCGTACAAAAATGGTCAGAAAATATATTGCAAAAAAAAAAAAAAAACAAAAGAATATTCAAGATTTTTTCTCTTCATAGTAAATACATATGTATGTATGTAAATGTAAATATGTTTTTCATGTAAATCCATATGTTTTATTGAAGCAAATAAATGAATGAATTTTTTAAGTTTAAAAATGCATTTAATATTATAAAAACAGATAATTTATGTATATATTTGGAAAAGTAAATTATTCGAAAAAGTAAATTACCCAAAATACCAATCGATTTACTTTTCGAGAGTATACTGTATTATTAAATCTCCAAGCATCATCCCATCTAAACAAGTTCCATATGATAGTTATTGCCCTAGTGTCGAGTCATACTTATTTAAAAGATCGTGTAGCATATGTGGCCTATATTTTTCTTCATATAAAGCCACCAATCAACACAATCACATAAAAAACAAGAGCTGTTACCTATCGCTAAAATTCGTCCTCAAAGAATTGCGGCTAGACGTGGCCGAGAGATTCTCTGTTTAATGAATGATGACGATGCTTTATGGATGGAAGAAGAAGATGTTGATGCGAAAGATGTTCCTGACATCCAAATTCAGAACGAAAATTAAGTGCCTGATTTACCAATGATAAATGATATAAAGGAGTGGGTTAAAAGTCCATGGACATGATAAGTTTTGTGTTTTTAATTAGCATAATTAAGTATCTATTATATCTTGACTAGTCATTCGTTGTCTCTGTACTTTAATATTTAACTAAATGTATATGTATATAAGAATCAATATAATAACCTGTTTTTTATTTTATGATAAATCCATAAAATTGGAAAATGGGTGACGTCACGTCAGGGGGGGGGAGTCAGTTCAAAATGTGACAACTTGTGACAAGGAGGGGGGGAGGGGTTAAAAAGTCCTTAAATTCATGAGACGTAATTTATGGATGGCCCCTAAGAGTATCTGCTGGCGTACGCCGATGATATTGATATCTCCTGTCCTCAAACAAACAGTCAGCGCATTCGCGACTTGGCTTCCACGTCACTGTTGACAGTCATAACTTTGAAATTGTAGATAATTTCGTCCACCTTGGAAACAGAGTCAACAACACAATTCAAGTCAAGCATGAAATCAAATGCAGAATCAATTACTCTTTGGACTATAATCGAATAACGGTTCCTACACCAATTACATACATACATACATTGGCAATCCCTTACAACAGATTATTTCCAGAAACATTCAATATTATTAACTAGCTTAGATTATGTCTTTAATGTAATTGCTCTTTAATGGCATCTGAGTTTGCAAATAACTTCGCTTTATCTTATCTGTGTACAGTAGATAAATAGCGTCAACAAATACCGAAGTCGAGCTCTCAGAAATGCTCGAAGTTTTGATTGGCAAATCCGTGTCAAAATGACGAATGCCTACACACACACACACCAATATGAAGCGTTTATCCATGCTACCAATAATGTTTGGGTTTAACAACAATTTAAAATTCATGTGGGAGGGAGCACATCGCCGAACTCTGCTGGCATGACGTCAATTATTCTACATGCGTACATTATAATGCGGTTAAATAAGTGCACAATGACAATAGTTGCAATTCACAATTACTCACTAAAATAATGCGAAACTCCGTGATTTCAAAAGAACCACGCAGGAGAAACCACATGAAATAGTCTTGCTATTATTACTTTATTGATGGGATCATGTGTAGAAAGAAGTTCACGTAAGTGAGGAAAGTTTTAGATTGTCATTCACTTGGGAGTGGCCAGAAACGATTCTTCTACACATGATTCAAGCAGCTCACGACTTCCGGTTTTAGACCAAGTATCCTCTGGGTAGCTAACAAACATCCATTTGAAGGCGAGCTAAAGTGAGAAGGCGAACCCGCTTCAGCGGTTGTGCGTAGGGTTTGGGACCCACCACATAAAAACGAAGTACCAATGAAAAATCGAAGAAAGCCTCGGATGAACGATGAGCTGTACGATTTATACGACGACATTGATATAGTTCAGCGAATAAAAAGACAGCGGCTACGCTGGCTAGGTCATGTTGTCCGAATGGACGAAAACACTCCAGCTCTGAAACTGTTCGATGCAGTACCCGCCGAAGGAAGCCGAGGAAGGGGAATGCCTCCGCTCCGTTGGAGGGACCAGGTGGAGAGCGACCTGGTTACACTTGGAATCTCTAACTGGCGCCGAACTGCGAAGGAAAGAGAGGAGTGGCACGCTATCATCGATTCGGCTATAACCGGCTAAACGGTTCAACGCTAATCAATACATACATATTACTTTATTGTATCATAGCCAATCGGAAGGATTTAGGGAACCATGTATGTTTTGTGTAAGCAATCAAGCTTATTTTTAATTTTGGAGGAACTGTTCTTTAAGTGATTTTCAATTTAAATTTATATACTTGGATCCAAATTATAATTTTATTACTATTTTTACAAGAAAAAAATCGGCTCCCGTAGTTGAAAATTCCTATTGGCCATCATTTGCGGTAGGCGGAAGTCCAAATTTCTGGTCGAAAAGTTCGATGTATAGAAGGAAATTTGAACGAAATTAAAGAAGTTTGAGTTATGGAAGTTCAATAGTATATGAAATGTCGAGTTGTGCTTCCATAACCATTCCAGTGAAAATGTTGTAGGCTTAAAACGTCAAGATAAACTATGCTAACAATTTAAGTTCAATAACTTTCAATTATTATTAATAGCATAATTAAAGCGAGTTGTATGTACCACCCTAATGTGTTTGCACACACCCGCCATAAGTTGACAACTTGAATTGCAAAAAAAAAATAAGTATTCGCAACCGGCTGTAAACAACAAAGCAGAGACAAACACACTCGTATATTGAACAAGTGGAATTCGTTGTCTTTTGTTGTTGTTGTTGTTGTTTTTCACAACCCAGCTTATTTACGCCATTAAGGTGCACAGTTGACGGCTGTTTCAGCGACGTGCAGCCTTGCGAATCGTCTGCGTTCGGCGCACACATACACACACAAACACACTTACTTGCGCGTATTTGTTCAGTGAACATTTGCACGAGCGTTTCTACAAACAAATACACTTCTGCGAATTGATAAGGCGAAAAAAGTCGATGCAAATTATTTTATCGCATTCGCTTCCTCGAGACGAGACGAAGACAATTTACAGTCAGACCGAAAGGGTGCTAAAATTAGCATTTCTGGTATCTGGTTTTGTATGACGTGCTTATGAGTGTGTGAGCCACACACATACATACACCCGTGCAAGCAAACTGAGCTTTTACGCGCACGAATAAATGCAGAACAACATATTGTATTCTGGATCTCTCAGAACTCAGATGTGAGCGATTTATGACAAAACCGAATTTCGCAGGGCAAATAACACTCTCCGAAGAGTTCGAAAGTTAAAAATTGATTTTCAAACAATCCAAAAAGTTGCCAAAGCTGGTGGCGCGCGGGAAATGTTGTGATGATTTTAGCTTAAAAATATATATGTATTGGAGTGAACTGAAATTGTGGGATGAAATCATACTCATCTTCCCTGCATATATGGGCGTCAAATAAATTACTAACCGGTTCGACAAAAGAAAAACAAAACGAACGAGCATTTTGTCAACAATCTGATAATCTAGTCATACTTAAAGCTAAAACATAACTGACACACTCTCAAACGCTATTTGACCTGGTTATACCTTTAAATACCTAGGAATATGATATATTTACATATATTGGTTTTTTTCTGGATAGAAATCTTAACAAATCAATGTCACTTTCGTAATTAGAATCAATGCATGCTTTTACAAGGAAATTATTAGAGCAAAAAACTAGTCGTGTGGCAATTATTGTTATTTCCCGTTTTTATGGACGTTGAGAAATAAAGACAATTATCATTTGGTAAACGACTGTCGTGGAATACTTTGAACCGTTAATTGTACTTGTAAAGTACAGTTGAATAAGATTTTCCAATCCAAACTAGAGGCAAAGCGATACTTTTTTTGGTGTTCTTGTGAGTTGATTTGAAACATTCTTGTAGAGATATACAGATCTAATGGGACAATCTACTTGTTTGAACTTAGGTTTAATGGTTGTCTGTCGACGCATCTAGGCCTTGGGAGGCCCTTAGTGAATTGTTAGAACTTACATAGAATTGAGGTTTACGAGTTGCAAAAGATTCCTTTGCAGCTGCAGCTGAATTTGAATGTACGTACGTATTTATCCTCTTAACTAAAGTAACTTGTTTTACACTAAGTGGCACATTCTCTACGGCATTTCACTTACTTTACTATTTACTTTTTACTTTTCTACTCTTAAAAGCGCGCACAAAACAATTTTTATTTTTTTTTTTTGCTTGGGTTTTTTTGATATTTTTCACTATTATCTTATTCACTACGATTTACGTTTGTGGGTGTGTGTTACAGCACTGCCTTCCCACCCTCTTCTCGCGATCACATCGAACTCCTCCGTTGCTCAGCTAAAGCTCTGTTTCGAACTCATGAAATATCGACGAAAGCTTGTTGTAAAATTTCCATTTTTCGTTTCACTCACTTCATAAACATGTATGTATTTACATACTTAATTACACATTCATTTGCATGGCAATTAAATGCTTTTTTCTTAATTCACTTGTATATTTAACGATGGAGCACGCACAACTGGTTACCACTTGGAACAACTACAACAACAAATTATGGGCCGATCGCAATCAGAAGCGAGAACGACGTTTGCTTTTGTTATTGTTTTTTGTGTTTTTTTTTGTTTTTAATTCGGTATTTTCTCAAAATCTCTACACAGTAACTCTACGTACTTGGCAGGCAAGTCGGCACGGGCTTGCGTTTCTCCGTACAAGTGTGTATTAGCGGTGCGCTGGAGCGTTTGTGATCAACTGAGTGCGGCTCACTCGATCAAGCGATACCGAGCCGGAGTATTCGTATCTGAAGCTGTGACGGCTCTATCGCGCTGCTCCACTTCTGTGCGTACGTATGGGTGTGTGCGGGTTTATACGACTGCTGGCACAACGATCAACCGTACGAAGCGTTGATACGGAGGTTCTCTCCACAAAATCGCCTTGCACTCGCTTTTGTTCGATAATGAGATTAGCAGAAAAGCTAAAGAGAAGTGAGAAAATCAATAACAAAGAAAGAAAACAAAATAAAACTTTGTTCAAATAAAATTATAATATTGTCTAGCAGATCAGAGGGGCAAAGCACGTCGGTTTACCTTTTCCATTATTTATTTTTTTATTATTTATTATTTATAGTCGCGCTTCGTATTGACATTCTAAAGTACGTACATATGTACGAGCATGATAGGGGAGACAGCAGTAAGTAAGACAGCCCAAGCACATTTTGCGCTCGCCAAAATGATAGTGCTAAGAAAACACCGTTTATAAATTTTGGTTTCCAGGAAATTCTATATTTACATTTGTTTGCTTGTAAAGATAGCGACGTAACGAAAAACTAATTGAGTTTGACTTTTCGCCATTTGGCAGATAGTAAATGATTTACATAAGTACTTTTGATTATGTAGGATATTTGTATACTGCGAACTGTATATTTGAATGCGATTTTGAATATATGTAACCTGGTCTACGAAAAGGGAGCTAACGTGCGAAAACTAGTTTTCTGGGAATCAGCTGTTAAAAAAAAAAACATCTCATCTTCCATCCGAATCAACTAAAAAGAGAAAATTGATTTTTTGACACCTAAGCCCCCTTTTCGTAGACCAGGTCACATAAATTTTCTGAGCTGTATCCCACCTTTCTTACTTGAGGTGATACTGTAGAGATACTGCTGAGATTGTTGAAGATTTAGAATTAGTTTTCCAGAAATATACATTTCGGTAGAGTGGACACTTTGCATCCTAAAATTCTCTCCAACCTGCTAGGACTTCTTAGAAGATGTTCACCCCATAAATGTTGACCGATTATTACCAACCTTTCATTAAGTATACCATATGTTCTCGGATGTAGGAGCCGTAAAAAGTGAACGACTTGGAATATCTATAAAATATTCGTCTCTGTGTCCTTTTTCGGTTTTCCAAATTTTTCTAGAACTTAAGAAGCGAATGTCGGATGGGTTCGGGTTCTATTATGCTTTTGAATATCAAATATTTATTTATTTTCTCACTGTTATTAATATTTAACCAAATGGAAGACAAACGACTTTTTATAGAACATGCAAGTGAAAGATAAAGTTTTATTCTCATTTTTATACAATTTGTTTCTAAATATTTGCTTCTTTCAATAAACAGGAACGTACGTCAGAACGGGTTTATGGAAATTGAAATAAATTGTTTAACTATTAACACACATTTGACATAAAACCTCAAAACGAGTTTCGTCAGTTTCTTTATCTTTATCGCAGCCTTCATGTACTACAATACATAAGAAATGTTTTAGCTTTGGCGATTCGTGTTTAATCGTGGCTTTAGACATTATTTGGGTTTCAATAAAGAATATAGAATGTACATATATAGTATATAGTAAGACATTATAATGTGTGTATGTAAATATATAGTATATTTAATGTTTGAGTTCATTGCAGTCGATATTTTATGCCTAGAGCCCCAGTTCTCGGTACTATAGCAAAATGTAAAATTCCAAATACAAGTTGAGTTGAAGCCATATGATGGGTTCGAATACACAACGAGCTTAATTAATGTTTCCTAAAGTAATTGCAAACAAATGATCGAGCCGCGTCTTTCGCTTATCAGTCGGTCATATGTCATGAGAACGAATATAGTATATGCAGTGCAATGGACATGCATCTTCCGGATTGCAAATTGCTTCTATCTACTATATCATTATATACCTACTATAAATCTATGTATATAATTAATATAGCGTGAGTATGTTTCGATAGGTGAACGGGTGTTGGTTTTTATGTAAATATTTATTCAATAAGGCATTTACAAAGTGTTGAAAGAAACTGCGCAGCATGTTCGGACACACAAATACATATACTAATTGCGGTCAAATTTTAAACGTTTTATTTCGATCATATTTTTGCTAAGATGCAATGAAAACCGAATATCAAATTTTAAGAATCTAAGTTATGGACTTACACATTAGTTTTCGACAATAACTGCACATGAATCAAATTTCCGGAGAGTTAGGAGGGTAATTCAAAATTTACTTATGATGAGAATTAAATAGAACGAAGAAAGAAGTTTGACACATCCTTTCATCCCACAAATAGCTTTTTATACGTTAATTTGTGTTACAGCACATATTATCATAGAGTGAATTTGGTTTTCTTTTCAGAAAGAACGACATATTTTGTTTTACAACGATATTGGCGAAAAATAATTAAATTCTTCGTATTGATTTTTTTCAACAAAAACGACACATTTGACTTATGACGGCGAAATCGAATTATTTTTTTCACAAATAACGACACAATTCAAAATGGGTCACGTTTATGCCCAAGAAAAAGCATTAGTACACTATACTTGGTCCATTTATGCTCAACATTTAATTTAATATATTACACGCCACTAGATTTGTTAATAAACTTATGGAATTTTTCAATATTTGCTAAATAAGAGACAATTGAAAACTTTAAATCGCTCTCCTGAAAAATCGATTTTTTTGAGTTGTGACACTATTCAAGTAAATGAGCGATATATATATATATATATATATTTGGCGTAGAAACCGCTTTAAGCGATTATAGCCGAATCCACCAGAGCGCGCCATTCGTTCCTCATTTTTGCTTTTTGGCGCCAACTGGAAACACCAAGTGAAGCCAGGCCACTTTGCACTTGGTCTTTCCACCGGGGTGGAGGTCGTCCTCTTCCGCGGCTTCCTGCAACGGGTACTGCATCGAACACTTTCAGAGCTGGAGTGCTTTCATCCATTCGTACGACATGACCTAGCAAGCGTAGCCGCTGTCTTTTTATTCGCTGCACTATGTCAATGTCGTCGTATAAATCGTACTGCTCATCGTTCCATTATCTGCGGTATTCGCCGTTGCCAATGTTCAGAGGACCATAAATCTTACGCAAAACCTTTTTTCGTCTCATCGGATGTTGTCATCGTCCACGCTTCGGCGCCATACATCAGGACGGTAATAATAAGCGCCTTATAGAGTTTGAATTTGGTTCGTCGAGTGAGAACTTTACTTTTCAATTGCCTACTCAGTCCAAAGTAGCACCTGTTGGCAAGAGTGATTCTGCGTTGGATTTCAAGGCTGACATTGTTGGTGTTGTTAACGCTGGTTCCCAAGTAGACGAAACTATCTACTACTTCAAAGGTATGACTGTCAACAGTGACGTGGGAGCCAAGACGCGAGTGCGCTGACTGATGATACAGGTTATGCCCAAAGTCTAAATTCTCACTCATTTGTCTTTTTATCAGAAACCTTTAAATTATCCGAAAGATCTAAATGTTTGCTTTTGAATAAACTCTAGCATTTCAAATGCAAAAGAAGATAAGCAAGAAAATTTGTAAAAAAAAATTTGCGCCTAAATTGGTTGAAATCCGACCACTCTCAACTATCTATTTTTTTTAATTCAGGGTAAGGCCTGCACTTTATAAATTTAATATATTTTGAGATCTCACAATCAGTGTGTTCAAACCACAATGGACGTGCACTTGTTCAAGACGTATTTTGTATAGAAAGTCTGTATGCCAATTAGCCTAGACAAAGACATCATATATGTATTATAAGTACATATGCACGCATTCTTACCAATATATATGTACGGTTAACCGTGTGGACTAAGGAATTCTTAGAAAATACCTATGTCACTCATATAAAAGTAAATGCTGTGGAATTAAAAAGTAAAATCATAACCAGTTTAAGCGCAAATTATCTGAGTTGGTGCAGCTGCTTAAAATATAGTATAGGAGATTCAAGCTAAATTGCAATCACTTTGTCTTACAACTTATGCGTGTAATACTCATATGATGAGTGTTCTGCATTTATGGCTGCGGCTGTCTGATTTATTAGTGGAAATTGCATTCGAGGTTGTTGAACCAAGATAAGGGACTTAAGAGATACGTCGATAATTACAATTTATTTGTAAAACACACAAATCACAAATGATAGGGTGGACTTATAACGAACTTACCCTTGACGGCCCCTACAATCATTATGGACACATTTTATCCAAACAGTCCTTGTGTGTAATGGAGGCGTGGAGTTTTTGAGCTGTACATTTTCACTTCATTATTAAGATGCCCCACACTAATTAAATTAATATATATCTAATATCAACTTGCAATTATGATTGTCCACTGCACGTACGCATTTATTTTGAGCTTTGTTGGACAATGACATACACACACACACGTATACATGAACCATGGAACCGAGGATTTTTGACACATTTTGCATAAAAATTGTTTTAATTGAATTATCATAAAATTAGCAGACGCAATGCTTGAATCGCTCATTAGCTGGGCAGACGCACACCGATCGTTGATTTGTACATACACATGTTCACAAAAATTATAAATGGCGCATTCGCTAACAAGCGTTACTCTGCTCACTGCTGCTATGACGCTTATAAAGCGCGACTTCGAGCAAAAAGTCCAATAAAGAGTAGAGCGTGATATTCATACAATCAAAGCTTGGAAAATCCAGCTTATTAATACTCGTATTGGCGTCGGCAATGAGTGTGGCTGGTGTGTATGTGCACTGAGCCGGCTTAATTGGTGTTATACTGAAAGAGTACGCTTCAGCATCGCTGAGCACCTGTCCGTTCATTTCGCGGCGCTCGGGTGTCGGCAAGTGGAAGCGATTTCCAGGTAATCGTCAAAATGTGGGCTTAAATGTTTTCAGCAAACAAAGTATTCCAAATATGTACATATGTATATAATTATAAATATGTATATATGAAGGTATGCGGGTATATAATGTACACAGTTGCGCGTGATTATAAACTTACGTACATATGTATGTACATACGTACGCACGTACGTTTTTAAGGTAATCAAATATTCAAAAATAGTTTTTCAGACGAATTTCAACTCGTATGCGCTTGCTGGTCAGGTCAACCCGTTGCACTCCTTATACACGTGATACATTGACGTTCGACGATTAAGGCATTGCCACACAAAGTGGTTGCTAAGACACACTGGTTACATTACTTTTATTTAATTGTAGTCACGGTATTAACGGTAAATGCCACACATATAAATGGGTTTTGTCTTATCAGAAAACCACACTAAACAACCTCCAATGTGATGCTTCGCAGTCGATGTATTCTATAGGTCTTTCGTTCAGTTGTCTTCAAAATAATGTCCTCAAAATAATACAAATTTCGTCTCGAATTTGTATTACTTAAATTTTCAGGAGTATTGTTCTTGTTCATCTATTTGAGCATTAATTTCGCTGTCGTCAAGAGAACCATTTCGAAAATATACGAAAGAACCTCATGAAACATGCTTTGGTTTTATAAAATGGTCACATTTTTTAATATTGATTTAAATTAGTGTAGAAGCTTAAGGCGTGCGACAGCAAAAAAAAATGTTCAATGCTAAGTCATCTAGCCTTGTTGTCGGTTTACCGCAAATTTTGATATTTATAAGTAAATATAAGTTTTTACTTAACCCTTCAGCACTTACTTACATATTTTTACTTTGCTGGAAAGCTCTAATCACATTTTACGAGTATTACGAGTGGGGAAAACACTTTGGAGATCCAAGTTCTTTAAATTATATCAGTAAATTAAAACATGTGGAATACCTTATTTAAAGACATTTATTATTTCAACTTGTTTACAAACATTGTATTCAACTTAAAGCTAACATTTGTGTAATTATTATATACAATAAAAAATGTATGCTAAGAGGCATAAAGATCGCTTTGTACGCTGCAATGAGGGTACCATAGGTATGTCGATGTGTGATAAACAACAAATAAATGAAAATAATATCATTGCGTGAAAACGTTTCATAAAAACCAATCACATTTTATATACAAATATATGCTATATATAACTACAACTATTCCCTACATATAGATTATGGCTATTACTTAGATTATTTACTTATACGTAGAGTTGTCAATATAGTGTTTACATTTTTCCATCCCAAACATCCGGCATGTGCAGTTCATCGCCGCACCTCTTATTGTCTCCAATACCACATGGATAAAAGTGTGGCCATTTTTTAATGTAACGGTAAACATTGGCACCAGGACTCTTTGAGGACTTTGTCTAGAAAGATATTGCAAATTTTTATACGTTTAACGGGAAATCTTGTTAAAACTTTTTTAATAATTTTATTTTATGAAAAAAAATAACGAATATTCTCACTTATGATATCGCGGTTGCAGTAGTAAAATTACTGGTTGGCTTACCTGATTTTGCGCCACCAACCTGTAGCCTACGTCAAGGTATTTATTGGCAACAGCATACGATAGAAGATATTTGGCCGCGTCTAATTGTTTTGCACTCGGCTCGTATCGTCCGTAATCGCCCATAAAGGTAACAGCCAAGGTGTCATTCGCATAAGTGTTTGCGTAGTCCCAGCCACGTCCCACATAAATATTGCCGTCGTCTCCAACCTTTGAAATATTAAATATTAGTGTCCGAACGAATATTCCATTTCGGTTGTGCAGTTAGCCGGTTAACTAAATTAAATGTACCCGAAATAATTGTGCAAATTAATCGTTAACCGCAGAATAACAAAAAAAAAAAAAACGGCAAAACCGCACAACAACACAACAACAATACTGAACGAATCGTGCAAAATTCGTTCGCTTATTTTATGCCACTCACATAAAAGTTCGCCTGTATGTCGGGTAGGTTTTTTTCCGCAATCGCTGAATCTTGTATCGTACGCATTTTAATTGAGCATTTGTAAACGGTTTCGCAAGGCTTCGACTGGACGCCAATGTGCGTGATGATGGCATATGGTATCGGATGTTTTAGTGGTATTGTAAGGGTTTTCGACAACTCCGAGGCGCCCCATTGATCGCGATCTATCACCAGATGTCCGTTTCCTAAATTCGGAACTAAGATACTTAAAATAAAAATTTCTTCGAAATTTTCGGCAAGTACTTTCGAACAAATATGTACATCTATGCATATTTCTGGAAAAATTCCTTAGAAAGCTAATTACTATCAAAACCTTTGGCAACAATTTGTTGGTAAAAGTTGTTGGAAAATTCATTTTTTTTACAAATATTCATGCTAAATAATCTCTTGTCGGCTTTCATTTATCCGTTATACGAGTACTTACATGTGCCATGCTCATAGGTATTGCCAAACACTATGGGCCCGGGCGGCTGTTTCTTGCCTTGCTGTATTTCAATGTAAATAATCACCACAGCTACAATTATAACCACTACAATGAGCAACAACAGTAGTTTGGAGGATGTGGAAAGCTTTTGGAAGACTGAGGTGTTAACATTTGTCTTATTTTGGTTGATGCCTATGGAAAAAAACAGTAAATAAAAAAAAACAGTAAATAATAAAACTTTAGTGAGGTTATTAATTTTGATGTCTGGAGAATATTAGTTTAGATCCCTTAGTTTGGTGTTTTACAGTTAAGAGAGGAATGTTTGTGGTTTTTTGATTATCATTTACTTAATATCCGTCAATGGAACGAGTGCAGTGGCTTATTCATAACCAATAAGTAATCAAAGAATAATATGCGTCATTTGAATCAATTTTACCGAAGGCGATGGATTATGTATAAGAAGTTCTAGGAAATTGCATGATTTATAGTATTAAACTATTATTAAAGTATTCTCGCACAATTTCCACCATAATTCAACCAGCGATACCACATATGTGCATTTAAAAGACGTCACCAGTTTTATTACCCATTGTAGAATAAGGGATTTCATTATTCAGCTCTTGCTAATAGAATAGGGTCAGCTCACAATCTACAGAACCCTCAAATAGTGAATCACAAATAAAGTACATGTACATGGTGGAAGGGCGATAACATTTGTTACTGATGGCATTGCAATAAAAAATATGTAAAAACAAGTAAGGAAGGGCTGGCTAAGTTCGGGTGCAACCGAACATTTTATACTATCGCAATTTATTTATTTAACTTTATTTATATTATATAATACACAATTTGACCCACATATTCGTCATATATATTGTATAAAGTCCATTGAAAGTTGGAAACCATAATATTAGGTTAGAAGCACCGAGGTCCTCGTGTTCGATATATGGGGCCTTAAAAACCTATGGTCCGATTTCGGCGATTTTTAGAATGGGGCTGCCACACAATTAACATAGTATTTGTGCAAAGTTCTGCATCGATATCTTCACTAGTGCTTACTTTATATATTGTAAAGTAAACGATTCAAATTGTCTTCAAAGTTCTGGTATATAGGAAGTAGGCGTGGTTGTGAAGCGATTTTTCCTATTTTCACAACATAGCATTGGGATGTAAGGAAACTATTACAAACCAAGTTTCATTGAAATCGGTCGAGTAGTTCCTGAGATATGGTTTTTGACCCATAAGTGGGCGACGCCACGCCCATTTTCCATTTTGTAAAAAAATCTGAGTTCAGCTTTTATCTGCCATTTCTTATGTGAAATTTAGTGTTTCCGACGTTTTTCGTTAGTGAGTTAACCCACTTTTAGTAATTTTCAACCTAACTTTTGTATGGGAGGTGGGCGTGGTTATGATCCGATTTCTTTCATTTTTAGACTGTATTAGGAAATGGCTAAAAAAAACGACTGCAGAAAGTTTAGTTTATATAGATCTATTGGTTTGCGAGATATGTACAAAAAACTTAGTAGGGGCGGGGCCACGCCCACTTCCCCAAAAAAATTACATCCAAATATGCCCCTTCATAGTGCGATCATTCATACCAAATTTTATTTCCATAGCTTTATTTATGGCTTAGTTATGGCACTTTATGCGTTTTCGGTTTTCGCCATTTTGTGGGCGTGGCAGTGGTCCGATTTTGCTCATTTCCTTCCTATGGTGCCAAGAAATAAGTGTGCCAAGTTTCATCAAGATATCTTAATTTTTACTCAAGTTACAGCTTGCACAGACGGACGGACGGACGGACGGACAGACAGACATTCGGATTTGAACTCCACTCTTCACCCTGATCACTTTGGTATATATAACCCTATATCTAACTCGTTTAGTTTTGGGTGTTACAAACAACCGTTATGTGAACAAAACTATAATACTCTCTTTAGCAACATTTGTTGCGAGAGTATAACTAGTATTTCGATATATAAAGCGTGTTTTTAGACCAGTGTTTTTTGACAAGAATTTAATGTTATGACAAGGAATTTAACTTTATTATAAAACTAAGGGTTTGCCATTATATTTTAAAAATGATTTCTGGCAAGCGATGGCTCGAATAAAATACAGATGAGTAGCTCAATCTTCGATCAGCATTTGGGGCCGTTGTTTCGGAGCTCATTATGAAATAACAAACCAAATAAGTAACAGCTGCCAAAATGATCTATTCTGACAAAAAGTATTTGAAATCATTGAAAACCACACGTCTAAAAACACCCTTTATTATGTTGTACAACATAATTTATGCCCTACCCGTTGGGTCTCCCTTTACTTATAGTTTGCAAGGGTAAAATATCGAGCATTTTGAGAGGTCTTACAAGAAATTATTTGAAATAGCGAAAAAAGAACGAAATGATTTCTCTACAATTTACGACAACCGTCGGGTTGTAGCCGATTTCAGTTGCAGAACAGACCTTTGGCCAACAAAACATTCCCACAACAACATGATGAAATGACTAACAGAATACATATGTATGGCGCATATAAAAAATTGAGAAAAAACAAAACGCAACCACTTAAAAAATAAATTTAACAATTTAACAAATGATGTGAAAATGATTTTCGATTGTTTCGGCGAACGACGAACGAATGCAATTGCCACGAGCTCTCAGCTGCGCAGTTATTATTTTGTTTTCAATTTCCAAAACATCGACAAACAATTAGTAAAAATTAATTAGACAGGTACTAACGTCTCGTGTTGGCGGCCGCGGTGGGCGCTGAAGGGGAGGAGCCGCCGTAGCGTAGGCGAGCTCTTTCTGAATTCACTTTCAACAACAGTTTCATTTTGTTTATGCTTCTGGCATTTCCGGTAGGAAATTTCTATTTACTCGGCGCTATTTAAATTGACCGATTAGTTCTTTTCCATGTACGAGTATTTCGCTTCGCGCATACGAACTTTTGTTGGAAATTTTCCCGCTGCGCAACAAGCTGGAATCAAAACGTGTTTTTGCTGAACTTCTATGCTATTAATAAATATGTATGTATGTAAGCACTATATTTGCAATGTTTACGATTATTTTATTGGCGTTTTATAATTGCACATGTATGTATGTATTTAGTTAATAAAATGTTAATTTTTATGATTTCTTATTTGCTTTTCCCGTTTAATTTGCATGCAGTTGAATTGAGTGTTGGCGGCGAGCAACACATCGTATTTCCACATTTGCCATGTACAAATGAGAATGTGCGATTCAATGCAAAAGAAGCCGATTCATCAAACAAGTCTTTCATACTTATTACTCACATTTGAAAATATGTACATGTATGTATATGTAAGTGCTCCTCATGGGAATATGGGTTTACCACAACACGCCTGCTGGAAACGCTTAATGAGTTTAATGGAGTGCCATTAGCATTATGTCAAATTGAATGACGAAAAATCAGCAAATGCAATCAACTCACAATCAGCTCACAAGCTGTCAGTTTCAATTTTGTACTAATTTCCCACAATTGTGAGAGACAAGAGTGAGTTAAATTTTTACTCTCCTCACTAAGTTGACTCACGATTTGGCTCGAAAATTGCAAAATAAATGAAATGGTAAGTGTTTAATTGGTTCGACCACTACTGTCATTAATTTTGACGGAAGGCAGCTTACGTTATTGCTGAGGGGAAATATTTCTCGGGGAAAAATGTAGAGAAACATCAATTTTTGAGGACAATAATTCGAATTCTTGAATTTTCTTCTGATGTTGTGAGCTACAGCTAGCACTCAATTTGCATTTGATCGAAAGAGTTCTTCAAATTCATGATGACTTTACAGTTATGATCGCCTGAATTTAAAATTTTCCTACAGGGAACTTATTCGCTTTTTGTTGTTGAATATTTTTTATCACACTCTATTTTACAAATACAAATTAAATTGCTGATTAAAGTGCAGTGCACGGGCCGTTTTAGAACTTCTACAGAGTCTTTTGTGCGACATGACTAACAGCCGAATGCAGAGTTCAATGCTGTGACGTCACTAGTCACTATTTATAGCTCATATTCCTCACTCGTTTCTCACTGATTTCACTTCGTGTTTATGTACATGCAATGCTTTCTTTGCTCAAATCGCTTCCGACTTATTGGCACACTTTTTTCTTTATTATTGTTTGCATTGATTTCCAACCAAGTTTTATGACTTTGCGACAGCGAAGAAGATTCTACTGCGTTCACTGCCTTTACCGCGATAGCGCCGCGTCAATTATTTGCGATGAAAAACAAACAACAAGTTGAAAGCGATCGACACGTCATTGTCGCGATATGTGCGTTATCAGAGGCGGTCGGGGCCCGTCACAATGCGCCGTCGTAAAACCGCTTCAACAGCGCTCAGCGAATTTACTACTAAATGCGATTGTTGGATTTTCGAAAAACTTTACTCAAACGTTGACAAATCGACCAATGAGCCGGAGAACCACTCGCTGGCGGATGGGCCAATAAGCAGCGCGACCAGCAGTCATCCAGCAAACCAAGCGATCATCCGGCGAACTGCTGGTCGAACAGTCGATTGGCGAGTTCGCCTCTCTGTGTGCCATGTGTGATATCACCTTTGTGATTTGCGATTTGTGTATGTGTGTGTGTGTGGCTATGCAGTATTTCAATGTGGCGCAAGTGGCTGCAGCGTTGTGTGATGGTTTATTTTCGTTTGGAAATCGTAATAATATCCATTTATCGCTACTGCTAGTGGCTTGTACGAATGCGCCGGTGTGTGTGAAAGTATAAAACTATCACGAGCGACGGGGCGGGTGTGAATCGGTTGTACGGTGTTGCTTGGTACGTTGACTTTGTCCGCTGTATGCAAGTAAGTAATCACATATGTCCGAAACGAAATTTTCAATTTCTCTGGCTCATTGTATGAATGTAAATTCATGTGTCGTACATACAAATATCAAATTGAAAATTCACATATCGCACTGTGTAATTTTTGTATTTATTGGGTATGTTCGCTTTAAGGTGGTCCATTTCATACATTTATGCTATAAATTGGCGTAGTGTAGAAGTTCACGCAAGTGAGGAAAGTTTTTGATTGTCATTCACTTGGGAGTGGCCAGAAACGATTCTTCTCCACATGGTCCAAGCAGCTCACGACTTCCGGTTTTAGACCAAGTATCCTCTGGGTAGCCAACAGACATCCGTCTGAAGGCGAGCTAAAGTGAGAAGGCGAAGCCCGCTTATGCGGTTGTGCATTGGGTTTGGGACCCACCACATAAAAACACCCCCCAATGAAAAATCTACGAAAGCCTCGGATGAGACACCCCCCTTTTGATGACGACCCCTGCAAACGTTTTAAGGATAATGATATAAGGGCATGCACCTGGAATGTCCGGACCCTTAATTGGGAAGGTGCCTCTGCCCAGCTGGTTGATGTCCTCATACGACTCAAGGCTGACATCACCGCCATCCAAGAAGTGCGATGGACGGGACAAGGACGGAAGAAGGTGGGTCCTTGTGACATCTACTACAGCGGCCATATAAAGGAGCGCAAATTTGGTGTTGGATTTGTGGTGGGAGAGAGACTCCGTCGCAGAGTCCTGGCATTCACCCCGGTGGATGAACGTCTTGCCACAATCCGCATCAAAGCGAGGTTCTTCAACATATCGCTGATTTGCGCCCACGCCCCAACGGAAGAGAAGGACGATGTGACAAAAGATGCTTTCTATGAGCGCCTAGAACGCACCTATGAGCGCTGCCCCCGCCACGATGTAAAGTCGTGCTTGGCGATTTTAACGCCAGGGTGGGTAAAGAAGGTGTCTTTGGCACAACAGTCGGAAAATTCAGCCTCCATGACGAAACATCGCCAAACGGCCTGAGGCTGATCGACTTCGCTGGGGCCCGAAATATGGTCGTCTGTAGTACCAGATTCCAGCATAAGAAAATACATCAAGCTACTTGGCTGTCTCCTGATCGAAACACGCGGAACCAAATCGATCACGTTGTGATAGACGGAAGACATGTCTCCTGTGTTTTAGACGTGCGTACGCTCCGAGGACCAAATATAGACTCGGACCATTATCTGGTCGCAGCTAAAATACGCACCCGCCTCTGTGCAGCAAAGAACGCCCGTCAACAAACACAAGGAAGGTTCGACGTCGAAAAGCTGCAATCGCAACAGACAGCCACGAAATACTCTACTCGACTTGCACTCCCGCTCTCTGAGAGCACTCATCAGCATCTCGGCATAAGGGGAACTGTGGAACGGCATCTCAAACTCACTGCGTACCGCTGCAGCCGAAACAATTGGTTTTCGGCAACGACAAAAAACAAGCTGGTACGATGAGGAGTGCCGTCTCGCAGCGGAGAGAAAACAGACTGCCTACCTCGCAACGTTGCAAACGACCACAACACGTGCGGGATGGGATAGATACCGAGAGCTGAAGAGGGAAGCGAGACGCATTTGCAGACAAAAAAGAAAGAGGCCGAAATGCGTGAGTACGAAGAGCTTGAGAAGCTGGCAGACAGAGGGAATGCTCGAAAATTTTATGAAAAAATGAAGCGACTTAACGAAGGTTTCAAGACCGGAGCATCCTCATGTAGAGACCAAGGTGGTAATCTGGTAACCGATGTCCAGGGCATACTGGGATTATGGAGGGAACACTTCTCCGACCTGCTGAATGGCAGTGAGAGTACAACACCAGGAGAAGGCGAACCCGATCCCCCAATCGATGACGATGGAACAGATGTTCCATTACCCGACCATGAAGAAATTCGAATAGCAATTACCCGCTTGAAGAACAACAAAGCAGCGGGGGCCGATAGATTACCGGCAGAACTATTCAAATACGGCGGCGAAGAACTGATAAGGTGCATGCATCAGCTTCTTTGCAAAATATGGTCGGAAGAAAGCATGCCTGACGATTGGAATCTCAGTGTGCTCTGCCCAATCCATAAAAAGGGAGATCCCACAATCTGCGCCAATTACCGTGGGATCAGCCTCCTAAATATCGCATACAAGGTTCTATCGAGCGTACTGTGTGAAAGACTAAAGCCCACCGTGTGAAAGACTAAAGCCCACCGTCAACAAACTGATTGGACCTTATCAGTGTGGCTTTAGACCTGGAAAATCAACAACTGACCAGATATTCACCATGCGCCAAATCTTGGAGAAGACCCGTGAAAAGAGGATCGACACACACCACCTTTTTGTCGATTTTAAAGCAGCTTTCGACAGCACGAAAAGGAGCTGCCTTTATGCCGCGATGTCTGAATTTGGTATCCCCGCAAAACTAATACGGCTGTGTAAGTTGACGTTGAGCAACACCAAAAGCTCCGTCATGATTGGGAAGGACCTCTCCGAGCCGTTCGATACCAAACGAGGTTTCAGACAAGGTGACTCACTATCGTGCGACTTCTTTAACCTGATGCTGGAAAAAATTATAAGAGCTGCAGAGCTAAACAGAGAGGGTACCATCTTTTACAAGAGTGTACAGCTCCTGGCGTACGCCGATGATATTGATATCATCGGAAGCAACAACCGCGCCGTTTGTTCTGCTTTTTCCCGCATGGATAAGGAGGCGAAGCAAATGGGTCTGGAGGTGAATGAGGACAAGACGAAATATCTCCTGTCATTAAGCAAACAGTCGGCGCATTCGCGTCTTGGCTCCCACGTCACTGTTGACAGTCATAACTTCGAGGTCGTAGATAATTTCGTTTACCTGGGAACCAGCATCAACAACACGAACAATGTCAGCCTCGAAATCCAGCGCAGAATAACTCTTGCCAACAGGTGCTACTTTGGACTGAGTAGGCAATTGAACAGTAAAGTCCTCTCTCGACGAACCAAAATCAAGCTCTACAAGTCGCTTATCATCCCCGTCCTGATCTACGGTGCAGAAGCTTGGACGATGTCAACATCAGATGAGACGACACTAGGAGTTTTCGAGAGGAAAATTTTGCGCAAGATTTATGGTCCTAAGAACATTGGCAACGGCGAATACCGCAGACGATGGAACGATGAGCTGTACGAGTTATACGACGACATTGACATAGTTCAGCGAATAAAAAGACAGCGGCTACGCTGGCTAGGTCATGTTGTCCGAATGGACGAAAACACTCCAGCCCTGAAAGTGTTCGATGCAGTACCCGCCGGAGGAAGCCGAGGAAGGGGAAGGCCTCCACTCCGTTGGAGGGACCAGGTGGAGAGCGACCTGGTTACACTTGGGATCTCCAACTGGCGCCGAACTGCGAAGGAGAGAGAGAGATGGCGCACTATCGTCGATTCGGCTATAACCGGCTAAACGGTTGCAACGCCAATCACATACATACATGTTCGCTTTAAGGTGGTCCATTTCATACATTTATGCTATAAATTGGCGTAGTTATACTTGTATTATCTGCATTTGATGATTTCTTCAAAAACTACCGTCTCTGAATTCGTAGCTAATTGTAGCGCAATCACTATTATTCAGTTTTTTTAGTTTTACAAGAAAGTTTTGACTGATCTCTAGTTGAATCAATGCGAACAACCCTAGTATGGCCAGACAGGTGCCTAAGCATGTTCATCAAAAAACACTTAATTACAAACGTTAGCATGGAAAGTCATAAACATTAGACATATTTTCATTTTCCAAGTGTAATTAGTTGATAATTGTTTTAATGGTTCGACAGAGTTGAATCATCTAGATCGAAGACCACTGCTCTCTCCCAAAAATGAAACGTAATCAGACGCATGGCAATGGAGAGGAGAGGCAATAACAAATAACGCCAAACGAGAAATAAAAGTTACTCATACGCCCAGCTGAACGTTTTCAAATAATCAAAATCCCTATCTTTATCTCGCGATAACATTATTCAAAGGTTCTGTGGCTAGAGGTTAGTTTTTGAAAAGAGACAAAAAGACAAAGCAAATACGTGTTAAAAGTTATTCAATGGCCCAGCTGATTAACTCAAATGAACAGACTTTGGAATACAGTGGAACTTCTCTAACTCGAATCACCATAATCCACAAAAAAACGTCGAGTTAGAGAGACTTCGAGTTATAGAAATGTTCATTAAAACATACATTTTTTAAAAAGCTGTAAAATATAGATTTACCCACAGTTTTAGTTATTTACTTCGCAACAAATTGTATTTAAATACATTAAACAAATATTTTGTAATTTTGTTTGTTGCATTTTGCTACTGTTTGGCTCTTGACGTCTATATATCATGCCTTTGTTACACGATTTAGGAAATCTAAAAGTATAAAATCATATTTTATGTTCGCCTCTATACGAATATCCGGACTCCTTTAAAATTGTTCCTTGATAGCAAGATTTAAAATTGTGTATTAGGCTCTGGTCGAAAAGTTCGAAAAGTTATGGAAGGAAATTTGTATGAAAATTGATATTTCTATTGCCACTTCCAGAGTTCGAGTTATGGAGAACTTCGAGTTAGGGAAGTTCCACTGTATAGCATATTGAATTATGCTTTAACAAAAACTCTGCGAATTGCCTGACTTAACGGATACCGCAGCTAACTAAGCAATTGCTATATCTGCGAGAATATCATCTATTAATTAAATACAGTAATAATAATATAACGGAAACTTTTAAAACGCTATTAGTGGAAGCATCTACGATGTTTTTTTTTCATTTTCTTCACGTTATTTCTCATTTGCTATAAGTTGGTTGCATATTGCAAGTACAAATAGGTTTTAAAGCAACCGCTGGGCATGTAAACTAGTGTCAATTATCATTTATAAACGAATACATGTGATTAATTCTGAGAACTCGCGGCTGAGAAATGCACAGCTCTAATTACAATGCTATCGTGACTCCATATATTTATAAATACATACACACATACAGACATGAATATTGTTGCATATAAAATGTATATATGAATAAATCGTGATATATTTCTTGAATAATAACGAATTGGAAATTAATTGCTTGGTGAAATTTACCAATCTTAATAATTTTTTAATAAGTTCTCTGTTTATACAATCATTATAGGCCTATGTCTGTATGTAATTAAGGTGTATATGTATAGGTATATGGTGAAATGTTTATTTTAATTTATTTGTAGTATCTACAATGTTGAGATTCCTTATACAGTTGAAAAAGGGACAAAATAAGGGATTATCTTTAATTAGTTACATAAGTCGAAACTCAAAGGTGTAGCCTCAACTCGTTCCGTCTTCATTCGATTTTTACGTTTATGCCTTGTGACCACGGTTGTGTTCAAAAGAAATTATGTGCGCCATTATTAATAGCAATTTGTTATTTTTGTATTATTTGGTAGTTGTCATACAATTCAACAGTCCGTTAAACTCTTACTTTCGTCAAATATGCATGCAAAATCATAGTATGTACATATGTACGTAAATACATACATAACTATATGTGTGCTCACATGTGGGGATGTAAACAACCAAACAAAGCAAACGAAGTCTCATAAAAGCTTGGAAATTCCAAAATATTAGCCTTTAAGTTTTTAAGTGCATAATAGTTACCTCCACCCGCTTGCATTGAGCGCGCCTCCACTGTAGCATCCATATATTGGTATATCGTTACAGGACCCTGATATTGGGTCATAGGCCCTATGACGACATCGGAGGAATTCGAAAGGTTTATCACACTCGAAGGCTGTATCGCCGGGTTGGCGAATATGTTTTGTGGTATGGATGCAGGGGAACTATTTACCGGATGGCCCGCACTGTTTCCCTGTAGACTCCAGAGAGCATTATTTGCCGCAGAGGTGAGGGGATTGTGATTGTTCGCTGAACGCATACTTGCTCGATCCTCATCCATATTTTTAGTTTTTTTTTATTTTAATATTGTTTTAATTACTTTACTTTGTATGCTCGTACACCGTCCAGTATTTTATTAATTTCATTTATGGCCTCTTCACTTTAACGACTACTATTTACATGTTACAATATATATGTACATACATATCCTTAACAAGTGAGTAAACAAAACGAATTGTCACAAGATCAATACACGATAGCTTTCAAACCGGTTGTTCAACAGCCCGCGCTGTGTTCGAAGTCATGTCCGGCTCTTTCGCGTTCAAAATTCTGACTGCGGATCATGCTGAGCTTATTTCACGTCTGTACTCAGATCAATTGTGGACTTCTCAGTTTATTATGGGGAGAATTTATCCAATACAAGTTGATAAAAGATACCAGACATATGTAGGTAGGTACACTGTTTGGTACTCTTATGCATACATATGTACATCAGAACGAGCGAGTGTGTGCCGTGCATCTTCGGCGAGTACAATAAAAGTGCGTGTAATAATCTCCTTTTTTTGAGCAGTGAGAAACCCAACGACTTCATTTACATATATGTTTATTTAATTATACATACAGGTGTACATTTATCCACTTAACTCTCCTGAAGAAATACTTCAATATTCACTTATGTACATATGTGTGCATATTCTAGAAAACACCAGTAATTGGTTTGTGCTCAAGAATTCATAGGTGTATCATAATTAAATTCGAAATTTGATCCAACAAGGAATAAAACTCAGATATATGTATGTATAAGATTTTATTTTTATTATTATTTTGATTTTCATTTTATTTCCACTATTTTATTTAAATTTCAATTTATACTTTTCCAATTAAATTTTTATATTTTGTATTTATATATTTTACACCAATGTGTTTATGTTCTTCAGTATCCATTTGCTTTTTCAAATATTTATTTACTTATATATTTATTATATTTTACATATATTTTTATTATTATTTAATTTATTATTTTTATTATTTCTTTAAATTACTTTACAGGATATGTAGTTAATATATTCCCTTTCAACTTGTCTCATATTATTTTATTTCGATATTAATTGGTGCTATGTGGCAGCACCATAGTCCATTCCCATTCATTCCCATTTAAACAGCTGTTCACAAAGTAATGGTAAACACAACATGTTCGTCTGACACAAATATTTTTATTTTATTGGATATAATGATTTAAAGTACAGAAAATGGATGAATCTATTAAATTAATTAATGTGTAAGTTAAAAAAAATTTATTTTGCAATTAGAAGAATATAAATCTTATTTTGCAGAAACCAATCATCTGACAAGTGTGAAACTTCAGCGGGAAACACAAAAACCGACGCATGGTAAAGCCCATAACTACAATTATTATCATTTCCAAATGGCTTAGTTTCTCTTATTATCTTTAAAGTCATACAGAGCCACTACATTTGGACCAAAATGTTGAGAAGGCAGGGAGGAAGAGAATGGCCGGTGAGAAGCCTCATGTCTATGGTTATATGAAGAAAAAAGTGTTAACCCACTTGGAGGAAAATGGTTGCAGTTCAAAGAATGTTGATGAAGTGATAGCAGCGTCTAAATTTAATAAAGCGTCTATGCTGGGTAATATACTGTGTTAAAGTAACCGACATTTTTAAATATAAAACATTTTATTGATAGAATATATGAATCAGCGTATTCAAATGGCGCAAATGAACGTCCATGAAGAGTGTGATTCTCTAAGCTTCGCCAACATAGAATCTTGGTTGGAGGTATTCAAAAAGTGGAATTTGCCAGAATTATGTCTGTATGAGCCTGCTTTAGTAATCAATGCTATTGCAAATAATGAAGACTTCCCCGAACCTGAACAGTTAGACGGCGTGGACCTCAAGTAATTGAAATTTGTTTTATTATTTGAATTTCATGTGATTAATAAATATATCACTTTTTTGCAGATCGGTTTATAAATTTCTAGGAAATGCGTTAATGGGATTACCTCAGCCAAAGTTAGATGCAAAGAGTGCAGAGTTTTTGGCAAACGAATTCAATGTAAGAGTGAATTGCGATTTTTAAATATGCACATATAAAAGTGTTAAAATTTCTTATTATTTGATTGATACTTTACAGATTTTAGTCGGCGAAGCCAATACGGTAAACGGTGATAACGAAACAATACGCATAAACAATCAATTACAGAGTTATGTGGAACTTCCGTTCTGTACACAAAACGAAAAAAGTAGCATAGATCCTCTATGTCTCGGCGAGGATTTCAAATTTCAACGGTAACAATCTCCTAGTTTTACTCACAAAAAAGTTAATATTTAATGTATGTGAAACTAAAGTTTTGAGTGGAAACTGGGTATAACTCCCTTAATTTAATAAATAAAAATAAAAGTCTTGTTTATTCATTTTCTGGTCCACATTTATTATACATTCAAATATTATTCAGTACTTTAAAAGAGTTGACATAAATTTGTATGCATAAATGTATTTGTAATAATAGGTTTTACTCTTCTTTTAAAAGAGAATGTCCTCCCTCTCTAAACACATACATGATAAAAATGTACTTTACAAGTTTCGAAAAGAAATTAAACAATATTGATAATACAATAATAGATATACATATTGCAACCGCTTTAGTTGGCAATTTCTTGCAGTTGACTTCCGACAACAGCATTTAGCGTTTTTAGACTTGTGCTATATAATCATTTCTATTATGTCATATCATATACAAAGAAAGTAGAAATTTAATTAACACTTAGAATTACGTCAAAGTCTATTTTTAGTTTGAAAATACTTTTTCAACAATTTTATAATTTACTATCTTCTCGGAAATTGTATAGTGTTAATGTAAATTTTAGTTAGAAATTACAATTATGTGATTATCGGCTAAACATGTGGTTCAGTATATTAATAAGTGAAATAATTTATATTTCAAGAAATAAAGTGAATTAATTGTTATTGACTTTTTAATTAGTCAATGTTTAAATATAGTAATTTCTTCGGCTGGAGGAGTGTATTTGGATATATTTCATAAAACACTTTTTAAAATATTCATACACAAATTGCCGTACCATTTTCATATCTATTATATGTATATATGTATGTATGTAATTACACTAAAGTTTATAGTTTGTAAAAATAATCGAACTGCTTATAAAATATACGAGTACATACATACATACATGTTCATGTTATTCCACAATATATTTGGCAATGCTCCTAAATGTGGCAAATTATTTTCGGTTACTAAAATTAGTCATATAATTGATTATGTATATATGTTTATATGCAAATTAGTTAACTAATTAATTCGAATTCAGTCGTTTTTGAGCTTTTGCTTTCCCCTTTTTATGTTAAATTTAAGTGCAATTAATATACTCAAACAAATATATGTATTTACCATTTATATTTATAATTAAGAGAAAAGGAAAAACGAAAGTAAATTCATAACAATGGAGATTCGCCTTAACAAATACTTTACACACGAAGATTGTGATTTCGGGGTTTTACTCGAAGAAACACTTACATCTAAATATTACATAAGTGAAAATGTATTTTCAAATCATTTCACTGGCTGCCTTTGGCTAGAAAATTGAGAGCTGCAGCCGTGATCTATACTAATTTAATGTGTTTTTCCTTTAAGTTTGGACTAATTATCAAACGGATCAAACACGCGTGCATGCTAATATATACGCATGCTAAGTTAATAAAAAATTGTTTATTTTGTAAACTTTGTTGTAATAAAAAAAAAAAATGTTTTATTAAAAAACGTTTGCGACTTTGCATTTTCAAAAAACATACATAAGCATATTTAAAAATGTATGTAAGTATGTTTGTATATATTTTTTGATTATCAGATTCTCGTATAATACGAGTATTGTTACGATCGGTGGTGTGAACCCACAAGCACTCAGGGTGCGTTAGTCCAACCTGTTGAATTGATTGCATACGCGAAAGTTAGGCAATCCCTGTGAATGAATTTACTAGTTTGACGTTTTCGGATAAAAATGGACAGGTTTGTGATTTACTATAACACGAAGTATAAGTGTATTCACATAGGCAGGTATATACTAAAATTTTTAGAGTATCTGCTTAGTTCAATGTGAAAACGCTCCAAGCATGCGAAGTTTCGAATATTAAGAAGTAGTTGCGCACCTCGCAAGTTTATCTCAACTGGAAATTGAGAATTTTTAATATTTTCTTTGGAAGATCATGCAGTAGGTCGTTTCCACATTGAGCCAATGAAGATTTTTTAAGTAATGCTACACGATTTTCGCCTTATACATGGAAATATATTGATTGTCATTTAGATACACGAATTGTACAAATAGATATACATATATGTAATAACGTAATAATTAGGTACTCTGATAAGAAGTAACTATATATGTATGTATATTTCTTATTTAATGTGTCTACACTCTTGAACAATCCAAATAGTTTGCAGAAATATTATTTTTGTTTTAACTTTAGAAATACAGTTTTCAATAGAGGTGTGTATATATATATATTTATGCTTTTATAGTGTATTTTTTCTTATGTTTATACTTTGGACATTTCATTTAGTGCTGTAAAATTGACAGAGTATCTGTATATGAATACGATTTATATAATATCTAATATTAAATATAGTTTTGTAATAGGATCACCGTTTGGCGTCCGCAAAAATCCCAACAATCGTTATAACCTCTTTTCTTACTTTTTGATTCTCTAACAGCAATAAATAATTTCGCTATTTCAACAATGTCAATAAATCCTCTCTCGTTTGTTCTTTCTAACATCAACATCTTTAAACCTTTCCGTTTTGTTTGCGGTCCTCTTGAAGGTCCTTACGCATTGTGTGTTTTCTAATTATTCTACTTATGAAGTGAGCACATTTAAACAAATCTTCTTTAATTATTACAACTGTTGTTTTTGTTTTATTTACCGTAAACGGCATCTGTCACATACATTCACACATCAATGAATTCATATATCCGGATGTATGGATTTCCATTATAACTAACTACATCCATATTTGGGTAGGGACCTGCCCTTTTCAGAGGATTAACAACCTTTGGCTCAGTAGTAGCAGTTGTGGTGCTTTTATGATGTTTCTTTGAACTTCCGCTGCCATAATAATTTGAATTTGTGATAAATGCTGTCAACATCTAAACATTTATGTATATTGCTGGAGTATTGGTTCTAAGTCTTGAAATCATGAATACTTTTGCTAAATAGTTTTTTCCATTCTAACAGAGCTTTAAACATTTCTTATCTGCCATAACTCGAAAACCTCTTATTAAAGGGTTCTGCCTGAAATCTGAAATCTTTATTCTTTTCAAAGAACTTTTTAGTTAAAGTGCTGAAGTAAAGACGAGAGAAGCTTTGAGATATCTTTATTTTTTTATTATTATTTTATTTTGAGACTTTCATGCCGCTTTCGACTTAGTTAAACACTACGTATAGCTACTTGTACACCTACATACACACATTCACATGTATTTGATGTGTGCCAAAGTGTCGTTGGAACTGTCTTCCGATACACCTACAACATTTGGCTCTACTAAAACATCGAGATTCCTTTACGAGTATGTGAACATCAACATATTAAATACACACGAGTAAATACCATATATCATAGCTAGTTGTATTTGTTTTCTAGAGACGCTAATAATTAGAGATTGGAAAACCGGAAATGTCGGTTAGTATATGCATAATTGGAGGTTTCAAATACAATCGAATTTCCAGATTTTCTAACACGAGTATACTTGTATTCTACTTGTTGGTATCAACTACTAAGTAATATTTTCTTCAAAAATGATTGCATTTGCATGGGGGGTACGGTTGTTTTACAGCGTTCACGCTGTTCCATATTTCGAAAATATGTGTGTATATTTGTTATTGCGTTTCCTATTTAAGTTAGGTTCGTTCGTGTTAGACACAATACGAAGCTCAATTCGGATGATACTAATTGGAGGTGTATTTGTTTGTGCATTGAAAAGTGATTTATATAAGTGTCTGTGCAGAATATGTGAGTGTCAAACTGTAGTGGTGTGAGTATGTGGGTGTGTACATGAGGTAAACAGTTAAAAGTCCAGGTAAGGTTGCGCGAAGACTTCAACGTGTTCCCATTCGTGATACTCGAACGCTTTCCCAGAGACACATCACTCTCTTAGCCATTTGCCCGGAGGCCACGCTGTAATTTGGTGCAGTTGAAATCGGGGCTATTTGCTAAACGAATGCTAGATGAGCTAAAAATGATTTCTACAGCTGTGACTTGTGAAAAAATGTTCTTAAGTTCGACCGGAGAATAGCTGGTACTGAAAAAGATTTAGATTAGCAAATGAAAAAGGAAATAAGTATGGATGCTTTAGTAGTGATATTTTCCAATATTGCGAAGTGCGACTTGAGTAAGCCAGAAGATGGTTGCATTTAGTAGCGTGAATTGTGTAACTGTAGGATCGTAAAACGAGACAATATTATTTATTCAATAATGACTTAAGTACATATTTATACATTATTCAGTTTTATAATGACACAACAGACTTAATTAGTCTAGCTTAATACAATATTCGATATTACATACCAATTCCTTCACCTACATACATATATATGACGTATTGAATAAACCTGACCAAACAAAAAAAGCCTGATGCTAAAATGCTTGTGATTCCAAACTATTCGATCTAGAATCAGTAATATTATCTCAAAAAGTAAAATATCGTTCAGACCAGAAAAGAAATTAAACTAATTCTACAAAAGATCTTCGGCTATTATGGACCCTGGACTGGTACTAATAGGATTTGTGTAAAATCTTCCGAAAAAATTAATCATTTTCTTACCCAAACAATTTGTATATTTTAAATTAACAAAAAGAAAGACGCAAGTCACAAATTGGTTTAGAATCTTCTGGGAGATTCTACAAAAAGGTGTTGTTACAAAGATCCTATTATTTCATAAGTAGAAAGGATCAATGGATTGAATTCTGAAAATTGTTGGATATTGTTTTTCCGCGCACTCACTTTAAGTATTCAAGTCGGTTATATATACGAAGGCTAACATTATATTGGGTTGTACAATTAATTATATCAGAACATATAGAAAATCTATCTGTCAAGACATACATGATATGCACACGTACAAACTAGAGATAATTCGGTTTTACTCTAACATATATTACTAAAAAAAATTAAAAACAAATAAATAAACAAACAAATATACATATAAATACTATAGCAGAGAACATGTACAAATATTTTATGGGAGGTACGCCACAAGTACGTGAGAGGGTTTGAAAGAGGATCTATCAGTGTCATGCAAAATCGTAGGGGTGGGAGTTGGTGGGGTACTACAATTACAACTGACTTAAATATGCATACTAAAATTTAATGAACGTTGTTGTACTATGTTGCCTTCTGGTAGTACGAAGTATTCCCAAACGTTGCTTTGAGGTTAGATCGCGATCCAGCCAGCTTTCCAGTCCATATCTTAATATATACATAATAGGATGTGAGATGGATTCATGTGGTGGTATTGTTTACAAAAAATGAGAAAAAAATTGGAACAACCCTAATTTGTGTAGATGTTTTCAAAGCTTCACAGTCTCTATTTTATAAATTTAGTACTTACATTTTTGGATGTACATATGTAGTAGATATTTGTAGACATGTTATTCATATGAAATTTTTAATTGATTGATTAATTGTATCAGAACGAAGAATGCAGAATGAAAGTCTTTGTTGAGAATATATGTGAATGTATAGTATTTGAGGTTATGTATGTTTATTTCAGGTGGAAAATTAATATGTATATAATGTAAATTTGTTATTTGCGTGGAGGAACTGTGTATATTTGTATATTAACTGTGTATGTGGGCACCAACAACCAATACTACCAAGTCAAGGTAAATCCAAATGACACATATCGCCTCTACCCTTTCAAGGCAATCGATTTTATAGCATATTTTGTACTAAACCGTTTGAGTTATTGATTATTTTGAGATCTCGCTTGCCCGCCTGCATATATTTTCCGCAATTTCTATGTATGTATGTATGCCAGATGTAGTTCAAATCAGACCTTACAATTTTCAGCTTTTTGAGAACAAACTCACAGAGTGCAAACTTGTGTTGAATATATACATATATATTTGCAGTATGTGTGAGTATATTTGTGTACGCTGATGCATATATAAAGGCGTATGCAGGGGATTTTGGATTTAATTGGGGCACAATTATCAAGAACATCGAAATGATATTTATATATACATATAAGATGAATGAGTTTTGACACATCTAAGGCACTTAAGAGTGTGGTTTGCAAGTCTGAGTGCATAAGTGTGGGTGTAGAGGTAACAATAAACATGAATTGTACAATTTTATAAAAAAATCTCTTAACACGCAAAAGTTGCATATATACAATTGCTACTTGGATCATATGAAATCATTTTTCATATCAGAACTACACTCGAAGTTCAAACAACGCCTGAAAAGTTCGGAAAAGTTCTGAAAAGCTTTTGCTCGGTAAAATTTGATAATTCGATATATCCAGTGGTAGTTAGTCATCCAGTGGACTCGACTACAGCAGCCATTGTATATTATATTTATTTATACTTATTCCAATATAAGATCAATCCATACGTTCAAAGTAAATAAGTATAAATTTAATTGGATGGACTTCGAAAATGTTATGAAAATGTTTCAGACAATCTGAGAAATCATAAAAATATGTTTGGATGGTCGAACATTTCGCTTATTGAAATATGTTAAACAAGTTCATTCATTACGCTGGCTGCTGTATCTCTTTAAATTATTCACAAAAGTGAAAAAGCTCAATAAATCGTCTAATATTACATTTTTGCTATTCCATTTGGGGTTATATGTGAGGAATCTTTACTCAATAGGCGTCTGTTGCAGTCTGAGTTTGTGTCGACTACCCAAAATTACAGTCTGTAACAGAAGACTATTGTTTTGTTAAAGAATTAAGAATTGTTAAAAATATGCAGGCACAGTTTTTCTAGGTACTCAAAGGGGAAGGGTTGAAGAGTTACATTCGCAAAGCATCAACAACAACATCAAAGAAAATACTTATACGATATACATAAACACTATTTATGAGAGACTTGCTATAATGCAATAATTCTGTGAGTAATATTTATAAAGATTTGTTAACTTTAAATATTTTCGAATTTCAATAACATTAACTACATATTTACACGAATACAATCAACAATATACATACACACATACACACACACTTAAAATAATTAAATACATCGTACTGAGAGTAGAGAAGACAATATGTCGAGGTTAAGAAGACACTCAATTACATCAAATCGTATCAAATATAATAATTACGATAAATATCGAACGCGTTTTCAAAATGGATATGTTTGCCTTTGTTCAAGTTATCATGTAAGTACAATATAACGGGTGATTTTTTTGAGGTTAGGATTTTCATGCATTAGTATTTGACAGATCACGTGGGATTTCAGACATGGTGTCAAAGAGAAAGATGCTCAGTATGCTTTGACATTTCATCATGAATAGACTTACTAACGAGCAACGCTTGCAAATCATTGAATTTTATTACCAAAATCAGTGTTCGGTTCGAAATTTTTTTATCGACAAATTTTGTTCAGCGATGAGGCTCATTTCTGGTTGAATGGCTACGTAAATAAGCAAAATTGCCGCATTTGGGGTGAAGAGCAACCAGAAGCCGTTCAAGAACTGCCCATGCATCCCGAAAAATGCACTGTTTGGTGTGGTTTGTACGCTGGTGGAATCATTGGACCGTATTTTTTCAAAGATGCTGTTGGACGCAACGTTACGGTGAATGGCGATCGCTATCGTTCGATGCTAACAAACTTTTTGTTGCCAAAAATGGAAGAACTGAACTTGGTTGACATGTGGTTTCAACAAGATGGCGCTACATGCCACACAGCTCGCGATTCTATGGCCATTTTGAGGGAAAACTTCGGAGAACAATTCATCTCAAGAAATGGACCCGTAAGTTGGCCACCAAGATCATGCGATTTAACGCCTTTAGACTATTTTTTGTGGGGCTACGTCAAGTCTAAAGTCTACAGAAATAAGCCAGCAACTATTCCAGCTTTGGAAGACAACATTTCCGAAGAAATTCGGGCTATTCCGGCCGAAATGCTCGAAAAAGTTGCCCAAAATTGGACTTTCCGAATGGACCACCTAAGACGCAGCCGCGGTCAACATTTAAATGAAATTATCTTCAAAAAGTAAATGTCATGAACCAATCTAACGTTTCAAATAAAGAACCGATGAGATTTTGCAAATTTTATGCGTTTTTTTTTTAAAAAAAGTTATCAAGCTCTTAAAAAATCACCCTTTATGAACTTAATTATGTTTTAACTACAACAAGAACAAAAATCGCTCTAAGAACGAATTATTATAAATCTACAACTATCTAAATGTATGGGGATAAGCAAAGCTTCATTACATCTACAATACTTTAAATTAGGAATTTTATGAAAAAATGCTAGAAACTCTTACGAGTATATCACTTAGATACTAATTTCTTCGAATAGATGTCTATATAGTGCTACATTATATTATATAATATAATATATAACATGAATGTATATATTTATCCATGCAAATTATTATCATAATTAACGGTTTAAAGTTTCAAGTTTTTCGTAAATCTACACTAAGCCTATCTTGAAATAATCTATCGATCCAAACGTATTTATATATGTATGTAGGTATGATTCATACAATACGCTCTATATTGATAAGTACATCTGGCGTATTCAGGTCGGAAATACATAGGTATGTGTGTGTGTTCGTGTGCTGTGTTTGGGGCCGTGAGTGTCAGTCAATCATATCCTTAAACATTCCGTTGAAACATTTGCAAACTTGCATTTAATGAGTGACAAGTGATATATACATACATACAACGGTTTATCTGGTAAAAATTGGCTTAGCATGATTTTAATTATTTCGTATAAAACAGAATTTTATCATCTCGATCGACTCGATTCCATACGAACGGTGGTAAAAAGATCGCTGAATTTGTTTCCTCATGGTGCAATGTCAGATGGGCAGAAAGTAAAATGCGCATTTAATAAATACATATGTAGTGAGGGTACCCATTTAATGTCGCAAACGTATGGCAACGTCACAAAACCACATTTTACATCGAACAATTTTTAAAAGTTTTTGTTTCTTCCTTATTCTTGACGCTCATTTAACTCCTGTCGACAAATTGCCATTTTGATATAAATGCCACATTAAATGAGTAACCCCAGTATTTAATTGTATGCCACACATAGCAATTAATGGTTCATGCAATAAAAAACGATGCATACACATGTACGAGTATATAAATATTTATGTTTGTCAAAAATTTTTTTTTAAATGTGCGAGTGCTTTAAATGGGGTTATTAAGATTTTCAGGGTTGTGCAAATAATTTTTTCCTTTGATCTGGAGTCTTCCGAGTAACCGTTCCGCACTCACGTCCTCTTCCAAACCTACTCAGCTAAACGATTCTTAGGTTAAGCTAAACGCTAGTTACCGGTCTAAGGAGGGTTTTTTCACAGGAAACACAGCACGGATAAATTCTTTGCAAAATTATTATCTGAACACTGTACTTGTCTATATTTGACCACAACAGAAGGTCTCCTTATGTACCGAATCTGTCGAACCGGCATGTTTCTTGGACATTTATGAAATAACTATTTCCTGTCGGAAGGCTTCGCACTATTTCTCAATTGCAAAGTTAACGGAGTTTCTGAAAGTTGTTTGGGTAATTCTGCCGTCATTCGATGAACTTACTAACCAGTTAGACCATACTATTATTTGAAAATTTCGATTGAAAGCTATTGGAATAAAATTATTTGCACAACTTCTAAAATGAACAGATGGTTGATAAATGAATTCACTATTGAGAATATACGGTATATGCAATTTTTGCATAATCATCTAAAAAACGGAAAAAAAGTCAATGTTTTGACATTCTTGAGAAACGCCTCGAGTGAAATGCACCGAGGCAACTCTCAAAAGTTTGAAATTTTAATTTATCTCAACAAGTTGACTTTTTCTAAACGTTTTTGCCGCTTTATGTCACGTTGTGGGTGAGGCATGCTTTCAGCTTTTATAAAATGAAAAAAAGTGTTTTTTATAAATTCGTGTGCAACAACAATTGTACATTTCGAAATATGTAGGTCGACTATAGTGGGATTGCGGTTGGGTTTCTGCAAAAAGCTGAAAATCATACAAAATTCGGTATTTGGTGGGGCAAAGTCAAATGCAGGGCAGGCGCTACTCACTAAACGGCAATACATACACAACGTACATATGTACGCACTAACACTAAAATGTATTGTTTAAAATTAAACTAATTTGGCGAAATCACTTCAATTATTGAACTGATTTTCTATGTGATAAATATGTATCAACATGTTTGTGTTTGGATAAATTAAGGGCTAAGTGTGTGTTTTACGACTAATTAAAAACACAATTGTGTTTTGATTACAATTATTGAGTGCACGCTAAAAATACAATAATATTACAAGTACATACGCATATATGCATCTACATATATAGTATGTATATACAAAGTGTGTATGAAAAACTGAAGGACATGTGCTCCTTGGGAGCATCCTTATCGAACGCATTGCCAATATAATTTGTTATCATTTCGCATTTCGCTTTTGATTATATAATTATATATATGTTGTAATTAAAAATGTATTAACATATACGCTATTAATTGTGATTATTTGGACTTAGGAGAGCCAAAACATGTAGATAAAGTAAGAGTAACATTTATATTTGATTTTTGTATAGAGACTATTATGTACATACGATACATATGTATATGTAATTGAATGCTTAATATTCGTGACATTGTTACCCTCTGCCCTCTATGTGGGGAAACGATCAATTTTTGATTTAGAATTATTTATATAAAAAATCACAAAATTTGCCAAAGCTTTCCTTGCAAATTCTGAGACCTTTGATTATCATTTAATTTTCCGAACACGAAAAAATAAATACATTTTTATATTTGTTAATTTTTCAAAAATTTATCAAACGAATTTCTCTGATGCGATTTGTGTACGTGTGTGCTCTCATTTAACTGCAATCATTTTCAGATTAAGCAACACTAAATTACGGGAATCTAACAAATAATGGAGCACCAGTGAAGGGGACGAGAGCATTGATGGATAGTATAAATTTGTTTTTCAAAAACACTGAAGACATCTCTCAAAAGAGGTGAGTAGCTGTGCAGAGAACGCTGCTCACTGCAGTTTTCAATCACTAAAATACATTAATCACATTAAAAGATTTTGTGCTTTCCGACGTCTCTGGTCCCTTCAAAATTTGTCATTCGGATAATGCAATTTATGTTGAAAAAACACGCGATTTTAGACCAAAATTAGTTATCGCTTCGGCGACATCTTAAACGAGTAGTTACTGTCACAGCCGGGTTTAAGAGTATATGACTGTTGCATTCTACAACAACTAGAAATATACATATGTAAGTGTAATTGAGCTTAAAGATTACTATGGATAAGCTGGGAGTAATCAGGAAACGATTGCATTATGTTGCAAACAAGGTGTGCTCGCAAGAGAGTGGCTTTAAATTTCCGAGGAAACCAGAGATCCATAAAAATGATGTTTGATCACAATTATGGAGACCAGAATTGAAAGTCTTATGTCCGAAGAAAACTGAAAGTCCTTCTCTTGTAGAAGCCTCGTTAGCACAATGTACATATGCTATAAAATATCAGTTTAAGTTATACTGAAATATTCAATTCTATCCCTGCTTTAGTGGCACAGTCGAGTATATAAAGGACCTCTACGAACTTGCAGCTTAATTGGCTTACTTCCAAGAGTATATGATTTGTTCACAAAGCCAACAATTTGTCAGCGTTTGGCGTTTGTGAACGCTCAGCGTGTGTTCCACTTCGTTTTATTTTGTATTATCATTATTTTTAAATATTTCTTTTATCTAATATTATATTATATTACTTGCTAGTATGTATATATGTATGTAAGTGTGTAAATTAAAAATCCTTTTTTTCTGTTAAATATTTTGTTACAAAGCACAGCTCAAATGATTCAATGCGTATTTGCGTTTAAGGCGTTTGCAAATCTTCATATCTTGCCAACGCCATCAGGCTTCACTTCGTTATTTCTGCGTTAGAATACGAGTATTTATCAAAACGGTTCTGCATTTGTTCACTACTGACTGAATGTGATATTGAGTGACGGACACTTTCGGACGTAGGTGCGTTGTCCATTGACCACTAAGTGTTGCACCGGGCTAGCAGTGCCTGATACAGAAGTAGTTATTTGTCTTACCATTCCGCTGCCGAGTTGCTGTAGCAGACCAGAGCCAGATCCCAAGGGTCCCGATGAGAGTACAGTTGAAGTGCGTCTAGAACGGATCGACTGCATACTGGACGACAGTAAGAATGGCACACTGCTCGAGGTGTTCGGCATTGATCCACCCTGTTTGTTGGAGGATAATAAAGGAGATTTCTTTGAAAGATTAGAAAGTCTCTCCGAACCATACAGTTGCAAGTGTCATAAATACTTATATTGTACAAATGTAGGTGTTTCTTGTGCGAATCTCGAAGAAAAATGTGCCAGTACCAGGAAGCAATGGAGATCATCGGCCATTTACCGTGTGATTATTTTCTTTATTATTTATTTTACTATAAAAGTTGATCAATAGATCTTGAACCGAATACTAACACATTTTTCTTCGCTGGAAAGATGTTTGACGAGTCTTTGTGGGAGACAGACTGCAATTTACATAATGTGATGGGTAATGCATTTATATTTGAAGCTGTTGAACAATCATAAAAAAGTAATAGCAAACCGTTTAGGCAACAAACCAAACAACCAATTACACAAATTAACATTTGAGTACAGAAATTGCGATAACACAAACAAAAATGTTAAACGGAAGCAAAGCAATAAACGCAGAATTATTTGGTGTTAAAATCGAGTATTTTATGGTTATACGAGTATAGTAGGAGTAATAGTGGTAGTAGTATAGTATGTAGGAGTACGAGTATATTGCAAGAATACGACAAACCAACGCAAAACAATCATCAACTCAACAAACCTGAGTAACATTAGTGTGGTTATGTAACTATAGAGGTGTTTTGTGGACCAGGGTCCGCAATTGCTCAATACTCACGAGTGAAGCCAAGTGAACAGCGTACAGCACGAACAAATGTTGTGCCATCTTTTATGCTAGCACTCGTTTAGGTGGTGCCGGCGAGAGCTTATCGCGATACATATTATCACTGGGCTTGATCGCGAGTGAGTTTTACGAACCCTTTTGCTTAAGGGGTTATATACAGTTAGACGGCCGAAAAAAAGTGAATTTTCCAGAATTTTTTCTGAGAAAACTTTTTAATTTATTGATCCAAAAATTTATACACATATTATGGTATCTTTTAACTGTATTTTAAGACTTAGTTTTAGTAAAAATATTTATTTGAAAAAGAGCTACAGCTGATCTCCAGGAGCTCCTCTCAAAAAAGACGTTTTGCGGTGACCACTATATCTCGGAACTGGATCATCCGAAATTAAAAAACCAAACAGATTTCGTTAAAATAATGTTAAATCTAGTAATTAATCGAAGGAATAAGCAAAATAAAATTTTTTGACAAAATGGCGGTTTCTCAAAAAAAAAAAAATCGATTTTTCACCGAAATTTTGGCCTTAAATTGTTTATAAAAAAAAAATATTTATCGGAGAGAAAAAATCTACGATTAATTACTAAAAAATATATTTAAGAAGGTCGTGTTAAAATTTGAGACTAATCGGTTCAGCCGTTTTCGAGTAATGTTGGTCACCGACTTTGAAAACACCATTTTGAGAAAAACGCGTTTAAAGTTTGGACCTTGTACTTAAAAGCACTCTGAAACGCCTTTTCAAATTTTTCATTTGCTTGTAACTTTGAAAATATTCACCGGAACGATATGAAATTTTCTGTGTGTATTCTTAAATATATGTACATTAAGAAAATGAAATTAAAAAAAAATCGATTTTTTGAAAATTCTAACTGTATATAACCCCTTAAGTTAGCGATGTGTGTGTTCGAGTGCATGTAACTAGAAGGTTTACAGTAAGCATAGAGTAGTGTTTGCAGTTTAGAGTAGGCAAAGGACAGACGAAAGCAACTGCTCTTGTGTAAGTGTGATCTAGTATAATCGTGGAGCATGTATATAGTGGGTGAGGCTTGTTTATATGCACGAGTAAGTGTGTTTAACAGCAGTGTGATAAATAAATCATATAAGTACATATGTACATATGTATGTCGCAAAGTCATAGCGAAAACGTGTACTCACGATCATGCTCCGTGCAAGCTGCGATAATTTCCAATTAACCGAAAGTAAACGAAACAAAAAACATATTTCGATAAACAATGGAATGCACACATTTGAAGAGAATTTCCTGTGAGATTGGACGTTATACGAAAACAATAACAATAACAATAACAATAACGATAACAGTAAAAACACAAATACACAAATGAAATGTCAAAGAATATGCGAAATCATACAAATGAATCAATGAAATTATGCCCACCGAGATAGACACAAACGGCGAATGGGTGTACGAGTATGTAGACATGTTTGTAGGTATGCACGAAATCGTGTAGGTGAGGATCTTAGTGAAACTCTCGCTGGTGAACACTCAAAATTTGTATGGAAATGGGAAAATGCAATATTTGCACGCGCACAGAGAGAATATTGCTGCGAATTAAACCTGAACAAGTATACTTAAAAAACACTCAAATATTTAGATATTGAACGTTCAGACTGCTGCGCTCTTTTTTCATTGTTGAAGATACAAGAAGTCTTATTGTCAAATCACACCAACTTATAACATCGAAAATGTGAAAACTTACACACGTTAACATGAGATCACACAGAGACTTAAAATGAATTTAAGAAACAAAAACAGTTAGATGTACATATGTTATCAAAAGGAAAATAAAAATTAACGAGTTCTCTCTTTTCTACTCACGATTATTTCACGAAAATATCCAACCCCAGTCTATAAATTTTAAAAGTTAATATTAATGAAAAACGTCGCAAATGCATACATATCTGAGTATCGCTGACTGCTTCAAAATATTAAAAAAATACCTATTTTTTTGTAGTTTTGATACCATATATGCAAAAATCGAAGTATTTAGTTAGAAAACGGGTTTGGAGGGTCCAAATAAAATTCACGTGACAAACCATATAATTTGGATGGAGAAATTAAGACTCTTTAAATTCCTTAGCAAAAAACTATCAAAAATTAAAATCACCAAAGTAATGTATTTGGTTATTATCAATTATCTTCCTATCGTAGTCCGTAATCCGTTGAAGAAACGAAACGTTTACATTCTTTTTAAAACATCGGCGTTCCGGCACAAATTCATATTCTTCTAATTATCTTTCAATCGCTCCAATTATGTTAATATTTTGCATTTCTTCTTACTTTATACACACCGCAGTTGTTTAATGGAAATCAATAAATACAAAATACCAAAGATAACATATAAAACACATTCGTAATTACAACACATTTCAATTACGAAAATATAAATATGTATGTGAAAACATAAGTGGGAAGTCTCCATTTGCGAATACAGTCTGCTCGATTAATTTAGAAACACATTATGAACAGCAAAATGCAAAATATTCGTCACAAAATAATTACAAAACAATAGAGGCAATTGCTTATGTAGAATATATATTATTTATATGTATGTGACAATGAAGCAATTAATGCGATAACGATGTAGTCATTAGAAATACTATTTGACATTCCAGAGTAATTTCAAGCGTTTGAATTGAAGGCCATCCACTCAGGGCGTTCAGCTGCTTGTTTTGGCTGGCAACTTCATCGCTTTCATATTAATTACTTCATTTCTCATGGTAATTAAAACAACTTTCATGGACAGTTAATACTTCTTGAGCGTACGAATGAGTATTGAAATAAGAAAGAGTAAAAATTATCAACGAATACGATACAGCTTGTTATTGTCATTTGACGAGCGTGCGGAGGCGAGTACGAGCTTGCAAAATGGCATGAAACGAACGAACAGTTACAGTTATGTGCTCAGCAGTTCACAGATCACAAAACAAAGCGGCAAGCGGCTTGCAATGCTTAAACACTATGATAACACAGCCACACAAAAAAAATGTTTGGTTCTGACCTGGGGGTCTCACTATGTAGACTTTATGTGTTTTGGGTCGCTGAATCCGAATCCGAGGTCCATTTAACCCCATCAGTTCAGGATTTTGACATAACCTCAAAAAACCAATATGGCGGACACGTTTTCGAAAAATTCATCGGATTCGCTTGAAATTCGTTACTCGGGGGTTTTTGGGGTCGCTGATTACGAATTTGAAGTCAGTTTTTGAAAATTCAAAATGGCGTTTTGTTATATCTGCTGCAAGTACGAAGTTAGTTCATTGCGAAACAAAATTACTGATGACATCAAAGTCACGTACAAGGCAATTTTTGATTTACAAATTGATGAGAATGCATGGGTTCCCAATATAATTTGCAATTCTTGTAAATCAATGTTTAACCGTTGGAAGAAAGACAAAAAAGCAATCAAATTGTCCAGTCCAGCAGAATGAAAGAAACCTCTTTCTAAAGAAGATTGCTTTTTTTGCTCAAATGAAATTAGAAAGAATTACACTGTTAAAAACAAACACAACATCGTCTATAAAATAGTGACATCAGTAAAGGCTCCAATTTTATCTGACAAAGAAAATGAAAGAACTGATTTCGAGAGCATCAACGCAGTGAAAAATGACGAATTGATGAATGTGGATGATTACGAGCCTGAGAGCGACCATAACGATAGCGACACTGACTATTCTGAAAGTGAAGACAATAAAAAACCAGTCCTAACGCTGGTTTCACAGCCTGTATTAAATGACCTCATACGCGACTTAGGTTTGCCAAAGGACAGTGCGGAGTTTTTGGCTTCGTTTTTTAAGCAGCATGCTTTCCTAGAGAAAAAAACAAAGGTTTCCATATATCGAAATCGAGAATTAGAATTTCGGAAATACTTTTCTAAAGATGAAGATCTTGTATTTTGTACAGATATTTACGGACTGATGAATGAAATGAAAAAAGATAGATAAAGATATAGCTCGAAAAAAGAAAACTATTAAATATATTATATTATATATATTAATATATTATATATATACATATATATATTATATACTATTAAATAAATTATATTTTTCAAAAATAAATAAGATTTATTATCCATATTTTTTTTTCTTTAGTGTACACTGAAGACTTCATGGAGCAGAACTCGATCGAGTAAAGTATACCTCCATCAGGACAAATCGCTAAAATAATTTCGACTGATACCTAAAATTCTTTCCACAACCATTTTGAATTTTTAAAAACTCATTTTTAATTCGTAATCAGCGACTCCTGAAACCCCTGAGTAACGAATTTCAAGCGAATCCTATGAATTTTTAAAAAAGTCGTCCGCCATAGTGGATCCGCCATTTTGAATTTTTTAAAATGACTTCAAATTCGTAATCAGCGACCCCTGAAACCCCTGAGTAACGATTTTTAAGTGAATTTGATGAATTTTTCAAAAAAGTGTCCGCCATATTGGATCCGCCATTTTGAATTTTCAAAAACTGACTTCAAATTCGTAATCAGCGACCCCAAAAACCCCCGAGTAACGAATTTCAAGCGAATCCGATGAATTTTTCGAAAACGTGTCCGCCATATTGGTTTTTTGAGGTTATGTCAAAATCCTGAACTGATGGGGTTAAATGGACCTCGGATTCGGATTCAGCGACCCAAAACACATAAAGTCTACATAGTGAGACCCCCAGGTCAGAACCAAAATTTTTTTTTGTGTGGCTGTGTAACCGTTTAAATATGCGTCAAATGGGCGAATCGAACATCGCACCGCACTCGCACAAGATACCTGAGTTTCACATCTGACTATGGCAATAAGATGTTGAGACGTTTTTTAGACTTACAACATAGGCCGACGAGGAGGGTACCGACAAACTCGATCCGGAGCTACCGCGTGCGCCAAAACCATACGTCTATTTGGGGAGGAAGTGTAGAGGAGTATTTACCATTTACCGTTTACCATTTTTACGAATTACCAATGGTCATTATTATGTTAAGTTGTTGTTGTTGTTGTTGTTGTTGTTATGTGATGAAATGTAATCAGTGGTAAGGAAATGAGAAAAACAGTTCCGATTTTCAATTCATTTTTTCATTAAAATTTTTGGTTAAATTCATTCGTTTTTTTTCATAAATACAAACAAAAATAGAAAACAAAATCACTGAACTCATAGAAGTATAGCTGCGGAAAAGCTACCTAAAGAATTACAAACGAAAATATTCGGTTCACTAGATAAACAATTTAGCTATGCGATAGTAAAGCATTGGCATAGAATGTTTTTGTACAAATCGATTTTACTTCGCAAAATGGCATGGAACTATTTATGTATCATTTGTTGTTGTAATAGTTGTAAAATTTGTAATACTTGTAAATATAAAGGCAATGATGTTATTTGAGAGAAACTATAACTTCACTACAACATATTTAACTATTTGTTTTTGCTATTTTCAATTAACCACAGCAAAAGTAACACAGCGCCCCCCGCCCCACAACTACTTATTTATACAGAGTATAATTAGAATAACGAAGGCATACAACTCCATGTGGAGTAAAATAAATCTCAAACAAAAAAGGGAACAAAAGGAAAATAAGGAATTAAAAGTTGAAATCAACCAACATAACCACATAGTAAATCGGTAAATCAGCGGGCGTACAACTAAGTTAACGCACACGCTGTGGAATGAACAAGTGATGGATGTGTTGAAAGGAGGGCGGCCACTTACAGTAGGCGGTGACAGATTGATTGTCGAGCCGCGTCGTTCCTGTGGTCCGATGCTCGAGTGTCGGCGTGTGGGCAGCCCGCTGCCTGGCGTGCCACCTGGCGAGGAAGCGCACGAGGGCGCGATGCGTATTTTCGGCGTCATCAGAGTGTTGTCCGACAGCCGTCGGTTGGGGAATGCATTGGCCACGCGCAGGAAATTGCTGTCGGGCGATGACGGCGAGCAGCCGAACCACCAGCCGCCCAGCATACCTGAACCTGTAAATAAGCGAACTGCAAAAATTAAAAATATTCAAAACACCACATTGTCCACGTCGGCTGCGGTGACTTTATACATAAACATACGAGTACATAGACATGTATAGAGAGTATTTTATATGTGTAATTCGATGTGCAAGGACTTTCAGAGGTTTCACTACATGAATGTGTGGTATTTAAATTAGAGTGGATCTCCGCAATCATAGGCCACATAGGCCATATAGTCTAATGGCAGCTAGCTCAACTATAGGCTATAGGGCGTTAAAAACTGCTTGCAGCATCTTTTAAGTAGGGAATAATTAGCAATTTATATGCAATGAGCTTCGCCTATAAATTAACAGAATTAAAGGCACGTAAACCATATTTAGTGCTGCGAGAAAACAGTAATTATACACCTTCAATCCACCTTTGCTGCATACCATTCTACAAGAGACTTTCGGGTTAAGGAATTATGTTTGTCTGCGATTTCATAAATTTCAGGATTAGCGCGGCGCAGGCTGTCAAATTGGCACTCGAGGGCACAGAAAGATATTCAATTAGGGCTCTGGAAATAGGCAAGTGTACTCGCACGCAGACAATGCATAGCATAGGACGGTTACACAGACGACTATGAGGCAGCAGTCAGCTTAGTACTGTGTACGTGAGCTGCCTACGGCCATGCGAACATTGGCGGCCTCGCTCAGTTTCATGGCCTACCGAATTGATTTATTTGCTAGTCAAACCGCATAGTTGGCGCAACCAGCTCGTCGAAGGCTAAATGTTATTATTGGCCATTTAACAGCCAACCAATGCAGATTATTACATACTCTTGTATACTATGTATTGATGACCTTTTTGGTAAAAAAAAAACACATTTTCTACAAATGTATGTAAGTAAGTAAACGTGCATTTTGGCGGGTTTAAGGTTAAAGCGCTATGACAATTAATTCTTTTTGAGTGAAAATCATTTGAACTTTTGGTTCTTTATTCCATCTGGTGTCAGCTACATATTTTCAGAGAAATGAGATATTACTCGTGTCAAATGTGTTGGAATTTTGACATTGTCCCCGAGCGCCGTTGGGATATTATTTTCCATATTTTTGAGTAACTGCAAGTCCTCCGCTTTTCTCATCTTTCGAAAAATGTCGAAGGAAGCTGTCGCTTTTTGAATGGAAACAACAATGGAAACTTTCTTAAAAGCGAATAATAAGCTAGAATAAATTACACTGGTGTGACTGCTTTTGCATTCAAAAGTTTTTCAGGCTTTAGGTGCTTCATTTGTTTCAACTCGCACATATATACTTTGCCTCGAAGTTGGTGCAAAATTCTTAAGCCAAATATTTGTACTCAGCATACACGATGTCATGAAAGTAGCTAAGTACTCATTGAGAGCAGTCAAGCGAAATTAAATTTCAACTTTTAAATTGTTTGTAAACGCGTCAGCGAAATAAAATTGTTACTTCTGATGGAAGCTTATTATTACTTAAGCGACATATAAACGCTTCACCAAAATGAAGATGTTTAAAGGTGAAAGTGATTATTCGCTTTTTCGATATTAATGAAGACTGGATGTGAAATAGTTTGGACTTTTCAAATGCAAGAGAAGAATAAACAATTATCACCGAATGGGCAATCGATTTCGCAACTCTTCTCTATAAGGCACATCGACTCTTTCGGCGTCGAACTGTGCACTCACTTATCCCACTGGATCCACATATTCATTGATATCATGCATAACAGCATTGTCAGCGTGAATAAATATAATTGCATACTTCCAGACTGACGGTCGTATGCCTGCACACATGTCGGTATGCAGAGAAACACGTGCATTTCAGCTGAATCGTACGAGTATGTGCATGTGTGCCGTGTAGTACGTGTGAGTGAAAATGTACGTCTGGTATATGTGTATATATGTACCTCCGGAATTCTTGCGTGCCATATCCTCTGCACTGGATGTTTTCCGCTGATCGATACGCAAATTGGGTATATTGAATGGCGGGGCGTTCATGTTATCCGATGAGAATTGATGTCGCAACGGGCGATGGCGCTCCGGTGATGGTATTGACAGATTGTCCAGTTTCAATTTATTACGTTGCTGACGGTCAATTTGTTCGAGCATCTCCTGCAGCACCTGTTAGAAGTGCGATTGGACATTGGAGAATCGGTTGACACATCAATAGAACTTTATGCTGTGAATTATGTTTCTACATATGTACCCCGCAGTCAAACATGGAACTAGCCAGGAAGGATGTTAAATTATATTTAGAATATTCTGAATGAACTCAAACCAAAAATTTCACAAGGATTTATTGATAGATTATTAATTTTATTTCTATTTTGCACTACTACTGTGAGACTGACCGAAATCTCACAACTGACATTATATTGAAAGTTAGCATTGATTAAAAATAGTAGGTTCTCTTTCATACTAGTCGCAGAGTAGTTAAGAACTAGTTGATTTGACTGCCGGGTAGCAATGATAAAATGCATATATGTGCTTTTGCGGACTGATTGCTTGAATGTAGGAATATATGTATGTGAGTGTTATTAGTTTAGCAACATTTTACCTCCACCAGCATGCAGTATTGTTCGAGATTCAGTCCCGGATTAACGGTATGCGGTATCAATAGTGGAAGCACATGCGTAGCCATTGTCTCCACGGTCAGACCATACGTTTTATCGACAACCATTTTATGATAGATATCTGCAAGCAATTAAACAATTTTTATACATTTTATTTATTGAGTGAAGAAGGCCAGTTTAAGTGAAGAAGCACAAAATATTTGCAAATACTATATACCATAAAACTCCTAGAAACTATGACATCAAAAATGAAATGAAGTTTAATTTCTTTGTGTCTAATATTTTAAATTAATTTACTAGCATTGCATTAAGTACTTACGCACTGTACGCATAACAATATCCGGTTCCGGTATGCGGACATCGCTTAGCAGCTGGAGCACCTCTTCCATCACCTTTTGCGGCAACATTGAAAAGCATGTTTTACATATGAAGGCGATGAATAAAAAATAGGTAGAGACAAATTTTGAAAATTAAAGAAGGGTCTTACATAAAATTAAAGTAATTACATTTAAAAATCCTGATATATTTAAACAAAACACATTGTCAGCTTCGAAGCTTCGGAAGAACAATTTATTTACACGAAAATTATTGGTTTACTCACCTGAGCTCGGTCCAGTTTGTCCATGAGCACCTCTATGCAGATAAGTACGTTTTGGACAATCTTCGGATCAGCTAGGTTCTTTTCGAAAACAGATTTCACCTTCGGAATCACCATTCGCCTGATGGACACATCCTCGATATTGTCAAAGACATTTGTAACTGCGACAACAGCAGCGCTCTGTGTGCGGAGCAAAATTATAATTGGTACATAATTGGCTCTCGCCAGAAATTCGCAACTCAAAATAATTATTTGGTTAAATCTAATAAAATCTATTAAAACTGTATACAGCACTTATTGAAAAGTGTAGGAAATTTCAGGGTTCGGGTTATACCATGCAAAATGGATGACAAATCAGCTTGAGCTTTTTTTACCTGAACTTGTATCGTTGAGCTTTCGAAAGCAAAGAACAACATTGGAATGATGTCGGTGGTGACATCGCCGGGCGCGGTCTTCTCTATAATCAGATGTAAATTTTCCAGCAAGGTGACAGTCGCCTGGATGGATTTGGGCGAACCGAAAATTACTCTGCAAACGAATTTGAAAAATTAGTTCGTCTATAAATGTCTTCTTCGCCTCATTTGGATAAACTTATGCATATTTAAATTTCGTGATCAAAGTCAAAAGCATTATTTCTTTAAAGCGGAGTAAGTGAAACACAGTAATTTTGAGATACCTACTTACATTCCGCTTGGGCGATTCATTAATAAGTAATTCACAACAACAACAGAAAAAACAGAAAACAAAATTGCCTTCGACTTATGTTTAACTAGCGAATGAAATATGGCTGAAGTTTCCATTTGTCTTCGCTCGTGAACATTCATCTGTGTCGGATGTGTATTTATGTTGAGTTTATTGTCGCACCAAATAGCGAGAAAAATGTAAAGCTCCAATAAGAGGATAAATTTTACGGCGAGCGCACAAGGACAATGCGACTTTCGAGTGACAAACTTAAATTGTGCAAACAACTTTTATCGCAACGACGACACTGAGGGACAACATGCCGAACACGAACACAAACGAGAGTCAACAAATCAAGAAAAAGTATGCGAAACAACAAAAACAACCACAAGCAACTTGTGATGGACGGAGATGAAAAACAAAAACAATGCACACATAGACGAGTACATGAAATTAGAAGGCAAATAAATAAGTATAGTTCCAGCCAGCGGTAATGTCCCGTGTCTATTTGGATTCCACTTGTGTTGGCATGAACCGGACGCAATGAAATGCGCCGAGTACTCCTATTGGTAACCTAATAAAGGCATCTTGAAGTGCAAACGGAAGTGGATGAGAACTCAAAGTGGTGGAAGAAGTACATAGAGCAAATAATAGAAGCTTATGGGTAGAACAAAAATATATATGTATTGTGTGTGAATAAAAATTATATTATGAAACGTTTGGCCGACCTTGGCCTCGATAAACCGATAAAATAATAAAAATAGGTATTTTTTTACCAAATGCAAGTTCATCTGTAAGTGGAGAGCTAAGTCTTAGTATTTATTTTATAAGTTTCTCACACTTTTTGTTGTTTTCTAAAAGAAAGTAAAGAATAGTGTAATTCTCAAAAATCGGAAAATGCTCGGGAAATGTTTATAACAAGACTGCTAAAGTATGTTTAGTAAATTGTTTTGACAGTGTCATTAGTATATATACGGGGAATGAATTATTCGCTCTATGGAACTTCGAACAATATTATCAATTAATATATTAATATTATCAGCAGCGTGAGGTTTAAAAAGTCATAATCTACAGCCTCGGTAGTACATCGAGGTTAATGTATATGATGCACCTCTTAAAATATACATTTACATATAATATATCTGTGCTCTAAAGAAACTTTGCCTAGTAAATATATTTACAGCCCTATTCTGTGCACTTTACAAATTCAACAAATTTTTAATTTGTAAAATTTTGAAATTTATCGAGCATTTCGTATTCTGTGTCTAAAATAAAAAGCTTTTTTCTTGATAAACTGTTAAAAAGTAAAATGCTCTTGACAAAAAAAATATCCCGTTGTGGATAGTTGTGAAAGTGAATTTGTTGTAGTGGAGATATTTTACTTTTGTCGTTATTTTTATACAAAGAAAAAAAATATAAACATGTTGATGGCTCGCGTTAATGAGACGTTTTTATATTAAGAAGTTTATTTTTCCTTTTTGTATAAAAAATGAAGATAATGAGGGTAACTTTGGGGAAATTGTTTTCTATATATTGCATGCGATTACAGCTAATTTTTGCAAATTTTTGCCAATAATGAACAAAGTTTAGATTTCGTAGTTCCCAAGGAACTTTTTTCGAAGCTAAACATAAACAACTAAATCAAAATTGCATTCCAAATATTTTATTAAATAGAGTATAAGGGACACACATATGTACATATGTATATGTATTATATTATATAGTATTCTATGGCTTTGCGGAGGAGCAAAAGCCTGGGGGGATCTGGGATGGAAAAGCGAATAGCCTCTGCCATCCGATTATCAATCAACCTCATTTACGCGCGGTATAACCTTATCATCTATATAGAGTAAATGGGGTTGTAAAACCAATCCAAATACTTTGCATCAGGTCTGGGAGGTTTCAGTCGATATCTCGACATCAGAATCGGATAGATAACAGGTCAATCGGTCAATAAAACCAAACCTATCAACGAAGCCACAATTATCCAAATAACGACCTTTTGCATGAAAAATAGGGCCATATTCGGAGCAGGGTATATTTGCGACTCTCAGAAACTTCTCGTCTAGACCAAGAGCAAATGATTTATTCTGAAATTGAAGTTAAATTATTTTTTCAAATTTTTTGTTATTTTGTCAAGTGCACAAAGTAGGGCTGTTAGAATGCTGCTTAAGAGAAAATATTAGAATTCGTGTAGATATTTCGATTTGTGTTTTTAAATTTGTTTGAAATGAAGTTCGTCTCACTTACTTCATTGTCGGCGCCATAATCGACTCGTACTCGCTCGGCGATGCCTCATGAATGAGCTTAATGACGGGTTGTAGAACAGCTGCCAGCACTTCGCCATTACTGATTTCGGCCTGCAACATTGGCCACACATTTTGCCACCACAATTTCTGCAATAAAAACGCTAATTGTTAGAAACACGAGTAACGCACTGCCGGTCAGCGTAAAATCTTTCTCAAACATAAAAATAATAATTTTGTTACGTTTTTTATTTGCCCAAAGCATTGAGTGAAATTAGCAAGTCATAAAAAGCAGACTGCAACATTATGTGTGCGCGAAGGCAGTCGCAAGTACCATCGCCATACCAGTAAGTATGGCGGAGCGCTGCGTGGCAACAGGTCCTTTTATGTGCCACGCAATGGCTGCCTCATAAATGTGTCGGAATTTCATTTAGCCATTAAGCGCGCACCTGACTCCCTGAATCGCTTAGACGAACAGTCACTTTCATTCGCAAGGCAAATTTCGTGGTGGTGGTGGTGGTGGCTCCTTTGATGTTTACTGCGAATACACCTGTTGCATTAATAGTTGTTTTTGCATTTGCGTTTTCGGTTTTTTCTTTTTCGCTTTTCGTTAAATAATGTGAAAACTCTGAATATTACCTACTGCCTTCAATTTGCTCGCGCTGCTGCGAAATCTTCTCTAGACACACAAGCGGCGCGGCATTCAGTGTTTCAGCGCAAGCTTTCCTTAAGTACATACATAAGCATAAAGTGCACAAGTTGTGTTGTGTGCTGGCTACTTACCTTCGGTATCAGCGGCATCGCTTCCATTAGCGTGTTCTTGTAGAAGTGCGATTTCTGCGATGTGTCCTTCATGTTGACCACATCCAGGAACTTGAGCGCATTCACAGCGGGATCACTGAAAGTGGAATCGTACATAAATGTAAGTATGAAAGTAAGCTTTGCATTTTCACAACTAATTTACAACAACTCTGCGGTCTGCAGTCATTAGCCTTTATGCTTGTTAACAGTTAAAGAGATTGAATTTCAACTCAACACACCGACACAATCAAGTTAACAACTCAATTTCATTATTCCCTAACAAAACGTAAAGCCTCGAGCTTTACACTCGCATCTAAAGGATTATAAATTCAATATGAACCAAAGAATAGGCGCAAATTAAAAAAAAGCGCATTTGAAAGAACTGTCTGTCTGCCCGGCTTGGCTATGTGAGCCTCCGCTTGTATATGTGTTTGTGCCTCAGCCAGCCGCCGCTGCGATTGTGAGTGTGTTTGTTCGTTTCCATTGATGCAGTCGGGCCGCCGAGCAGACAGCCAAACAAACTACACTTAAGCCTTGCGGGTGATGTACTTAACCTGTGTAAACAGTGTGGATCTCGTTTCAACAACAACAACAACAGCAACAACATGATAGAAATAAGAAATAAAAGAATTGTTGACAACATTTAAATTATCTTTAAAGTGGTTTAATCTCCAGCAGAATGGAAAGCGCAAATATTTGCTTGCTTACGAGTTTCAATTTATCCTTGCACTTGCCTCTCGGTGCGGCCGCATTATTTCAACTCATTCCATTGCCTCCGTCGTGGGTATGCCTATTTACTTGATACTTTACTTGATACTTATTTACTGGTTGCCACATTTGCAAAAAGTTGGGATACATTCTCTCATGTGTTGCTCTCTTTGTAATTTTAGTGAAATCATCTTTCTGAAAGTTTGCCTTTTTTACATTGCAAAATTGATTATTCCTAAGAGGATACCATGAAGCTTGAAAGGATTGACTTCAATGCAGGAATAAGATCTTAAAATTGGGCTTAGAGAGCTGTTGATAAATTTTGTGAAATCAAGTCCAGCTTATAGTGGCTAATACACCAGGAATAGTCTCTTAATCTTTGTAACGACCTACTCGTTTGAATGAATTAAGATTATAGGATGTTAAATTTGATATAGTCATCGTCTGATCGTCGTCTGAATCTAAAATTAATTTAACTATTAAACTTAGGCTAGCATTAAAACTAGTCTGAGTGCTCTATGTGGGATTTTTTTCTTCTAGCTTTTCAACATTGAATTTAATTTTTAAATAATTACTGAGAGCTTCCCTGTTCAAGTCGAAGATTTCTCAACTTGTACAAACATGCCTTAATGTGCATCTACTATTCTGTATGTCTATCGCCATCTTCTGGTCTAGACTCAGCCAGCAGCGCCGGATGCTTCAATGTCTCTGCCACTCTCATTACAAAAAGAGGCATCAGCAAATTTCCTCTGTCTATGAGCGAGCACATGCAGCTACGCGCCTTATCACACTGCGAGAAGTGCAAAAACAAAGCGTAAAGCAACATCCAAGTCAGTAGACCGTCAAGCTCCGCAACGAAGGCCATCAACTACAGGAAAACTGTATTTACACCTTTATATTCTGTTGTACTCTCCACTTTGCGCTATTCTTCCCATGCCTTCTCCATTAACCCGGACTGCGGTATTTTCCGCAAGTATTTAAATACTCGTATTTAGTGTTAGTGTGAGTGTGAGTGTGAGTGTGTCTGCGAGATTATGTCTCAATAAATCGCAATCTCAGAATGGCGTAACACTTGTCAATCAGCATAAGGTTAAGTTAAACAAACCACACTCAAAGCTTCGTCAACACAGTACGGTACATCCTCTGACACATATTCTAACGCACATCTGCTTAACGTAAGTAAGTAAGTACGTCGAGATGGTGTTGGCGGCGATTCTCACACAGAATCCTAACACATTCACACACACACAAATTCCATGACATTGTGATACTTTATATAAATAAATCTCTTTCGTGGGGCGCTATTTCTTTATTCCGTCACGCGGGGTCAATTGTTTTGAAGCATGAAGAAGCAGAGAAACGTGTTACGCTACGCAAATAATAACTTTGAGGGCATTTGAAGTGCGGTGAATGTTTGAAAGCTTCATTCTTCGTCGCCCTTCGCATTTCAAGGAATTCTGAAGAAGTTTTCGTCTTTCGTCTCGTTTCGTTTCTCGTCTTACATATAGTATTCATATTATATATATTTACATTATATTCTGAGTTAAGTCAATATTTTACAGATGTTTTAATTCGCCATTACATTATAACATATTTTAAGATGTTTCCTACTTAACTTGACTAATAATACTATATTTTTGTTATATCATGTGCTATATAATTTTTAATTTTAGCTGGTGTTCTAATATATGAATAATTAATATACTTTTCAGGTCTCGTACTTACCTAAAGTATTTAATCAATTGTAACAGCTGTGCCGTCGGTCGTGCGGTGGGATCTCGACTAACCAAACGTGAGGTGGCCTCTTGGAGTGGTACCGGCACTCGCGGCAACATTTTCTGCACGGACTCTTCCAGCTGAAAAAATTCAATAATTTAATGAGTGAATGCCAACTTTGAATTACAAAATGTAAAATGTAAAAGAAATGAGAACCTGCCTTTGTAATTTATTAGAATTCTAAATTTTAGTTTTTAATTAAACCTGAACATTTTTTATACTCTCGCAACAAAAGTTGCTAAAGGGAGTATTATAGTTTTGTCCACATAACGGTTGTTTGTAAGTCCTAAAACTAAACGAGTTAAATATAGGGTTATATATACCAAAGTGATCAAGGTGAAGAGTAGAGTTCAAATCCGAATGTCCGTCCGTCTGTCCGTCCGAGCAAGCAGTAACTTGAGTAAAAATTGAGACATCTTAATGAAACTTGGAACACGTGTTCCTTGGCACCATAAGAAGGTTAAATTCGAAGATGGGCGAAATCGGATCACTGCTACGCCCATAAAATGAATTTGGTATGAAGGATCGTACTATGAAGGGGCATATTTTGAAGTAATTTTTTTGGGGAAGTGGGCGTAGCCCCGCCCCCAAATACGTTTTTTGTACATATCTCGCAAAGCAATAGTGCTATATAAACCAAACTTTCTACAGCCATTTTTTGAGCCACTTCTTAATACAGTCAGATTAATCAAAGTCAGTCAGTACAGATTAATCAAAGAAATCGGATAATAACCACACCCACCTCCCATAGAAAGGTTAGGTTGAAAATTACTGAAAGTGGGTGAACTCACTAACTAAAAACGTCAGAAAGACTAAATCACATAAGAAATGGCAGATGGAAACTGCACTCAGATTTTTTTACAAAATGGAAAATGGGCGTGGCGTCGCCCACTTATGGGTCAAAAACCATATCTCAGGAACTACTCGAACAATTTCAATGAAACTTGGTTTATAATAGTTTCCTTACATCCCAATGATATGTTGTGAAAATAGGCCAAATCGCAACCTCGCCTACTTCCTATATACCAGAACTTTGAAGACGATCTGAATCGTTTACTTTACAATATTAAAAGTAAGCACTAGTGAAGATATCGGAGTAGAACTTTGCTCAAATACTATGTTTATAGTGTGGCAGCCCCATTCTAAAAATCGCCGAAATCGGACCATAGGTTTTTAAGGCCCCATAGATCGAACACGAGGACCTCGGTACTTCTAACCTAATATTATGGTTTCCAACTTTCAATGGACTTTATGCTATATATATGACGAATATGTGGGTCAAATTGTGTATTATATAATATTAATAAAGTTAAATAAATAAATTGAGAGAGTATAAAATGTTCGGTTACACCCGAACTTAGCCCTTCCTTACTTGTTTTTACTTGTCAAATTGCAAATAGTTTTAATATCTTTGTTGATTGAAATTGTAATATTTTAAAATTGCATTGATTCAGATAAGATTAAAGTCGAGAAAATAATTTCATTTCACACAAGTGGTGATAACTCAACCTTTTGTGGCGAGCGAAAAGTTTCCTGTGCCACTGCTCTCAGAAGCGCTGAGCTTCACTTCATCAATGTCAACAGCACTTTTCGCATAAACTTCCGATACTTGTGTTCACTTGAAAGTTAAACTTGATAGTCTGCATTTAAGACTCTTCAACGCAGAATTTCACTATTCCATTTCATCCGAGCTCTTCTCGAGCACAAACACTTCAAACTGGCCAATAACCAAAAACAAGAAATGCAAAGGAAAAATGTCTGCCGCCAAAGAGTCAATTTACAATTGTTTTCTCGGCGCTTTGCAAAGACTCGCACCTTTTCAGAGAACTCAGTTGTTGTGGCAGTTGAATGCTAAATATTTGCGTGTATACATACGTACATTCCCCATGAAATAGTATCGGGAAAATGCTGAAGAAATAGTTGCACAAATTGCATGAAGCACTGTTAGTTTCAAGGAGAGAATTATACAGCTCTGCAACGTTTATATCTCAAAACGTAAAGGGGTTCGCGAATTTTCTAAATGGAAGAAACATAGAACGTTGTCAAATTGAATTTTTCTTTTTAATCGTGGATTAATTGTGGAAAAAGGCATTCACAATTAACTTTGATTCAGACATTCATATTTGAAAGGCAATACGAAATCTTCGCACGGATACTTATGTTTGCATATTACCACTGTATTCTAGTAATTCTTTTCAAGCATATTTCATGCTGTCAGTTAAACGCTTAGTTCGGTTGAAATTCAATTTTCCCTTCTCACTCGTGCATTTATTTCCAGTTCCAGGTAAAGCTTTAGGTTTTGTACTCGTAACGAAGTTACGGATTTCATTAGGATTCGCAGAAAATTGCTTATTGAATTTACCGTTAACTCACATACGTTGTAGAGTGCGAAGCTGACGGTCCTGCGGACCGGTGGTGAGTGGCGTTTCTGAATAGGGCACAGTGTGTACGGGATTTTTTCGATATTAAAATACAAATATTGCAAATAAATTACAAACAACAATTTGTTTATGAGACTCAGAGATTAGCAAGGTTCATATAAAATTAATTTCTCAGTTGCCATCGAAATGCAGTGAAATTCCCCAATACGGACAGATCATCATAAACCAACAAAAGCACTGCGAATATTATGAGGCATTTCACTGTAGTTGGTTATTCACTGCTGGTGTTTATTCTAAAATATATATAAATATTACTTACCGACTCCAACTGCTTCATATAATTCGAAACTACATTGCCGGCTTGGATGAGCGGTCGTCCATTGTTGAAGGCCGCACATATTACCAAGCCCAAAGAGAACATGTCACTAAGTAGGCTGCCCTTCGAAGTTAATTGAGTCTCGGGAGCTGCGAAAATAAACACGAAATACAAATGTTTTGATGCGATCATTTCACAGAGTAAGGAACAGAACTTAGTACAATTATAGTTTTAATACCAGATTTAATCTACTGTGACCAACTTTCAACTTACCCGTGAAATCCAGATTAGGTTGAGCCATTTTTGAAACCTTGTTACTCCAAGGCGGGCAAGGAACGAACTCATTTACATCAGTCTCACTCATTCGTTCTGTTAGAAGATAAACAATTCGCATACACACACTCTTATTAAATTCAATATCAATTAGTTGATAGGAAAGTTTTTCGTCCATATGTTGGCAGTTTAATTAGTTAAATTAAATTTTTGCATAGGGAAGTACTCACCAATAAATTCTAGGCCTGCCAGTTTCCAGGTACCACGCTTGGTTACTAATATAGATGATGGACACACATTCCGATGAATGACGTGGCCCGAGTAGTGCAAAAATGATAAAGCTTCCACTAGCTGGAAGAGAAGGCAAACAATTATGCACATACAAACAAACACAAACGCAATTATAACGGCAAATTTCAATCTTTCGTGTTTATACTCGCAGTTGAAGTGATACTTCAGTGCTTTGTTATAATTTCTGCCAAATGATTTTTCTTTTTTTGCATTTAAGCGCACACTATTTACCCATTTCAATCGAAGGCTTTTCTTCTAAATAAACTTGAACTGGTATTAAATGCTCAAAACTCAGCAGTGCTGTGAAACTTACAACAACTTAAAGTTTACAATTAAATCAAGTGGAAAGTTCAAAAGTTTCACTTTGGCATCAGATAGTTTTGGTGTTGCCGAATTTGCCAAACTTAATAGTTCTGCTAAAAGGTTCCTTTTAAGTCGAATTTACTGCGCAATTCTCCTTTTGCACTGGAAAAGTGGATTCTGCAGATGCTTCAAGAAATTTGTAGAATTACGCAGACGTTGCAGAGATTAACTGAGCTTGTACAAAACACTTATGTGGAATGGAAGAATGAAAAATATTGAAAATTTTAAAGCTTCCGGTAAATTTCGACCTCAAATGGAAATTTACTTACAAGCGATATTAAAGTTGAATTAATACAAATGAAAGATCTCGTTACTCGATTCGAACTTTTGGCATAACTTTGTATTAAAAAACTATTTTCAGATTACAAATGTGAGTAAATCATTTCCCTAAGCAAATTTTGGTAGAAGTATGTATTTATTTTCACTTAAGTAGATTAAATTCACAAAGCCAACAACAATAAAAAGTATATCAAAATCAAAATTGAAAATCTCCACCGCCGTGTTAATTCCTCAAATCGTGCAAAATAAAACAAAATCGTTAATGCCAAACTCAACATTTGAATTCACCTAGAAACAAATTTTAGGAACAGTTTGCAAAACAGTATTTGCTGACTAGTGTAGATATTATTCAAACATAATTCGCTCTGGATTTTGCAATGCCATTTGCTAATCGAAAGATCTGTCGATGACTTGCCATTGAATCCATGTGAACATTTGTGAATTCAATTGTTCTCTTGTTGGTGAAAATTGTGCACTCAAATGAAAGTAGCAAGTCAAATATAAAGCTTAAAATAACTGTAAATGTTGTAATTGGTTTCATATTTCTCAAATTATTTTTATATTGGTTTGGCCACACACACACTCACTCACCCACACACAGATATAGATTGCACTTTGGTTTTATAGTTTTTGTGTTCGAAACTCACTTGTAGAAAACCGTATTTCCATTCGATATCCAGAAAATTATACTCCTTCGCATGAGCTGGTCGCTGTGGCCCTGCTGCGTTCTGTTGCTGACTGCTCTGCGCGCCCGTCCCGCCACTGTTCGACGGCATGCCCATATTTTCATAAGTTTTTGATTCCTGCAAACGGCAGACAGAGTCAGAATTATTGTTATCGAAATGAGACAAAAAAAATGTTGATTTTGTTGGTATCCACTTATATAAGGTAAACACTTGTATGAGGTTATAAAACGCAAGGCAAAGTGGGAAGTTACTGAGATTAAGGTATTTTCTCTGAATAAAAAAATTTGTTTGCCACCAATATTGGACAGCTATGAACTACTTCTCCGACCAGTTCGTCCTTTAAACACACGCCAATTTAGACGCAGGCGACTCAGGTGCACGTAATCAAATGCAAATGTCGGTTAGCGGGAGCGAAGTGTGAGACGCGTAAACTGTCTGTGGTGTATCAATTTCCGCAAAACTGCACACAACACTCCCACCAGCCTGGAGATAACAAACGTTCTCTTCTTCCAGGCTCATACTCCCTGTTAGATATGTGCTTGTATGCATATAACGCCAGCCCCTTGCCCTCCTCGCTGCCAAGTGACACAGTGTCAAATCCAGCTTTGGCAGCCTGTGGTGCATATATGTACGCTCACGCCAAGCGCAGGCGTTGATAGGTGAAACTGTATTCGGGGCGTTGCGTGTTGAGGATATGTTGGAGGGCAGAAAAGCAGCGGAGAATATGTGGTGTGTTTACAGTGGGCGGATGAGCAGTGGCTCTGACATTAGAACCCCAGCATTAGTGGTCGATATAAGCCGAAATGTGAAAAGTTTATCTGTCGCATTGTGCCGCACGTGACCGAAAGCCGAACACGCAAGCTCGGCTGCCTCAATGCATTGGAGTACTTAGTGACCTATATGTAGTGTTTATGTAACTTCACCTTGGTGCAGGTGACTTTTCAAAACCACTGTGGCAAATAATAAATTCGTTAACTTCCGTGGTCTATTCGACTGACAAAATAATGCTGAACTTAACAAAGTCATAGAACTTTAGAAACATTATTTATACAGAATATTCTCTAAGGAGGAAAGAAGCGAATCCATTGATTAAATAATTTGCTCAGATACGCTATATACATGCTTAGTAATCAGATCTCTCAGAATTTATCATCAAATCATCCCAAAAATGAAAAGTGTATTGAAATGATTGTCCAACAGCCTGAATTATCCACTTATATGTTAAATCGCAAACCGAAAGAGTACTCACTGACGCTGTTCGCGAAATTTTGGTTCAAAATGAGGTGTACCAGATGTGACATTAACCGGAAAGATGAACTATGGTCATCTTGAAGGAATGTTTTAAATTTGTTCCCGTTCTTTTTATACTCTCGCAACAAATGTTGCTAAAGAGAGTATTATAGTTTTGTTCACATAACGGTTGTTTGTAACACCCAAAACTAAACGAGTTAGATATAGGGTTATATATACCAAAGTGATCAGGGTGAAGAGTGGAGTTCAAATCCGAATGTCTGTCTGTCCGTCCGTCCGTCCGTCCGTCCGTCCGTCTGTGCAAGCTGTAACTTCAGTAAAAATTAAGATATCTTGATGAAACTTGGCATACTTATTTCTTGGCACCATAGGAAGGTTGCTTTCGAAAATGAGCCAAATCGGACCACTGCCACGCCCACAAAATGGCGAAAACCGAAAACACATAAAGTGCCATAACTGAGCCATAAATAAAGCTATGGAAATAAAATTTGGTATGAAGAATCGCACTATGAAGGGGCATATTTGGATGTAATTTTTTTGGGGAAGTGGGCGTGGCCGCGCCCCCTACTAAGTTTTTTGTACATATCTCGCAAACCAATAGAGCTATATAAACCAAACTTTCTGCAGTCGTTTTTTTTAGCCACTTCCTAATACAGTCCAAAAATGAAAGAAATCGGATCATAACCACCCATACAAAAGTTAGGTTGAAAATTACTAAAAGTGGGTTAACTCACTAAAGAAAAACGTCAGAAACACTAAATTTCACATAAGAAATGGCAGATGTAAGCTGCACTCAGATTTTTTTACAAAATGGAAAATGGGCGTGGCGTCGCCCACTTATGGGTCAAAAACCATATCTCAGGAACTACTCGACCGATTTCAATGAAACTTGGTTTGTAATAGTTTCCTTACATCCCAATGCTATGTTGTGAAAATAGGCCAAATCGCTTCACAACCACGCCTACTTCCTATATACCAGAACTTTGAAGACAATCTGAATCGTTTACTTTACAATATATAAAGTAAGCACTAGTGAAGATATCGGTGCAGAATTTTGCACAAATACTATGTTTATAGTGTGGCAGCCCCATTCAAAAATCGCCGATCTCGGACCATAGGTTTTTAAGGCCCCATATATCACGAGGACCTCGGTGCTTCTAACCTAATATTATGGTTTCCAACTTTCAATGGACTTTATACCATATATATGACGAATATGTGGGTCAAATTGTGTATTATATAATATTAATAAAATTAAATAAATAAATTGCGAGAGTATAAAATGTTCGGTTACACCCGAACTTAGCCCTTCCTTACTTGTTTACATATAAAACATGTTTGCTTTGAATTTGAAGTATTCGACTTACATGAAACGCCAAAATATTAGAAAGACTAGCGAAGATAGGTTCAGTGGCGAAAGCCAAAGTATCTGTCGACTCTTCCACTGTGTGTATAACTTGTAGAATCTGTGATTTGAATAAGAAGAAAAATAAACATTGTATAAGAAACAAGTGAGGCAATCAAACCCCAATGCATATCTACAATATCTACAAACGGTGGTCAACAACTTACTCTAGGGTGACGAAAACGCTCCATTGTCTTTACGGAGTTTCGAAGTAGTTCCGTTACTGTCTCTTTACGTCGCGGTTTATGAAGTTTTTCAGCAATTTTCTTCTCGAAAACAAATATGGAACATTCCTAAGATGGGAGCAAACAAATAGAACATTATTTATACTCTATTAACGGACTAATCGATGAGATCTGCAGATGCTTCTAGTAATATTAGTTTTGTGCGGATCATATGTAAAATATAAATAATAAATTGCTATGACTTTACTCACCCTGCCGTCACTTTTGCGATAGCCATCATGTATCCGCCACACCAACTCCGGACCTGCACAGGCCACTTGTTTGCCAATCTCGAAGTACTGACTGATGGGATTTGCATCGGTGATGTTTTGCAGAGATGTGGATGCCGTATTGGCACTCTTGAATTTAGAGAACATTGTACCGGCGGGCATTCCGTCGATTAATTTCGAGAAAACATTCGAAAAGCTGCCCTGCCGTTTAGGAACACCACCGCCAGCGCCACCGCTACCTGCGCCGGAACCAGCACTGCCAACTTGGCCTTGGCCAACACCCGCACCGCTACCACCAACACCACCAGCCCCACCTATTAACAAGAAATCATTCGCTGTAGCTACACCGCCTTGTGTCGCTGCTGTTGCGCCTGCGCCAGATGGTGAACTGATTGAGAGCCGCCCACGTGCCGTCGATGTGGTACCACCTATTAGTTGTGAACCGCTGCCTGCGCCGCCGCTAACTCCTCCAATACCGATGCCAACACCGCCACCAATACCAACCGCTGCTGTTGCCGTCGAATAGCCATTCACACTGCCCCTGCTCAACTGTTGACCAGCCGGCGACACTACGCCTGTTCCACCAGCACTCAGCACCGCACGGTGACCATCTAAACCGGGCGCTATGCTACCACTGCGCGAACCTGCCGAACCGCGTACACCAACACCGCTGCCGCTTCCACTATTGCCACTGACGCCACCCGCTACTGGTAGACGTGCTCCCGCGGATGCATACAAACCTGCCGCGCCAACTCCAGCTCCGACTGCTATACTGCCGCGCGCTCCCTGTGGACCCTGTGCCGCGACCACTGGCAATATTCCGATTGCGCTTCCACTTCTGCTCGTTCGCTGCTGCAGCTCCTCAAGGCTATCGTAACGCGAGAAGACTCTGGCCGCCGTTGTGGCCGTTGTTATTGCGGTTGTCGCTGGGTTAATGGAACCAAAAGTCGCCGGGTCGTTCGCTGCTACCGCTGCAGCTGTGGACGCCACGCAGGCAGTTAGCGGTGCCTGCGTTGGCTGCTGTTGCCTCTGCTGCTGCTGCTGCTGCGGCGGAGCGGTTGCTTGCTCTAGCGCCTGCTGCGCCTGGAGCTTCGGCTGCGCCTGCTGGAACGGTTGCGATTGTTGTCGCTTTTGCTGTTGATGCTGATGTTGAGGCGATTGTGTTTGCGGCTGCAGCGCCTGCTGCTGCTGCTGCGCTTCGCGTTGCACCGCCCTATGTTGCGGCTGGTTGAGTATGTGCTGCTTGAGCTGCTTCCAACGTTGCGCTATTTTGGCTAATTAAATTATACCCCAACTCTGTATGAAATTCCGTATTCATTAAACTATGTGCGTGGTGGTGTGTTAGTGCTCGTGCTCTTGCTCGTGTATGTGCTTGTGTGCCTATGTAATTCTCTGGTGAATGTCCCTAATGCTTTGTGTATTTTTGTATTAATAGTGTGTGTGTTGGTGGTGTTGTTGTTGTTTGTGAGTGCAGATAGTTGTGGGTTAGTATTACCTGTATGCCTAGTTGTGATAGTGTTGTTGTGTGCGTTTAAAATTGAAAATTTTCACAACTGTATATTTTGTGATGGTGTTGTTGTAATTGTTGTTTGTTGTTTGTTGTTGAGACAGACTATATTGTGCACGGCGTATATTGTGCTTGCTGGGATTTCATTGCCGTTTATACGGTTATACTCGTATAGTTGTGGCTGCCGTTGGCTCTCGTACACTCGTTCGCCCACGCCCGACCGTCCAATTAGTTACGGCCAATCAATTTAATAAACTCCAAACAACGGCAACAATATTGAATTTGTATCCCGGCAGGCCTGTCAGTTGCGGGCAATGCCAGCTTTCAGCTCTGAGCTCTGAGTGTGTGAGCCTGTGTGCGTGCGCTCAAATTTGTGTGTAGATTTCTAAGCCTGTGGCTTGTCAGAGCAGCTTTGGGAATACGGCTGTTGTGACGGCGGCTCGACCATCAGATAGTTTGCCGCTTGCGGGCGTAGGCAACCGGTTGACGTGCGGTTGTGTGTGCTGATGCGTCGGTTGCAGTAATTATGATTGTTGTTGTTTGTTCAGTTGTGGTCGTCAGCACTGATGTATGGTTGTTGATTACTCTTTCGCCGCTCTAAACTGCTAATTCATGCAATTTAATTGTTGAGTTCTTTCTCTATGGCTCTGTCTGTCTCTGTTGTTGTTGTTGTTGTTTAATTGCACCGCTTGTGACCACGAAAGAACGGCAATTGCGAACCTACCTCAGTTCGCCGACAATTCGCCCGACAATTGCGAACGTGTCAAATTTAGCAATTACAACGATAGAATTTCTAAATGCTCGCGCAATGCCACTATGTCTCCTGTCCGCGCTTATAAACGTATGTATATATGTGAGCTAATTTTGCTTGTCACTCTGCCACTCTTGTGATTTCTTTCTCTCTCTCTCACTCTCTCCCTTCACTGACTGTGCAACATTTGTTTCAACTTTATTGCTACAATTAATCAAATTCAATGGTTGACAAGTGCTGCGGAAGACTTTGTTCATTTGGCGTCCCTCCAACTCATGCCAGTCGTTCGCGCGGCTCGTTTGCGTGTGGCTTCGTTTAAGTTGTTATTTCACACCTAATTATGATTGATATAAATTGATTTGCGACAGTTGTCGCTTTGCTTGTTGTCAGTCGTTTTGTAACTCAAAACTTTTGTTGCCATTCGCCGACAAAGGCTCTCAAGGACAATGGCTGCGACAATTCTAAACAGAGGGAGGTACAAAAATAGAAAAGAAAATTAAAGAAGGCAATTCAAGGTGTTCGCATTATGCAAATGTTAGCTAGCTTTAGTCCCTGAAGCACCCCCTTGCATGGGGAGTAATTTCTGAATCTTCACTCTAAACAATGTCTAAGGCATTCTTCCGATTGGATTTGTATTTTGTGTCTACCAACAGTAACGCCATTGATGTTATGTATTCCGCAATCATTTTCAAATATCAGGCTTATCAACACAGTCAGCGTAAATAAGGAAAATGCCGACTAAATTGAGTTATATCGAAATAGATGATCCCCATTATTGCCGCTATAGCATCGGCCCATTCGAACGCCCCCACTTAACATATGTTTGTACTCGTACACATGTACAACGGTAAAAAGCGCATTAATTTTAGTACTAATAAAATCTCAATCGCTATATGCCATTCGACAGGCAGACATAAATTTCCACATAACGGTATGAACACAGCCGTGCACCGCTGCGTATGAGTGTGTGTGTGTGTGTGTGTGTGTGTGTGGGTAGCCATCGAACGATATTGCCTCAACTACAAAACGAACACGTAGCGGCAATTTGATGATGCAAACAAAAGCAGTAAAACCAAACACTAAATAAAAGAGACGACAATGGCAAACAATTTGCACTCTCCAAACAATGGCCTTTGTCGCAGTAAAGCAACGAAGCAACCAAACAATACAACCAAAGAGAGACCATCCATATAGTATATATCATATACACTGTATAAAGAACTTTTAGTGGCACACACACTAACTTTGAAAGGTCAGGTTGCAATACTAATGAAAAATTAATTACTACCAAATAAGTGGTTGTAAAAAGTGGAATCGCGTGAAACAATGAAAATATCATTCGAGTAAGCTGATCAATATACTATAAGGGATTAAAAATAGCTAAAACATTGGCTTTGGCGAAATCAAGTCAAGTTCAAGTCTTTTTTGATTACTGCAGAACATCTCTTTTAATTAATTACTGAAGACTTATTATTTATTATTTTAAATTTACCAAAATCAAACCAAAATGTTATCCAACCAATAATGTGTTCTTCTAAAAGGCTTTTGCTTCTCATATGAACTTTTAATAAAACAGTTTAAATAATTACAGTTGTTGTTGGTAGGTAAATGAAGTTAAATCTAAATTTTAATAGAATGGTGCAGGTGAATTGCTGTTAATTGCAATTTTAAAACAACAAAATGGTGAGGAAACCTACACTACTCGAATTCCAATTTATTAAGGGGTTAGAGGTAGTCAGGATTTTCAAAAAATCAATTTTTTTTGCATTTTCGTTAAGTGTAATATCTTACAAATATACTCTGAAAATTACTCTTGAAGTTTATCCGATAATTGCTTTTAGAGTTATTCGACAAATAACAACGAGCGCTAGGGCTCTCCAACACGCTAGTGTGAAACTTTAAATGATTTTTTCTCAAAACTATGTTTTTTGAATTGGTGACAACTGTAACTCGAAACATCGGTAGATTAATGATTACTACAGCTTTTAGAATGCATAATAAACTCAGGCCTAAACCAAAGATTTTTTTTTCAAAAATTTCGATTTTTTAAGACCAAAAATCTAGAAAAAAATGCTTGAGGCCGACATTTTGATAATTTTTGAAATAAAAAAAGTTTTGTTCAGGCCCAGGATTATCTATTTATAAAACTATTTTTTTTATCCGATTGATTTTAGATGAATCTCCAAGGACGTATGATTGTCACCGCAAGAATATTTTTTTGAAACTGGGTCAACACAGAGCTATAATATAACTTTGGAATTTTTTTTTTTAATTTTCGTGACTTTAAGTCAAAACATTGTATAATAATGCCATATTATTGCTTTTGTAAAATAACATGATTTAAAAGCAAAACAAAAATTACTGAAAATTCTAATTTTTTCGTGTCCCATTAAAGAAATTTGATTTAATTCATTCAATTAATTTTTTTTTTTATAAAACGGGTAAACGCGACGAATGCTTCGAAATTTCTAATACTCTCCACTTCACAAATATCTCCATAAAAATTATCAAGCGTCCTTTCAAGTGTATAATTAGACGTTTTAATCGCCTGATTCCCCTTTTATGTATCTATCATCTTAAATGGCTTATTAGCTATCAGCTGCCTTGAAAAAAATGTGTATTAATTAAGGAACTCAATACTCATTTACTTGTACAAATGTATGTATTTAGAACATATAATTCCGTAGTGGTGAGCAAAACATACACACATTTAACAGGTAAGCTTGAGTTTGAGAAAAATTACAATGTTTTACTTCTTGCTTGTCATCAGTCTTGGTTGTAACTGACTTCATCCATATATAGTTTAATTTCACATTTGGCTCGAAGTCGATTTTGAAATATCGCATTTGAAACAAAAATGGAGAGTGATCACAATTCCATTTTATTCTCATATGTGTCCGTGAAGCGACTTTTGCTTGCAGAATTGTGATTCCTATGCAATGCTTCAATAATGTATGAAATGCCGTATGGGGCAACAGATATTGGAGAATGTGCAGCATGCAGCAGTGTCATTCGGGAATGGCTGGCGCTGGCGCAGACCTTCCCCACAGCTTATGTGAAGCTTGTGTAAGCAATTTATGTGCTATCTTGAAAGACCATTTTGTACTTACCACAGTCGTAAGCCTCCGCTGTTTATTTGTATTATTGAATATTTCATTGATATCCTTGATAGTTTAATGGCGTGTACAAAGGCGCCTTCGAATAATTTAAGAATGCACTTTGCAGCTACAGTCAACATTCGATTTCCTTTACACCGTTATTTGTATGACAGTGCAGAAAATATTTTAAGTATTTTTAACACACAATCCCAAAGTTCAATTATCTGAAGCCGACCCAATTTGATTTGAACCTTTCAAAGTTCTGAATACACACAATCTCGCCTTACATCTCTAAGAATTAGTATTGAATTCGATGAATATGCAGCAAATGAAAATTAGAAACAGTTACATTATAGAATGCCCCAAAAATCGATCAAAATTTGTAAAGGCGAGCTTTTGCTGTATGCGGACAACAAATGATCTGGTCTAACTTTTTCCTAGAAATGCCTACGCCTCCCCTCTATTACTGTTCAGATCCATAATTTCTTCGAACTGTCTATCAAAAGTCATGAATTTCATGAATCGATTCAGATGTAAAGATTCCCCAGTGAACTAAAGCATTTTCTTAGTAATTCAGCTTAAATACTTTGTTCCGAGGGATGGCACTTGAGTACTTCGATTGCTCTCTTTCTCTTTCAACACCCTTTCTCTGTATCCCGTTATTCAATGTTGTGATGTCAAGACTATGTTCATAGGAATTTCTCAGCTTCTTCCACAGTTTTTAACAAGTAGCAATCGAAAGCAACAAAACTAAAATTGTGTCTTCAATTTTCTTCTTCACTGGCAACGCTATCAACACAATTTCGCTCTGGCGACAGACAGTATAATAACAGACTGAATTTTCATATTAACATAATTCCTATAATAAATATCAAAATCATGTGTCATGCGTTGCTTGCTGTGGAAATAAATATAATATATTGGTGTACAAGCAACCGCGCTCCAGCGACGAATCCCGCTGCAGACGGACACACATCCGCAATATGGAATAAAGTTTGTTCTGCTCACACGCAGCACTTACTTCTACTATATATTTATGCATGTGTGTGTGGGTGTGAATTTGAGAATATACAATATTTATGAAGGAATGTGTGTGCGAATACACCGAACGCAAAATCGATACTTTCACCAGTCTTCGCGTGTAGTTGCGTTCACTTTGTACCTCAAAATAGCGGTTTAACGTCTAAGCCATTGCAGTAATTTGATTTCCGGTCTATCACCCTTTGAATCGCTCAACAGCCGGAAATTATTTCCTCGCCCCACTCTTATATTTGCTCAACCAACCACTAACCACGGCAGCCATAAATGTGCATGTGAGCGGGTGTGTGTGTGAATTGGAAAAGGGTAAAGTGGCAGAAATAAAGAATTGTAAATTGCACAAACGGGATTTGAAAGTGTTCTGTGCACCAGGCGCTCGGCGTCCGGCACAGCGCAGCGCAGTGGTCATGGCAGCCAAGCGAATGACCAGCGTTTAATATTATGCGCTTGTGCGTGTTGCAGCATAAAATTGTATGCCCATTTATCGGAGCATCGCCATCAAATTTAAGTGAGCAACAGCAATATACTCGTACAGCGGCAAACCGGTCTGGCTGGCAGCCACGCACACACACACATTGAAAAGTTGAGGAGCATTGCTCACCTCAGTGTGGCGGGACTGGTGAATGGAAAGAGCTGCTGTGCTGAGGCGATATCCGTTAGATATCCGCTTTGTTGACTAACACTTCCCAAGCTCATTATAGATTCTACAGCTGTCTTCAACCGAAAGTAGATGAGCACTAAGTAAAGTGTATTGTTAACTAAATTTAAGTGTTTATGAGGAAAAATAAGAACTATCCGTTATAAGCGGGTGGGCCCAGTTTTATTAAAGCCAATTCAAAGCCAATTCAAAGAAATGCCGAACGTGCTTTGTAACGGTGTCGAAATAAATTAGAAAGAGCTGCTGAACTTTGATTAATAATTTTCGATGCAGTGCACGTGCTCCGACCTCAATGCCTCCTCTTTAGCTTTTACACTGAAACCCACATAAATATGTACATTTTTCAACAATTCTACTCAAAATAATCAAACTACAAATCTCGAATTCTGCTTTTTGACAATAAAAAATATACCGAATCCAATTCTTTTGTTGATTCTCTTCATGCATGTATACAATTTCGTAGCGTTTACGATTTGGACTGGGTAGGCGTTTTAACCCACACTTCACCAAATGACAGACACTCGCGAAAGGCACTCATTCACGCAACACAGCGAATTGGCTGATAAATTTTAGATTTCGTACGCAAACATCCGATGATCGCCAGATTCTAAACCTTCTTCTCATTCACCGTTCAAATAAATGTTACTCATACGCCGTGGCATACTTCGCATTTACATATTGTTATAAATACACACATAGAGCATTCCATTGTGCATGGTATCACAGATGCCACAGATGGTAAAAATAACATATCTTTCCTCGCTTTGCTTTCATTTCACTGAAAGTGTCGGAAGCACGCCCCCAACAAATTATCAACAGTTTGACACGCTTTGCCGACACGCTTTTTGCGAAATTTGGTTAATTAAAATTTTATTTTTATTTCGTGAACTGCTGCGTGTAAACTCGTGTAAATCTCTGCAAAGCTATATTAAATAAAAGCGAAACATTTTCAACTGTAATACATTGATCCCGCCAGTTGAGCTGCGCAGCTCAAAGGCACACACACACACACAATCTACAGGCAACAGGCAAATAAATATGCACGCACAAATATGAAATAGATGTGGTTCTGTGTTTGTGTGTTTGTTGGTATGGGACACAAGAGTTCTACGATGCCTCTGCAAAAGGCACAAACGCTTCTACAAACATGAAAGCAGGCAGCAAAATAAATAAATGAATAACAAGCGAAAGTAAAGAAAATAAAGCAAATAGGCACAGTCCGACGGTGACAGGCATAAACAGGCAGTGGTGGGACGGGAGAAAAACAAGCAAACAAGATTTATAAATAGCAGCGTTCGCGTACAAAACAATTGACGCAAAGTGGTCGCGATGCTGCCTGAGCCTTGCGGTGGCAATGGCCATGACGATGGCAGTAATGGCGACGGTGGCGGTGGCGGTGGCGACGCTGCCACTTCCAGTTCTGTGGTAGTCATGGCGGTTTCTGCTGTCAAAAGCAATAACAGCCGTGAGCCGAATGCTACGGATAGCGTTAAAGTGTGATGCCTCGGAATCTTGGAAAAACCTAGAACTGTTTACAAGCACAACGGCATAATGCCTTTCGAATCCATTTTTACTACGGTCCAAAATAAACCATCTAATTTGTTCATCATTATTTCAAGGCGAGGCTCATTAACAACTTAAGCTATAGTCTGTGTATTAGATTCGTACGATCTAAAGTACGATAAAAAAATTGTGAGATGTTTCCAATAATATATGGAAATTGAAAAATTTAGGAAAGCATTTCTGTTCTTCAAACTATAACATTAACAACAGAAACAGCTCTGCAAAATGCGAAAAAAATTGAAATCATATGCCAATATTAATTTCATCTATATGCGTCAAGATGAATGATATCGTAGATGCTGCAGAATGCTCGCCCACTCCTTTTTATTGATTTACGTGCGGAAATATTTTGATTCCCTTTCAGAGGAAATGGGAAACCGATAGCAATCACTAGTAATATTACTCCAACTACCATTCAAAGGGAATTCGAAAATAGTATGTCTCAGCCCGAGAAGAACGCAGTAAAGAAACAGCTAACGTGCGCATTTCTCGTAATTCTAAAAAAGGAAAACAGGGCAAAGAGCAGTTTAAAAGTAAGGAATATGGAAAGCTCTTTCTATTTGCATTTCGAGATTTACACCGAACGGTGGGAGACATGAATTAAAGCAACAACTTTCTATGCACACTAGTGCTGGAACTACTAGTTGAATATGCAGAAATGCGGAAATATAATAGAGACTTTGAATGGCATAAATACTGGCATAGAAATAAATACATACTAAAAGCAAAGCAATTTAATCATCAGTCCTCATTAATATTTTAACGCTTAATATTACTTAACTCTTATTTAGAATTGACTGTGTGTCCACAACAATGCTGAAATAAGAAAAAGAAAGCCACCGAGACTAGTCTTGGTCCGAACTTCAGTGCAAGTTCCACATTCCGCAGCTTATGAACTTCCCATGGGGTTACGTGTAGGTGTATAAGTATTCTCTGCTATTCTAATAATATTTGTGTTGATGTTTTGCATTGCTTCTTATTTTCCCTTGTAACAACTTTATCTATTTTTGTTCAATTCGCCAGCGCCATCCATCAGCTTAACTTGAACAAATACATACACATAAGCTCACATAGAAATACATACCCAGTAGGAAAATGCAAAATGAATAATATTTATTGCAAGTGCGATAAGTGTGGCATCCTTGTCCTCTCAGCACTCATTGCACTTTTGGACTTTGGAGTCTTTTCATTTTTGAAAATGTGGCTCTTGTTTGGCCGAAACAGTCTTGAAGAATAATAAAATGACTATGTTCGAAAATCTAATTAGCACCTCTTGCACCTCTTAGGTTTCTGTGCTCAAAGTGTAGTCTCTGGTAGAAGTGATAGTTCACTTTAATATTTTCCACTTGGATGCATATTGGTTGCAAACTTGTTACAGCAGAGCTCTGCGCAAAACTTTCCATACTCGCATGCGTGAAATTTTTCATTTACACACAGGCACACACACATACGAGTATGTAGGTTAGGTTTACCATACATGGATTACATTATATGCCTTCTTTGTAGTTTGTTGTACTTGTATTATTGTTGACAAGGTAAATGCGGCTCAAAACATTAAATTGTAGCCCCGCTTTGTCCCAAAGCTGTCAAGTCTCACACATGTGAGGCTTTCGGAATAATAACAAAATCTCTTTAACATGCACATGAATTGGTGGCTAAAATCCGAGGCGGTAGGGCAGGCTCCTATACTTCCTACTTCCGTTAAAATGCTGCTGAATTGGAGGGACGAAATAAATTAAATATTTTGTGTTTTTAAATTTATCAGTGCGGATGCAAGGATGAGTGCTCGGTAGGGTGACTTCATAACTTTGGCATCTGTTGGCATCAGTTTGTCAATATTTAAGTATTTTTTCGACATGTATGTATGTATATTAAACTCTAGTAAGTTTTCGTAGTGAAGAGCTTTTGAAGCGTCAATTTTAAGGTGAACTATCATTAAATTATTATTAAACCAAACGTGAAGTTGCCTCGTGTCACAAATTCATATGCTTCCGCCTTATGCTGGATGCTCTAAAATAATAATAGTTATATACAAGCATTTTAGGAGCATAAAACCCAGCAAAAGTATAAAATCCGAAGGCGAAACACAACAGCTGCGTCAGAAAGTTTTCACAAACCCCCTACACACCGACAGCGGTGGGTGTCGTATCCCCTCAATTTGCAGTTGTCAAATCCATGTGAACGCACGACAGCGACATATTTATCTCTCGTAAATTCTTGGAGTAGTCTAAATTAAAATTTTAAAGAGATTGATGGATGTCACACAATGCCAAAATGAATTACATGAAGCCATAAAGCCATCTACACGTGTGTGTGAGCACAACTGCTACTTATGTGTCTACTAAAATTGCATCGGAAGCTTACTTTGTCATAACACAGCATATGTCTGATTATAAAGGCGTTCTCATTTTTGGAAAATATGAGGAACTGTACTTATGGGCACTTGCGGATCTCTTTAGTTGCCACAAATGCTTGCAACATATTCACTTGCAATCATCGATATAAGTCTCTGGAATTAGTTTTTAAATTATATTTTAGCATTTTACAAAAAGCTTCTCACGTATATCTCAATCACTCGATATAGTCTCATCGATCAGAGTTCAAACTCTTTACATTTAGTGAATCAAAGACTAATTTGGAGCAAGTTTTCTCTTAAAGTAGTTCAAGAGAACACCATAGCAGTTGAGCAGAATACTAATTTTATGTCAACTCTCTTGACTTCGGGTCTCCTGGACAACTGCTTCTTGAGACCTACTTCAGAGACGTGCGCATTCACTCCGACAGCAGTGCAGCAATACCGGATTCAAAGTTAGTCAATGAGTATGATCTCTTTAACATTAGTTTCAAGCTACTTCGATATCCAACTTTTTCGGATACCCTTTTCGGTGTGTGTGTTTTCGTTTTTAGCTGCCTAACTGGGATCTAACCTAACCTCAAAGTTCAAGTGAAGTGATGTAAATTGTTAACGCCAAATAGTCTCTAGTTGTAATCTCTTAACCACAATATTTCAGAAAATGGTTGAGAATAAAAATTTTAGCATTTTACACAGCTCACACATGCACTCACACATGCACTGTTTATGTAGTCTTACACACTCGTGCAACAACAAAAACAAAGAATCAGTACGTGTAATAACTGTAAGTATCTGTGTAAGTATGCACACTGGGTCAACACACGGTCAAAACTGAAATATGCAAAACCCCAAGCACTCACATGAATGCGAAGCACCCAGTAAATCCATAATACGAGCATGCAGCACTGCTGAACACAACACGACCATTCCGCATACATACATACATGCATATGTACGTGTTGTTTGCGCATACGAAATCCATGTAAGAGCTGGAGCATTCATTTTATAGTCGCTTGTAACAACACCACCCGCTTTTGTTGTACGAGTAGGTGCCTTGTCTGGTCTGGCCCTGTGGGCTGTCGTGCTGATGCCTGTTGGATGTTGTCGTTATTTTTATGGGGTTTATTGTTGGAGCGGTTGTCTTTCACTACGGTTACGCATTTCCAGTTACCTGCCTTTGTTGGCTTAGTGGTTGCATAAATTTTCCGTTTTGTGACTAAATTTTGAAGTCGCTTTCGGTATGAACGATGTTTAGCTATTGCCAGCGGCGCGGTCACCGCCAAATATGAATAAGTGAGTGTACGTATGTATGCGTGTATGTATGTAAAGCGCTGTTATTTCGTAGCTTCTACATTTTAATTATGAAAAATCATCCGCCTCTTTCATGTTGCAAGCACTTGCGTTACATGGCTCTGTGGTTACTTTGCAAATAAATCGAAATAAATTACAATAAAATTAGTTTTACGTTCCCCTTAGTGAGGTCACGTGGTGTTTTAAACACCCACATCACTCTATATTCACTTTCGCTTACGAGTTTAACTCTGCTCCACACAGAAGAGAGTTCATAAGAGTATATGTCATAATGATCTACATGTAGAGCAGATCAAGCCATATGACACTCCCGAGCAATTAATGAAAAAATAATTATTAATAAATAAAATGAGAGAGATTACACAGATTACACAGATTTCTAAATATTCAATTCGGTCTTTATAATATTTCATAAATGCCAAAATTTTAGCTTTACTTCAAACTTTACAGTTTTATCTTTATCAAAAACTCTTGTTCACCAGATTAAGCTTAAGGCAAACATGCTAAGATGCCGCTCGGTATGCTCTTAGAAATCGTTAGAAGTAAAGAATTAAACTAATTGGTGCAATAGAGATAAAAGGAAGTGGCAAAGTTCCCTTACAACTCAATGCAGACGAAGAGGAAAGTGAGTGGCATCAGTAATTAGGTATTTTATGTTATTTTCATGTCTGTATATACTCGTGAGTTTGTGTGTGTGTGTGTGTGTATTCAATCGTCAAATTTATTGGAGCTCGTTAGTATTCTTTGTTTTCACTCAGACAGGTGAGCCTGTCTTTCGCCGTTGCCCCCGAGGCTATCAGACGGGAAAAGCAATTGTAGCTGCGCACACAAATTTCTCGAAGGCTTCCTCGGAATCGCACAGTTACTTTTGGCCTCTAATTAATTCATTATGTTCTCTACGCATTTATTCACGCTTTGTTGCTCCGAAAATAAGAGAATTCGTCAGTTAGTTGAGACGTCTTCTCATAAAGTTTCTTGATGCGTGTCAAAGTCAATAACTTCGTGCACGAATTCACTAAATGTTTGTCAGCTTTTATGATTTTCTCACAGCGAATTTAGTGCAAATTTATATTGGCTCTTTGGCATTAAGAATAGTTGTAAAGATTACACGGTAAATTTCGTTCAGTCAATGGACTAGCCGCCATCACACCGCACAATAATCGAGTAAAGCAACTACTCATTGGATTTATGCTATTATTTTGTGCAAATGTTGAAGAGATTGTTCTGAGTGGGGCAGACATGGCGTATGAGTAACAAATTTTCAACATAAAGTTACATATACTCCCAGGCACTAAACAAGGTTTTGCAAAAGGCTATCACATATTAGATTGATGAAAATTGTTTTATTATAAATATTAGAAATATGATTTCGTTACTCATACTTCTCTACTTTGTCCTCCATACTGGGCATTGTCATCATGACCATGCGCTACTCTAAAAGTATTTCAACGAATTCAACTAACCTCATCGGAAACCGCAAATGTTTCCACCCAACCAAAGCCACGTTCTGTTTTGTCTACGAGCAAAACCGCAATTCATCGGTTGGAAAAACAAATGTCTCATAAAAGCGGGACAAGCAATCGATTTGAGTAGAGGTCAAATTGTAAAAAAACATGAATATAAACTGAGTTGATCTAATAATTTATACAATATATATGTAAAATAATAAAAGTTTTATTTCTTAAACTGCACTACGAATTTAAACGATTCCTGTATGCATTTGTTCAAATATATTACATTTGTGAGTTCGTTAAATATTTCCATATTCTACTTTTATTTTATGTGTGAAGCATTCTTATACAATTCAAATAGCATTTCACCGCTTTCATCTTCTTTAAATCGACTTTTTACGCATAAATGAATGCCAGGTGCCATTCAGACTCCAGTCGTCGTTTTCAAGTGTACTCGTACATCCACAACTCATTGCAACAAATGTTTGATTTTTACGCTCGCTTTCGCTAAAGTAGCTTTAACATTCTGTTAATTATTAATAAAAGCTGTGCAAGCACATTTTCACTTGCATTAAGTAGTCCCCTTGCAATCACTTTAAATACATACATACACACGCACAAGTATGCGTGTGTGTGTGTAACATCAGTCAGCTACCAGGCAACCTTTGCCAAGCAATGAATTACAATTTTATTTATGCTCGAATATAATTTCACTTAATTGTGTCATAAAATTGTAAGTTAACGTCGCTTACGAAGCGGTGAATTTCGCAGCAATTTCATGTCTTTAAAAATGTGTCGGGAATGAAAGAATGTTGGAAGATTGAAAATGTAGGTATGTATGTATATCATTAAGGGGGGGGTAAGGTTTGTTTCGTCGAAAAAAGACCTTTTTTCATGAATTTTTTTAGAAAAAATTATTGCTGTTGGTTTCTTTTTCTTATTATTATATGAAAGTACAACATTTGAAGGATACTTAAAAAAAAGTTTTATCGAAAAATAGCGAGGAATAACGGATTTATTGTCGATCTCTGCAGGCACCTCGAAAAAAAGTGTTTGTGCGGTGACCAGCCTACAGCATCACTGGATCATCCGAAACCAAAAAATCAAAATGCTTTCTTTAGTTTATTAGTTTATCTTTCAATTGACGTCGAGTTTTTTTTTAATCTTTAAATTTTTCAATTTTTGGTACCATTTTCAAGCCAAAATGACGATTTTAGACGAAAAAATCGACCTATTTGTTATTGTAAAATTGTTAGTAATTAAAATTTTTGGAAAAACTCGACGTCATTCGAGAGCTATATATATGTAGAATATTTGTTCAAAACGATCGATGCAGTAGTTTTTTCTGTAGGCTGGTCACCGACTTAAAAAATGACATATTTGGGAAAATCGATTCAAAGTTTTGTACACTCAGCGCAGGTAGCTGGAGGTACCGTTATTCAACCTGCTGTAACTTCGTTAGTTTTTCTCCGAATGACCTAAAATTTTTAACACAATATTCTTGAGATGTTGATGGTTCAGGAAAAAAATAAAAAAAAATAATGACAAAAAAAAGTTGTCAAACCTTACCCCCCCCTAAATACAAGCGTATATCACAGAAGAAATATGTTGTAAAATGTTTGAGCCATTTTCCTTGAGATTGGCACCGAAAAAATGTATATGAATTTAAATAAAAAACTTATTTCTATTAAAATGGATTTACTCATAAAATTTTTAATTAAAAAATAAAAACAAAATTCAATTTAATTGTTGTTTTCAGTGTTAGATACTGTTAAAGTAATATGCTTTAATAGTACCGTATTTCAATGCCACCATCTAGACATCTCGGCAGTGAAGTTGACTGCTTCATCATTTCTCTCCGACAGCGATTATCTCGTTTAAAAATAGAAATATATTTGAAATTTAATGAGGGATTTGATGGTTAATGGCTAAGGTGCAAATCAATACAGGGTGACTAAATATATCCTAGTTCTTCTAGATTTTGAATGGGAAGCCATAATAATACAATTTCATTGAGACAACATATTCAACACTTTACAACAGAAATGTGACTGAGCACATATATAGAACGTATTTATGGTTTGAATACCGCTCTTTGCCTTCAAATATTCTTGAATGTCCATTTATTCTTACTTGGTTGAATAATACAAATTCAAGATTAATCTTTATATATCGTCACCTAAAATGCAAAAGGCCGTAATTAACAAGCTTCTAAGCATAAATCTACAATTTGGATATTTAGCTTTAAGTAGTCTTTAATCTATAACGTTTTTTGCTTCTCCTGTAAAATACTAAAAATGTTAGTTACGGCCATTTGCATTTTAGGTGACGATATATAGAAAATTATGAGAGAACGCACCTACACACACACATGCATCTGTTCAACCAATATTCAAAATTGGTAGCAGATGTCTGCTCCTCATTAAAGAATGTAGTTTTAAGGCAAATCAATCAAAATAATAGTGTTATAAAGAAAATAAGATGCGGAGAAGGCGCAGTAAACACAATCTACCTCATTAAGGAGCCTTGGACTATCAGCCGAATTTAAACCCCAAAGTGTAAATTTCGACTAGCTCAAAGAAATCCACAGTTCTCGCGCTGCTTAATGAAGTTTTAATTGGACTTTCCCTTTATTTTATAATCAATGAAATATATTACCCTGAAACACGCTGTGCAAAGTTTGTCAGCCACTACACTAACACCTAACTAACTAACTAGTATATTATGGCATAAGTTGGCACGAGGGAAAATAAAACTTATTCAATTAGCACACTTCTAGTCCAGTTCTTAGCATTTTACTCGTTACTCAATGCAGTCCATTCAAACTCGTATATTTACACGCGTGCGAGAGCAACGCCCCACAGTGGTGCCGCTTCATACAAGCCGCGGCAAAAAATAGAAGGAATCGAGGTAGGGCTTTGAAATTTGGCACACATCTCTCATATTGCCAAAACAGATGAAAATAAAAAATTTGTTAAAATCCGCCCACAACTACGCCCACCTCCCATATAACATAACCAATAAATATTCAAAAATGATCATATATTATTAATTATTTATTCAACAAGTAATTTTTTAACATCATCGTCCAATTCTAAAGTTTTATTTTTGGGATTTGTTCTGAAACCATTAATAAAAGGAACCGATGAAGCTAAAAGCAAGTGCATTACATCTTGATTAGTAGAAATTCTGTCGCATTTTCTAAAATGATTAAGCCTATATTTCTTGTAATCTTTATTGCGAGCTTCTTGAGCCTCCTCTGATAGCATGCCCAATGGTAAAATAGAGGATGAAACAATTCTTCCATGCATTAAAACTTTATGTACCGTCATTGGCATATAGTAAAATTCATAAAGGCTGACATATAACCTCGCAGTTTTCATGCAATAAATTTCAAATTTTTGAGGATCTATTGCTGTGACTATTGATTGTATTTAATATTATTTTAAATCTATGCATCAGGTTTTCGTCAACGCCAACAATATCGGCAGTTTTAGCAGGATTCTCAAAAAATGTTCGTGAGGTATTGCCATCATTTGTCGTACCCAGTCCCTGCTTCACTACATCAACATTTATTCCCAAGGATGACTTCAAATCTGCTTGAATACGTGCTTTTTCATCTGCCTTCAGTTTTTTGGTACGATCGTCAGTTCTCCATTTGCGAAAATGTTTGTTGTAAGCAATATGCAGAATACACTCCATAAACTTAATTATTGCATGCAAGGGAGAAATTCCAAATCTTAGGGAACCTTCGTTTACTGTTCTCCTCAATATATCATCTAAATCATTAATTTCCTTTGGTTTTGCTGTACATATGAAACATACACTAATTGCTGAGGTTTCAGTTACGGTATTAACAACTTTACCATCAATAATTGTAAGAGCAAGGCAATGACATATTTCGAAAATTCGGTTTGAAATAATTACTACACTGTTATTTAAATTACGAATTTCGTTTTCCAACACAGTTGACTTCCTCAGTAATAACATTGGCTGTTTCAATCAAAAAAACAAACAAAATAACGAAGCAGGCAAAAAAACAAAGCAACGAATCAAGCAAACAAACAACGCAGTTGCAGTTGCAGTACATTAAAATGCTAATTACTCATGAATTGGCAGCTAATTGCAGCTGATTTTTTTTTCTATCGATTAAGGAGATTTTAAAGTTTATTTTGTGTAAGTGGCTAACCTGCGCGCTCCTGCGCACAATAGTTATATTCTGTTGAAGTTGTGAAATATATGATTTTTTTGGACCATGAAAAAACATCATATTAAAAAAAATCTTTAAAAATAAAGTATACATTTGATGATGTAAATCCCATCTATAACATTGGTTTTAATAAATAAAAACTTTACAATTGATATTTTATGGGTAACTTTTGAGTTTTAACCTTTGCAATATTCATCACATTTTTCTGAGTAACTTTGCCTTGATACTTTGTTGGACTTTGAAGCTCTCCCAACAAAAAACCATTGAATATATCAAGCCCAAGTATTCGGATAATGTTATTTGATTAGTTCTTAGCTTAAATTGAAAAGATGGTACAAATTTGGAATGATAAAAAAAATCCTTTTTTTCCGCTTTGGCACCACTGTGCGCCCCCAACACACTTAAATCATTTCACCTCAATTTCACAGCATACAAATTAATCACACACAAAGGCACTTACATACGCGTGCACGCCCATCAATCAATATTTGCTAGAAGTGAGCAATAGTCAGCCCGTGTTTTTGTTGTCACATTACATCATTTTCTTGATTGCAACAACCTGTTGCTCATTGGACGATTTTCTTTGCGTTTTTGCTTATAACTGTGAGTGAGTTGTTGATGACCGCATTTACACAAACATTTATATGTATATAATAACAGTACATTTATTTTCACTATAGTAGATATGCATTTTTATTCTTTTTACTCAGTTGAATTTATTTTTTCTGTAGTATTTGAGGGTAATTAGCAAAGTTGGAGGCTAATTAGCTCGTTTGTAGAAGACTAAGTATGTGCTTGGCACTTCTGTGAAATTATCAATCAGTTTATTAATAGAGAGAGTTGACAAATTGTATGTAACTATAATGAAGTTACAAAGAATTTATACTAATATTGATTGACAAACGCAATTAACTCACTTTTTGGCAAAAAGAAATTTATACATTAGTTTACTGATTCTGTTTCTGATTTTCTAATTATTCATTCCAGAATTATCAGGTTGTATCATAATTTATGTACTCTTGAATTTCACCAGCAAAGCGTAGTCGGGAACTCAATCACTCATCTAGTGCAAACGATCTATTACTGAACGTCGTTATATACCAATGTATTTTTCTTCACGTCAAGAGGTCATTAGATAATCTAGATTCATGAGGATACCGTACCGAGTCTGGATTTAAGGTTTTCTGATAGGTATCGCAGAGAGAAAGTTCGAAACACTTCTCAATAAATAAATAATCAAAATAATAAAGAAACGAAATATCTCCGTCATCAAGCAAACAGTCGGCGCACTCGCGGCTTGGCTCCCACGTCATTGTTGACAGTCATAACTTCGAAGTTGTAGATAATTTCGTATACCTGGGAACCAGCATCAACAACACCAACAATGTCAGCTTCGAAATCCAGCGCATAATCACTCTTGCCAACATATGCTACTTTGGACTGAGTAGGCTTGAAAAGTAAAGTCCTCTCTCGACGAACCAAAGTCAAACTCTATAATGCGCTTATCATTCCCGCCCTGCTTTATGGTGCAGAAGCGTGGACGGCGTCAACATCAGATGAGACGACACTAGGAGTTTTCGAGAGGAAAATTTTGCCCAAGATTTATGGTCCTCGGAACATTGGCAACGGCGAATACCGCAGACGATGGAACGATGAGCTGTACGAGTTATACGACGACATTGACATAGTTCAGCGAATAAAAAGACAGCGGCTACGCTGGCTAGGTCATGTTGTTCGAATGGACGAAAGTGGTTCAGCTCTGAAAGTTTTCGACGCAGTACCCGCCGGAGGTAGCCGAGGAAGGAGAAGGCCTCCACTCCGTTGGAAGGTCCAGGTGGAGAGCGACCTGGTTACACTTGGGATCACTAAGTGGCGCCGAACTGCGAAGGAAAGAGAGGAGTGGCGCGCTATCATCGATTCGGCTATAACCAGCTAAACGGTTTCAACGCCAATCACATACATATAAAGTATTTAACGAATATGTGTAAGAACCCATACATATCCAAATTCCCTCCGAAAGTCGGTCAAATAAATTGTGAAAAGTCTACAAAAAATTCAGAGAATTTTATTCGAACTCGAAGACGAATTTTCTCAGGAGCACATAGCACATAACATGCAAGTGAAAATTCATTGCTAAAAGTGCTAATTCTCTACCTTCCCACACATTTACCACCTCGCACAGTTGCCTACATGCGAGCGCAAAAACTTTTTAAACCAACTGACGCTAAAAATAATTCCACCGACGAATGAAGTGAAGGCACATTAAATTCCCATTTAATCAATGTGAGCACAAAGAGCGATATTGAGGTGATGTTGCAGGTGTAACACCACACACATACATACATACATATATAGATGCCTGTGAATAGGAGTGAATATGTATGCTTGTAGTAAGTGTTGGCTGAGCAACCACAATGTTACGTGAGCTGGAATTTGTGCGGCCGCAAACAGCAGCAACAGACGAGCAGCGAGCGCTGCGAGAAGATTTCATGACCCATGAAGCATCTTAAAATCGATTTAAAGTGTAGAATAAAAGCAATTAGAGGTTTATTCTGTGGCCCTCATCTAAGCGTCATGGTTAAAATACCAGAACCTAATCAAATATGCAGTAAGGCTATTTGGGTTTAAAGAGTAAATATAAAAAGGTGGAGTAAATTAAATCCCAAAGCTTTGTAAACTTTCTGTAATCCCCATTCATTTATTTGCTTACTTGTTAATTGAAAGAGTTCGCCTACGCGCATAAATCCATTTCGAAGCATTTCGTGACTCGACTCGACGTGCCGACCGGGCGGAAGCTGTGCGGTGGTATAGTCGGGGGAGGCTCTTCACACATTCCACGCGCGAAACCACCGTCACATCTTAAAAAATTGTTTAAGTGAAAAGCAAGCAGATACGGAAGTGCTAAGCTATTTCGTTGAGAGAATTGCAAGCGCCACTGGAACACCTTGCCAAGCGTCCGCTTGTTTGTTCACCTCAATTCATTTATTTACGCCATGCGTAATCTGTGCTATTATTACCAAGGTGAAAGTAGCTTTAAGCTTTTTTTCAAACTAGAATTTATTTAACGGTATTACGAGACCATAAATTAACTTTTGTTTTATTAATTATTTGGATTATTTGGAACCTCCTTGCAAAAGCTCACAAGTTAACACAGTTGAGATACTGAAATTCTCTCCTCTTTGACCACATTTAATTTTTGCTCATTTCCAAATGCATGCTGGTCCATAAGTATTTATATGCCAACTGTGGTACATGCATATTTATGAATCCAATTATTTGTCAGTAAAACTGTATGAATACGTACATACATATATGTATATATTTACACTTATGTCGTATGATTTATATATTGGCGAATACTTTCCACCGCGAAATATAAATTCATTTTTATTTTTTTGGCCCTGTGAAAACGCGTCTGCGACCCTGCTCACATTGGCCAGCCAGCTTATTGCCCGCCTCCGATTGCAGCGCACACACTGCCACATATAATCTTTTAGTTCGCACACCCGGCGAGCCGACGTTAAGCTCACTTTTTGCCTTCACTTTTCGCTTACATTTTTATTTTACATTCAATTTTGCACTCGGGCAATTTTTCACTTCTTGATGGAAATTTCTTCGGCCGATGAGCAGTGAGAAGATATGCATACATACATATATATGTATTAACTGCAAGAAATGGCGTGATAATCTCAACCCACTTGCGAAATACTCGCCGAGCATGCATGGCATATATGGTATTCGTACGTGAGTGTGAGAATAATTTTAACTTATTAATTTGCCAATCTTCAATGAATATCAGAATTCTTATATACATATGTACTTATATCATATCCACCACATATGTAAATATAAATGCACATATACATATGTATGAACTCGCGCGTAAATTCATTGGAAAATGCTGAATTTTAAATTGTATGCATGAAGAGGCAACCAATAGTGGCAGCACGACAACAGGCGCAGCTTAGACTTGTCATCAGCGTTAAAAAATGAAGTGTCAGTCAAAATTATCAACATGTCGGCACTGACAGTTCATTTGAAGCTGCGCAAAATGAATTTCGTTTCGACAGCGAAATGGTCATCTAAAATGCAAGGGAATCCACAAATGCACAAGAATAACCATATACAAGGGCATATGTATTTACAGACTTATTTTTTTGCTATACAACAATATAATAAATTAATATTGTACTTTCTAATATAAATATCCGACATTTAATCGCCACTTATCTGCTGTGTCGTTGCCTTTAGGAAAATTAATATAAAAGCAACAACTAGATGGCCAGATAAGTCTATCGATCACAGTATCAACTGTGACTATTTTTTGGTTTAGGGGGTGTTATGAAAAGAAGAAGGAATTTGTTCTCATAAAGCTAAAATAATATGTTGTAAGGAGTATATTCTGGCCATACTCTGGAAGTTATTTTATATGCCAATAGATATATGTAATTCCAATCACCCTTAAATATTTTCTCTGTAAAATGAAATAAAAACGTTTTCGTCGTGCTGCAGTTGCGCTCAATACATCAGTGGTATAATTGATATTAATATTTAGTACTTTAATGAGAAGTGACAGTTTCGTAACTATTGACCTTGTTTGCTGGATGATGAACATTGAGGTCATTTCTTTTATTGATAAATCGATTTTATTTCATGTACCAAAAATTAAACAGTTACTATACACACAAAATCGTAGTTAAAAGCGCAAAACACCTCTAAATTGAGATGAAATCTCTGTTAGATCATCGATATGTGTATGTTCAAGTAGAAGTTGAAATAGTTAGATAAAAAGCGTAGCTAGAGACTGGGTTAAAATCAATATCTCGCACAGCACAAGAACCTCAGAATCATGCTCTTTCACTTGGTTATTTGGAGAACCCTACAAGTTTATGGTTATTGCATTCACATTCAATCCGTTTAATTGTTCGAATGCTAGTAACAACAGTGCAGTACTAATGTAGCATGGGCGTAACACTACGCCTGGGTATGCATATCATTACATAATATATACAGAGACATGTGCGTCTGTATGTCTCTGCAGCAGTGCGCATTGTCATTCAATGGTTCATGGTAGTAAATCAGTGATGTAATGACAATTACATGTGAAAATAGAGAGTGTTAAATGAAATTTGTTTTGGGAAAATTCGCATTTGTTTAACGTCATTAACTTGTCACAGGCATTAAATTGTGGCATTATGATTTACAGCGCCAATTAAAGCAATGCATTTAATTGCTTACATATTTACATGTTAGTCAACACACAACCGCAACTGCATGGTTTTTGTTGTTGTTTGTAATAATAAAATATTCATGGACATTTTTAATTCGAGACAAAATTAAATGCGCTGCATTAATTTAATTGCAAACAGAGGATTCGCAGATACATACATACATGCGTTTGATTTTTTAGATAGAATCAAGTATAGAAACCATATTTTATGTGTTAAAATGCATTAAAAACAAGTTTTTCTAAAAACATTTTGTGTACACAAGATATTTTAAATTTTGAGCCAAGTTAACAAAGAGTGTTGCCAACAGTTAATAATGGGGTTTACGCTAGAACAGATAGATTTTATCTCAAATTTTGAATTTTATCTTGAAATTTTGCTTTGAATTGCAGCCCTGCACCTTGTAGACTATATATATAGTTTCTAAAATTTAATTTTTAGTCTTAAAATTTTTCAAATACATTAATAAATGGTAACGTTGCGTTTATCATATAATAATACACATCATATACAAATTATAAATAAACAAGTAAGGAAGGGCTAAGTTGTGACCGAACATTTTATACTCTCGAAATTTATTTATTTAATTATATATAAAGTACATTGAAAGTTGGAAACCCTAATATTAGGTTAGAAGCACCGAGGTTCTCATGTTCGATATGGGGCATTCTCTGGAAAAAAAGCCACTTGAAAAAAAAAGTTCTTTATTTTCTTTGGCAATTATATATCTTATAGTACATGTAAAACCTTAAATAAAACATATGGTTTTAGGTCTGTGTAACGCGGGGTTGCCATATTATAAGGGGGCAAAGTTTTTTGTAAACAAATTTTCGAACCGCCATAACTTTAAAACTAATGAACAGATTTTAAAACACCATGTGACTTTTTTGTACAGAATTTCTCAAACTTTGAAACTGTATATCGTAAAAATTTTTAAAATTAATATTTCATAGCAAAAAATGAAAAAAAAAAAATTTTGGAATTTTTAACAACTTATGCCCCCTTCGATTTTTTTCGAAAATATCTTAAAATGTTCCTTATTTCATCACCTTTTTACCCCCCAAAGGGAATTTTGGGACAGCAATATTTGTATGAGCTACAAATAAAAAACCAACTCAGAACATGATGAAAAATCATTGATTTATGCACTATTATTATCAGAATTTAGCGTAACGCAGGATTAACGACGTGGACGTAGCAGACATTTAATCCCTTTTTGTTTTTTTTTATTTTTTACTATTTTTTTTAATTTTTTTGTATTTTTAAAATTTTTATTTTTTTTTTTTTGTTTTTGTTTTTTATTTAAAATTATCACGTACTTGAATCTAATCTACGTAATATTTAAAAAATAAGCAAAAACCAAAAAAAAACAAACAAAAAAAAATTAAAAATTTAAAAAATACAAAAAAATTAAAAAAAATAGTAAAAAATAAAAAAAAACAAAAAGGGATTAAATGTCTGCTACGTCCACGTCGTTAATCCTGCGTTACGCTAAATTCTGATAATAATAGTGCATAAATCAATGATTTTTCATCATGTTCTGAGTTGGTTTTTTATTTGTATCTCATACAAATATTGCTGTCCCAAAATTCCCTTTGGGGGGTAAAAAGGTGATGAAATAAGGAACATTTTAAGATATTTTCGAAAAAAATCGAAGGGGGCATAAGTTGTTAAAAATTCCAAAAAAAAAATTTTTTTTATTTTTTGCTATGAAATATTAATTTTTAAAATTTTTACGATATACAGTTTCAAAGTTTGAAAACTTCTGTACAAAAAAGTCGCATGGTGTATTAAAATCTGTTCATTAGTTTTAAAGTTATGGCGGTTTGAAAATTTTTTTACAAAAAATTTTGCCCCCTTATAATATGGCAACCCCGCGTTACACAGACCTAAAACCATATGTTTTAGTTTAGGTTTTACATGTACTATAAGATATATAATTGCCAAAAAAATAAAGAACTTTTTTTTTCAAGTGGCTTTTTTTCCAGAGAATGCCCCATATATGGGGACTTGAAAACCTATGGTCCGATTTCGGCGATTTTTAGAAAGGGGTGGTGCCCTCCTGTACCTTCTTTATAGTGAAATTTAAGGTTCCTGGTGTTTTCCCTTACTGAATTAAAGCATTTTTAGTAGTTTTCAGTATAACCTTTGTATGGGAGGTGGGCGTGATTATAATCCGATTTCCTCGATTTTTGGACTGTATACGGAAATGCCTGTATAAAACGAAACCTGAAAGTTTCGTTGATATAGCATTAATATAACTGCCACACTGAAAAAAAACCCCGCAGTTAAATCAAATACTTTTTGCAGTTAAAGTACAGTAAAACAAAAGTATTTGTTTCAACAGCAAAACTCTTGACGGAAATACTTTGCTCTTGATTCAAATACTTTTTTTAAATGCGGCACTTTTGAATCAAAAGCGGCTGTGCTTTTAAAAATCATCTTATTAAAATCTAATATAAAAATAGTTGTTTTAAAGGTTTCGTATTTAATTTTCATTGATTACAGTTTTTTAAATGTAAAAGTATTTGTCACAACCATTTCGCATTTAATTTTACTGTTTCTCCATACGATGACAGAGAAGTTGACGCTTACATTTTTCCATCGATCATTCTAACAGAAACACGTGTTGCGTGCGCAAATACTTTAATTTGGGTTTTGTAGGTAAATATATGTGCTGAAAGTATTAATTTAAGTGAAAGTGATTACTTCAAGACATTTCGCGTTTAGTGAAGCTGCGCAAAAGGAGCTTACATAGTTTGCATTTGCATTAGTGTGCCTGCCGCATCGCCCGCTGCTTACGTAGGCTGTTTAAAAGGGACTTCCACAGATTTTTTTTATATAAAAGACGACATTTGCGAAAAGTCTACTCTGCAGGTATGTTATGGTTTATATACACATTTATTTCAACAAAAATATGTGTTTAAAAACAATTTTTGTGCATTTTAGTTTACACTATGAACAACCATCAACTGAGCTGTCGTTATTTGCCGAGCAATGTCCGTCGGGAGATGAGTCCCCTACAACGGAAAATGTCGACAATGAGTTCGTAGTAATTTTGGATAGTGATGAACAGTTAATTAATTTATTGTGTTCGTGGGATTTGTCGTCAAATGCATTGATACAGTTCAACAGATGTGGTTTAAAGAGTGTAGCAATTTTGCAGATGATCCATTCCCACGACATTGACGAAATTTTTAATGCCAGAGAACTAATTGCGGACAAAACGCTTATAAATTATTTATATTAATGTCTTTCTAGTTCGATATGCTCACGTGCTGTAGTGGTGATAGAACTATAACAAACCTTTCATCCATTCGAAGCTGGCTGAGCTCTGCAAGCACACCTTCAACATCCCCAAACAACGAACCCAACGTCGAAGAGGTTTTAAAAGAAACAGTAGCAGGTAACGACATAATAAAGAAGTACGAAAACTGTGGTTGCCTCCAAGAAAGTGACCAATCTGCAATAGTTCGCATTATTGTGGATAAACTGAACCTGACGTATTACGACGCTATGCTTGGAGCACTTGATGCAAGTAATGTCGATTTCTGCTATTGTGTGATTTTTGTTATTAATTTCAGGTTTTTTATTTAGATTGCAGGCATTATTATCTTATAAACTTACTACATGCAGTAATAACACCGCCGAGAGTAAATAAAAACATAAAGCCCTCCATTACAGATGCACAAATGGATATGATGGTGCATCTTATAAATATTAATAACTTCCAGCAAAAACTTGACGAGCTAAATGAAAGCGCTCACAACGATGGATTAACTCTGCAACCTAGAGTTTTTGTTGTTGGTGAGAGTCCTCAAAACTTGAAGGAATTCTATGTCTGTGTTGACAACATTAAATATAAAGTAGGTAGCTTAATTAGGGCTATAGATTTAGTTGTAAAAATGTCTTTTGTATTCAACATTGAATATTCCGTAAAGAGCAAATATGTGTGGATTTTCCTTCAACGATATATTCATGATATTTCCTCTAAGGAAAAATTTCCCAAAATTGAAAATATTTTAAACAAGCTAAATAATGTTCAATAAAAATGCACTTGAAGAAAGACCCACACATACTTGCTCTATATGCGGAAATGAATTTATATTATTTGAAAATCTTTTATAACCATCTTAAGATTTTACATCGAACTCCAATTACTTTTAAGTATTTAAGCAGTAGTAGTAGTAGTTGTCACTTTTGTAAACTTTACTCTGTATATTCTCAAATAAAATATATTTTTTATGAAAAAAGTAAATTAATATTTAAATTTTGACTGTGCATAGGAAGTGGGCGGAGAGAGGTGGGAGGGGGTGTTAAACACAACAATAAAACAAATACGATTACATTTGAATCAAGAGCAATTATTGTTAATCTCAAATACTTCTACTGTTAACATAAATGTATAAGTATTTGCTACAACAGTGCCCCGTATTTCGATCAAAAGTGTTCCACTGTTAATTTAAATACTTGACGCATTTACTTCAACAGTGCTCGCACTTTTAAAACAAATACTCAAAGTATTTGGGCACGTTTCTAATGCAAAAAGTATTTGTGGCAAATGCAGAATACTTTGGTTTTACTAGTTTTTTTTTCAGAGCATACGGCACTTTATGTATTTTCGGTTTTCGCCATTTTGTGGGCGTGGTAGTGGTCCGATTTTGCTCATCTCCCTTCCTATGGTGCCAAGAAACAAGTGTTCCAAGTTTCATCAAGATATCTTAATTTTTACTGAAGTTACAGCTTGCACAGACGGATGGACGGACGGACAGACAGACATCCACTCTTCATCCTGATCATTTTGGTATATATAACCCTATAACTAACTCGTTTAGTTTTGGGACTTACAAACAACCGTTATGTGGACAAAACTATAATACTCTCTTAGCAACTTTTGTTGCGAGAGTATAAAAAGCTGTTAAAATTAATGCAAATATATATATATATATATAAAGTATGTGTTATCACATCCTTAAAGGATTGTAAACACGTTTTAAATGAAATTACATTTGCGTATCCCCAGAGAAGTTTTATTTCAATAACAGAATTTCGAACAGCCTACCTTCCCAGAGGAACCGAAACACGTAAATGTATTATTATATTTCTGGAAAAAAAACAAACGTTTCAAATGTGATATGAATGTATGTATATTTGCACACATTTAAATACAAGTAATACCGTCGACAAGCCTACTTATTCATGAGTTATAAAATATCGGATACATTTGCTCGTATTTGCCAAGCACACACATGCATATGTTAGCACTAATTAATTCGAACCAATGACCTACAGCCATGTTCATATGAACACACATGTTGATGTTGCACGGTAAGCCTCCAGTGTACGCAAGTGTACGTGTGTGTCGAAAAAAACATGATTTTGGTTATGCGCATTTAGAGGTTTGCATATGTATGCGAAAAGGTGCGTACGCTCAGGTATACGAACATTCCCGCAGGCATGATTATATATTCACATATCCGTGCATATACGCAAATACATATTTAAGGCTGTGGTATATATGCATATACATATGTATGTCTGCATATGGGAGTACCGATGCCAAAACTCGACTACTTCAAGCAATCCCAATTATATGAACGAGCATTATGATCGGCTTAACCGTTTGATTTGTACTTATACTCACGTAAATGAGTATTCTCTTTTCAATCTTTTTCACTTCATTACACCACTGAAGTAGTCCTCCGACGCTCTTTCCCTACGCAGGCACACTGGAGTTCTGGAAACATATGTATATTGTACCAAGGCCGAAGTCTTGAGTGATAAATGATATTTGCTGTTGTTCAGTAATTTTTGAGCGGCTTATTAACTGTTATAGTTTAAATTTCGGAATGCGAATGTAATCGTGTGTAATATAACAATTCTTACATTTTCCTATTTTTTAAAGCATGAGAAGACCTTAAAATAGATTCAGGAAAATTAATATTTTTATTTATCTATAATTTATAAACATTTAATAAAATATTATCTGTGAATAACTTTTAATCATCAATCATAAAATTCTAACTGTTACCCCGAAGCAATTGCTGATCAACCGAGACACTTTAAATACTTACTACGCTAGTACTTTAATGTAATCAATTACCAACGAAGTGTCCAACAACCAGCCAACAAACACACACACTTATGACAACCGCGGGCGATGAGTCTAGGAGATTCGCACCAAGCATTGAGCAAAGTAATGCCATTATTTAATCCTTATCGGCACTAAAATCGTCTGTTGCTGCCACATTTCAAGGCTCACCAGCGATGGGTAGAAAAGACACCAGCAAAAGCAAGTATAAACATATTCATGCAAATTCGCACTTATATTCGATAATACGTATTTTTATCCACTTTCACCCACAGTATGGACTTAAGCACACACATTCGAACTACCATCTACTCAACAAGCACTCAGGACAGATATACATGCCACAATATGCGGCGGAAGACCCACTTGAAAACAATGAAATCGATTAGTGTACAAAATGAACATCAACAAGTTACAATAACCCCGACCGCCCTTGTACAACTTTTACGAGCGGTATGTTTATTGTGGTCGCAACTGTCGGCTACGCTTCTCCTCACTTAACACATCCTTTGTTTGTTTATAGTAAGCTCGATTTATGGCGCTTTTCATACCTTGTTGAGTGATTTTATGGCCCTTCATAGAATCTGCACTTGCAGAGCACATGGAACTTCCACCAATATCCATATCCATATGTAAATACGTGGACACAAATGACAAGTACCGAAGTAGACGTAAGCGAGATTTGGACTACTACGATTACTCACTTTCTAAAATGAATCAATACAATTGCTTTGAGTTACTACCTTTCTAATTCTAATTTTATAATAGATATATAATATTATATTTTTTTATATATTATATTTTCTATATATATACCTAATCATGGGAGGAATTTTAACTCTCGAACAACATTATCTGGATACATAAATTATTATTATTTGCGCAATTTCTGCTGAGGTAGGTCAGTGATTCGTTAACATAAGTATCGACTTAGGGGGTTCTTTCTTTCAACTAAAGACATTCTTATCCGCATATTGACACGTTTACACGTTTTTAGAAAGCAGAATTTTTGAATATAACTTACCTTTACGCTAACTTTATACATGGTTTAAAGAAGCAATAAAAATATATGTGAACTTTGACTTATCTGCCAGACGCTTGACCAAACCTCTCCTCATATCTGTGGTACACCTCTAGAGGTTATTCGATCTGTAAGTACTAAACTACTCTGACTAGCTAATGCGCTAATAGATAAGCTCATGTATTGAGTTTTCAAGCAAGCAGACTATACATACGGGATTATAAAGGAATGCTAAGTTACACTAATTTCAATTATGAGCGAATGAGTAGGAAAATATTAGGTCTACAACTTTGCTTCCGCCGTTTTCCAATAGATGTCTCTAGGGTCAAGCACTGGTCGATTAAATCGTTTTATATCGATCTTGGACATTTGTGTCAACATTAACCAAACAAAATATTTGTAGAGATCTGTTTGCATCCCAAACTTATTCTCAACCGAAAATGTCATTTTTTGAGCCGAATTCTCGACATTTGCGTGAAATTTTGCTTGTATTTTTTAATTCCAAGAAAAGTGCGGCTGAGGCTCATCGACATTAGTAACCGCTTTTATACAAAAAAAAACTTTAAATTTACAAAAAACGGCGGAATCAAAGTTGTAGACCTAATAGTTTGCCGGAACTTTGAATTATGAATTTCTCTCAGGTAACATTTAACTATGTTAAATTACCGTTAAATAGAAATTGGAAAGTGAGTTGTATTGTTTCAAGCATTTTTATTCTCACTGGATGAATTATCATTCCAATTTCATTTCAGCGCTTATAAATATAAACGTGATGTAGAAAATAAATAAAATATTGAAATTGCATTAGTTCAGTACTTCGCTAGTTGACGGCACTATTATAGTTGATTGCGGCTGAATAATTTATTTCAATTTCGAGTGAAAACAACCAAAAGAGGCCATGTGCGACGAGCAATTCATGTTAGTGCATCTCACACATGTCTACACACTTATGATGAATGGATCTTCTGGCATAATGTAAGACTGTGTAGTTTTCAATTGCTTATGTTATATTCTACGACATGTGATATCGCTTGAAATTCGCATTTTATTCATAACGTTTGAAATGTCACATATGACATTTCACCATCAATTCCACTGGTTTCATATTTACGCTCATCAGCACGTTAAATGCAAGGCACTGGAAGGAGCCAAGAATGAACTACTGAAGACAAGACAATAGAGAAAGGACTTCACCACGAAATCGCCAATAATTGAAAACGTGTGATCTTAGGTGAAAGTTAGACTAAAGGTACGTAAAGTTTCAAACGAATCAATAAATTTTAAATCAGTCAGGGTTACCCTTACTTATTGGTTACCTTGACAAAATTTCCAACGCCCCCTGACTTTGTATTAAAGAGTGCTTGAAAGGCAGCTTGTTTAGATGTTCTCCGTATTTCTTCATATTGGCAATAGTATTTAACTCGTCAGAGACCTTTAATTAAGCTGACTTGTTGCCCTTCAAAATATGCATGTGAAATTATTAATTATATATTTGGGAAAGTTTTGAGGATTCGTCATTCACTTTATATACTTTTCTTTTTATAACTTTAACCTTCATATACATATATATATATATATAATCCAACCATTTTCACATTTTTCGCTTGAGTAGATTTTTTCTTGTCCTTGTGCAGTTTTTAACGAAGCAAAGTGAGACAAATAAGACAAATGTATGCAGACAAAAGTTACAGACAACAACAAGAAAGGAAAATATGTGAAAATAAACATCACAATTTTATGTCCAAAAGTTTTCCATCTTTAAAACAAAACCATAAGTATATGTAAATGGAAATGTGTCAATGTAACGGTATTTAAGGATCTGTTAAGCATCTGGAGAGCACCGAAGTCATTCCAAAGTTTCGCCATTCGCCGAATAGCTGGCAAATATAAATGTCTTTATGGGAAAGAAATTTATGTCTGTTTCATATATTATCCAAAAGTATTGTTGTACATAAATATGTATGTAAGAACGTTGTATGTGTGTGAGTATAATATGGCGACAAAAGCCATTACTACTCCAGCGAAATATTGATTTGTGTATTGAAATGTAATTTGCACGTGAAAATAAAATGGATTTGATACCCGCGTGTGCCAGCGTATGTATGCACAGCTGAGGTGAGGCAACCAAAAAGATAATAATACATTAGATTGGACAATGTCCCTTGAATTTCTTTTGACCACCACCACAGACAATATAAAACCACCGAGTTCTTCGTAAAATCGAAATTCAAGTGATTTTATGAAATATCCATATAAAACCATAAGATTTTTATAAAACTTCGATTTCTCAGAGTGAGGTCCATATTATGAGGAACATTTCAAAAATCAGTTTCAAATTGTGATCTATAGAACCCCGTCGAAACTTTCGTTCGGTGTATTTTACGTCGGCGGAATTTTTTCCGATGTCTGGGTAAATTTAAAAGCGAAATTATTTTGCCTTTATTTTTTATTTTTGTAATAACAAAAATGTTCTCACGCGTGTTGATGAAGGAAGAGGACAACATAGGAAATAGGAATCTTTGTTCGTTTTCAGTACGTACGATTTTAAAAAATATTTTTCGAAAATTTAACATTCTGAATATCTCAAAACTTCTGAGTAGGGTAATTTTCAGTCAATTTTAATGAGCTTGATATATCTAATATTTTATTTTATTATTTTTTAACAAATAAATTCGAAATATTTGTGCAAAAGTATAAAATTTACAATGAAATTTGACAATTTTTACATAAAAACTCACCTTTTAAAATAACTTTGGATATGAAACTCTCAATAAAATTTATATGCACTCAGGACTGTTTCAATATTTTTTTTTTAAATCACCAAATATTTTAATGTATTACTTTCATATGTTTTTCTGCTGATTCGGAGACTTTGAAGTAGTAGAAACGCCTCTATAGCTTGTTCGAAATATAATATCCACAATTTAAATAGAATTTCTCATCGCAAAGTAACAATTTTAATTTAATTGGCGTAAATTAAGCGCTGCACATCCTTGAGTTTAATTTCGTCTGCTTCAAGTTCTCACCGACTAAACCGCAATTTTCATATATGCTAATCAACGCATAGGTACACAAATATCGAACGATTCACTTTCATAATTTTGAATTGAATTTTCAGCCCGTGCTAATACACTCGCTGGCTTCTTGTGCTCGAATTAAAAATTTCACACTTTCAAAATTTTGAAGATTTCCTTTTATAATTTTACCTACAATTTGATATGTCAGTTAAAATGTATTGCATTTAGAATTGATATATGTCTGTATGTACATATGTATGTGTTTATGGATATGTTATTTGTACTGTTATTTTGTTATGTGCTGAACGTTTAATTGTGTGTGCTTGTGCGAATTATTTTGTTGTATTCGAGTTAGTTGAAGGTATAGTTTTCCTTAAGTTCAATAGTATATATATCTACATACATTTGTGTGTATGTGTATGTAGTGGTGATATGTAGTATGTCTATGTACTGAACCAATTTGAACCAGAAAATTAACTTCAGCTCGAAGACCGGAAACGTTCGTTCACAATGAAGCCCCTTATCAGACTAACTCTGAAGCAACAGTGTCTTTGCCAGAAACACCTTTTCGGCCGACGATTGTCGGTCACTGCACGCCGCAACACCCCCGTCGGCCAACACATGGGCCAGCTTCTGCAAAACAAAGGCAAAAACTCAGCCAACGAGACGGTCGTGCAACAGTCGGTTTTTACCCACACAAGCGAAAATGTAGGGGAAATTTTCCCTCAGCCAACAAACACCCCTCCCTTACATACACACATATGTATGTAGGTGTGCGTATGACTTAAGGCTTTGTACTAAAATGCTGGTGCTCCAGCAGTGCACGGGGGTTGAAAACGTTTTTTGGTCATTTTAGCGGCGCTGAGTTTTAGTACACAAATCAGCTGAGAAGCAACAAGTTTGTTGATGGCCTGTACATTGACACAGTTACGCACACCCACACACATCTGCATATATATATATCAGAATATGTAGGCACAAGGGTATGTACGCGCTTTGAACACACTGGGTGTCTGCGTACAAGTACATGCTTATACCCAAAATACTCGCACACAGGTACATGCAAAAACTTGGCCAAAAATAAGATGTCTGTACATATTGACACACGTATATGTATCTTATTGATTTATGTTTTTTTGATATTATTTTAATCTCATCAGATACTTGCACAATGTGCCAGACAATTTGTAAGTGTGTATATCCACATGCCCGAAATTTTGGCATATTCAAATGTGAATAAAAAGATAATTCATTCAGCTATTAAATAAAATCACAGGATACCTAAGGGCGCTTTTTAAAATACCCGAAATAATTAACTAACTATCGCCGACATTGAACAGAGAGTTCTTCGGGAGTTAATAGGATTCAGGACAACATGGCCTCTGTTTGGAAGCGATAGTTGAAATACTTGCGAGAGTACTCATTGCTGCAACTCGGAAAACCAATAAATAAGGAATAAGAAATAAGTCGCCCAGCTTGCCAAAGTTATCCCTACCCAATCCGGTGATTTTTCCACACCCATTGGAAGGCGGAATATAACACCCTTGGATGCACATTATTTCATATTTATTAACTGAGTAGTCCAAAAAAATAAAATAAAATTTAAAACTTTTCATCCGGGAAGATACTATTTTTATCAATTCAGTGCCTCATGCCCATTCAATTAAAAACTTTTGTGAGCCACTCTCTCAATGGGAGCGGCTAACAAAGCAATCAAAGTAGAACACTATTAAAACTTATTTGCTGCTTAAATCAAAAGAGGGATAATTTCATGTGCTAATTAGCATTCAGATTGATTGTTGGTAGCAAGGTGTTGACAACGACAACAATCAACACCTCTCGCTCGCTCGGAAGAAAAACAAAATTACAAGAGAAATTAGCAAGGCTAGCCTCAATGCCATAGACGACGCAGACAACGCACATACACACACACACACTATCGTAGGTAATTATGCGTGGGTATATGTGTTACGGTTGTATGTACGAATATGTCTACAAATCTCGCCACCTTGTTAGGTGCTCCACCTTAGTTTCACCTATTTCGCCCAACTCAGCTTGATTGCAACAAGCGTCACGCTCGTTGCCATCGTTATGGTCGTCATCATCTTTGGTCAATAAATTACAATCGTATTTTCAATGTTAACAAGCTTCAAATGCCGAAACATCCAATCACACCAACGGTCGTCCAACCAACCAGCACCAGCTCCAGCTCCAGCACAGGGCGACCAACTGTGCAAACATCCGGTCTGGCAGCATGTCGCACTCCTCACGCCCTCCGACACCTGGACGGCTCGCATCGAGACGATTCAGTTGAAGCGACACGCTTGGCTGAACTTGGCTTCTAGCGAAAAGTGAGAGTGCAAATGAGGGACGATGAAAGGCAAGCGGCCAACTAACTTATGTACTTACTCGCTTGCGCATTCGTGGGAGCAAACATTAAGTTAGCATCAGACTCCGTGACACATTGAGCACTAAATTCCACCGCTAGTCTAACTAATTTATGTACAGTTAACCGATGAGTTTTGTCTGTATGTATGCCCGTATGTACGCTTGTGTGCGGATGCTCGTTTGCGGTCTGGCATAGTGCAATTTGTAGCCTTTTAGTATGTAATGAGTGCACCCTGTTGCGCATCTGTAGCCTCCCATACATACCTTTGATCACATTCGAGACACATACACTTTGTTAGGGATGTCTCTCTATATTCGTACATGTGAGTGTATGTGTGTGTGTGTGTTTGGATGTAAATAAACTTTGAACAGTTGTCTGAAAGCAAGTGTCTGCAACTGGTGGCCGCGACGGCACACGCTCTATCGAAAATACTCATCAGTACACACAAAAGCAAGCACAGTGGGATCCCTCTAAATGTACCTAAATCATGAAGTCAGTAGGAAACCTTTTCATGGAAATATCTACAATAGCGCGAATTATTTTTTTACGAAATTCTAATATCTTAAGGTGTCGATCTGTCAAAGTGCCGTTTAATAAACAATTTTAAACATAAGCAAACACTTTAAAAGTAAATGAGTTCAACTTAACGACGGTTAACTGTATGCTTGTGTACATATATACGAGCCAAGCTACTTATAGCAAAAGCCAGCAACGTGACACTCATTCATTAAAGCATCACGACCCGAACTGGCTGCAAGGGCCATTTTTCATTGGGCACACACGGCGTATATGTGCTCTCTCGTGCTTGCCACCACTCTCCGGGGGTTAGCTCTCGTTTTAGTACACAACTTGTGCCCACTTGCCTGTGTCTGTATGTATGTATGTGTGTGTGTGTGTGTGTACACTTGCATTTACATCTGTATTTAAGCTGTGCGTAATTTTGAACTTGATTATTGTGTGCTTTATTTGGTCGATTGTTGTTTTTCCTCGCTTTTCGCTTTTATTGTTGTTTATGTTCATTTTCATTGTTTCTCACACAAAAAGCTCCAGCATGCAGCTTCAGCTTCGCAAGGCTACAACATCACCGTATTTATGCAGTTACGCTTTCGTTTGTCCCTTGAGCTTTGCCCCCTTGCGGTACGAACCACCCAACGCCTGAATAATGTGCGAGTACTTCCGAGGGTTCTGCCACTCAGACAAACGCTTTGTGGGATTATCAGGTGTTGTTCTATCATTAGAATAGTTATAATGCCATTTTGTTGATTAAGCCTAACAAATTCATATCTACACTTACAACCACCTCGTACACCACTCCCCCACCCCCTTCCATTCACTGTTATGGGTGCAGCAGGCTTGCTTGTCATATTTATTAGTGCAAATGTATGTGTGCAAGCGAATGCATCAACTTTCAAGGGTATAAATCAAAAGTCACACACACAAACACACACGCGTATATAGCAATTGGCTTTCGAAGGCACATGGCCAGCAGCTCGGCGTTCCAATTTCAGCTGCCACTCTCCCAATTATTATGACCAAATTAATAAGCCGATATCAGAGTCCCTTGCAGTTTTCATTGTCCTCCACATGGACACACGTGCATAAATATGGGAGTGTGTGTGTTGTGTGTGACATTGACAGCGCACACACGTCACGTCAACAAATACGTTTAATTTTAGTCAGCAAAGAGCTTATTTGAAAAGCTTGAATGAATGCAGCAAAACTACAAGCAAAAGTTGCAATGCACACCTCGAGGCCATGTGGGATGAAAAGTAAATATTTTGCCAAGAATTTAAAGAATTTAATAACAGTTAGAATTGTGAAACGACCAAATTCGTTTAATTTAATGAACAATAGGAAGCATACAATTTTCTGTTGCATTGTCACGCATTTGTAGTATGTCTTTCAAATATATATTCTTTGATAGCGTCCCTCGCTTGCTGCAAATATACCCCTGATTTTGAATAATACCTCTGTGCTTACGCTCAGCCTGTTTTAAAGGTATTGTGGCGATTCAACAAATCAAATTTTGAACCACAACCTCCTCTACGATTGGAAGATCGTTTGGAGATAATCGGAAAATCGCCATTTGTGTAACACGGATATATGTACATAAGTACCATTGATTCTTAAAATCATAACATATGCTTATTTCGGTGCACCATGGACCCCTTCCAAGTGGCATATATGGTTATATATGCGCCCCATTATCCACACACATGTGAGCTCTTCATTTGTATGTCATAACTGTGTAAGTGGCTTTTGTCCGGCATGTTTGTTGTGACGTGTTTGTGTAACCAGATTTACCGTTTTAAAAAAATAAAAGGTAAATGCCATTGTCAATCGCATAGCGGATTATAGTGGCCTTGACGGTGTTGGTGTAAATGCATTATCTCTTTGTTTCTTGGAAAGCTGATGGACCTAAGCAGTGGAGAGGACCGTCATGGCTTACATTTCGTTATGGTAACAAAACCGGCTATTCTCTTTGAAATATCACTGCTCCCACTGCTAATTATGCTCCAAATGCCCACTAATTAGTTCAGTTTGACTTGTATAACTGGGATTAAAACGCTGATTACGTGCAACTATTTTATATTTTACAACGAAAGAGGAAATTGAAAAATGTATTTAAAATATTTTCTTATAATTGATAAACCTTTTTTCAGCAATGTTTGCATATTTTTCATAAGTATGCAGCGATGAAATGGTTTTGAAATAACTCTTAAGCAACATGAGTAAATATTTTCAGTTTTGCATAGATGTCTACATTGAAAAGGAGTTTAAGAGTGATAATTATCAAAAATCAGTAAATAGCAAGAACCCACAATATAAAAGTATTATCTAAACCATCGACCTGAATATTATTTTCTATCGAAAAATGCTTTCTATAAAGTTGGAATTTAAGGTTAGTCACATAATGAATGAACCAATATTTCAGGTGAACTTTAAGCCGCGTCATCGCCTTGTATCAATTAGCGCTCGAGTTAAACAAAAACTGTGTGGAAGTTGCTCAGTGTGTACTGTAACTGTAATAAAGAGAAGAAAAAAACGGTATTTTTGGTAAATACACACTTAGTTGTTGTTGCTGATTTATGCTTTCGCTGTAGGAAAAGTGCGGTGTGAGCACAGCAGAGCAAGCCAGTGCTGGCTACTAAACTCACAGGTCTGGAAAGTTTTCGCAGGAATTGCAAAGTGATTTTGCTTTCCAAGCAAACGCCTCGAAGTTATGCGAGGGATTTTATGCAAAATGGCTGAGCGGAGAATTTTACAAAATTTACCCATACCAAATAAATGCAATCGCGAAAGTTTGCGCAAAATATGGCATTAAAGTAGCGGGATAGTTCGAACGCGGCTGGCCAATATAAATGTGCCTGCGATAGTATCGACATCAACAACAGAGAAAAGAGCTACCAGGGCGTATAAGTAACATTTAAATGTTGAAGGAGCAAAAAATGAATGATAATAGCAGAATATGAAAGAAGTAAGGATGAATGTGCCAAAAATGAAGCATTCGTTTAAAGAAAATTACACTGTTTGCGCTAAAAACGTATTAACTCTAAGATTCGTGTGCATTTCTCAAATGCTTCCAAGTCTAACCTCAACGACCACCGCGCAGCAGCATTCGTCACATGCACTTAACAAACTTTGGTGAGCGCCCTCAGAAAGTTTCTAACAAGAGCAGCTGAAATGGCAACCGAGTTTGTACTTCTCACTACATAGCTCACAACTCACATAATTCTCCGCGATGTCACAGCGGCAAGCCCCACCCCTCAGACAAACTGAAAATATTCACAATTACATCAGGAGATATATGAGCATCAAGTTGGAGTTCACTTAATTACTTTTCTAGTTGCTAAGTTTGCAAGGAATTTATGCGGCGTGCAAACCGCATAAATATTTTAGAAATGCGAAGTTAATTGCATCTTCACAGCGAACTGAGGTACAAATTACATAAAATTAAATCAAAATGCTGCTGACAACAGCCAATGGGCTTGAGTATTACGAGTACAATATCCAGTAAATAGAGTTCATCAATACAGCAAGAACAAAGTGTTGCGGAAATAGGATTGCAAAGATAAAGGACCACAATCTTTGAAATACAGTTTTTCTGCGCCCAAATTGTACGCAAGATATTCACAGAAAAACAAAACAAATTTCTAAAAGGTTCAGCAGGCAATGTTTAATTAAATAATTTATGCAAAATATTATCTTTTAATCAGTTTAAGCTGAGCTATTTTGCCAAATTTGTAACAACCTTCAGTCATCGATATGCAAATCCATTTGGTTTCATTTGATTTAAAGTCACGCTAACTGTAGAAAAAGCCTTATAACCTCTCAAATACATCTGGGTGCAAGTATGTATGTATATTGACTGAAGGATAGGAACAAAAAAGACAATTTGAATATCTTTGGTTGCAATAAAACAAGAATTTATCAAATGAAAATCCATCAGCCGCGCTTTAAATTTTCCAAAGCAAATGTAACCTAAAAGCCAGTGCCTCACATCATTCCCCTTTTGTTTTTGCTCCCTTTCCCCACGCAAGAATTATGGAAAATAAACGAAATAAGCAAGTTTTATAATGTCCCAGCATCGGCACGAGAATTTACCGCGTTGTTAAACGCGCACATGAGCATGCTGCAAAGGAATGAATGCAGCCATTAGCAGGTGCTTATGGAATTTACATGCGAAATTTTTAGGTTAGATTATGTAAGTAGTGTGAGGATGTTAAGCGTGCATTATGCACACCAAAGTTTGCACCACAAATATGATGTGATAATAAACCAAGTGTGGATAAACATGGAATTTTTGGGAAAAGATTTGGCAGATTGAGGCAGGTGTTATAAATATACCGATTTTCTTATTACGATCGGCAATCCTTGTTGTCACTACTCGCTAGGGTGCTGTTCTTCTTTAAGCTCTCATGACACTATTATTATTACTATTGAATAATGATGCATAGTTTCAAAAAATAACAATTCTTATTAGCCTGACGAATATTTATGTACATATGTCTGTTGGGTCCTAAAATTATAAAGTCTATTTCGAAAAATCAGCTCTTAATGACATACAGTGGCGAGAAAAACCTTTCGATAAAATAAAATCGAAAATGTGAAAATTTTGATTCGAAGTTGGAGCAAATGTTGTTCTATGCGACAAAAAGTGTTTTTTCGACCACTAAAATTGTTAGTCAGTTAAAATTAGCTTAGACCATTGTTGTGACTGTAAGCAATCGATGTTATGCATTTGTTTTCGTGAACGTGGGAGGAAGCCCACGGCTGTTAACAAGCATTGATGCTAGGCAAATAGTGAATAGTGACTCACTAAAACGGCTAATAAAACACCGAAGGAGTCATCAAACGCCATAAAAAACATGCCAGCGAATGGACCGCTCTGAGTGCTCTTCAAAAAATTGATTTTGGAGTCGCCGTTAAATTGAAGAAAACCTGAACTAACTGATCAAAGTATTAAGGTGCGTATAGAGTTTATTTAGAATTAAGATTAAGAAGATTTGAAAAAAGTTATCTTGTCGGATGAAATAAATAAGAAATCAAAAATTAATAGTTTCCAATCAGATGGTAAACTATATTACTGGCGTTACCCTTCTATAACATTATTTGCGATAGACTGCATAACATGATGGAGTCAGTCTCAATTAGTCAAAATCTATGGAATTATGAAAAAAGAAGACGTCTTCAATGTTTTACAGTCAAATTTATCTGATGTTATGGACAATTGTCTTATCCAAAGGAAGATATTATTTCCCAACAGGATACCGATTCGAAGGACACTGCCAGAATTGTTACTCGCTGACTCCAATATCAACAATTTCAACTCATCCAATGTTCAGCATAAAGTCCTGACCCTAATCCGATTGAGAATTTGAGGAGCTATGGAGCAGATTACAAGTAGAATGGAGAAACATACTAAAAGAAAAATTTGATAATTTAGTTGAAAAAATGTCGAGACGTCTAGAAATTTTAATTAAACGCAAAGGTCTTCAGACAAAATATTGAAAAATGTAATTTGAAGCGATTTATTCTTCACCAGCAAAACTGTGCTAACTAAGTTTGTTTTAGTTTTTGTTGTATTTCACTTTTGTGTTTCTTAATGGATTAGTTTTTTAATTGTTGTTTTATTATACAATAACTAATAAACTTATCCTAAAAATTTTATAATACTTGGGCTGTTGTAAAAAAAATTACAGCACTCCAAATGCAAAAGTGGCGAACATCTGAAAGGTTTTGCTTGCCACTGTATGTAGATATCATTTACCGTATGACTTGTTACATATTTCTGTGCGGAAAACAGAAGCGAGCTCCATTTTTTATAACCATGTGCTCATATCATTTGCATTCCTAAATCGCTGGAGTATTCTTTAGCCTACATGTGTGCATAGCCTTGACTCATCCATGCACATCGATTGGTTGTGCGTGACAAAAAATCTTTGCTGTCTGCCCGAATCGGAAATGCTTCAAGTATGGGATTTAGTTCATTTCATTTCTTTTGTTATTCTTTGATATTATGAAGCCTAAGCCAATGCAGACACATGCGTAGGGTAAACACACACACGCTTTTCGATATTGTTTTCTTATGCTTCTCTTATTATGCCTTCCTTCGCAAATATAATGTACATAGATAGCAAATATAAATAAATAATATGCATTATATGCAAAGCTGCAGCACTAATAATACGAAAGCTCTCAGCATCAGCATGCTTCTGTTATTTTTAGTTGTTATTTGAGTTTATAAAAAGCAAACAAAAATCGGTAAACACAATCACGCAACAAAAGCAAGGAATAATTATTTAAAGTGTTTCAAAAATAGAAAAAATAAATTAAAATTCCATATTTTTTTTAAAATAAAAAAAAAATAAAAATATTTTCATTTTTACTAAATCTATTAAATCATATAAGTCCCAAGACACAAATCAATCATAATTTCATTTAATTTATTAATTTCACTCTGAAATAGTAGTTACCTATACATTTCCAATTATTTTCGAAACTAAAGCCAATTTGGAGAAGGCAGCACTGACACTAATCAGAATTACAGGCGTGTACCTTCTTTAGCAGTACTTCGTTTCAATTGCTTTGTTGCCTTTAGGCGAAAGCATGACGCTGGATCAAATGATTTCTCGGCTCATTACACTCTGCTCGTACATGACGATGAATGTTACTCATACGCCACGGTGCACGCATGCACGCTTACGCGCATTTGTGGCGCCGCCGTGAAGTTTATGTTTATAAATGTTTATGGGTCGCATGTGTTTACCAGCACACAAGCATTTAGCGTTGACCTGCGTAGCAAGACCTCATTTTACCTGGCATTTATGTGTTTTATCAAGGCTTCGAGACACTTGCACTCCGATCTTTAAGAAATATATTTATTTATACATTATGGAAAATTATGTCGTATAAGGACACTATTGGTCTCAACCTTAAAGAAATAAGTTCAAAATGACTACTACTGCTGTTCATTGGAGATGCATTTATGCGAAATATTGAAACTTTAAGATATCTTTATGTCACATTAAAAGTGTCCACTCATCACACTCACTCGTTCTTTCACATTTCAGATTTGGAGGAAGGTTTGCATAAATCAACAATAAGCATTGTCAGCATTAGCAGACGTATGTATATTGGCTCTTAGCCATGATTGTTGCACAGTGTCTGACAAAGCTCGGCTATCCGGCTATTACCTGAAAGTCATGCTGACTTCCGACCTTCTACTATGTATACGTTTGTAACTACTTATATGTGTTTGACACAAATTTCGCTGCGAATAAATGCTATCGAATGCCCAATTTACTTGTGTCTGTGCAGCTCCGAGTCCACATGCGCTTTTGAAGTGCTCAAGTATGTCTGAGCGTTGTTGGTGCTCGCTGCTCAGTTTATTTGACAAATAGAGATAAATGCGTACATACATATGTATGGACGAGTATGTGCATGGGGATTTCATTCAGAACACAACGGCTTTCGATGTGACTTCATGTGAAATTTGCGCAGAATATCAATTTGCAGTGTCAGATTTTGTAATGTGTTTATTGAAGAGCCACCGACGCCAACGTCACGACTATTTTTAGACGACAAAAGTGTTTCGCCAACGGCGACAGCAGTCACGTAAACAAATATTTGATACACCGTACGTATTGCCGTAATGTTCGTAATGGCTTTATTTGTTTGTTCATCTTGGACTTGCTCGCCATATTTGGCACATAAAAAGAGCGAGAAATTATTCATAAAGCCACATACATTCATCATGTGTGTGCAGGTAAATATGTATATCACATTTACTTGGGTGGGCGTGACATGAAATTCTGTATAGATTTCTAATCAACTTTCGCCTCAATGCGGATGCTAGAATAGTATTTTGTAGCCTTTTGCCACTTTTTGAAAGTCGCACCAACTCTAGTGGACTGCTCGCTCTTCGTTCTATGCTCACTTTCAGATTTCCGTTTTCAAAAGAATTGTTATTACTAGAACTCGGAAATCAAAGTCGCTGCCTCGAGCGAAACGGCAACGCCAATACGGAGAAGTCCATAGTGGGAAAAAGCATTCGGCAACACATATGTAACTAAACAGTGATGTGATGTCTGTATGTAATTCCTTGTATATCCGTTTTCGTTTCGGTTGTACACATATTGGTTACAACTTCTGCACATGACGAGATAATTAGGACACTTTGAAAGTTTCTAGACATGAATGCAATTGAGTTTGTTGCGGTGTGGTGGAAGCTTCTTACTCTTCTGAACCGTTACAATTAGCTTCCTACGTGTGTGTATAGAAATCTGTAGATAAATAGAAACTTCTTGGAAATACATAGTCTAAATGCGTTCTAAGACTATCTGACTCTTTATTAATAATTTCGAGTCGATATATTGTACTGGAGTCATGAAGTAGTTTATATAATTTTCGATCTTCTGTTATTCAAAAAGAAATCTAGATTATTACTCGATTTCCTAGATAAATGGATGCATTAATTTGGCACAAAGCTTTCGGAATTCTCAAACTCAAAAAGGTAGACATTATTAGGTCTCACCTCTTGATATCCCTATACTTTATTTGAAGCCCATATAAAAAAAGCAATCTGCTCTAATGAGAAGGCGTATTTATTTCATTCAATTCAATTCAATTCAAATGACCTCGCGAACCGTTTTCAGTTGCTTAGCTGTCTGTTAGACCCGCCATCTCTAAATTCAGTGGCACACTTGCACCCACATATCCGAGGAGTTACAAAGTTTGAAAAATAGTTGAAATGTTTGTTGCCAACATTAATGAACTCAAGTGGGAGTTAATAAACGAGAGAAGCTCGACTTTTTTATTTTTAGCTTTCGTGGGCTGTTCGCAACTTTTCAGGTCAGCCACTCAATGACAGGCATTTAATGTCAAAACACTTACATACGTACATGGGTTTTGTATTCAAGAGCGATTTCGAACACATTTTGAATTTCACAATGGGGAACTTTCTTAAGTTTGGCAACTATTTCTCCTTTCAACAATTGTATATCGAATAAAACAAACGCTTTTTGACTTTCAGACAAAAAATTATAATTCGCCACAAATGTACACATAAACCCGAGTCCCTAGTATTCCTAAGACTAATTCAGAGTTGTGGCAGCAGCGCAACAAACGCTAGTTAATAAGACATTCCAAGGACCATGTATGTATCCTCAATAACTCACGAATTCAGGCAAAATGCTCGATATAGAAACTTTAAGGCAAAGCGATGAGAAATCCCAAAACTCCATTCAATGCCAACAAGTTGACATTGAATTAAAATGAAAACAAATCGCACTTTCTAAAAACTTAAATATCCCAAAACTACCCCTCCGAAGACGAAGTTTCCCCTCATTTGTTGATGTGTGTGTGCGTGAATGGGTATTTTGCAACAAGTGAGTTCTGTTCGCCACTCGCTCGTGCCATAGTTGTTGTAGAATTTAGTACACAGGACAGGTATGAATACAAAAGAAAATACACAAAGCAGATGGAGTAGAAGAGATTAGGGAAGGGCAGTCAAGATTTGAGAGAATCTACTCGTAAAAGCTACCAGCGTTTCAGTGAGCTTTTGCACGCGGTTTAAGCTCTTGTTTGAAAGCTCTCTGGCTAGTACTCCATATTGAGGAAGTTCTTGAACCCCGAAATTTCGGGATCGGAAAAGTAAACTATAGTGGAACTGCGCTAACTCGAATCACCATAATCCATAAAAAACTTCGAGTTAAAGAATTTTCATTAAAATATTAAATTTTTGAAAAAGCTGTAAAATATAGATTTATACACAGTTCTATTTATTCACTTCGCATAACGTTTTATTTGTATTCTTTAATTGTGTTTGTTGCATTTTGCTATTGTTTGGCTCTTGACGCCTGTATCCCATGCATTTCTTACATGATTTATGCAATCCATAAGTGTAATAACATATTTTTGGTTCGCACCCACACGATATGGAGGAACTCTGCCTCGATAGTAATATTTTAATTTTTGAATTATGCTCTGGTCGAATAGTTCGATTCTTGCCATTTCAAGAGATCGAGTTATGGAGAACTTCGAGTTATGGAAAAAAATTTGTATGAAATTTGATTTCTAAATGCTATTGCACATTCAAGAATTCGAGTTATGGCGATCTTCGACTTATAGAAGTTCGAGTTATGGCAGTTCCACTGTATTTGACACCAAGGTTTCCATTAATTCAGGACGTTACCAGCTTTTCGAGCACCTCGCGTCTTCTGCAGCTGAAGTAGACTTAGTGTTGAGCCCTCCTTAAACATTTTCTCAAATTACTAATTTCGATGAATTTATCAGCCCTGAATGGATTAAGATTGTGTGAAGGATTTTAGCAATGCAATTCCTCTCTACTTTTTAGACTTGGTTTAGAAAGTTTTAAGGAAAGCACAAAGGAATTGAAAAAAGCAACGCTTCCACAACAGTAATTAGTCTGACATTTACTTCCGAATGAGATCCTAACCTCAACCGGGTGTCAAAGTGGTTGTAGCCGAACCAAAATTAAGAAGCAGGAAGTTTTCTCCTCGCCGCGATTCCGAATGAAAGACCAAACGTTTGTGAATCCAACTCTGTAGGCAACACATATATTTTATTTATTGTATCATATTACATATTATTGTTGTTTTTCTTTGTATATATATATATATTATATGTATATTATTGCTGGTGAACATAGGAGTTTCATTGAATTCAAAGTGAAATCTTACAAAAATAGTTTTTAGTTTACTTGTACTCAAACAAATTATATTTTTTCAGATTCATAATGAGGATGAAATCGTGCAGTTTTAGCTGCTTCATGAAAAATACCATAAAGTATAAATTACTAAATACGCATGTACTAAATACTAAACTAAAATGAATGATACGAATGAATGCAAAAGTAAAATCTAGCATATGAATTATGATTAAAAAAATATAAAACTGGCAAAATGGGCGGTAAGTGCGGTACGGGCAGCACTAGACTCTTCAAAGGTTATGCAATGGTTACATTTAAACTATGTACTTATGTATGTTGTGGTAGTATATGTATCTAATGGGTGGAGGCGACAGGACGCCGGAGCTCAGAGTTGAATGATAACGGTACAATACATATGTATGAGAGTAATTAGTGCTTGTCTTTTGTTTTGTTGGCAAACACTGGGAGAGGCGATAACGCCTTCGCACGTCTGTTTGCTTTTGTTGTTTCACTACGATGATGCACTAGCTGGCTTCATTTGTGAGTGCTTTGTTTCATAAATTTTCGCTAAAAGTTAGTATTTTTGACTACTATTCGATATTACACTAACAAGTCGCCTATGTGTGTGTGTATGTGTACGAGCGGACTTCGTTTCAGATCATTGTCGATAATTTTGAGTTCTTGCAAGTGTTTTTCGTTCATTTTGTTGTTGTTTGTTTTCTTTCTGGTTACTGTACGTTTTTCTGTATTTTTCTTCTCTCTTAAGTTATGTAATACTCGTATGCAGACACTTCTCGTTGCATCCGTTGGTGTTGTTATTGCAGCGTAACCTTCGTGGCACTGCTCGTCTATTCGTAACGAGAGATCACTTCTCGTCTGCATACATACATACATTATTTGGAGCTGCAAGTTATAGGAGCTTGCGATCTCAAATCAAAACGATTGAGTCTGCTCACTTGCAAAATCACTAGATTCTTCTAATATAGTTTATATAACAAATAATTTCAGCTGTTTTAGCTGTCGCGCGTGAGCATTGAATGCTCACTGTTCGAGGTCTTACAATTACTAAACTTGCTTCTGCTGCATATTTCATTTGCATATCAAATGTTTCACAAAAAATATGTTTACAGCAATGAAATAAGAGCATGTAAATATTTATAGAAAAATAGGTAATATCTTCTCTTATTTGTTTGTGGCGTAAAAATCGATCATTAATTATAGTTGGTGCTCGCAAGCGTTTAAGCATACAAATTATATAATAAAAAAAAATACTTTTGTGTTTGCAGCAGTGCGTAGAACGCTTCATCACAAAATGAAATGTTTTCTTTTTTTTGTTTTTTGTTTTCAAAGACAACTCATCCTGTTTTCAACGATTTATCTTAATGTGTTTCATCCATTTATCTGTTAATTTTCAAGTATTTATAGACATTACAGAGGCTATAATATAAATTAACGGATTTCGATTTTCTTTCTTCTTCTTCTTCTTCCAGATTGTTCAAAAACAAAAACGAAAAACATATAATGTTCATGCAGGTTGATAGTGGTTCTCTGTGGCTGTGAGGAATTGTGCAGACGGCGAAAGCCTGCCAAGTGTGCTGAGTAGTTTCCCCTTTGCGTAAATGAGGGGCGTCGAAATTGCCAGCTGTTGGTGAAAATAAGGCTTCTTCAGTTCTCTTGCTCGCAGCATATTTCATTCACTTATATATATATATGTATGTGTGCTATCAACATTTCCAACACCACTCTATTCATACACACGCTCTGTCACACCTGTGTACATATGACAAGGATCCTTCATTTTAACGTATATACTATTAAGCGATATATACCAGGAATGAATAATCTTAATAATTTGATCTATTCTTTTCCAGCCGGCACCAAGGGAAACATATGCTTAATTATCCATTAGTGGTTGGACAGTGATGTTGTGTGTATAAATAGTCGACGTTGTTGTTGTGGTAGTTGTTGATGTTAGAAATGTGGCTGAACTGCAACTGAGTGGCTGTCATTGACGTGGGTGCACAATTGGAGCATGATCCCGGTAGGTCTTGAGCTTTGTCTCCATTGCCTGAAACGAGAAAATAAGTGAATGCTTAATTTGTATCCTTATTTGTCTTACTCGTATTCGAAATGTTACATAAATCTGTCACTATGTGAGGGTCTATAATGCAATAAATCGAAGGCTTTGAGTGGGCCTTCGAGTGAGCTAATAATTTATGTAAAAATAGTTGTCTGTTACCAAAATAGTAAAATACGAAAATATATTAAAAAAAAGTAAAGCTTTTCGCCAATTTGAAGAGATTCACTGGCACCTAAGAGAACTGATTACAGTTAACGCTGTAGAGATGTTTTCTCGCCCTTTTAATAACAATAACACAGGGAGCATCTGATCGGTGGAAATTTGCATAGATTACGTAATTTCTGTATCATCACATGATATTTCCTATTTAAACAGGATCGAAAGGCTTTACAAAAAAATATCTTTAACTCCCCACACCTTCCCTAACCGCTTTGTACCACGGCATTACGAGACAGCACTGTAAAATTAATGTAACTGACTATAACAAAGATGACAAAGAATACAGTATAAAACATTTATTGTACAAAAAATCATAAATGCTTTTCGCATACGAAAGAGATAAACGGAAAACATAAACCACAAAAGCAAAGCAAAATAATAAAAAAAACGCAAAATTATATCGATCTTATTGTATTTAATTTAAACTCGAAATATTTTTAATTGATGTACGAATCGGCGTTTTAGTCGTGTTCGGGGAATTGCTATTTCCACCGCTCATGCGGTCTGCGAAGCGCTTAAAAATATTTGTACCAAAATTTAGGCTCGAATTGCTACGACTGCCGATTCGTCGTAAGGGAACATCGGAGGCATCGGCATCGTAATCGGTGCAGGACGTGTTTGTGGAGGTGGCTGTAGCGCTCGTGTCCATGGAATTATTGCTGCCAAAGGTATTCGTTAAACTCCGTCTAAGGCGACCTACGTTATCGGCCGTCGGTGTGGAGGCACAGCTGCTTGTAGAGTCAACAGCAGCAGCAAACGAACGATCACAGATACAACGAAACCTTTCACACTGAGGGCATAAAAGTGCCCTATCCAACTAAAAGAGAACACAGAGACCATGATGCCACAATGCATTATTTGTTGCCACATGTGAATTGGAGTGATGGATAGGTGGAGAGTTAGAGAGAGGCAGTAAACATGACGAGTTACGGGATGCAACAGAAGCGGTTAGTAGTCGGATTATTTAGAATGTGTTACACTGAGCCGAGCATTTAGATTTGCGCAAATTAGATTTGTTAGCATACTTGCAGACATACTACACTAAATACATTAATCGAACTAAAACACTTGACACATAAACAAATATGTATATGCCCAATTGCATAAGTAATTAATTAAAAAAAAAAAACAAAGTTCAAACTTACATTCAATTTCCGTAGCATATCTGCAACAATGTTAAGTGCAGACGTACGCGAGCTGGGCGTCATTGCGTTGCCGTTGAGTAAATTTGTTGAATCTGAAAATGGTTTTTCTAAATTTGAGTTATAGATACATGTTCTAACACAACAAATAAAAAAAAATTAGAAATACACGCCTACGGACACACACAAACAATACAACTACTTTCCGCTTGTTTTTGTACTTAGCTGTCCATGTTATTCAGTTGAGATTAAGTTTACTTATATTGCGTTCTAAAATTTTGTTGCTTACAAATTACATATTTATTGAAAAGAATACAACGACTTTATAATAAAGAAATACATGAAAAAGCAAATTAATTGGTAAAATTGTACTTAATAATACTTCATTTCACAACCGTCAGGAAGATCATATTAAGCACATTGTCAATAACAATTATTGCCTTAAAGTAGTCGCAAAGTTTGTGTGGTTCAATTTCAAATGTTAATTATTAGCAAAACGGTCTTATTTTTGACCTTTTCAATTTGGACTTTGTTTTAAACTTGATAAATTTAATGCCGCATTTTCTAGAGTGCAATACACCTAAAATCTTACTCTTCAATGAATGTTGTTCACCGTAATTGGGTATAACTGCTGGACTGTTGTTCAAATTATGTGTAAGGCTGGTGCTGTGGAGACTGGTATTGTTGAGGCTGTTTTCCTCATGGGTAATATCACTGTTATTTACAGCGCCATTTGTTAAAGGTGCGGACAGTGTTGTCGTTTCTGATATATTACTAACTGAACCATTTAATGGATTACGCGTTTTTACATTCAGTTCTTGTTTTAAGTCTACAAAAGTAGGAATTAGATTAATAGTTAATAAAGGTTTTGTTGAAACATGTTAGCTGGCGGTTGTGACGTATTGAATATTCTTACCTCTTGTTTCATCCATAAGTCTCTGTAGCTTTTCCTGCAGCATTTCCTTTTCATCCACCTCCATTTCAAGAAGAGCATTTTTCTCATAAGCTTTATCCAACATTCTTTCAAAATCAGCAATGCTTTCATTGAGTATACGATGTGCGCGCTCCAAGTCATCGTTTTTTTGTTCCAATTGTCGCAGGTACACTTTGAGCGAATCGCGCTCAGTTTTCAAATTTTCCATTTGTCGCTCTGTATTGGCTAATTCAATGCCATGAGATTGGAGTTTGAGCTAAATGAAATATAAATATTAGATGGAAACATTTTCCAAAGTTTTCGATTGAATACCTTCAATGATTCATTTTCTTTCTCTAAGGAAGAAAGTGTCATTCTGAGATCTTTGATTATACTCTGTTTTTGATCAAGTGTAGCATCCATTTCTGCTTCCATTTGTCGTGATTGTTCCACGTACTCATCATATTCTTGTTTTACATCCGTCCATCTGAACAATTCAAATCTCATTATACATGAACTAAATAAACTATGTATTTACAAAATATGCTTACTCTTTGTGATAAAGCTTAGCACGTTCTTTCCAATACCGACACTCATCTTCGACACTGTTAAACATTGGTGGTGACTCCATCGCTGTGTAGTTGCCAAAGAAGGGCTATATATAGATTTACTCAGGAAGTTTATGTGGACCTCCCTATGTATGCATATATGCAAATATAAATTCTTAAATGCGTTGAACGCTTAACTTGCACTAAATTCCCGCTTTTCCACGATTTATTATTCTTATTTTGCTCTTTATTCACAATTTTTATACAAAAAAAATTGTTAAAGCTCTGATCGTTCTGCTGCGTAAAAGGTAAACACGATTCTGAAAATAAAATAATTGCGGAAAATCAATTAGAAAACAAGTGTGCGAAACTCAGTTTAGTCCCACTTCAGTTGACTTTTATTTCATTTTTTCAATGTGTCTTGTTCGATGGTAGTGACGCCGTCGGCTCAGCCGACGCAAGCGAAACATCGAAAGCAACTACTGCGGAAGAGTTCGAACGACGAAGGTTAGAAGCCAATGAAATCATCGTCCAGCTTTTCAAAACAGGTTTTTCCACATCCAACTCATATAACTTCTATACATTCGTATGAAATATAAAATTTTATTATTGCACTTACATTTTGAAAACAGTTTTTTAAAATTCAGCTGGCTTATCTCAGAAAATATGTGAAATAAATGTGAGACAAAATTCGTTAAAAGTTGTGTTTGCACTAAAATACCAAAACTGTAAAACAGCATTGCCAGCTCACAAAAAATAATGATGCTCGTCTGTTGTTGTTTCCATTACAGGCTTGCAGATTGTGCATCATTTTTATGATACTATGATACAGAGTTGTTACAACCATAATTAAAGGGTTGCATAATAGAATTGTAAAAATAATTTTAAATTCCTCTCCTCAGAGTTTAATAATTTTTTACTCGATTATTGACTGTATACCAATTCTGTCTAAATAACATTCCTGCCACAGCCAACGTCTAAATGAGAACATTAAACTTTGTATTCGTTGGTGAAAAATGAAACCTAAAATAATAATCATGTAAATAAAACAACAAACTTCACAATCTTCCTATCATGACTTCCTGACAATATTATTAAATCAAACGCATCTCAAAAAACTTAGCCCGACGAAAATTGTTACATTTCCATTTATATCACGTTGATTTCTGACCTATGTAAACATAGAGTAATGTTCAAATACGAAGCTGCTCCGCTGTATTGCAACGCTGTGAAAGTCATTTCGCTACATTTGGGAGGATTCCGAATAGCTCTCGAAAATATTGTTAAAAATTGGTAAATAAGAAATTTAAAATCAAGTTATTATCATATTAGGGTCAAAGAACATATAAAGTAATAAAATTTGTTAAAATCAGCCGGAGAAATCAATTGAATTGTCGTATAATTAAAAAGGCAAATTTCACAATTTATGACGGGTATAGAAAAGTAGGAATAGAAAAACAAATTGGCAAACAAAGAAATGGGATAACGCAAAGACGAAAGGTGGCGAATAGAAGATACAAAGGAAAAGCAACAAAAGCGGTGAACACGGTTTTCATTGCATTGCATGAAAATATATGTGCAGCAAATATAAATGAAGCGAAATTGTAATCGGCATAGCCAAGTGTTCGTAAACCTCAGTAGTTGTCTATTTAATGTAAGTAGGAGTCGAAAGGGGTAGGTAATGGTGATTGAAACGTCGCATTTAAAGAGAACTTTTTCTAAGGAGCAGGAGAAATTCGATTTGCCGCTTTGATAAATTATGCATATTTACAAAGATTTCAGTTCTTACAATCAAATGCGATAAAACTCATGTGTGATACTTTTTAATTAACTTCGTCAACAATATTACTATGCAAATCATCGAAGATTTTATGTTTTTTTCTTTATAGTTGTAACGAACAAAGAAGTGCTCACAGACGGACCTAAACAACCAGAATTAATGCATTGAATCAAGTAGTCTAAAACCAAAAGAAAATAACTGAATCACAGAGTACAGATTGGTGATCGAATTATTCGTGAGTTTACTCTTCAGTTTCCACCTTCTAAAGTTCAGTGAATATCTTCTGTCGCTGAAACTATGGCTGATCCCGAGAAACAGAGCCTGATTAACAATGAAGAGACCAATAATACGTATTCCACTGCGCAGCCTGGTGCTGTAACGGGCAGTGTTGGAAGCGGTGAAGCTGGTGCGGCTATCATTGCAGGAGCAAATTCAGCTGAAGGTAATATATTCATATATAACAAACAATTATAAATCTCATGTGCAATTAAGTTCATTAAACCCGGCATTGCTATATCCGAAGCATTTGATGCTGCACACATATACAAATGCTAAATGAACTGTAAATGAAGCAACCACAATGCAGTCATAGAAACCGTATAAGTGTACTTTTCAAAATAGGGGCGTGGGTGGGTGGTGGTCGATCTTTTAAAGTTGTCGCGATTGCATGAAGTAGTTAAAAGTGTTTATTTATCTCCCTTACAACATATCAACTCCCATTAAAGGAGTATGAATGTCGAATGTCTTTATATTATCTGTAAGTAAGCCTTCAACGTTACAGCATGAATTTGTAATATATGTGTGAGGTTCCAATTTTTCTTTCCATTGTATTTACTCCCATATCATATTCCAACCTTCTTGAGTTGGATGACTCACACGTCACGGCTTGGGGGGAAAACAGCTGTTGTCTTGCGATATGTTATCACATTATTTTAGTTGTGTATACATATGTAATCCTTATCCCTGCAGCATGTAAATCAAAAGTATATATAATTCCAATCAATTCAACACTGGATGTTGACTGTGTAGGAATAAAAAACTCATATAATTTGTATTAGTATGTATGATCATACTTATAAATATTCACATTTAATAACGCGCATGCAACTGTGTACGCAAGTTAAAAGAAACCCGCTCTTTGAAGCCTAAGATAGTGCATCGCTCATTAACATTGACATAGATCTCTATCTCTCTACCTACTAGATTTTAGTGAAGAAAAATCATTCATTTAATGTAATCTGTTCAGATTCACACACATATCCGCTTTTATTTTTGCGGTTGGAATTTGCTTTGCTTTTCATTTTCTCTATGCTTTTCCACAAGCCTCATCCGAAATGTATTTATTCTACAGAAAAGGTTAATTTCACGGCTCAAAAGAGCTCCCAATACTTTTAACAAGTTTTTATTGTATTAAAATGTCTCGAATAATTTTTAGGTGGTGTTTCGCAAGCAAATGTACCGTTTGTGGGTCCCGATGAATTGCCACCGCCATACCAGGCAAATACAGGAACTGGTGTACCAATGGTTACATGTAGGGTGTGCCAAAACATGATCGACATTACAACAAAAAGAGATCAGCATGTGGTGAAGTGCAGCCATTGTAATGAGGCAACTGTAAGTATGGAAACTGTTATTGGGATTTGCTCCGAACTGAACTTCGAACACTGTATTTAATATTTTTGTAGCCAATACGGAATGCCCCCCCTGGCAAGAAGTATGTGCGTTGTCCATGCAACTGTCTGTTGATTTGTAAAAGTTCATCGCAGCGTATCGCTTGTCCTCGGCCCAATTGCAAGCGTATTATAAATTTAGCACCGAGCCCAGTTACCCCACCCGTACCGGCTATGCCCGGCATGTGTCGTGTAACATGCGGACACTGTTCGGATACATTTTTGGTACATTGCTCATTAAAACGAATACTATTATAGTATTATTATTACAAATTTTAATTTCAGTTCAATACGTTTCACAATGCATTGGCGCGCTGTCCCCACTGCAGAAAAGTTTCGTCGGTTGGTTCACGTTTCGCTTGCGGACGCGGCATATTGTTCGCTATACTAGGACTGCTATTCCTTATTGCGGGCATCGGTATTACTGTTGGCACATACAAGTATGCAAGGGTAAGTCTATGTCAGTTTAAACGGGTATACGTTTTTATTAATATGAACTTATTTGTTCTTTCCAGGATCATGGTGGTATCATTATCGCTTATATTGGCCTATTTATGATTGCAGCCTTTTTGGGCGCACGTTCTGTTTATTATTTCCGTTTAAAAGTGAGCGCCATAGATGGTCCGATGTAAGGGCGTATATAAATGTTTTTGTATCATTCCTTTTGATATTAACAAAACAAATCAACAAAACACATAAACACATTAAGCGTATTAAAAAGCCAGAGGGAGGTAGCATAAATGAGGAAAGTATAGATATAGAGAAAATGCTACTTATTACAGACTACATTCACTAATGAAAATTTTCAAAACCTACACCGTAAAATGCATAGTTCACCACTCAAAATAAATATGCAATCGAACAAAAGAAATTGCATTCTAATTAATTATTCGAACCGGGTAAAACTAATGATGTTGCATCGGTGTAAATGAGTTCTCTAATGCATGCGTTAGCATAAATGATCTAATTTTCAATAAAGCCACCAAATGCAATATCCCTTTTGCACAATATATATCACAACGGTGAAAATGTCATAAAAGAAGTTTTATCTAATGCGCGCATCAAATTCTCATTATTTGCAGAAATATGGTTTATCGTTAAGAGATCAAAGAAAAAAAGATGTAGATAACTTTTGTATGTAATTTCACAGTTCATTACAAGAAATTTTGATCGCTTGGAAACTTCACTTATTTGTTAGGTTAAATGTCAGCCTACTGCAAGCCTCTGTTTAATCGTTTAGTACTATGTGATTAGTTATTTTGGCTTACATATTATAACAATTTTATCATAAATTATCATTTTGTATTTTTTGTAACTTGTTCGTAAATGTTTTTATTCCCTGGCTGAAATACAACAAGTAATACTACTTATTTCTGCGGTGCATACGCGTGAATAGATTATAGTTATTCAACACACACAAACGAAAAACGAAAAATCCCGCTTCCGTTACAATTTGTCTTAGATATAAAGTCCAACATACTTATATATAAAAAAGGAATACACGTGTTGGTGGATTTCACATGTATGGAGTTGTCCTGCAGCTAGTAAACGCATGTTTGTTGATTAGCCTGTAATAATTTCGGTCACTCACGAACGAAAATAATATGTATAAACATAAAATTTATTGGCCTGGAGTTTCCCAAATGGTTCACGTATAATAACGACGGAAGCAATCAAGTAGGAGGAAATGAAGGGCAAAGAAAAAAGGAAAGCAAAACTGAATTCTATAAAGCAACATTTAATATTAACTATATGATTAAATGAAATATTATGGAACTTATACAATTATATTTAGATTATTACGATATACTGTAAATAAACGCGAGAAAACCAAAGGAACTTGTTCTTTTATTTTAAATGTATTGATAACAAAATATATAATTTTTTTATTGTACATTTGAATAAATTTTGTAAGTGTCACACCTAGCAACGAGGAGCGAACTATGCAGCTTTGTGATTCATTTAAGTGATATGACGGCTTTCAGAACACTTCTTTAAGGAAAGTAATAATTTTTCAGAAAGATTGTTATATGAATTTGTTAATATTAATTTAATACCTACCCATAATTTGCTTATTTTACCACAACAATTTCAGTGCCTCCACCAGGTGGTCCAGCCTCCAGGAGCGCTTTCTTAACGTCGTCAACCTTAATTTCTTTACCCTGGCAAATCATGTTTAAGAAATCTAAAAATTCCTCAAAGTCTAAACGCCATTTTCTTGAAATAAAATAATTTGACAAAACAAAAACACGAGCTTTTCCGCGTATGTATAATTTACTTAAATTTCATGTAAACCATGCCAGTGTCGGTCATCGTGAATACCGTTTTCAACAGTTTTGCTTGATCCAGCCAAAAATCTATCTGCGACAATAATATGGTCTCATACACCTCATTTTCCAATTCCAAAGTGTTGATATTATTGTTTGCATATAAGTGGAATAGACTCTCGATGGTATGCTTCTTTTGCTTATTCTCATCTTCGTCGGCCATGGTATATAGTATGTAATTGCGAATTTTGCACTATCAGCTAGATGTTAATAAATAAATGGGATGTTAAATGTATGAATTTGGTACACAAATGAAATTTAACGACTATTTCATTTTTTGAAGACATTTGATACCTACTCGGCTGCGCTCCCATTTTTTGTTTATTATTTTGCCGTTACTACGTTGCATAAATTCATACTTAAGTGCATATGGATATGTACATAGTACATATATATGTATATAACATTTCAACGTACTTATGTACGCATGTATATCAAAATTGAGGAAAGGGTAACTACGGTCGAAGATATCAATGGATCTATGCATACCACATACATATGTATGTAAGTATGTACTTTTGTCTGTTTATATTCACCCCAATGTTATGCATATCTGTTAATATCAAATTAGTTATGTTTTTTAGAAGAAATTGCAGCGCATTTACCGAATTCTTCCATTCAATCGCCACTACAACTGTGGGAACTAGATTTTATCCGTTCAACTGCTGTTTTTTCTTGTTTGCATCGGTAAGTTGTTAAATTGCTTCCCGAAACAACAGAGGCAACCATTCTAATTGTTATAAAAAAGGTAATTTTGAGGCCCTCTCACATTGGAATAAGCTAGGCTCTTTATCCTATTGCTTCCTTTTAAAATTGTTTTTTTTTTCATGCTTACATATTTATATGTAAATATGTAAGTTTACCTATCCTTGAACTCGGAGGGTGAAGTTTATATTCACCACGATTTAAATTTTACATTCAGTTTGTTGGAATTTAAAATAATTCATTGATAATATTCGCCATTACTGTAAACAGCTGATTTTGACATTAGGACGCCGGACTGTAAATAAGTTAGAAGAAGAGTTTAGTTTGTTTATTGAAATGCTTTAGATTAAAAATATTTCTGAAATTTTAATAAAATGGATAGCGAACCGAAGACAGAACCAAAGGATGTGCCCGCTCGTCCATTTAAATTATAAGTATTCATATAGTTTGTAAAAAATAGCAGCTAAAAATAATATGCACCATATTACTCTTGCTCTAATTTCATGACTGTACGGCGCACCAAATTGTGAGTTTGACCGGAATCAGTTTCGAGCGGAAAAGTATAATTGTAAGTTTAATGAAGCCCCATATTTTCTTTGTTTTCATCTATCTGTATATTTTGTAGGGTGCAGTGGAGTTAACCATAGTGCCAACTAAAGAAAATTTACGTCTTATAAGGTTGAATGCAAAGCAGTGCCGTATTTATCGCATTTTGTTAAATGATGTTTGCGAAGCGGAGTTTTTTTATTTTGATCCATTCCTGGATATTTGCCAAGGAGACACGAAAGTGTAAGACCCTTCTTTTTACTATTTAATAAACAAATTTAACGTTCCATACACATTTTTAAATACATCATTATATTGTACAGGAGATCCTTAGATGTGTATTCCAAAAACCATCTCAGTGCCGCACAAAAAACCGATCCCGATGTCAACTGTGGTGAACTGTTGATACAAATACCACCGGAAGGGTATCACATGATCCAAGAAGGACGGGGATTACGCATCGGCATAGAATTCTCTATGGAAGACCCACAGGGCGGTATACACTTTGTGATACCTCCAACAAGTGAAGACGACCAGCAACCCAATAGTGCACATATGTTCACCTATGCATACGAAAATTCAACTCGCTTATGGTTTCCCTGTGTTGATAGCTTTGCAGATCCCTGCACATGGAAACTCGAGTTCACCGTGGATAAACACTTGACGGCTGTGTCGTGTGGCGAACTTGTGGAAGTGGTAATGACGCCTGATTTGAGGCGAAAAACATTTCATTATTCGCTCACAACACCTGTGTGTGCGCCCAACATCGCCTTGGCAGTAGGCCCATTCGAGATCTACGTAGATCCTCACATGCACGAGGTTACTCACTTTTGTCTACCACAGCTCTTACCACTTTTGAAAAATACAGTGCGATATCTGCACGAAGCTTTCGAATTTTTCGAAGAAACACTTTCCACCCGGTACCCCTTTTCCTGCTACAAACAGGTTTTTGTAGATGAACTAGACACCGACATCAGTGCTTATGCTACTTTAAGCATAGCTTCTGTGCATCTCATGCATTCCATTGCTATTATCGATCAGACCTATATAACGCGCACACTAATGTCACGCGCCATTGCCGAGCAGTTCTTCGGGTGCTTCATCACATCGCATCATTGGTCCGACACTTGGCTGGCAAAAGGTATTGCCGAGTATTTGTGTGGCCTGTATTCGCGAAAGTGTTTTGGTAACAATGAGTATCGCGAGTGGGTTCAATCGGAGTTGGCGCGAGTAGTGCATTATGAGGAGCAGTACGGCGGCATTATACTTGATTGCAGCCAGCCACCAGCGCCACTGCCGGTGTCCAGCACGAATCCAGCCAGCGCCACCAGCAAGCAAACTGAAATTGTGCATTATTTCCCTATAAAAAGTTTACATACAGTTTCGCCAAAATTCGTGGAAGCCATGAGACGCAAAGCACATTTGGTCATACGCATGTTGGAGCACCGCATTGGTCAGGAGTTGCTGATACAAGTGAGTTTTTCAATTTCTTAACCACTGTAAATCCAAAACAACTGTGATTTGGGATTACAAAATTGTATGTGCGTATGTATCTGTGATATTCAACTAAACAAGAAATTAACTTCCGTAATTTAGGTTTTCAATAAACAATTGGTGCTGGCAACCAATGCGGCGGTGACCAAAATCGGCTCAGGCTTGTGGCACCATCTACTTATTTCCACTAATATATTCATCAAAGCGATATTCACTGTAACCGGTAAGGATATGTCAGTTTTCATGGATCAATGGGTCCGAACTGGAGGGCACGCGAAGTTCTCTTTCACATCGGTGTTTAACCGAAAGCGCAACACTATTGAGTTGGAGATACGGCAAGATTTCGTGAGCCAGCGTGGTGTTCGCAAATACAATGGCCCATTGCTGGTGCAGCTTCAGGAATTGGACGGCACCTTCAAGCACATGTTACAGATCGAGAATACCGTGGTGAAGGCAGACATCACTTGTCACTCGAAGAGTCGTCGAAACAAAAAGAAGAAAATTCCACTCTGCACGGGCGAGGAAGTCGATATGGATCTGTCGGCAATGGAGTAAGCAGCGCTTCGAAAAACACAACATAAAATAATGATTATCTTCTATTTTTTGCAGTGATTCGCCTGTTCTTTGGATACGGCTAGATCCGGAAATGATTTTGATTAGAGATTTGAACATTGAACAGCCAGATTTCCAATGGCAATACCAGCTACGCCACGAGCGCGATGTAACAGCACAGTTCGAGGCCATAAAAGCCCTGGAGAAATATCCCACCAATGCCACGCGCTCCGCACTGACCGATACAATTGAAAATGAACGCTGCTTCTATAAAGTTCGTTGCGAAGCAGCACACTGTCTTACTAAAGTGGCCAATCAAATGGTGACGCAATGGAGTGGACCCCCTGCTATGTTGAACATCTTCCGGAAATTCTTTGGCTCGTTCAGTGCTCCTCACATCATCAAACAGAATAACTTTTCCAACTTTCAGTTGTATTTTTTGCAAAAGGTCATACCGGTGGCAATGGCAGGTTAGTAGCACAAGCTCACGTGCCATATTTGTAACATTTCTAATTGTTTGCTTGTTTTCGCAAAGGTTTACGCACGTCCCATGGCATTTGTCCGCCTGAAGTTATTCGTTTCCTGCTAGATCTCTTCAAATACAACGACAACACGCGGAACCACTATTCGGATGTTTATTATCGTGCGGCTTTAGTAGACGCATTGGGAAACTCAATCACACCGGTGGTTTCAGTTGCACTCCGCGGCACACCCATCACTTCTGACAGTCTCTCTGCCGATGCCAAGTAAGTCTGCTTTCCCACAAATGACTTTTACTTATAATTGTACTTATCTTCAATCTTTCAAAGGCTTGTACTCGAGGAGGTTACCCGTCTACTTAACCTGGAGAAGAACTTACCGTCATATAAGTATATGGTTTCCGTTTCGTGTCTCAAGGTCATTCGTAAATTACAAAAATGCGGTCACTTGCCTTCGTTGCCGAAAATCTACCGTTGCTATGCAGCTTATGGCCAATATTTGGATCTGCGTGTGGCCGCCATGGAGTGTCTGGTGGACTTTGTCAAAGTGGACGGGCGCTGGGATGACTTGGACCACTTGATCACGTTGCTCGAAACGGATCCCGATCCTGCAGCACGCCATGCACTTGCCCAGCTGTTGATCGACAATCCACCATTCAGCCGGGAGTCGCGCAGCAGCCGATTGGATCGGCCAGAGTTGGTAGAGCGTTTGTGGGCAAATATGAAGTGAGCTCAACCAGAGTATTTGCAATCGTCTATAAAGTTATTAAACTTTTAATTGTTTCCATTTTACAGCAACAAATTGGCATTCGACACTAAATTACGTTGTGACATGGTGGACTTATATTATGCACTCTACGGCACGAGACGCCCAATGTGCCTGCAATCCGCTGATGTCAGCAACATGTATAAAGATATAATCAAGGAAGGTACGAAGAAATCGAGCTTTGCCAACACCAGCACAATTTCTACCAGTGAAGTGAAGACCACTACAATAATCAGCGAAGTGAAAAACGAAGTGGCCGATATTGTCGAAGAGCACACTTCTATTACTTCGGTAAAGCGCACCGCTACCGAGGCGTTCGAGGTGGGCAATGAAATCATAAAACTGGAAACGACTGAGGAGGTGACACTCGTTGAGGACAACGACATGAAGGTCGAGTCATTCGAAAACGAGGTGAAGGTTGTAGTTAAGCAGGAAGACGATGTAACGGTAAATTCCCCTGAGCACAAGCGTATGAAAAGTGAAATCTTCGAGGAAGATGACAATTCGGTAACCATCATCGATGTTGGCGAAACCTCGGCGATGAAAGCGGATAGTAGTTTTGAGGCCAATAAAACGGACGCCGAAAGGCATAAGACCGAAAACTCATCAAAGGTATGTGTGCGGCACATATGTTCATATATGATATCTATCGAATAATTATTTACCGTTTTAGCAGAAAAAGAAGAAAAAGGACAAGAAGAAGCACAAACATAAGCATAAGCACAAGCACAACAAAGAAAAGGAGCGTGACAAGGAGCGCGAGTGGAAGGATAAAAAGGACCCGAACATATCTCGCATACAGGCTAAAGAAGCCACGCCCGAAACTCTCAGCTCGGCGGACAGCAGCAACTCAAATAGCAATCCGCCGACACTCAATTTCACATAAATAAGCTAAAAATGATACAGTTTTATATTTTACATTCTACTTTTGTAACGGTAATTTACAAAGATTACACATGGAAGTATATATGTATATGTATGTTTAGAATTTAAAGTTTTCTAGCCGCATTTCTTAATTATGAATAATGCGTTACATATGTGTGTGTGAATATATAACGATTATAATTATAATTAATGCAATGTGTTTGAATTACAATTTCACGAAATGCATTGCCATCGGCATTTAGTATATACAATATATGTTTTGTTTGTTTATAAATTCACTACAATCGGTTGGGGCCTTCAAACATCGTATCGTTTCGTTTTGCTCGAAATGGACGCGTCTTTAGGTACATACATTTTAATAATATTAGAATTACATACAAATAATTAATTATAAATAAATGTGCAGTATAGTGCCAACTGGGACTTAATAACAGTAAATGGGCACGTGTGCTCGGCATTTTCTTCGCTTCTTTCACTCGCACTGGGTCGCGTTGCAACCCAGTCACACAGTTAAACGAACACGGTAAAACTAAATGTTGTGAAAATGGGAAAGAGGCGAGAACCTCTTCATCGAGCCGTTGTTGAGGGATATCAGAGGGAATGCGATGGACCAATAGTTAAAAGCTATGAAGGACAGTGTTGAATGGGGATTATTGCTTGGCTTCACCCGCTTTTCCAGCGACCGTTGTCTCCTTCTCGTCGCGGGGGTGTCGCTTCTGATCGGCTACCGGTCGCAAATACGTTATATTGTCGCCGCCCACTGTCATCGTCGATTGTTCATCGGTCGCCGAAGATATAACGTTTGCTGTCGGCTCCGAAGCTTGAGCTTGCAGTCCCCTACGTGGACCATACTGCTGGGCTATATGTTGCATTAGCTGTGCATAGTCGACGGGCTGATTGCGGAATTCAGGGTGCTCTTTTATGTATTGCTCATAAGGTACGGGCACCGGCACTGGCACGGCTGTTACTGGGTAGCCGGCATCTATCAGGGCCTGGAATTCGGTCTGTGTGAGTGGCTTGCCGCCGGGTTGTGGCAGATGTAGTTGGCGCACATCTTCGATGGACTTCGTTTTGACTGCGGTGCTGCGTGAGGGTGTGGCGATACCAGTGCCTTGAGAGACATAAATACTGGATTGCGATGGAGCGGGAGCGGGTGATATGTATTGCCGGTTTGTGTGCACTTGTTGTGGAGACGGCGCAGGCGATGGGTACTGTTGTGGATGGACGAGGGACTGTGGGCGCGGATGCGGTTGCACTTGTTCACCGGAGGGTGTGTTGGGATCGGGAGGACTCGGGTGGAATCGTGCGGAGGAAGCTTGTGTGTTCGATTGTCGGTCGTAATCGTAATACAGATGCGGGTTAATATACTTAGCTGCGGCTGGTACATTCGGGTAATTTGGCGGTTCTTTTTCGCGTAACTTTGGCGAGGACGTTGAAACTTTCGAGCCATAATGTTTTGAACGGGCTTTGGGTCTGGTTGTTGGGTTCAGCTCCTGATAGAAGTACTGCGTAGGTTGTGGCTGTTGTACTGTTGCGGGTGACTGCGTTGGAGGGTATACCACTGGACCCAATTTTTTGGAGTCCACAATATGTTGCGGCACTTGTGTGGGGTAAATGGGTGTAGGCTGTTGTTGTATGTTGCTAAATCTAAACAAAGATGGTATAAACGGTTGATTGTTGGCATCAACCAGCGGTGTGGGTGTGGGTTGAGATCCACTTTGTGGGGCATAAATTTTCTGTGGCAAGACATATGGGCGTGGCCGTGGCACCGGGTGTGGCTGCAGCTGTTGTTGCGGAGCTTGTTGGTGTTGATGTACGACGCCAGAGGGTTCGTTGGAATTGTCCACAAGCTGATTGGGCGAAGGTTTATTTGCAGCGAGAAGCTTTTCGATTTCATTCTCCAGGGACGACTTGGCTAGCGGGTGATTTGGCAACGTTTTATAGCTCACTTGTGGTTGGTAGTATGCCAGTTGAGGGGGGATGTGTGGTGGTGGCGGCGCGTCTGGTGATGGATCCACACCATGTGGGTCACCTTGTTGTGGCTGCTGCTGCGGTTGTGGTTGCAGTTGTGGTTGAGGCAGATATTTGGGACCACCGCGGTGCCGTGGCACATACTGTACATATTCGGGTATTTGCTCTTCGACGGGTGATTGCGGCTGTGGCTGCGCATGTTGACGATAGTTGCCTAAACCTTGACCTACACGCTCAGTGGGGAGTGGCAGGGGTGGAGCTTTATTAGGGGTTGGTGCGAGTCCAGCTTGTTGCTGACGATATTGCGCTTCATGGAAGGCTCGCGCACGCAACTCATCTTCTAAAAGTTTGAGAAACTCTTCTTCGGGTATAATTTGGTACGGCTGCTGGGGTCCACCTGCTCCTGGTTGGCCTGTAGGCGTTAAATGTTGTTGATGTTGTGGTACTAACGGCTGGTATCGCGGCACAAGCTGTGTGGGTGGCGCAGCGTAATGAGGCGCTTGCGCGGATGTCGGGTTTGGCGGTTGGATGGCGACAGCATAACGCTGTTCAGCTTCTTCGGCATTTCCTCGATACTGAGAAGGAGATATATGGGCACGTCCGGATTTCGAAGACTTTTTCTGTTGATGTGCAGTATGTGGCTTCCCGGTTAATTCCGATGCGGTTGCCGTCGACTTCGGGTGGTTGCGATTAATGTCTTGGAGATAGGCAAAATGTTGGATCTGCAATGAAAAAGGCTCCATATTATTATAGAAAAAATGAAAAACAGGTCTTGATCTCTCATTTAATATGCTTCAAGGGGTGTAGTCGAGATAAAATAATAAATGGCTCGTAAACATTTCAACCGAAACAGAATCTTATATTACTGAGAACACCTTCTAATATCTACATGTCAGTTCTTTAGCATTGGTTTGAAAGTCGGGCCCCTATTTTGTTGTAACTCCCTAAGGAATCAAGCTGTATACTCAATTTTTGCACAAAATTATGACCGACGTTATACAACAACAACAAGTTTATCTATTACCACAATTAACTGTTGAACATTTGAATGTCTATTGTAACACAACCACAATTTGCGGTAAACCAGTGGCCTCAAAAGCAGCAAAGACTAGTAAATTTTAATAATTCAAATCATCAACAACAACTCTGACTCCTCTCGTGCATATAAGAGCATGAAAAGTGGTGAGAATTGTGTGGCATCTCAAAAAAATATATTTAATGGAACAAAATACCGGTATTTAACGTGCGAAAACAACAACAATTTATGGAAAATTTAATGCTTATTGTGGGCGAATATTAGGTGTATACATTATATATTCGTCTGTATGTATTTCACAAAAATTGCAATAATAAATCTGTGCTTGAACGGTGGGCAGAGAGTTTGAGCGGCTATTCAATATAAGGTCAGCAGACGGTGTCAAATGCGCTTACATAGTGCGGAGTAAAAATCTGATTTTGCTTTCTCAGATTGGGTCTAAGAAGTCTCAGTTCATAACGTTCTAGTATTTTCATCCACAAGCACGCGCAAATGCTTCTTCATAGCTCGGCTCCTATGTGGATCCACAGTTGACTTATTATGAGAGCTGCCATGAGACAAGTGATTGTTTCATTTAAATATACATACATACATACATTTTATACAAATAAACATACAGTAAGTACTGACTTTTCCGCTTGGCATAATTTTTGACATAATTACTTGCTTTGTACATACTAATTTTGTTGTTTGTTTTTCCTCACAGCAAAATTGCCGCAGTTATTACGCACATTTCCATGGCACTTGTGATGCAAGCGAGCGGCACTTATTACAACGGTATTTCCTCACTTTGTACCACATTGCTTTTACTTTCATAAGTGACTTGGCCATTTCGCAGTGGTACTTGCCAAATGTACATAGATATGTTCGTGACTCACTGTGACATTAATAGTCGCTGGCGACACGCAAAGAGCACCCGCGTCTCCCGCCCCGAAACAAGCAAAATACAAAATAGCGGTAAGTATTTGACTTAATTACAGTTGCAAGTACGCAAACGATAAAATGTGGCATAAAAAGGCCCACCCAAATTACCCAAAACGTCTTAGATGATTATGATTTTTTTCGGTCAAGGCGAGCCGTTCATGAAACTGAGGTAATCTAGAGAGAAATCTGCAGTTTCTGAAAACAACTAAGAAACCAAATAAACCCATTTAGAATTGGTTATGCAATACAATTGCGCATTTACAGTTATGTAGCGTGCATATCGCTCATAAAGCAATCAAAAGACTTAAGCGACGAACTTGATTTCTTAATTAAATGCTCCACTAGATTTCAGCAATGACATTTGAGATTAATTATAAGACATTATTACCGTTATCGTGCTGACCTGAGCACCCCAGATATATGACTGATTTAATGCCCTACCTTCAGCGCTGATTGATCGATTGGCACGTGACCCCGCTGGCATTTGACATTGAAAATGACATTTTATGATTGCAACAATTTGTCTTTTTGCCTCATTTATACAAGCTTGTGACTAATCGTTAATTTAGGGTTACCACTATTTTATTAAACTAAACTACGGATCGTTGTTGTAATTGTCTTTAATCCGAGGAGCATTCTACACATATAGGGGATTATATCCTGGTGGTTATTGCCTTCTGTACTTCACACTTCCAGACAGCTGCGACTTGTTACAGAATTCTTTTAAGGGATCCCGGACTTTTCTGAGTTCATGAGTCGACCGCAGCTTGTGGAAATGGGCCCAATGCAAAATATGCTCACACTGCGCATAAATTTGCATGAAACCGAGGAGGAAAACCTTTGTTAGCACACGGGGACACCTTCGCGAATTTGCGGGTCTGACGACATGTTAATTGCGTTTGACCGCCGCCGCGCAGCTCACAACGCTTTGCTTGAATAATCGTGCAAGCGGGACTGGTCACGACTGCGGCCTGAGTACGAGTTTGCGCTTCGAAAGCGCATTATTGTCGGCTTGGCGCTCAGATCGCAGACCAATTGGCCCGGCAAACAATGAATGAACAGCTGATTATCTGTCAGTGGAACGGATGAGCCGTTTCACCCTTTCGAATTGAATGGAAATTACAGAAAAGCAATGAATGTTGAAAACAGTTGTCGCAACGCGAGCCCCGCTTAACGCTTGCCCGCTTTTCGCTTTTATCGCATTTGCCTCGCATTGCTGCAAATTTTCGAATTAACATTGCCTCGCTGCCGCAACATACAACAACAATAACTACATCACTAATATCTTACAAGTCTCACGGCACTCACCTCCTGACTCTGCTCCAGCAATTGGGTGCTGTGCGGCCTTATCGTCGCCGGATAATTGCGCAACTGAGGCGCCTGATGGTCTTCGTGCTGCTGGTGATCGTGCGGCGCAACGGGGCGAATGAGGAATTGTGTTGGTTTTGGGCCGTAGATGGTTTCCTGCGGATTTTCCGGGTCGTCGGCGTCGGCAGTCTCGGCGCGGTGATTCGGGTATATCGCCTCGTCCTTAGCACCAACCTGGCGTTTGTCTTTAGGCGTCTCATTCGTTGTCGGCACAGTGGCTAGCGTTGATGTGAGCGATGCGGACTCCGAGAGTGTGGCCGCAGATGTTGGCTGCACTTTGCTGGCGGCTGGCTCACTTGCTGCTGCGGGGAAGACATTTAAAATGCCTAAAATGAAAATAAATAAACATGGAAGATGATTATGAAAGAATGAAATTATGAATGTTCATTCAAATGTAAAGATCTCAATAAAATAGTGATTATAATATCCAGACATAGTATAGACGATGATTTCAGATTATGTTCACTACATAAGTTGATTTATTGAATAAGCGGAACTAGATAAAACTTTTGGAAGATCATCTCTTTTGGAAGAGAGGAAGAAAGAACTCCACTTTTTAGGGAAACAAAAGAACGATAGTCTAAGTTTCGATCGTTTCCTCACCAGTGTTATGAAAAAACGCAGAATGTAGACTTAGGAATGTAAAGTCAAATATAGGCCTGGTGGAATAACCTAATAATTGCATAAAAGGATTCACAGCAAATAAAGTTAATCGTAGGTTCTAGCGCCAATAAGTTGCAGTGCGTGTCGTACTCAAATAAGAATAAACTATTTTTTTCTTTGGAAGTCCTCTTCATAACTGCGAAATATGCCTCAGCTCGCCTTAAGTTTATGAGATAATCTGAGTTATTCGGAGCGATAGTTGTGAATTTTTGAAAAAGGATATGCCTAGATTTTTACCAGCCTCGTTCTATATAAACTTTGAGTGACAAAGAAAGTTGCTCTTTATGAACGTAATCAAAGGAATGATTTTATTGGTCCAACAGTGAATCAATAGTAGAATATATTGGTATAGAATCAAAGGAAAAGTCGAAAATTTGAAGGAGATTTCACACCTTCCAAGAAGAGATAGAGTGTCAGTTAAAAAGGCACGCTTATGTTCTTGATAATACCGGATTTTTTGAAGTCCATTGGCTCTTACCGAATAAGGTACGTCGAGTACGTATTTATGAATTAACAATTTTGCCAAAAAAGTAATTTGCCCTAATTGCCAATAACAACAAAAGTCAACTTACCAATTGCCAAAAGGCAAATGAAGAGGTATTCCCTCATTTCGCTGCTGCTTTAATCCACAGAGGGTCTTGAGAGCTCAGCGCTTTGTATTTTTAATTTCAAAATTTTCAAAATTTCTTGTTGTAATATAATGTTGTTGCGTTCGTTGAAAGGACTAGTTCGTTTTTAGAAGTAACGGTTTTTCACACTAAAGCACACTTAATAAATCAAGCTACACTCAAATCGAAGCCAACCAAAAAGAGGTGTCAACATCCTTAGTCTCACTCAGCATTATGTGCGCAGCATAACTACCGTTAGTGTCCGCCGCACAATGCTTCACACACACACAACAGTCACAACAATGACACTGCAAGAAGCGAGCGTTCAAATTCTGTTACGCTTGCTATTGCAAAGCACTGCACATTTAATTTCGTTTTTACAATTTTGCTGCCGAGTCGACAGTTAAGTCTGTTTGCGCTATTTCGCTATTTAATTTTGTACTTTTTTTTTGTATTTGTATTTGTTTCTTAAAATACAACAAATCGCTGTCACAATTGCAAATCGTGCTTTACGGCACTGGCGAAGTGCAATTTGCTCCACACAACAACACAAAAACAAAGGCAACTCAAGTATTAGCCAAGCATAGAAAATTACTGCATCCGTTGCCGCGAGGCTGAAGGCGCACAATAAAAACAATAAAAACAAAAATTCAAATGTTTGCACGAGCAAAAACCGTTCAGCTTATTCAGTCCGGCGACAGCGTATCCGTGTGAAAGACGAGCACGAGCACGAGCACTAAGTTGTAAACTGTTAGCGGAACGCGACGATTTCAAAAGCTGCCTGCTGGCTAGTTGAGTGTTGCACGACCGAAAGACGAATCTTTCAATTGCGCTGCGACACTGGCATTTATAAAAATTCGCACCCAAAAGAGACCATCTAACGCTGCGGCGCCGCGTTGTAACGTCGACGCTGAACTTTGCGGCGTCGCTGGAGAAGCAACCGACACGCTGTGAAGCGACCGCATGCAACAAACCACATTTGTTTGCGGGCCGTTCAAGCTTCATTATTGGAAGGGAAAAGCTTGGCGCTGAGCTCTGTTGCGGCGTGTGGAGTCAGCAGAGGCGGCGTCGTTTTCGCCAGCAGCTGAATTTGATCGGCTGACGGCAGCGTTGCCGTCACCCTATGCGGTTGCCTTAGCTAAGCTTAACGCGGCGCTGTTTGTTTGGTTTGTCAGCTCATTACTGTCGGCGGCTGAATATCGTGGAAGCAAACTTAATTTCGCGGTGTTGAGGTGTGCGGCTTAAACGTTGTTGGGTTGGTTGATGACGACGTTAGCAGGTCAAAATATGACTGGCGCTTGCTTACAGATTAGGAAGCGACCTCGTGAGGTACCCACATACTATATTCGTGATGCCAAACAGCAGCGGGCAGTGCGGAGTTTCTTTGAGCGCATTCCCGCTTGGCGGACATCTCGGTTTGGTGCACCGAAGGCCGGACTACTGCCGACTGCTGTGGCTGTAACCACTAATTTACAGTTACTTACGGATTTATACATTTCATTGTTATCTCCGAAACAATGTTGTTGTACTAATTCATGCGGGCATTTCTGGTATTTTGTATGCCTTAATGCACCTACAGACCTGCGCTGCGCTCCACCTCTGCTGCTTGTGCCAGTTGTGCGTGCGGATTGCGCGATTGCGCTATTAAACTGTCGCATTTCATTGTTACTGCAGTTGTTTCTGTGGTTTTGGGCAGATACCGATTTTGATTATGTGTTTGCTTGTGTGCAACAGTGGATTTAATAGACGTCGAATTTGTTGGGTGCTGCTACAAATTTGGCGTCTTTATGCTCTTTTGAATGCTCTGCGCGTGCTGCAACGGTACACCGTGAGTTGCTCGCTTAAGTCTTTTGTACAGTCTTCACTGGAGGGGCCTAATTAAGTGGTCTCTACGCCTTTCTCGGCGGCACAAGCACACTTTTGAGGGATTGCAAAGTTTGGCACCTGTAATTAGCATGAGTTAGTGGAAGATTAGCGCAGACAATACGATGACAATGAAAATTTAAGCATGCCGTTACAGAGAGCGGGGTGGTGTTCATATGCACTAATTAACAGGTGGTCACTTTTTGCAAACACGGAAACCCATTTGGCTTCGGGCGACAAACACGAGATAATTAGTAGCACTGTGGACTTTTTCTCTTTTTTTAATATAAAATTTCGAATGTGGTTTTTATACTTCAGTTTAAATACAATTGCAATTTAATTAATAAAATCTGTTTAGAGGGTCATATTTTATATTGAATGGCAGCTTTTTTAGTCCAGCAATCGTATTGAATTCCATTTTAATTTTTTAAGAAATTTATTTCATGACTTTGTAATCACTTTACACTTTTCTCAACTAATCCCATTGAATTATCACATAACCGATATGAAAGTATTTTCATTAAGTAATGCCATTAGCTTGGCAAGATTTCCTTCCCGCACGCAATTTCCTCTTTCTGTGTCAGCTTTTCGCCTGTGCAAGCGGTGGCCAAAGTCAAAGTCAAGTTGAAGAATACAAAAAGCGACTTTTTAATCCTTTTTTGTGGCATCCGGCAGCTAAATGTGGTTGCATGACTGTCCAGTTATGTACGTTTGCCACCAAATTAAAGTGCAATTCCTGTTTTGGAAATTTGCTGACAGTGTTGGCTGAACTTGACGGAATTACACGCCGTTCGACGCATGGCATTCAATTACTTCTTGCATCTTTCATGGCAGTGAATGGCAAGCTTACTTGGCAAGGGAACTTTAACATACTCGGACATCGATTGTTACTCGGAATTATTCTCTTTTGTTAGAAAACTGAATGGAAAATGAATTTGGGACAACAATTGATTATCCGACAATTTGACGGAGTTCCATGCTTTCGATTGAGGAAAAGTGTCGGTAGAAGTGAAGCTAAATTATTCTAATTCTGTTTTGTAAACAGCGAGATCACCAAGAAAGTAGTTCAACAGTTCGTTGAGCTGAGTGGAGCTGTAATATAGATCTTTCTCTCAAACTTTTTCGACTTGTGGGCCTTTTCCCACATTCCAATAAAACCCCAGACGCAACCTTTGACGTTCCTTACTTTTGGCGCATGTGGCGTTTCCTTGATTTGTGAGTTTGCGAGAAAAATCAAAGAAGTGAAACAACAAATTTGTAACGGTTATGCAGCGCTGTTAATTCAAGTAGCGACGAGAAATGTGAATTAGCCGATGAGAAACTGCCATAGACCTGAATATATACATATACACACACGTGTGTACGTGTGTGTGCGTGTGTGCAAGTAAGCGTGCAAGTGGGTGATCAAGTGGTGTGATTGAAATTGAAATTGATGAGCTCTTCTGCAGGTGTAAATCACACGCGAGCATTATTACGTCGCGCCAACTTCACAAATTGAATACATAATAACAGAATTATAATCGTGGAAAAGGCATTAATGCAGACAACAACAACAACAACAACAACAAAAACACAATTGTAGAAGATGAAAATGCTTTGCGTAATCTGCTTTTGTTGTTGGTGTTGTCGCTGCTGTCGCCGCCGTCGCTGTCATCTTGAATTACTTGTATTCCATTACTCATTTATGTAAACATGTAAATATGTATGTATGCTCATGTGTTGTTGCTTTTTCTAATACTCGTTTTATGTCGTCTCACTTTCTTTGCGACGTTCGGTTGCATGTCGTCGACCATGTAAATCTGAACAACGAGAAGCCACTTGAAATATTGGCCGCCGCCGCAGCAGCATCACTCCGAGCCATTGTTGCCTCGCCAATTGTTATGTGCTGTCGGTGTTGGTGTTGGTGTTGGTGTTGGTGGCAGCCGTAGCCGCCGAAATTGCGGTGCAGCAGTTGTCGTTTGGGGTTTCTCATTGTCATTTGCGGTCCGTTGTGAAACGGTTGCATACCGAAATGCCGTGTCTGCAGCGAGTCTTGGCATCGCTGGTAACAAGCAGAAAAAGACCACAACAATTCGCTGCGCATGCGCATGTACATCGCTATGTCGCTGTGTTTGTGTTTGCGTCTGTCTATTATAGGCTTCTGTAACAATAACGAATGAACAGTAGCCAAGCATTGAACAACTTGGCCAATAATCAGTAGAGCAATCGCTTGCAACAAAATAACTAACCATGTCAACAACAACAACAGCAAGAATATTGCAGCAACTTACAACAACAAAATTAGTTACAACTGCAATGACATCTTTAGCACCGGCGGTGCGCTTAAGTGCAGCTTAAGATGCGGCAGCTCGACGAGTCTTGCGAGTGTCCGTTTAGTGGCTCAAAAGCGGTTGCTCTTGGTGCTGTAGCAATATGGATGAGTTTTTTTAGTATTCGAGTGGTGTTCTTCCACATTTCAGTCGATTGGCATATCAAATGCATTCGTTACATATACTTAACTGTATCTAATGGCTCCACAGTTGTGAATAGCCACAATTGATATCTTTACTACCGACGACACTCTGGTTGAATTCTGATTGGTTTATGCCGCGGTTGCTACTATTACTCAGGGACGAACTTGCAAACAACTTTTGCTGCACTTTAATTTATGTATCGAGCATACATACTTACATACGTCCGTCTGTCTAACGACTGTGTAGCGCCGACCAAAACAGCGCCAAAGTGCCTTTTAGTCTTGTTGACATTCTTCAGACGACAATAAACTTCATATTTCCTCAACGGAGTTTATACTAAATATGGTTAAAATATGCAACTGAATTCATGCTTGTCTGACGCTCGGGTATTCGATTAACCTATGCACCAGTTTTGACCGAATGATGCAGCCCTCTTGCACGGCCATTATTCTATAGAAATGTTCCTATTCTTCGTCTCAAATACCCATATCTGCTATAGTCCAGTGATTGCAATAAACCCTTTATTCACAGCTTCGGAATCGAGTCCAAATCGAATCCAAATGATTTTGAAATCATTATAAACAGCCACTGTAGAGTGAAGAAAACATATGTGCATCGTGTCTTTAAGCTCGCCAGCGTTCTGCTCAGTCTGTGGAAGCGAAAATGTCAACCTTAACATTTGAGTGGACAGGTCGGCGCATGGTTGAAGCACAGCTGTCATCTGCCGTGGCATGGTGGTGGATGTTTTTGTTGGTCCCAAACGGTTACTAAGAACCAGATGCATACATACACACAATTATTGGCACTAAAATCTCAAATTGCGAATGCGCATATGTATGCAAAGCGCATTTAGCTGGCAATCTAACGGATATTGTTTGATTGCCCCAATTCAGCAGCAATTCCGCGCAAACTAAGACAACCAACGTACCAAGAATTTATAATATTTCACATGTTTTTGGTTTTCCTTTTTCTAATTACAAAGTATGAAATTAATTTTCGCTGCAAGGCTGTCAATAACTTTAAAGCTTCGTGGTTCATAAAAGTTGCATCGCATTGCAAATGCAGAATTGCGGAACTTTAATTGAATTGTGAATACACGAGTAGTAAATCTGCAGAAGCGGGAAGGTGAGGAGAAGCAGAATTTTCGTGCACACAACCGAAAGTAAAAGCCTACCAAATCGTGGTTCTGAAGAGTTTGCATCGATGTCGGACCATCAATTTTTTGTTTCAAACTGTAGTCTTCTATGAAAGTAATACGAGGTCAATGAAATAATAAAGAGTATGCTTGCAGCTCCCTTTAAGGCATGAATTACTTTACTATGGTTGGGTTTAGCATACTCTTAGGACTCTACACTTATATAATATACATTCATACCTCTACTGTATGCTTACCATTCCTTCTTCTCGTCTAAATCGGTGAGAAATCAGTTCAAGTGCCAAGAATATTAAGGGTCATCTTCGACATTTGCATCGGTTACTAATTGTGCCTGACATTAGAGTTCAACTGTTAAGTAATGGTAAGTGAGGCAATGCTTTCTTTTTTGTTTCTCTGCTGCTCTATAAATCGGATTATGCATGTATGGTAGACAGATGCACAAACCAAGATTACTCCGATTACACAAGCGATATGCAATTGCTGAGGCTTTTACATCCAATGCTACTGTATTACTGTATTGATATGCGGTTCCACAGTGTCATGCAGCGTTGAGTATGCAGAAAGCTGATATGTTTTAGTGAATTCAGCAGCTGGTAAAAGCAATTGTCAGTAGAAATGAAACTGTATTCCTCAGAGATGTATGAAGATATGGAGCACATCAAGGTAAATGGAAAAATCTCCAAGCGACAATTTGCCAGAGAGAAAGACGTGTGTCGCTAATAAAGAGCCAATAAAAGTGGAGATAATGGCAAAGTAAACAATGGTGTAATTGGAGCATTCATGGTCTAATATTTATTTATGGCACAACTTCGGATTTGCACTCTTCCGGTGAATGGGTTGGACACTTTTATGCCTTTTATGTAAACCAATTAATTTGTTTGGTAATCAAAAAGAGAGTGTCTGAGGCTAAATTCACGTTAATGATCTCTCATTCCCCACAAACGGTGTCAGGTTGTGGTATACATACATACATATATATACATATGTATATGCCAGTTTATGCATTTTCAATAGCGGTTGTGAAGCATTTTATTGGTTTACGCCATTTTTTGTTTGTTCCCATCGCGAATGTTTTGTATTCGGTTATTTATTAGCCATTACCGTGTCATGCGTCAAATGCATGCAACAAATATGTACATATGTATGTCCGTACTGTATGCGAGTATGTAGATTGCATGCATCGCTAACGGCGCTCTGAAGCATACTAATGGAGCCATGTGGAGCAAAGAACTAGAATGCCGAAATATCGCAATTATTTATTTTGTATTTAAAAATTACGAAATTGAGTTGTGCTGCTAATGAATTTTCAATTCAATTCAATTACTTCAAATTATATGGTTTGATTTATCCTCTTTATTCCTCTATTTTCTGTAGATTTGTTGCGCTTTCTTCATACAACTCTTTCTCACACTCATTCCTAGATATCAGCAAATAAATCAGCACCTAAGCACCCGAAGTGTGCAAGAAAAACCCTACGGTAACTTTATGTTGTAACTTGGCTGGTGATTTTTCATCGCCGTCATCAGTGGCGCGACGGAAGGCGAATGGGTAACGTAACAAGTTATGCTCTCGTAAATTCACACACTTTGTGCATAAGCTCCGAACTTAAGTGCCTGCTTTGTCAGATGCAGCGCTTTGCTTTTTGGGTTATCTATATGGTAGCGGATTTAAAAAAGATTTAATTGTATGCAAATGTGCACGGAAAACATTAAGGCGATAGAGACAATAGCAGACAGAAAATTATGAACAAAGTGAACTAATGTCCGTTACTAGATTGAGTTAATTTCAATTATCTTTCATTCTTAAATCTACAACGTTAATTTCAGACAGAACTAAACAGTTGTTGATTAAACAACAAGAACTCTTCAACAGATATCTTTAAGATTTATCCTAACTGCCCTCTGGACTTGTTTGTTCCGAACTAAATATTCGTCAGAACTGTCATAATCCAAATTATATTCGTTTAAATATCAGATCTTGTTAATAAGACAAGTTAAATTAGTATTTAGAATATTTGCTATCATTTGAGTAGTCTCCACAATTTTCAGAAAAAAATTAAAATTTAAATATTTCACGGAGGTCTCCGACTTCGAAGGTGGCATTCAACAGAAATACTTGTATCGGTCAGAGCTTAATGTCTCGCCTTATCCACGACGAAAACCAAATTTGACGAGATCCAATCTTACGTCCAATGTATCAGTACCAATGGAAGAAGCAATTAGGCTTTCAGACGAGTCCATCCAAAAAGATGAACTGAGAAACCAAAAAATATCAGAAATCGATTACTGATTTTTTTGCAATGTGTGAATTCAATGTACATATGTATATCATATACGATGCATGAAATACATAACACATACAGACTATGTACATATCAGTCCGCGTATGATTGTAAATCTTTTGCTATTTTGCTTGTCAGACAATGCTTGAAGTAAATTCTACAAGCTGCACATCACGATCTGAATTCGATTAGCCACTGAATATTCCAGGTGGCGTATCCAATCCAGCTTGCGTTTCACACTTTACGGCGGCCGAGATAAAATCGCTTCGAATCCGGCTTCAGCAGTGTCTATGCGTCGCGTTTATCTATACAAAACTTTGATCTCAAGGACATTCGGACCGAAGCTTCATCATCAACGCACTGAACAAAAGCGAATGTATTGTTCTCAGTCGATATTACCGAGTTGATCGCGTGTGCGTGCGTACCATTAATCATTCCAACAGTTTTTACTTCATCTACTTTATTGTTCGAATCACAATGAGAGCCGAAATTCGCCGCACTTTTTGTGAGTATTTCATCTGAGGCGCTAATGCCTTCCTTTGGTTAATAAGCGTAATAAGTTTAGTGAATTACCATTTTGTTTGTTGTTGTTTAGTTATAAATGTTATGTACATTGTTGGTTGATAGAGATGATAGACTGAAGTGAATTTATTGTTGTTAATTAGTCATCGCTTTTGGTGAGGTGTCGAGTATGACGAGATCGTTTCAGGAAAAAATCGCTTTAGTGGGAGCAAATTAAATTTTCCCCTGAATGAAAGTCAAGCGTTTGACGGCCTAAACTAAACTAATTTAATATACGAGTTGAGAGGGCTGGTGTAACTTATTAATTGTCGACTACGCAGCCTCTTTATTTATCGAAGTCAACTGTTGCTTGATCGAGTTTCAATTTTATAACAATTAAAATTTGATTTCAAGTTACAATCGACATTAAATTTTTTTTATAATTAAGATTTATCAGTACTTGATCAGTTCAATGTTATATCACAACCAGTTAATTGACTAAACTAAAGGGAGAAATTGCGTTGAAACATTTTTTAATCTTTTTCCTGAATGTTTAATTCAACATTAAGCTCCTTCATTATTTCAAAGCTGTGAAATTAAATTGACAGTTATATCTACAGAGGCACGTTTGCTAAGGGATTTAAATTATGATATTTTGTATTCCGGAATGTAGGTCACGCGGTCAGAAATTTGAACTGGAACTTGAATGATTAGTTGATGATTGCAGTGGATTAAATTCGAGATGCATATTCCAATTTGCTCCACGCCACTCCAATGGATGTCAGATGTTCAGATGACAATCAGGTAATAAACCCGTTAAGTGGCGTGAATGTCATATACGAACTGAGTACTGATCGTAAATGAGCTTATGAAGGTATATAAATAACCACAATGTATATTATTTGTAAACATGTAAGGAGTGACGTAGTTCGGGTGGGATATCATATAAGATTTATGGATTAAATATGTATACACATAAAAATCTATATATACAAGCACATCCCATTCTATTAAGACCTTTTGAACTAAAGTTAACCCCAGCCAACCTTTGGTGGGTGTCGTGAGGCACAGGTTGCCAAATTAAATGCAAAATGAGCGGAAATCGGCGGCAATAATGCACGATTACTTAGTGACCAAGAGAAATTACTGTTGATTAATATAATTAAAACCACAAATAGCGAGAGAGAAAAATAAACAAACAACCCACCAATTACGATAACTACAGGTGTTGTGGCTACTGGCAATAGTGGAAATTACAATGAGGAAGTGGCGCAGATGGAGCATGACAAAAGATCATGATCATAATAACAAAGCGTGAATACAGATAATTTCAATCAATAAGAGTTATTCATATATATTTAAATATACATAAATATTGGTAATTGATTTAAAATTTGCAAATTACTAAATTTATTTTAAATTTGACTATTAACATCGCTGAACTGCGACGTAGACAACGCACATCGTGGAAAATGATTCGTTTTGAAGAGCGAGATATAAATCCAACGAACTCGTATTCTAATCTAATGGAGTAATAACTGTAAACGACTTTCGAAATAGAGATGTTGTTATGTTGTAAATTTTGAAGATTGCTTGGAAAACTAAGCTCAGCTTATGAGTTTTCACACGTTAGGAATAATAAAAGCATATGCAAATTTAGTTAATTCTCAGGCGAATTATGTTAAGTGCGCACATTATTCTAGATTTCCATTATGTTCACATTACAGTTGGCTATGGCTGGCTTATTAAATAGCTACTCATACAAGTGTGTGCTATGGAAAATCTGTTTACACGCCAATTAGTTATATACTATATACATATATGTGTATATATTCGTAGTAAAAACTTTGGTTTTGGCCTACAGTAAAAACTAACACAATGACTGCTTTGAAGGTGTTGAGAACTCAAGAACTCGATTATAATATACAAGAGCCTTAAGTTTTCTCCTCGGCTGAAAACCTTGAGTGCCGCAGAGCTCATTGTTAAAACATACCCATATGCTCACACATTCTCACACACCGAACTGAGTATAAACACGATTCGTTTGGATATGGGAGTTTTCCCAAGATCAACTAAATTTTCCATATGAAATTCTTATGCAAAATTCAAAAATTACGCCGATGAATGCGTATTATTTACAGAAATCGTATGCTGAAAAAACTTTATGATTAAACTATCAAAGACACTAAGCTCATCTATGGTTGGCTACAATCAATTCTTGTAGACTTTTATTTGAAAACGAATTTGTTGCTGGAAAAAAATCACATGCATAGATTTAGCGTGTATGAGGCAGGAGATGGAAATATGAAATTTAAATTAAAAATCTTTTAAAATTATTTTGTTAATTTTTTGTTTTCACAACATTCATACTACAATTAAACTACTACGAAAAAAAGCAATTGACAATTTCTCTGAATTTTAAAATTATTAGATGATATAGAGACTGTATACTTACATACATATGTATATAAGCACAATTGTATAGTTAAGAAGAAGATTCTTTCAAATTAACAGTTTATTGTTAAGATCTAAATCTAAAATATGAGAATTACCAATGTCTAAATGGACAGCATATGGACAGTAATTTTATCTTAACCTATTGAGACTAAATGACTACATTACGTGTCAAAGCGTCAGTTCAAATAAGTGGTGTAATCAAAGAATATTATTATATTTAATGGTTAAGCAATTTAAATCATTTCAATATTTTTTCACAGTTATTTGTACCATACAATATTTTCATTATCTTCAAAAAATATGCTTTACTTACAATAATTCTGCATTCACAAACAGTGAATAGTTGTAATCATTAATATACTTTTATTTCTTTCCTTAATGTATTCATTTAAGTTTAATTGCTCACTAAAACGCTTCATTGTACTACACACTTCCATACATACATACATACATATGTACATGTGTACATAATTCAATGAAACGTAGCGTTTCGACTCGAAAGTGCATCAATTGTGGCAGTAGTGCACCCGCTGATTTTTCAAATATCAAAGAGCAAAGCGCATAAACAAAAACAAAATAAACAAACCCAAAAAAACACAAAAGTGGATGAGCTCAACAAACCGGATTGGCAACATTGAATAATCGTCGCGAGTGTAGCATCCACACCGTTTGCAGCCGTAGAACAATGCAACTATAAATCTTAAACATTTTATTCAGACTATGCGTACATATGTACATATGGACATGTTTATAGTATGAACGCTGCAGTGAAATTCACACATTACGAATAGACGAAGGATTTGAAACTCACTAAAATCACAAATCGAGATAAATACATTGAGACATGTGTGTTGTGCCCATAGTCATAAGGAGAGAGGAGTGTACCTCATCATAGTAGTTGCAGACTTGCCCTTAAGTTATTCAATAAGACGCTTTGATTTGACTAATAGATCCTTTGAAACAATCCTGATCCCAAAAAACCTCAAGACACTCCACATCCGATAATTATTAACGTGATTACAGAATTGTAGCAAGCAATTAATTCCTGTACGTGTGGAAGAGTAGCTCATTTTAAGCCTAACTTTCTGTTCTTTAAGCCTTCACTTTTTTCTTTAATCACTTTATGACAAATTACAGTAATCAGTTCAGCATCGTTCATGAAGTCCAAAATATCTATGATTCGTGGGAGGAGACGGATATACGTGGAGTAGTATTTATTGAACCCATGTTATATATTTTTTATCGACATGGTTTATTTGAATTCGAATTGAATTTAAGCTATCCACACATTAAAGAAATTTTCTTGGAGCTCAATTGCAAATACTCGGTTAGGTATTCTTTATACAAAGACACGCAAGTACAAATACAACAAATATATGGTTATATGCTTTGTATTGAATGCGCTAATAAAAAATGCAATAGAATTACGTAATCAAACCGCAGCGGAATTTCCTTTCCACATCAATTTCCATTTCACATGCTCCTCACGCTGCAACAGCATGTGGCGCCATCTTCGTGATTTTTCACGTCAACAGTGAAAGTGGAATTGAAAATTTGTTTCATGCTAATAAAACGATCAATTATGATAATAGGAAAATAAATAAGGAAAAAATATGAAAACTCACCATTGTTTCTAGGCTCCAACAGCGGCGGAAGTGATGACGGAAGAATTATGTAGGCAAAGTGATGTGTCTACATCTGAGCGTATGTCTCCATTTACGAATTAAGTTCCCATGCTAAAGTGTCACACACCAGCCGCCACCCACTGCAACAGGAAATCACAAACATCGCAGCGTTCGGCGTGAGTCTACGGTTGTGAAAGTGAAGTGACGTTTGAATAATATATTTAATATGAAGTAAAAAGAAAACAATCTCCACATTGGAACCTAAGCGCTAGTTCCCAACAATTGCCCGTCGCCAAGTGCACTCGACCATGACAGATGTGCCCTTTTTCACCTGTTGTCTTGCCTTGTTTATTTTTGGCGGTAAATCAAAATGTGTTAAAGCAAAACAAAACAAAAAACAACAACACACAATAATAAACAAGTTGCCAGCAGTGCAAACCATTGTTTTCGGAGCATTTGCTAACTCTTTCGCTAATCATATTCGCTTTTATTTGTGTGCAATTATGTCCACAAACGCTGGATATATCAATTAATGTGCTGGTAGGGGGCCTACAACTTCCTTCTGTTTCTGCTGCCGGCTTGACGTGCCACTTATGTTACACATAAAACAGCTGGCCGTTCATATGTTAAAGGCATTAAAGCTGAGGCGAATTATTGGCCAACATTTATGGATATACTGTGTATTATGGCACGATATCGCAAATTTGCATTTGTGAGTGCACAGTTTATTTAGAAGGCTTTGCCAAGCCATGTGACATTTGCTTATGCCTAGTCCAGTTAATTGAAAATGCATTCACTTCTTTATTTTGTGTATTTATTCCTGCACATCTTATTACAGTTAATGCGTATAGGTTGGTTATACAATGTCAGCATTAAACAGTAACGATTAAAACACTTATAATAGAACTCTTTTAAATTAGCAAGTCCATAAAACTTATTCGATAGTTTACAGTTCCAAAAGTTTGTAATTTAATTATGTTTCACTAAGAATGTAAGTTGTATAATTAAGATTTATAATTTATTTTGCTGCTGTCGATTTTTCCTTCGCTTCAGAAGACGCAGCTGCTTTAGTGCTCGAAACCGCTTTGCGCTGTGGCTTGGGCTTAGCTGGTGTTACTTGTACCTTAGTGTCAGGTTTCACTTCTTTCGCTTCCTTGACCTCAGGCGCAGCGGTCTTTACACTCTGTGGGGCAACAGCAGGTTCCTCCTTCTTGCCGTTGATCTCCTTAGCTTTTGGTTTCTCACTATGATGGTTTGTAATGTTGCTAAATGCTTAAATGTACAAAATAAAATGTCAAATCTCTTACCTTTCAATATCGATGTTTAGCACCGATTCGTCTTCTTCCTCATCATCACGATCTTCTGGACCTACTTCTCGTAATAAGTCTCCCAAGTCTTTATCGACATCTTCCCAAAGCTTATCTTCGGCAACTTCTTCACCTTCTTCTCCGCCACTTTCATGATCATTTGCTTCCGTAGCATCCTTCTCCTCCTCCTCCTCTTCAGCATCATTCTCTTTCTTTATAGAGTCTTTTTTATCCAGCTCAGCTTCTTCCTTTTCTTCCTTTACTTTAGCTTTTTTGGCCGCCTTTTCTTCTTCTTCTTTATTGCGTAGGAAAGCTTTGAGATGTGAACGTAGTAAGCAATGCTTCTTAGCATAGGCTTCCACGGAATCACTTGCTACCGAATAATGATTGCACAGTTCACAGAAGTACGCATCTACCTTCTTGATAAACGATGCGCCAACTGGTTGTCGTTCTTTGCTGTTCTCTTCACCATCGGTGCCACCTTCGCCTTCATTTAGCAATGCATCCACATCCATATCGTCTATTTCGTCAATTTCACCCACCGAATCGACAGTCAAAAATTTGTTCAAATCGATCTCTCTAGTATCTTCGTCACTGTTGTCACTATCCGAGTCGCGTTTGCGTGCTTTGCGCTGCAAAAAAGTCGACCATCAATATTATAGACACATTGACGGTTGTGCTTAAGCATATACTAACCTTTAAGTGCTCCAATGAGCAGCGATGTGTTTCGTAAAGCATTGGGCTCTTGAATGCCAAATGACAAGTTGAACAATATGGCATTAAGAACTTTTTCATGGTCTTATGGTGCTCGGACAATTGATGTTTAGCCTTCGGTTGGCGATAATGGAGACGACACAAGTGACAGAACTTGGATTCATATTCTTCTTTCGAATTCTCCTCGATTTCTCGTTGTGCTGCACGTTGACGAGCGCGCAGGCGCAACAAATGTGCTTTTTGACGAAGTGAGATTTGTCGGATAGCGTTCTTGTGAACGCGAGAATACAAGTGTTGCTGATAGTCCTGCAAAGGTTAGGCATAATTTTAGTGTTTTGCAAAAGTGAAAATAGAAATATATGCTCATAAAATTTTATTATCGCTGAAGTGTTCAAATTATATAATAGGTTAAACTGCTTTGCTTTTGTGCATTTTAAAAAGTACTTTCTTTGTACTTACCGGGTATGTGAAACAGCCTGTATGACAGTGAATGCATGTGAGATTGACGCGCGAGCCTGTGTTGCGCGATTTGTTATAGTCGTCACGGCGTGAAGTGTGTGACTTCTTATCCTTCTTCTCTGATTCGTCATCGCTTTGATCGTCCTTCTTACGTTTCTCTTTACTTTCCTTACTCTTCTCCTTATCCTTCTTCGAGGATGAACTTTTTTTGGTTTTATCCTTTTTGTGATCGTCGTCTTCCTTCTCCTTTTCTTTTTTCTTACCTTCTTTCTTTACCTCTTTTTCACCACTGTCTTTCTCTAGATCAGTGGTGGCATCACCTGTTGCACCTTCAGCTTCACCGTCACCGTCACCACCTTCCTCTTCTTCTTCTTCTTCATCTTCATCATCCTTATGATCATCAGTTTCTGCTGATGAATCCTCACCCTTTTTACTTTTCTTTGCCGATTTCGATCCCTCCTTAACGGTATCATCACCTTCCATATCTTCATCATCTTCGTCAGCATCATCGTCAGCTACTTTCTCGGTATCATCTCCTTTTTCCGAAGATTTGCTGCGCTTAGTGCTGCTGCGCTTCGATGTCTTTTTCTTAGTCTCGGTGTCGCTCTTGCTATCGTCCTTGTCGCTATCGTTGTCTTTATCATTATCCTCTTCGTCATCAGATGAATCGCCCTTCTTGGAACGTCGTGGGCTCTTCGAACGACGCACAATCCTACGACGACGCAATGAGCTAATTTATGTAGCGCAAACGCAAAAGTGTATATTAATTGATGAACAAAATTATCTTGTACTTTCTGATGCTAAAGTTTTGTGTTTTACTTTTCAAAATGCTTCGAGTGGAAAAAGTCAATCAGCTGCTATGTTTTTACAAAATAGATCGTACAAATGCATCAGACACACGCGACTTTCGTTTTTAAATCACATGTTTCATATCATTGCATCTTTGGTTAATATGTAAAATTTTCAAAGAGCAATGAGGGCAGCAGTTCTGCTTAGGAATACAATTAAACCCCAGTGTTTCAAAACAAATAACATCTTTACTACAGATCCTTATAATTTATGCGTTGGAAACGTCGATGTGTTTATCAAACTATATAATGCTTGTTTGGAAAGTATAAATACTGAATTGACAATGACATTACAACCAAACCCAAATCACTTAAGCTCAACATATTCGTCTTAGTGTGTTTTAATATTTCCATAGACGGTACAACAAATTATTAGTCCTTTTAATCAGCTTCAAGACATTTTCATAAAACTCAACTCAATTAACTCAAGTCAACTCAAATGCAATTTTTATGCAGTTTTCTGTGTTTTAATTACCTTGTGAGGCGCTGTATTTTCAATACACGCGCACGATCTTTCTGTTGTGCATACAGCAGCTTTCGTCGCATAATGCGTAAATCGTTTGAGTCATTCCGGTTATTGCGAATGATGCGCACACCGCCCCTTAATAGAGTGGTGCGCATGCCACCACGGTGATATGAGGACATATTTCCGCGAGCTCTTGACACGTAACCAGTGCGTATGGGACGCTTTTGAATGCCCATGGGAGACCGGTGGCGGCTGGTATTGGCTGTGGAGTCATCTCGATCGTTGCGTGAGTTTGTGCCACGATATGAAGTGCTTGTTGTATTTGCTCCACCAGTGTTACGGTAGTTTGATGTCGATGCTGTCGAAACCATTGGTGGGGGAGGGGGCGGTGGCGTTCGATTGCCACGTCCAGTTGATGAGGTGCGTCTATAATCCTGTTGACGATGATGAGGATGTTTTTTGTTTTATGTATTCATTAAGAATTAACTATACACGAGTTTGAGCATTTATACTCTGTCAATTTAGTCTTTAGATTTGTGTGGTTTAAACATGAGTTTTTATTTCATATTGTTTAGGAATTGGGTAAAAAGGGGAGGTTTCACTGCAGCATAAGCAAATCTCCTAAAAAGCTCATCAAAACAATAATATACACATTATCGTTATAGAATCGTTGCTATCACCTTCAGAATGTTTTGTACTATCAATTTACTTTTGCAATATGCATATGCGATGCATTGGATCTGCAACGTGCATCGGAGGAATTTATTTACTTCACTGGATGATCACAGCTCTAATTAAATTTATACATAACAGTTAATGTTATTTAACTTTCAATATAAGCGTACTTTAATGGATGGCGTGTTTCTTGGCCTTAACGAAATTTATTCGACGATCACATTGGCGACGTTGCTCTATAATCAATACGTGCGACCAAGAGCCTTATCATTGCCATAGTATATTTGGTCGAAATCGTGTCAACTCTGCCACATAGCAAGTGCAGAGTCTCTCTCTGTACGTACTCTGTCCGCTTTGGTGACAAAGTTATAAATTTTCTCAATCAATTGTTGCAAATGGCTTACATTTTTGTTTTCACGCCTTTCAAAATTCGAACTTTCTAAATACATTTCTATTCGTGCATAAATATACATAAAATATCAATGTTAATGGTAAGATTATTCAACTACGAGGGAATATTTTGAACTCCCTTATGAATTAATATATTAAATTTGGACAAAAATTAAAATGTGTACTTACATCTTGTCTCGAACGCTTTCTGTCGTCAGTACGATCGCGAGATGTATCCTACAAAATCAATAATTAGCAATTTTGAATATCGATATTGAAACAAAAAGTAATTATAGTTTATGGCTTTTCTACAATTTCTGCATATATTGATATATGCTTTATAAACTACAACATGCAATTGTTACTTACGCGATAATTCCTCTTATGGGCAGAGTCATGACGACTTCCGCCAGCAGAACTATTATTGAAGCGATCCCTCGAGCGGTCATAGTGTCCTGCGCTACCGCTTGCACCAGAGTTATAGTTGTTATAACGAGAATTGCCACTGCTATTGTAGTTGTGGTTATATCCATCACGACCTCCAGATCTGCCGCCAGAATTTTGCATGCGCCCATAATTATTATTGCGGTAATTGTTACCGCCACGGCTTGAGCCGGAGCCGCGTGAACCGTATCCGCCACGTCCACCTCGCATTTTGAATATTACTAAATTCGAATATTTTAATTATTTGCAAATTTAATGTAGGTATACATATTTTCTATTATATATAGGTACAGTTTTATAGATAACGTGCACCCCTCTAGCTGCATACCGAACCGGCTTAGCAGTAGAAAAAAATCAATTGCACGAGGTACTAAAAAAAATTTCGTCGGATCTTGCATAATGTGAACTTACTTTTCTTTGAGTTCAAGATTTACTTGAGTTGAATTTATTTGCTTTCTCTGTATTTTCTGCACCAATTAATTATTAACAGCAGCACAATTTTCACTTTTTTTCACTCTTCTCTACCAGCAAAAAGTTTTAACACAATGGCGTCAGAAAAATTTAGCGAAGTAGAAAGAAAAATGGAGGAGTGCTGCCAAGTTAATGTGTTTTGTATATCGATAAGCTGTTGCTAAAATGCAGAAACCCTATAGTAGTGCCATTTTGAGTGCGCCACCTATGATTTGACTTATGTAACTGCAAAGAGTTGTGTGTAAAAAAATTTAAATAAATTTAATAAAATCGCGAAAGGCAAAGTTTCTTTTCTAAATTTAATTTTCAATAAATAAAAAAATAAAACTCAACACAGAAAGCGTATGAAAAGTAAATGAACACAAGAATTTCGTCATGCCTTGTTATGCTGATGATTTTCTTATCAAATGGCAACCTTCATTAACTTTTTGAGTTATAGATAGGAAGGAAACATATATGAAATGTTTTCTTCATTTATGGGCTTATGTTAGCTATATCTCAAGAAGGATCTGATCTTTCAATTCAATAAACATATAAGGCATTATGCATAAAAAAAGGTTAAAAAGTCACATATATCTATCTTAATGTTTTTGTGATGATGTACCTCCAGGGAAGCGATAACGTTTGCCATTGCTCTCATCTGTATTAAAACCTAAATATTTTTGGTGAATCCAGCCGAGTTGAGGTTAAAAAAAAAAGAATAAAAATCCGAACGGGCATTGGATTCTCTGTCATCTCTTGAAAGTCGATGTCTTTTAAATCGGAAGTAAAAACTGAGATTTTATAAAGAAGAAAGGGTCTTGAAACTCAACAAATAAAATCATTTAATTGCTTGGCGATAGCGATTTTCTAAAATACTTAATACTTAAAATAGGTTAGGTTGTAAGACAGTTTCCCAAAGGGAAACTGGATCCCCCCTAGATTAACAATTAATTAACTACAAATCTGCAGAGATTTTTAATTTCTATATTCGCTATTTCGCTAGCCTGTCCTAAAATACTTACATTTAATTAATTTTGGGCTATAAAAAAGCAATAACATAAGAAGAAAATGAAATTTTATTTTTAAAAGTTACATCATTACATTTGTAAATATACTTGACCATTGGCTCTTGCACGTGACGAGCTTAAGGAGAGCGGTAAATGCAGTATTGCAGTTAATGTGAACAAGAAGAGGCTTATTCACCAGTTACATCTAGCTTCATATACATTCACATATATTTCGTTCAGCAATTTTTCAACTTTACTGAGTTCGTATTTGTTGGGGTCAGGCCCAGTATACACTTAACCCAAAGCTTCAAACAATTTGAGCCTTACAATTTTGCTGGCGAAAGTAGTGAAAGAGTTAAGTGCAGATATTCCCCATTTAACATTTACGCATTTGCTTACTTAAGTTCACATAACTGCTTAAGTAAAGTAGCCAATACAAACATATAACATAATGAGAGATAGAAAACGTAGAACGAAGCAGTGAATAGTGAAGAAACCTTACTAAGTGCTGATGGCTTATGTAAATACGAGTATACAAGTTCTCGTAATTCATACAGTATTTTTGTTAACGAATCGAAAGTAACGGTTGCAGGCGAACTGCAAACACTTTCATAAATACAAATGTGAGAAGTCCCATAATCGGAAACCAGAATGTTGAAAAACGACGAGAGAGTGGACGTCTAAAGAAGTGGGACGCTTCAGATATGCAGGTTTAACACGAAATATTAGATTACCTTTAGTTAAAGCATTTGTCTGAGAGGCTATGCTGGTGGAAAGGCGATATCTGCTTTATTCAAAGGCATTTGCAAACGAATGTGGAAGCGTGTGCTACATCCAGTTTTACTTTGAAAATTTTATGCATTTCATCTACACATGTTGTTGTTGCAATTACGACTTAATTCTTCTGATTCGTGCCAGTATTAGGAGGAGAGACTTAAAGTTGAACTTTGAATTATAGTTTTTCTTTATACTAAAGCTAGTGTTAGATTATGTTAAAGGGGAATACCAAATATGGATATGGGTGGGCTTTGCCTTTTGCTTAATCTATAGTGAATCTAACGGTTTGAATATACAAACGTGTATTTGTTGATGTGTCAAAGGTCATGGTTGCTGGCGGCGTTTTCGAATGTCAAGTATCTTTTGCAAACCAGTTAATAATTTTTAACTCTGCTAGCTGCTCCTCATCTCTGTTAGAATGCACCTCCATTGGATGTTGTGTTTGTTTGTATCGAAAATTAACTAAATTATTAGCTTTTCTGATTCATCGTAAACATCATTAAAACTAATACGTCAGTATGGTAACGGCACCAATAGTGCTAAAAAGTAGAGTAAAGTAACCAAGAAGAGTCTTCCTCTTTTTGCCTGTTAATAGCCAAGCATGTGTTTATTTGTATGAGTAAGTCTATAATTCAGTATGGAGCTCTTGGACAACTCGATTAACGCTTTAACAAAATATTTATTCAGCACGCTCTTCTTCGACGCCCCAATTGCTCGTGTCTCCATAGTGCCAAGCAGATATTCTGCTCAGTTGTGTTGGTTTAGCCACTCGGTCATAATTGCTAAGGCATACATTGTAGTTCGCAGGTCGGTGTTGGGCGGTTTGACATCTCAATTGGCTGCAGGTCGGTCTCTAGTGAGGTTATCACGACAAGCTTTATCGGAAAAACAGTTAGTTCATTCAAATTTCGTTACAATTAATATGCATTTTTCTATTTATTTCGTTGGGATTGCATTGTTAAATGCTCAATTGTCTTACGCTAAATTGAGTCCAATACAGAGCGGTGCAAATCTGACCGAGTTTATGAGCTTACATCGTCAAAAGCGCGGCCTAATTTTCAATGGAAACGGGCTAGTCAAGGTACTGGAAAATGAAACACAACTTTACTTCCGACAGTTTAGCGAATAATAGCGTGGCAACCACGTTCCTTGGGCCCAGCCTAAGAATTATAAAACCACCGAGAAAGAAAACACAAGACGATAGGACGAGATATAGTTCGAAGCATCGATATTCGAAAGTCAAGACCAGCCTAGAGAGTTAGAGGATACTTGTCATCAATCTGTGATTGAGACAGAACCTTCAAAACCCAGTTAAATTATTCGAAATCGAAATGACTTGTACGGCTTCCGAAGCTTTATATTTGGTGGTTAGTGATTAAAATTGTGTGAAAGTTAACTATTTTATAAGAATATATGAACAGGGAATTGTGAAAATATGAATTCCGGTTGACAGTGTTTTACTTTTGCACACAAAACAAATAATCAAAGTGTCTACCAAAAGCTTTAATTGGCCCACATGTCCTTACCTCTTAACTCAAATTTGCGAAATTTTTCTAATATCCAACTAATTTCAGATAGATGCCGGTGCAATCGCTTCTGTAAACTTGGATGATCCTATCGCTTGGCGTTCGATAGTCTCTATAAATAATATCCAAGGGGGTCATTACCCTCTGCCAGCGCAGCCCAGCTATCCATGGGAGAAGTGGGAGGACACCTTCGCACGGTCCATGAAAAACTTCGAAGGTCAGGTAGATTTCGAAACAGATGACTCTCGATTATTTGTCTACACTTTATTGGAGGTCCTGATGGAGCGGCAGCATGGTAATGGCCATCGGTGTTTGCTGCGTTCCATTTGCCAAAATGCGCAAGTAGACGAACACGTGGGAATGTTTTCCGAGTTAATGGATGTGGTTCTAAGGTGAGCTTATTCAAAATGAGGGATTCTATTGTACAATTTTTTTCATTTTTAAAGTCCTGGCAAAGAAAATATCGATGGAGCTTACAAGGATGCCTTTGTGGCTGGAAAAGCAGACGCCGATTGCATGCGCTTATACTCCGAGTGCCGAGTGCCTTCGAACTTCTTGGATCAGTACATGGACTATGTTTAAAGTAAGGGGCATGTGTTACAGTTTATTATTTTTCACATTCAAGTTATGACATTTTTTGTAATTATTTTAATAAAAAGGTTGCATGTGATTAGATTATTCCCATTCAAGTTGAAAGTATTTTATTATAAATTAATTAGAAAGTCGCACTTTAGGACTTTCGAACTTAATCCAGCAATAGCTGAATTACTTCAAGTCAGTTAATCTAAACACATTCCGACGTCAAATTCACACCTTTCCTCTTGTGAATATCGCCCGCATTCAACATCTTCATACTTGATTGTTCCACTTATAAATTGCGTACGTGAAGGGTTAATTCTTCGAATATCAAATAAATATATAAATACGCTACCATTAATGTGCTAATATGCTAATATTTACCTACTTATGAGTATACTTTGGCAGTTATCAATTGTAGTACGAGTGTATAAAAGTGTAATATGGTAGGTCGTTTTGCCGATTGAAAATCCAGTGCATTCAAAGTCAAAATTAGGGTATTGCTACATTCTTGATTACTGTGGTATTCATCAGCTCTTTGAAATGCCAGGCCTTGAATTAAGTTATAATGCTTGGCCGTTGTAGGGTCAATGGGGCTCATGGTTCCAATCGTGCAAATTATCGACGCTTCAGAGTCATTGTCAACTTACTTTTGAACTATTGCCGAAATCATTGTGGTGTTACAAGTCTTAGCACACACTACGATCAATATATTAAGGCTAATTAGAATAGATATATTTTTGTGACATACATACATTAAGTATTCGAATGAGACGAATCACAATCACACACAGAACTGTGAGCGTAAATCAATATTGTTAATTACATAATATACTAATAGCTACCTCTTTGCAGGAGTATGAGCTGCTACCGAGTGGCACGAAAGACCGGTGTTGATGGATCAGATTGGCTAGAACGGTGCGCGAGTGTCCGGCGTGTGTCACTTTGTTGGATATTTGTTTGGATAACATTTGGCACGGAAAAACATACCGCATGTGCAAAGGGTGTAAATAAGTGTAAGCGAGATATCGAAGCGAGAAATATGTTGTCAATCAGCTAATCAGGCGGAAGTGTTCGTGCATTTATTCAAAACATCTTGCCATCCACAGAAGCCCTTACTCTCTTCTCATTCCCAGATCTGCACACACAACCGCAGATACCGAGGTGATTTGCGAATAGTGGGCTTATCGTGTGGCTTGCTCTTGGTGTGGCGTGTTGTTGTTTTATCTGCAGGCATTCCTGCCATTGTTTCCCACCTTCTTTGGATTGGCTGCCTGCCTGCCTGCACGTCGAGCGTTGGATAAATCACTCTGAAATCTACTTCCGTGCTCCGTTGTGAGCGTGAAGGCGCGCAGTAAGGCTTCGGCATGCCAAGACTTCGTTGAGTTTAGTTGTCAGAAATCATTTGGCATTCAAGCTGCATGCAATGCGAAGCTGTGATGTAGCGCGTCTGCACATACTAAGCAATAAAGCGCGTGGCGGCCATCCATCCATGCCTGAAGGTACAATGTGCCTCCGCCTCAAGTCGAACAGGCAGATTGTCAGTTATGCGTCACACATACTCGTGCATATTCACAGCAGGGATAGTTAACTGCACTTTGTTTTAGAAATATGTTCTGAAATATGGATGTGTGTAGAGCTCTTGAAGCGAGTGTTGAAAGTCAATTGGAGGAGAGAGGGTGTGTATATTGAGTGATTTTTAGGTTGAGCACGTACGAAACAGCAAAGTGCCTGCCAACCAGAGTGCCTGTCTCAGAGTCATCTTTGCAAGCAATCACCATTAGCTCATCAAGCCTAGTGGAGGCATCATCATTATCAACATATCAGTGGTAATGGCGGCAGATGAGCTCTTGCTGTGATGCGCTGATTATTATAAAAGCTTACAAGTATAACCGAGCCAAGTTGTTGCGTTACTTGGAAAAGTTGCAATTGAGAAGTTTGCCAGCAACTAAATCATGCCCCACTCCAACTGCTTATATATGGACCACACTAATTTTAAAGGTACTACCGTGGGAGCTTTGGATTGAATAGGAATAATAAAGTAAGGAATCCTTCCGAAACTCCTAGCATTTACTAACTCCAGGTAGGTATCGTGAGGTTCCTTCTGATCTTAGATGGTCTTTCACTTATTACCTCTATCATCACTGTGGGACAAATATCTGCATAAGGTTTGGAATGATGTTGGGTAAGAATAGTTCGGTTTCGAAGCCGAACGCATTACAGAAGGCAACGCTGAGTATTCATCTTCCACTAAACCAGCCGGATTGTGGTAGTTCAAAGCATGAAGCAAATAAGCGACTGTAATTTGTGCTAAAATCAGTTACTCCCAGTTCGAGAGAAGTAAACAGTGATGCTATGCGGCACTCTGGTCGTGTGTGCTGCAAATAGTCGTATTTACCGTTGGCTAAAATGAGCACTAAAATGCACTTTGAGTCGTGGCATCGTGTTAATTGTGCATTTACGAGTACAACATTTGTCTTTGGACTGCTACTGTCATCAGCCGAACTATATGTATATGCATGCATGCGTGTTGTTGTCCTTGTACTGTTAATAGCGGTAGCAGTTATTGTTGTTGTTCTCCCTGGTTGGTCCTGCTGCGGCATGGCGCTCTTGGACAAAGCACACTTCTGCAAATGTATGCTGCATTATTCCACAGACGCAAATCTATTCAAACGGTCACACTGCATTTCGTCCTGCACAGCTAATGAGTGTGTGCGTCGTGGCTGCTTTCGGTTATGCGCGTGTGATGAATGCGCTGAAAAGAATTTTAACTGTCGCGCGTTTGCCGCTCAGCCCCTCCCCCCGTCGCATTTGATCGTAGAATCAGAAGTTAGTTTTGTGTAAGCGTTTCATTGTGCGCTTGCATAGCTTCACATACGCTGGCATTACAACACACACACGCACGCTCATACTCACACTCACATACAAATATATAAATAATGAGGCATTTGGAGCGCCTGTGTAGCGCGGCGCTGTGCACACTTGTAACTAACTAATTTAAAAGCGATTACACAAGCCGCCAACACTCTGCAGAGGCAGTGAATGCGACAGCCGACAGTTTGCGCTGCAGTCGTATGAATTGCTGCCGCCACTTCTATTCTCTATGGCGTTGCGAATGCAGGAAGCGCGCTGCTCGCAGCGGCACTCAGACGCATAGACAAGTTTGAGCATTTGTGGCGAATGCTGTATGCACCGGCTAATAAGTTTTTACTCGCTTTGGATGTGTGCTTGTTCACACACACACATATGTACACTACGCCATCATATGCGCATAAATAACCGTTTGCCTTTTGTTCAACAATTGGAGTGCTTCGATACACTTGAAGAAAATTTCTCAAACTTGCTTTGTTTGCTGATAATTAGAATAGTTTTAACGGGAAGTTTGACTAACTTTAAGCTTCCGAATCAACACCACAAACACCACATCAACAACAATATCGCCACACCTCGACCGCCAAGCTCCACTACGCGGGAAATATAGTGATTGTAGAACTACTGATTTCTTGGTGATCAAACATTCTTCCGATCATGTAGGCCTATATGTTAATAACTCCAAATGACATGCTTCCAGAGTCTACACATCGTTTTCGTTGAATCATAGTTATAAGGGGCGTCATGCGTGTTCTCTGTCAAGCAAGCAATATTCTGCCAAATGCCGGCCAATTTTTCTTTTAGATTTTAGACTCAAATACGTTCTAAATTTTTCGTCAAAATGACAGTGGAACTCATTTTTGTATCTTTTCGGAAGAGGATTGCTATCATGTGTACTATCTGATGTACTTTCCGGGTATTTTTTAGGTTCAAGATTAGCTGGTGTTTCAATTTATTCGCCTTGTAATAAGTGACGCAGAAATTCAATTACACAACTACAATTTTTGGTATACTGAGTAGTAAATAGGGCTATTATTCTCATCAAGAACCTATCAAAAGGGAGCTAGGTCTTGTGTGAGGGTTGGTGCCAGAATATAACTCCTGTTAATTATAATTGAGTAACAATTAAGGGGTTATATACAGTTAGACGGCCGAAAAAAAGTGAATTTTCCAGAATTTTTCCTGAGAAAACTTTTTAATTTATTGATCCAAAAATTTATACACATATTATGGTATCTTTTAACTGTATTTTAAGACTTAGTACTAGTAAAAATATTTATTTGAAAAAGAGCTACAGCTGATCTCCATGAGCTCCTCTCAAAAAAGACGTTTTGCGGTGACCACTATATCTCGGCACTGGATCATCCGTAATTAAAAAACCAAACAGATTTCGTTAAAATAGTGTTAAATCTAGTAATTAATCGAAGGAATAAGCAGAATAAAATTTTTTGACAAAATGGCGGTTTTTCAAAAAAAAAAATCGATTTTTCACCGAAATTTCGGCCTTAAATTGTTTATAAAAAAAAATATTTATCGGAGAGAAAAAATCTTCGATTAATTACTAAAAAATATATTTAAGAAGGTCGTGTTAAAATTTTAGACTAATCGGTCTAGCCGTTTTCGAGTAATGTTGGTCACCGACTTTGAAAACACCATTTTGAGAAAAACGCGTTTAAAGTTTGGACCTTGCACTCTGAAACGCCTTTACAAATTTTTCATTTTTTTGTAACTTTGAAAATATTCACCGGAACGATATGAAATTTTCTGTGTGTATTCTTAAATATATGTACATTAAGAAAATGAAATAAAAAGAAATCGATTTTTTGAAAATTCTAACTGTATATAACCCCTTAATAGTTCAGTGCTGGTCAACTAAGACTCCCCATCGCTTTACGGGTACAACCGATTCTATTCGCTCGAATATACAAAAACTCGTTACCATAGGCAACACTTCCTCTTGTACTACTGGCATCATTACATCTTGATCAATATTCTCAAATGAATATTTTTTTATAATACGTATTTAAATTTGAAATAAAATGGGAAAAGTTTGAATATGTCCCTCGATTAAGATACAATAATTTGAACTGTGGCACATATATAGGATGGCTATTCAAGAGTATAGAACTGTTAGCTGTCAAAGTAATCATATGTGTTTGACATGTATCTCTGAGTGCTTTGGCAAATTAAATGTAAAGAATAACACTGGTTACGAATTCTGATATTGAGCTCTTTTTATCTGAGATGAAAGCCTTTCTTAAAAAAATTTAATATTTTTTTTTATAATTTTATTTATATTTTATTAATTAAATAATGAACGTAACAATCTACGATATATGTATATAGTATATTCGGTATCTACATAGCAGTCAAATATTGAATTTTTCATAAAAGGTCGAGTCTTTTTTCTCCGTGTTTTTTTTTTTGGAGTCATTGTTAGCAATGCAGCATTCTAAGTAGTCGCATATGCTCTTCCTTTGCTTATTTGCAGTAGTCTAGTACGACGATAATATGCTTTCACATAAAGTACAATAAATTTACATTTGTACATATAAAAGTCGCTTAAAATGTGTTACTGGGATGTTTTGTTAGCTAGTGTACCAAGTAACGCAAGCGGATGGTAGCCTTTGACAGAGTTGTTACGGGTACTTCATTTATATCAAAATTCGGATTTTTTGTATAAGTCAGTATATTATATATTATTTTTCAGAAATTTACACTTTTTCTCAATTTATGGGTGACAGTTGAAACCGTGAAACACCGGCAGACAGCTGAATTTCTACAATAGATACAGATATTATTTAGTAGATGCCCATAAAACCAGTCGATTAGGCAAAATATAGAAATCTGTGTTAAATATTCTAAAAGTTAGATTATAACAATTGGAAAACTCACTTAGACTAGTCTCAGAGAGAAGATGAACTGGTCGCGCTTCGAATAATGTCGATTTGACTGTGGGGATGGTGATAGCGAAGTTGCAGTTGACGAGGAGTGTAAGCACAATGTTTATGCAAATTTCGTTGTTGGACAAACTTTACTCCAACGGAATGCTTGTACTGGAATTTCGCTCGTTAGTGTTTTATTGTTGAAGCATTTTAATTGTATTTAATGGCACAACAAAGGTGTATGAATGCACACAAAATATTATCCATTTAAATTCATTGGGCTTACATGCAAACAAATGAATAAGCGTTTAGTTTAAAATTTGTTTTACGTGAAATATTAGATATTTTTGGTGTGGTTAATAGGAAAATTCGCCAACTTTTGAACTTTGAACTTTTTCATAAACTGCTGGAGCTAATTGAAACTTGGTGGGAACATGTTTCAATTTCGAAAATTATCGAAATCGGACCTTCCTTTAATTCACAACATCCTAAAATGAAAATCCCCAACTCTCCAGTTGACTTTGTGGAGAATATAGCTGTCAATATTTCAATGAGATTATTTCGACATCTTCCCTGGCCAGAATATTTTCAACTCTTCAAATCTTACAAATTTCGAGAGTAACATATGTTCAGCAGCAAGGTATATTTCAGCTGATTTTGCCAGAAGTGAGCAATTTTAAGACAAAGGTTAAAGACCTTTGAGCAGGCTCGCAAACATATTAAAAGTAAAATAAGCTCAGGAAGAACTATGTACATAGCTGCTACATAATAACACAAAGTCCTCTATTAATACGTTTGCTATTCAGAATAACAGTTCCTATGTGCCCAACAATTAATTTCAGAAATTCAACATCGATCTTTCGAAAAATCTTTTTACGTAAGCACATATGCATCTATGGCTGTAGCATCAGGCCGTAGTATCTAAGAAAGCCTTTAAATGTTGACCTAATTTCGGAAGGACATGGTCCTGCAATGTTTTCACCAATAAACACACGAATATTCATATTTATTTACAAATTATGTGCGTACACATATAGTACATTTGTTATTCCTTATATATATATACTATACATATATGTATATAGGTATATGTATAAGGCTCGAAGCCCATGTATGCAAAATAAATACGTGCGAATGTGTGTGCAAACGTGTCATTAAAGGACAGCTTTATTTGTGCACATGCAAACGGGCGAATAAGCAGCTATAAAACATGACGCAGCCGCCAACATATATACACAAACGCACACTTACATTTACATAGTATATGTATATGCATGTAAATACAGGGATATGCATTTGTGCTAACCAAACTGACATCAGCTGCCAGATGCAATTAATAATTGATAAATTAAATCCATATATTCTTGCACAAACACAAAACTGAAATATGTTTAAACATGCATTTTATGACAACAACAACAGCAACAATATAGTTCTGGGCGTTCGTATGATTGTGTGTATGTGTGTATGTGTAACGGCACATAAACCAGCTGTTGTATGTGGCTCAACTCGTTGCAACACAATGCAGTCCAACTCAACGTCCGACGTTGACATGTTAAAGTGGCTCAAATCGCTTGACCAACCGACCAACCGCCCGCCCGCCTGCCGTTTAAATTGCAGCTGAATTTCCTGTGCCCAAACTCTACCCGTGTGCAGTGCAGTGGAGATTCATGCAACACGCATGTGTGTGTGCGACCTCAACGTCACGTTTTCCAAAATGTCGTCCACATTCAAAACCCAAAATGTTCAAAACACATACAGACATAAGCAAATATACAAATATATGTAGATGATTAGACACTATGCCATAAAAGTGTGATATCAATTGCCGAGATCTGTTATTTAACATGTTATGTTATTTATGTTATGAATAGTGGATAGTGGTCTCAATACTTTAATCTTTATAAATTTTGACTACAAAGAAAAATATTTTTTTTATTTAAATGATTTTTAGAAATTGTGAAAAATTATTTTTGACGAGAGCATAGAGTTATAGTCAGCGTATAGATCGCTAAATGGTAGAATTGTAGAAAACACACCATCTAATGTTTTCTAAAACTGTAAAGATTCCAAAGAAGTCAGGAAATTTCGAATTTGTCAGTTTTTTTCTCTTCTTGGCAATCATTAATCAAACTATTGAATTATGCAGAAAGAACAAGCATTTGCGTTCTTCCGCTAGCGCTGGCACACTTTCGAATTGTGTTATAATTCTGTACATTTTTCGGACCATAAAGTTGCATTCAGTGGGCCAGCGACGAAATGCCGAAGCCAAATGCGAAACCGAAATGCACATTACTCATACGCCGTGTGGTGACGCTGGTGAATGCATCGTGGCTGGAATATTGATATACATGGCTGCTGCGTTGTGTGTGTGGGTGTGGCCGTTTATTACGCATTTGCTGCAGCGGGGGTGTATTCGGCGAAGCCAGACGTAATTATCGTAAGCAGTAGGCGACAGTTTCGGTGAGCGTATGCGTATGCGCGAGTGTGTGGGCATTAATAATTGTCGTGTGTGTTATTGGTGTGCGTTACCGAACAATGCTTTTACCCATTTTCTCCGCAGCGCCCTTCCACTTCGCCGCCTTCATTGTATTTGCATACACATACACACACACCACATCAATGCGAAAGCGCCCGTGTGTGTGAGTTGTCGATGCGTAAATGCGAACATTGATTATAATAAATACGAATTTACGTCATTATGACAGTGTGTGTGTGTGAGAGCAATCGTATATAGTAAATGCCGTTATATGCACATATGTATGTACATATCGAAGAGCGCGGCGCATACTCATTCATTTGCACCTATTCGTCCACTGGCCAGTGTTCAGCGTTTCACGTTTTACGCGCTCCCATTCATTTTCGCTCGCTGCTTGCTGCTCGCGATGCATTTATGTTGCAAGTTGCATCCTGCCAGTCTGTATACCCACGAACACACGCGTGAGTAAAGCTTATGTGTGAGTATGTGAGTATGCGAGTGTATGAGTGTGGTTATATACACAGCCAGTCCGGCTCGTCCATCACGTGTGTGTGTGTGTGTGTGTGAGTGCGTTGAATGCAGTTGTGTATGACATTGTTGTTTTGTTGCAATTTTATTGTTGTCTTTGGGCGTTGGCTCTGACGCGTACACGCACTTTTATTTCGCACATCGCAATGCATGCATGCAAGCACATATATGCTTTGTGTATTCTTATGGCTTTTCATATGGTCGCGTTTTTGCCTTTTTGCCTTTTTATTCGCACTTCGCTGCAGCTTTAATTATTAAATCTGTATGTGCAGCGGCAGTGTGCCACGGCGTATACGTGATTATGCAAGCGTTTCGTTATATGAGAACTGAATAGCTGACGGATAATATTGAACCGTTAAAAATATAGCTCGAAATATTGGAGCTCGCTTTGAAGTCGCCGAGAGTTATTCCCCACTCTGAGAATTTATCCCAAGTAGATAAGCTCTTTTTCGAGCTCAAACGAAGTTTTTCTCATTCCATTATTATTATTTTATTCCATTAATATTTTTCATAATCGGATGCTTTTCATCAAATTAAAGAGTTTCTAGAATAAATATTCAAACAGACCAGTCATTTCACACTAAGCTTCAACTAGCTCCTTCCACTTGGAATTTGCAATATTTAATGTGCATTTGCATTCGTCGCAACAGAGTTTAATAAATTTTATATAATTACACTTATGTCTCAGTGGATAAGTGTGTCAAATGCAGTGGGAGCAACACAACGGCGATTGCTGTCAGCCCGGATGTGTCTCTTCGAGTTCGCATTAATATTTATATTGTATTATGTAATGCCATCAAAAATGCATGCATGGGCATCTACTTATACATATATACATTTGTGCTTATGTACTCATACACTTCCGCCATTTTAAATTTGTTGTATTCCCTATGGCACTGCGCTCACCGAACTATCGACATTCAGATAGTCAAAACGTCCGCCATAAATGCTAATAAAGCGGATGTTAAAGAGGAAATAAATTCTGTATTCAAATGTTTAAAATATTATAGAGATTTACATATATTTTTAGTGAACTGTTTAAAACTTTTTGATCTGGTTTTGGCAATTCACAAATTATATAATTATATTTAGTTCTACAAATACTCAATTATTTTATGCAGTGCATCTCATTTGATATTATGCCGTATAAGGTTCTCCAAAATTTGCATTAGAAACTGAAGTGCTTCACATTCGTAGTTGGTTTAGACGAGCTGCTGCTAAATGAAATCTGTATGAGCTTTTAAATCAAAGACAACTTGAGCTGAGTGAAAACACCAAGAACAAGATTATACGAATTTAAATCCAAATTCAACGGGATATTATATATGCACATGCACTTATATTCACATATACATATTCATACCTATACACAGTACATATGTATATATACATATGTACACACACAAGCTGAACGGTGAACGCAAACGGTGAAAGAGTAGAGATAAAGAAGAATCGGGCAAAAACTGTGATGCATTATTCAGTGGCAGTTTTGGGAAAAAATGCATATAAAATATGCAAAGTCATGAATGTCAGCCAAAAGAAGTCGAAGTGGTCTCAGCAACTGGCCAACTGGCAGTGCTTCTGTCCATATATGTATGTATGTGTAGCCGTCTCTCATCTGTGCTAAAAATATTACATTTCTAAAAAATAAGAATAAAAAACAGAAAGGAATAGATAATAAAACGCAAAAAGTGTCGGACTTAAAGTATCGAATTTTATTACATGCTTCTATGTACTTACGTACGTACATTGAATATGATCTCTTCAGAATTGATTTATTCATATTAAAGTTTGGTTTGTTGGATAACTATGTACATGCCGAAGGCGCTAAGAGAGAGAGTATGAATTCAAATTTCAGTTTTAAATTTCTCGAGTTTTGAAAATCTAGTTATAAGCATCAGTCTGATCTCTATTTATATGAGTTCGCCTTCGTGAGTATAATACCACATGCAGGCTCTATGACACATGTAGGCAATCACCTAAAGTGGTACTCTTGGTTACACGCATATTCTACCGTGTGGTGAGATAAACATTCTTCCAGCTAAAATTATAGTATTTTCTGTACATTTCAGCTTTAAACTCATTTAATTTTCAATTAGCTAACATACATTTACATTCATTCTTCTTTAGATACAGTCTACTTCACTAGTATGCTTGTGAGATGTTCCCCCTCCACTGGCATAACGAGCATTGTTGACAAATATTGCAGTTGTTTCCAGTCACGCCACATAGTTTGCCACTGTTCTACACTAACAATTACCAGCACCGTTCCTTTGTCGCATTCGCATTCTTTTTGCTGTTATCTGTTGTTGTTGTTGTTGTTGTGATTGTTCGTACATTACATCCGCTATACGCACTACCTTTCTGGCAAAGCGCTACATGTCACCTTTCATCTCTAAAACTACGGCAATGAAGCGGTGCTGGCTGCTTCAGCTACTCGAGCGCCTCCGACTCTCCACACGGGCCCTCCGGCAGCGGTGAACATCTGGTGGCAGCTCGCTCGCCACGTAGCAACTTGTCGCTGAGCTATTGCATTCTCATATGTTGTTGTTGTGGTTGTTGATGCTGTTTGCTGTCCTTCCTCGCCATTAGCGCTGTATGAATATGGAAATCTGTTTTAGAAACTTTTTTATATTTCAGTTGTCGTAAAGTTTTTCTCCAACACTCACATTCCGGAGCGTTTTTTGTCCTGCAGTCACATGTTATTTACGGTAAATTTTGTGTTTGTTTGCTTTGGTTGCTCTGTGCCATATTTTACATGCCGTCCAACTTTTCTACTGTCGTTCCACTCTCCTGATTATGCGATTGTGTGGAATGTGAGAAATTAAAGCTTTTTATATCCTTAGATGAAATGTTCATTCCAGATAATTTAAGAAAAGCATATATTTAAACTTAAGAATACTATATTTGTCCTGGGGGTCGTATATATCAAGGATTATTTAAGCTTATTTTGGAGAGTTAGTTTCTAAATTAAACTGTTTTTAAATAATTCTCAATTCTGCGTTTTAAATGTCGTGTCTTTGCAATTCGTGTCTGAGATCTATTCTTTTGTCTTTCATATCTCGAAGTTTTACCACTTCAACTTCAGTTTTCAGTTGCAGCCGCGAATCAAATTAACACTTCCTTATTGAGTTTGAGAAGAGACAGTGCCCACACATGCACAGTTACCTTGATCACATCGGCACTTGAACATGCACACCTTCATCCATATATACAGGTACATCTAGTTGAGACTGCAACAGCGCGGAAGCCATCAATTTTATTTGTGGTAGCTAAACAAGCATGAACCTGTACAGCAACAATAACAACAGTAAATATGTGTAACTAGATGGCAATGGCAACGTGCTTAAGTCGCTTAGTAGACAACAACCGGATGTAAACAACGTCAACTGGGGTGAAACCCGCTGTCGTGGCAAGCTGTTGAGCAAGAAGCACTCGGAAAACAAAAACAAAAGAGACCACAAACGCAAAAAATACAACAAACATTAGTGTCTGCGATTCAATCGCTGTGAAGTCGATGGCTGACTTCTGCTCTTTTTTATTGAGTGGCTGAGTTGGTAAATTACATTATCAGTTTTAAAGCTCTGATTTGAACGTACACAAGTTCATACGTCTAAAGTAAAGCAAAGAAAAGCGCACGAAAAACTGACATTTATTTGCGTGTTTGCTTGCGAACGCGTGGCAGACGCCATAGCCTTGAGGATTGCCACACCATCACACCTTAGAACACCTTTAGAGCCATCATCATCATTGTTATTATTATTGTTTCTTAATGCGTTGAGAAAACTTTGTCTGCCAACTTGGCTGTGTGCCGCCGCTGGCTATCGAACTAACCAACTCTTCTACGGGCGTGCGCATGCCAGAAGGCTTGGCGAACTGCCTCCTCCTCCCGCACACTCACTCGTTTCAATACTACATCCAAACACACACACACGCACACACAGACAGACATACGGGAAATGCCAACGTATTAGCTTTGTTATTTTTGCCGATGTTTTTTGCTGTAACGGTTTGTGCACTTTTCTGAATAAATTTTCTCTGCGCTTAGATATTCATTCGTACATGTAGTCGACAAGGAAATTTCGTTTGCTAAGCGTATTTTGTATGCAAATATTGGTTTTTGCCATCGTTTGCTTTATTTAAAATTTAAACACCTCAGGCCCAGTCACAATTTGTACCTTAAATATGATGAGGATGAGCGATTCTAATGTGATTTAGATGTTATTAGGGTTCAGTAAGATGACTGGTAAATGAAATAAATTATTTGGAAAGTGGACATAATCTACGTTCAGCTAATAAATATCGCTGTGAAGTGAGTATTTTATAAAGTACCAGTTCATTCAACTCACGTCAGTTATATTATTCCTTAAATACTAAATGAGAGAAACCATTAGTAGAGACCATTTTTGTGTCGTTATTTGGGTTAAACCCAAGAAAGTTTATGTTTTGACACGTTCACTGAGTGCTCACCACTATATTTATCTCTCGATAAAAGGGACTTCGAATACAAATTTCAAAATCCACATAAGATCGGTTCCAATATAAGATCGAACTTTTTTGTTGACTCTATAAGTTGCTACTTCCGTCGATGGCCTGACACACGTTCTTATTGACTAGGCACTAAAACGATCCAAAAGCATGCACTTTTAAGTCACTTTCGAAAAACATTGAATGGCAGAGCCCTCTCAGTTGCCTTCCCGAAAAACACCCACAAATAAAAGCCTCCGCAAATCCTTTCGAGGGGCAGCACCTCACACCCTCAAACATTTATCATTTGGCTCGGTGCAGTCGGTGGTTGTGCAGCTAACAACAAAGCCAACTTTTGCAACAATGTTTTACCGTAACTTGTTGCATGCACAATGGCAAATTGCTGCTGTTGAATGCTGCAAGTTTCCGCGCTTAAGTTCCGAAATGTGTAGCGCTCATTTGCATTGTTGCAAACTTGTAAGACGTTCCCGTGAAAGTGTCGGCTCTTTTGTTGTGCCTGCACAGCATACATCGTGGCATAATAAAGTGTTGCATTTTAATGCTCATTAGCGTCAAAAAGCTTTTGAATAAAGCGAACAATTATTATTGTGGCTGGTGGCGTGCCAAAACTTAAAATGAAATATTCATATTTCCCAGTGTCCTCACAAGAACACTGTGTATACATGATTTTTTTAATTTGAAATCCTTGTTTCCAGAAAAAATATTGTCTAGTGTGGTTTGCATTAGTCCACATAGTGAGCACTAAAGGCAAAATAATTTGTGATTTGATACTGTTAGAATACGTTTTGAAAACCTATGCCAAGTCAAAGATGAAAGCCCATTCAGCATCTACGACCATATTTCAATCATTTAGGTCTTTATTAAATTCTTCAATCATCAAAATGCCTATTGGAAGTAATCAATTCTTCTTCATTTTACCGGTTTCGTATTTTGGAGTTCCTAAATTTGAGATTTCTTGCTTTTTATTGCTTTTGGAGTAAAAGTATTCCGTTATATAGAAAGTGAGTCCGATTCTAAAGATTTTGAATGCCAAATTTAACCCATACTAATGTCTGCTTCTGCATTTAATTCTTATATTAACATGATACTGCTGTACTAAACAAGAGTAATGCAATTTCAATTTGTCTCGTAAAAAGTCTGAATAAAGTCATTCCAAACTCACGCACAAGCCGACGCACGTGCGTACATGGTTAGGTATAATTATATTGACATTGTAATTAACACATTTCTATCGTTAAGAATAGGTCTAACCATAATAAATAGATCACTAACTGGAGCAACGACGATGGAAACATTCAAAAACAATTTTAGTTTTCAGCTGCTAATTGGCAATCCAATATTTACTCAGTGACCAGCATTTCGGTAGTTAAATTCCATGAGCCGCAGTGAATTCTTTCGCCCACTCGCGCTGCAGAGCTAACCATCTGCGTGAATATAAGTGCAATGCGCGACGGGCTGAGGGCTCACTTCTTTAGCACTCGGCAGTGGACAATATTCGTTTGATCGCCAAATAATCTCTAACGGTTCGGTTGTCTTTGGCGTTGATTAGTTCGTTCACGGGCGGATAGAATGAAGCTCATAGAAGTGATTTTGACATGCTTCCTGCTTCGATTGTATTGTGTAAGTGCAAACGTGCATAGCATTAATGTCGGGGCGAACTTGACTGATTTCATGCATGTCCGCAAGAAGAGGAGTTTGATATTCAACGGCAGCGGATCAATTAAGGTGAATAATGCACACGAAACAAAAAAAAGTTTGAAACACTTAAGAAGTGAAAGCAAAGTGAAGTGTGTAAAATATGTAACAATAATAATATTGGTCAGTGTCTTAAAAGAGCGATCAAAAACTGTTACTCCAGTTGATAACTTTGATGTAAAATAAGTGATTTGCCGAAGTATATCCAAGATCAGTGCGACAATTGTCGTCTGAGAGGTTGCCAACATATGAAATAACTACAGATTCTCAATAAAGTTCATTTTCGTTGCCAGATGCCGAGAGCATTATAATATTTTATGCATACTGACATTCTTACTCTTCCAACAGTTATCCGTCGGTCCATCGGGAGCAGTTAATTTGGCCGACCCGGTGACATGGCGTTCACTTGTCTGCTCATACACTGTTCAAGGTGGCCAATACTCAATCCCCAGTGCTCCTATATATCCGTGGGACAAGTGGGAGGACACCTTTGCGCGCAAATCCAGGCTTCTTCATAACAGCCAACCAGAACTGGCCTCCTATAATTATGAAACCGACGAATCACGACTGTTCTTCTACACATTGCTGGAGACATTGATGAGCCAACGTGGGATTAGCGGTCGACAGTGCTTGCTGCGCTCCATTTGCCAGAATGCGCAGGTGGACCAACATGTGGGCTTATTGTCGGAAATCCTGGACACTGTACTCACGTAAGTAATTCAAATAAAGTAATCATCTCATATGAGTGCATTCATTGTTAAATTTTTAGGCCCGGAGTTGAGGACTTGGATAAGAGTTATCGAGGTGCGCGAGAGGCCGGTGTAGCCGGCGCAGATTGCTTCAAATTGTACGCCGAGTGCCCGGCAGGTCTCAATTGGTTGGACAGCTATTTAGATTACTTTTAATAGGCAGAATGTGATGCAGTGCTTTATAGTCGATGTATAGAAGGCTAATTATTTATTATTCAAAAAGTAGAAAGTATTCCAAATATTCCGTTATGTGTTTGCGTGGAACATTTAAGATATTAATTTGGAAAAACTATAGATTCTAAGAACTTGGGTGGGTTGTGTATGATATAAGGTTTTTTTTAGATAGTTAGATAGAAGAAATGTTGAAAAGAAAAATATATGTATAAAGACATGTATGAATGTATATGGAAATGGACTTTAAAATATGTTAAATTAGAGTTGGAAATTGAGTATAATTACTGTTGGAGTAACGTAAGTCTCAATATTTTTTTTGCTATGTGATGTTGCCACTAATTTCAAGAGATTTTCTTGCAATATTTATAATTTTCTCAAAAAGCATGTGGAAGGCAATGGAATGGGCTAAAGTTTCGAAGAATATTGACTCTTATTTTTGCAATTTCCGTATGTTTTCATTCGGTTATTTATTGTTATTGGTTTTTTTCGTTAAGTCACAGGGTTGTTTGTGTGCTGTCACTCACTTGCGTTTGGCAGCTGCTTCGATTGCATGCGAAAGCTTTTGGTTTTTCTTGCGATTTTTTCACCGACTCACGTGTGAATATATATATAGAGGTATGTATGTAGGTGCTCACTTAGTGAACACGTAGGCCGCTGCATGCCGCCAATTTGCTGTGCAACATATCGCAACCACCGCTACATGCGCTTACACCCTGAGAGCTAAAATGCAGATTGCAGCATCTTTTGTTGTGCAAATAGACGCTGTATGTTTTGTGTCGCTTGACATTTACCCCCTTTGCTTTTGCTTTTCTGCAGCCTTCTTTTGTTGCATATTACTTCGCAGCACGTTCTGCTGGCTGCGCCGTGGTGCACGACTTCTTTCTCGGAATACTCTTAGCTTAGCGCACACATTTGTTTGTGAATTCTTTTGTTGCCGGAGAATGCCGGGAATATTTGCATTTTGCTTAATATTTTACGTGCAGGGCTTAGGGGAAATTTGATCAACTGCATTGTCAGAAGCAGAACTGTTGCCGTTTTTGAACTTGTAAACCTGCGAGCAGCGCCAAAAAATGCATTAAATGTTGGCATTTTTACGAAATAATTATTAAAGTGGTTTTTAAATCGCTTGTAAATACAGTACCGTAATGTGACAATTTTGTAGTGAAGGCAGATGGTTGCCTGAGTGCTGGAGATGGTGTTCAACCTTAAGAAGGCAGAAAAGACATCTTTATAGAAAAATACATATTTTGTTGCTGAGATCACACTCTATAGTGACAATTGTTCGCCTTAAGAGTCTACGATAACATCACAGAAACTGGTCTTGGAAAAAAGTAGTATCTTGTTTTATTGGGAAATTCTCCGGTGCAAAACGTTTGTTGATCTAATCTAAAAACTTGAAATATAATTAATCTGCTAATTTCGAAGTTTTTGAAAACGTCTTTTGGAAAATTGGTTTGTGGAGAAAAATATGCATTAAATTGCTTCAAGAGCGCTAACAGTTAAAAAATCGAAAATATATGCCTGTGAAGCTTTAAAGTTCGAAGACCATTTTTAAATGTTTTCTTCATTTGAAAACTAAGATGGAGACCCTAAACATCGGTAGGTTGTTCGAAGATTAGTTTACCTCGTTTGAATTTTCCATTTAAGGGGTTATATACAGTTAGAATTTTCAAAAAATCGATTTTTTTTTATTTCATTTTCTTAATGTACATATATTTAAGAATACACACAGAAAATTTCATATCGTTCCGGTGAATGAGTTGCGGAAATGTAAAAGCAAATGAAAAATTTGAAAAGGCGTTTCAGAGTGCTTTTAAGTACAAGGTCCAAACTTTAAACGCGTTTTTCTCAAAATGGTGTTTTCAAAGTCGGTGACCAACATTACTCGAAAACGGCTAGACCGATTAGTCCCAAATTTTAACACGACCTTCTTAAATATATTTTTTAGTAATTAATCGTAGATTTTTTCTCTCCGTTAAATATTTTTTTTTTTATAAACAATTTAAGGCCGAAATTTCGGTGAAAAATCGATTTTTTTTTTTGAGAAACCGCCATTTTGTCAAAAAATTTTATTTTGCTTATTCCTTCGATTAATTACTAGATTTAACATTATTTTAACGAAATCTGTTTGGTTTTTTAATTTCGGACGATCCAGTTCCGAGATATAGTGGTCACCGCAAAACGTCTTTTTTGAGAGGAGCTCCTGGAGATCAGCTGTAGCTCTTTTTCAAATAAATATTTTTACTAGTACTAAGTCTTAAAATACAGTTAAAAGATACCATAATATGTGTATAAATTTTTGGATCAATAAATTAAAAAGTTTTCTCAGAAAAAATTCTGGAAAATTCACTTTTTTTCGGCCGTCTAACTGTATATAACCCCTTAAGGTAAGAAATTCCTTAAACATTATCAAGAAAAGCTAGATTGCCTCGATATTTATCTATACATTTCTTTAGTCAGTTGAATTATTTTATTTTCGAAGAACTAAATAGGGGAACAATAAATTTATTGTTGGAAGGTATTACAATTGTCAAGTATCGAAATATTAACGTTTAATTAGTCTAAATAATCCACAATTTGTTGACTAGGATCAATTGTTCATTCCAGAGTACACAACTTTCTGAAACATTCTGCTATATTTACATTGAATTCGTGAAGATTTTGAGCGCTGTAATGTGAGACCCACTTATGTATGCGTTCCTGTATATGTACATAGTTGCATCGACGTAAATAAATCATCGTAAATTTCGATATTATTTAGTAGAAATAACTGCACTTGTGGCTTGAGACTTGACTTTCTATTACTTTCACTTCAGCAAACACTTCAGAATGTTGTCACAACTGTCAATTTCTGCAAACTCATTAAAATCAAAACGCATAAATAAATCGACAACGCAGCACAAACATCGACACTTAAACCCATACTCATGTATACATATATTCGTATATACATATCTGGGTATTCACAAACAAATGATGTTCTTACAGTTGAGTGTACACAGGACGAACATACTCAGAATGTTAAAGCTGATACTTGAGGTTCACGAATGCATACAAACGTGTTTATGTGTGAGAGCAAAAGCGCACAAGCACTTTACCGACATGTACACACATATACAGATATGTTAAGTTAAGTGTAGTGCTTTAGATGATCCTTTGTGCGTACACACGACGCCACACACACAGACTCACACATATAGACCAATGTGTTCGAATGTTTATACTGTGTATTTATATAGGGTGAATGCTTGTAAGCACCTGAGGTGAGGGCAGCGTTGTTTTTTTGAAATTTCCACCGTAAATATACATACATACTTACTTACGCCGTGAAAATATATTTTATAGACATCTATTGAGATATCGGCAGCGTTAATTAAAGGTAAGATATGAAGATTTATATTAATATCTGCTCACTTGCATGTTTGTGTGTAAGTGTGCAGACCGTACAAGTGACTTTATGAAGCAACGCAGTGAAATAGGTCGGAATGCAAGCTAAAAAGTCCGCAAATAAAGAAAACATGAAAAATGAAGAATCGAAATGTAGATATTGGCAAAATGAATGACGTTTTTATAGTAAGATTACTAAAACTAAAGCCTAAATAAATTATCTTATCCATAAATTCTTTTGTCGAAAGGGAAAAATTGTAGTCCTCTATTAATATTTCGTTATGAAAACAATACTTTGTATGAGAAAGATCTTCCATAAACATGCACCTTTTCAATATGAGAGGATTTTCAGGATTATAGCACCAGCAACCAACATCGAGTCAGTTCTATCCAATCGAAAAAACGCCACACATATTTGCATTGTCATTAATATTATTGCTATTGTTGTAGCTAAAGAAATTGGTATGCCACACACACCCGGATGCATATACTCGTGTTTATGTTTTTTACACTTCATTGCCCTCGCTCCAGGCCCGCTCATGCTCAAGAGCACCGAGATAACATCCTAGGTGAACGTACATATATACACACACTCCACTCCACTGCAACGCATGCAGCCTGACGTGCAACCTTACGAGGGTTCTGCCGGCTGAGTCACAGAATATGCAAAAAGCTGGATGAATACAAGCAAACAATGTCAAAAGGTCATGAAACCCAGCACCGCTTGACATTTCTTTAAGAGCTCCAGAATTGCAGCGTTTTACATTACGGCAGCGCGGTAGGCCAGCGGGTGGCATAATTATCATGAGGCAGCCACTTTTAAACTCTGAACTCTTCTGTTGTTTTGAGCACGATTTAATTTGCACTCTTATTGAAGTTCTAACTTAAATTTTTAACCATTTTTTTAGTGCAATCTCATATATCATCTATCGTGATTATAAAAAAGGAGTTTTTCAATCGAGAAAACATTATATTCTTGTTGTAGTTACCGAGAGCGTAGTTATGGCAGAGATATGTCGGATAAGATATAAATAAAGATATGTTCCGATCATGTCGACGGACATGTCTTGAGAACTAGGATAATGTTGTTTATGTTTTTTGAGTTTTGTTAAGCAAACTGTTGAACAGAATTCGCCAAATAAGGTTGGACGGTAGAATATCTGCAATTTAAGAGAGTTAATTTCAATGTTATCATATCAGAGAAGATTCTCATCTACTACAATTAACTTTTATGAATACGATCCACACTTTTTAAGGGGTTATATACAGTTAGACGGCCGAAAAAAGTTAATTTTCCAGAATTTTTTCTGAGAAAACTTTTTAATTTATTGATCCAAAAATTTATACACATATTATGGTATCTTTTAACTGTATATTAAGACTTAGTACTAGTAAAAATATTTATTTGAAAAAGAGCTACAGCTGATCTCCAGGAGCTCCTCTCAAAAAAGACGTTTTGCGGTGACCACTATATCTCGGAACTGGATCATCCGAAATTAAAAAACCAAACAGATTTCGTTAAAATAATGTTAAATCTAGTAATTAATCGAAGGAATAAGCAAAATAAAATTTTTTGACAAAATGGCGGTTTCTCAAAAAAAAAATCGATTTTTCACCGAAATTTCGGCCTTAAATTGTTAAAAAAAAAATATTTATCGGAGAGAAAAAATCTTCGATTAATTACTAAAAATATATTTAAGAAGGTCGTGTTAAAATTTGAGACTAATCGGTCTAGCCGTTTTCGAGTAATGTTGGTCACCGACTTTGAAAACACCATTTTGAGAAAAACGCGTTTAAAGTTTGGACCTTGTACTTCCAAGCACTCTGAAACGCCTTTTCAAATTTTTCATTTGCTTGTAACTTTGAAAATATTCACCGGAACAATATCTATCAAATTCTAACTGTATATAACCCCTTAAAGAATGGTGGTGGGATATGAATATCCCTAACATATATTGGAGTTGTCGATTCGTTTGATAGACTATAATAGATCATATTCGAAATTTCATTTGAATTTTGTGGACAATTTGGCCGAGCCGCACTTCCTTGAATCCATGCATATTTTCTAAATGCTTCAAAAATTCTCTCTTTTAAGCATTTGGCGGCCCTTCTTTAAGTGACTGGTTACATATGGGGAGTTTAAATAATATGACTTTGTTGTGCAATTATTTGCCCGGCACCTGTGCTGTTTTAGCTGAATGCGGCAATTCGCCAACGGCAGGCATGCAACAATTTCTGTTGTTGGTCTGTTGTACGGCGCTTTTACGCAAAACGCTGGCAACAACCCGTTGAGTGTCGCTCCAGCGCGCTTTTTTACGCCTGCACTCCTCGAAATATTGTTTCACAACTTGCACTTCTCAAGCGTGTGTGGGTCCTTGTGCGTGTGTGTGAGTGCGTACGAGTTTATGCGCCAGACAACACTCCTGTTGGCCTTACAACATTTGCACAATGAGCGACATTAACATTCCGAGAAGACCCTGAAGCAGTAAGAACCAAAGCACATTAACAACTTTCGAACAAAAACCGAATCGTAAAGGCGAAGTGTGGGCGACGGACGGACGACGAAAAACAAGCTTACTAAGTATTAGACAAACAACAATAACAACAAGGGCAGCAATAGCAATAGACCAAGAGCAAGACGAATGTTTCATTTACAAATGACGCCTGCAGGGATTTAGAAGAAGTAATGCCTTTGTGTTTTTGCTATTATTGTAACATATACATAAAAAACAACAAAAATACAAAAAAGCGAGCGAATGAGGAATGAATGAATGAATGTGTAAATAACGGTTACAAAGCACTGAAGTATTGAATTGCAAGAAACAGCATTGGCTCGCACCGACAAATGAGGACATGTGTACACCGCTGAATAGCATATGTATCCGATTCTCGGCCTCTTCACCGCCGGCTCTGCGACCGTACAGCGCTTTGTGTTTTGTGCCATTTGACAGCGCTCGCAGAGGCAGGCTTTTGTTGTGCCGGTTGCACTTGCAACTTCAACTTTTTGAAGTTGAAAAGTCTTCTAGTTGAAATTACTCCATGAAAAATTCATTATCGTGCTTCGAAATCGTATTATTCGCATTATTCTCGTTATGAGTGTTCGTGTGTGCATGTGCGAGCATAAATTTCGAAAGTGAAGCAATTATTTTGTATACATTTTGCTGTCGGGGTTAACGGTTGTTACTGCGGCGAGAATGCAAGAATCAGTTAGCGGACAGTAATGAAGCCTGAAATCATTGTTGTGAGGACCCATTGACAGGTGCGGATGTTAAGCGGAAGGCGTGTGTGTAGGGGAAGTGCTGTGCCTGAAAAGAAATAAATAAACGAGCTCTAAATGCGTCTCGAGAGTGGTGTACATCTGTCTTTCAAAAGCAACCCGAAAGCAATAAAAAATCTGTCGCATACTAAAATTCCCGTTCTATAAAAAAATGACATATTTTTGGTTTGAAGGCGGAGATGAAACGAGGAAATAATTTATCTTCAGTTTGCAAAAGTACTTCCATTTTCAAAAAGTGCATTGAGCACGCTCAGTTCTCATCTGTGGTTTCAAAATCACTGAAAACTGGTCGTGGGGGTCGGTGCCCTAATACTTTTTTTTGTACATATGTGTCAAAGGACATTGACTTCGGTCAACCAACACCAGTCAAAGGTCAATGACTCCAACCAAAATGTAAAAAACCCCGGTCAAAGGACAATGTCCTCGATCAAACTATAAACAAACCCCCTGTCAAAGGTCAATGACCTTAACCAACATGTAAACAAACCCCTGTCAAAGGTCCTTGACCCCGAACAAAATATTGCAGAGTTATGTCGTTGCAAGCAGAGGTCAAGTTTGTTTACATTTTGTGGGATGAAGTGAAGTCTAGATGTAGTTTAGTTATTGATTACGTCAGACCAAGAAAGGTTTGGAGTACTATACGTATATGTTTTGCGCCAGAGATGCGAATTATCTTCACAAAATGGGTTTTGTAATTCTCCCTTATTTAAGTTTCTAAATTAATTCACTCGTAGGTCTCTTTTCTACTCGCCTGTCCATTACTAGTTGGCAAAGAAACAACCGCTATGTAAATATGTAAGTGAAAGTTATGACGCCTCATTAATTTTTGAGTCTTAATTCTTGACAGCCATGAGCTAGTTTGGGTACGAAGCAAGGGGCTGAATGTTAGTATGCGATTCCTTGTTAAGGAGCATCCCACCTGGCAGTAGTGGTGTTGTCGTGTAAATTTTGGTGTAAATACCTCAGTTAATTACGTGGAAATGTTTGCATGTGCGCATACACGGAGCTTATCGATGTGCACACACGAAAGTGTTACGGAAATCGGACTCACCGTGAAGCCGCACGACTAGGTAGACTTTATTAGCATTTTAATTACGCTTATATGTAAATATCTGCACCAATGTACGAGTATATATCTACAGACAACGGTATAAATTCCGCATTATGTAGATTGCCTATAAAGACATCGGCAGGGTCTTAAACGTAAGCCACCCGCTTATATTTATGTCAGTATGTATGTATGTATGTGAGTGCTCAGTGTCTTGTTTAGTTTTGTTCCTGTGAGACTATGACAAACGAATGAGAATCAAATTACACTCTCTTGTCCTTACAGACATGGCAGAAATCCTTTCACGCTATTGTATTCTTCCATCGCTGTTGTTGTGGAATTCAGTCTATAATAGAGGCGGCCCCTAAATTCAGCAAGGCAAGTTAAAGCCTTCGAATTTTGTTCGAAGTTGGTTGGAGACACCTCACATTTGCACATTGTACTTGGAGACAAATATTTACATGCTACATTCATACGTACATATGTATAAGTAACTGCAGAAATTAAGTACCGAAATTTGTGGCTGACATAACATTCGTGCCACAAAGTAATCGGCCCTTCTTCTAAGGTTATTTTCATTCAGTTTATGGTTATTTGATATTTTTGCTATCTTGTGTAGTACACACACACGTTACATGGCCCAAATCTTCATTTAATGAGTTTCAAGGTCAGAACGCAAACGTCGAGAATCAGCGCTTTAATTTTCGTGAAATAAAGCTCTAGCTGGGTTTAGTACACATTGGTGTGAGTTATTATTGATTCAGAAAAATATTTTATGAAGAGAGTATAGACAAGAGAACCTTCACAAACCATAATTAAATTATTGATTATTGATTAAGTAATAATATCTTGCTATTGCATCTTTGTACTAATTTGGGAAGAGCTCTTCATTTAGCTTAACCCAAAAAATTGGATATGTTAGCAAGCTCTGAGCTTTTCTAGTTTGTGCGGTATTTCGCTCTGAAATAATTATCGAAACTGTTTTGTTTCTCATTATTCTATTGACAGATTATATTTTAAATGTAAGCTGCTGAATAATGTAGTGTTGCCATAGTTTGCAATTATTTCTTACATTGGATTTTACCACAATTAAACTTTCAAAGCATTTCAATCACATGCTGAAGAACGGTAATCAACTCCATAAATCCACTTAAACACAATGTAATGCAATAAAAGAATACACTCGTATGTGTGTGTAGACGTAGTGTTCTACTAAAAGTGTCTAACACCATCATAATGGAGTTGCCAGTAGAAAAGAATTAACCATAATTATTGCTTGCACTTAACTATGGTAAAACACAGACCAAAACCGGCTCATCATTTCAGAAAGTGATGAAATATTAATATATTCCGAACGTTCAGGGTTGACATCAGATAGCCTATTTATTTGACATCATAAAATATTGGTTTTATAAACATCATCAGTTCAAGCACTGCATCAGAATAATTCATTTACCGCTATTTTTCCTGCTGGGTCTAAAAATACATATACATCTACACATATGCGTGTGTGTGCCGGTGCAGGCCAAAACTTTAATGAAAGTCATTACGTTCGTACGTGCGTTGGCATGTGGTGCGTGACTATGCAAATGCGGAAAGAGTTGAGTTTGCATGCAGTGGCACACACCCGCACACCTACTCGTACACTCGTGTGAGAGTTTTACATAGTCGTACTCTCTAAAGTTCATTACACTTACGTAACGTGAGATGATAAATTAATCTACGCGATTTACCCGAGCGTATGATGAAAAATTTAATTTGTATACGAGCAAATATTTACACACACTCACATTCAAAGGCACTTGCACACACCTATAACTATCAGTTTGCTTTCAGTGAGTGATTTAATCTTATACATATATACATACGTACAGACGTACAACCGTAAGTAGGCTTCCATTAAGTACCCAGTGTGGCGCATGGCCCTTCTCTTCGCCGCGCAGAACGTTTGTGGAAAGGCGAACACGGAAAAGGGTAAACAATAAGAACTCGTGTAAAATAAGCACCGAAAAAAATCATTTGCACAACTTTGCTTCTTGCAAAGGGCGCAAAAAATGCTGAGGTGAGACAGTGAGCGATTGGGACTGCTTAGAGAGTGTGGATTCTAAAGCAGAAAACCGATTTTATTTGCATGATGTTTGGTATGTAACTAGCAGAGAAGGCAACAATTATCGTACTAAATATGTGATTTTCACCAGCGTGGCTATGTTGACTTCATTTAATCTTTATTCCTTTTATTGAAAAACAAGTAAGGAAAGGCTAAGTTCGGGTGCCACCGAACATTTTATACTCTCGCAATTTATTGCTATCTTTTTATTAAGAAAACACACTGATTCCTGAGAAATTTACCGAAATTTTCGGTGAAAAGTTACCATGGGGCACTGAGTTCTTCATATTCGATATCCGGAGAATTGAAAAGTTATAGTCCGATTTCGACAATTTTTTCACAAGTGATGCCACAGATCATATACAGTATTTGTGTAAAGTTTTATTTCGCTATCTTCATTGGTTCCTTATGTATATCTTATAAAGTGAAGGAATCAGATGGACTTCAAAATTGAGTTATATGGAAAGTTGTCGTGGTTGTGAACCGATTTCATCCATTTTCCACACGTGTCATCAGGGTGTAAAGAAAATATTATACACCGAATTTCATTCGAATCGGTCGAGTAGTTCCTGAGATATGGTTTTTGGCAAATAAATACAAATAACCGATTTGGGGGCGGGTCACGCCCATTTTCCCAAAAAGATTACTTCCAAATATGACCCTTCCTAGTGCGATCCTTTATTCAAAATTTTACTTTTATAACATTATTTATGGCTTAGTTATGACACTTTATAGGTTTTTGGTTTTCGCCATTTTGTGGGCGTGTCAATGGTCCGATTTTGCCCAAACCTCAAAGCAACCTCCTCAGGGTGCCAAGGAATACGTGTTCCAATTTCGTGAAGATATCTAAATTTTTACTCAAGTTATCCGTTGCACGGACAGACGGACGGACGGACGGATGGACGGAGGGACGGACAGACAGACATCCGGATTTCAACTCGTCTCGTCATCCGAACCATTTTGGTATATATAACCCTATATCTAACTTGTGTAGTTTTATGACTTACAAACAACCATTATGTGAACAAAACTATAATACTCTCTTAGCAACTTTTGTTGCGAGAGTATAAAAAATGACAATTGTTTTGCTTAACATTCGATGAGATCGATGAAAAGAAAAATTAAAACTATCATAAATGGACTTTGATTTTAATTATTTAATTCATCAGTTCGTAAGTTATATGATATTTAGTGTTTGAAAGGAGGTTCGGCAATGTTATGGAGACCTGTCCATTTTTCCAGCTTATATGCATTTATCTCGCCAATGAAGCGCCGAATATAGGTATTCAACTGGAGATTTCAGCATGAGTCATTGACTTGACGCCCTTCAGAAAGATTATATAATAATATTTCACCTAATGGTGGTTTATTACACTTGCAGCACTTCTGTGAGAATCTCCCGAATTTCTTAAAAGTATTTGTTCTTAAATTCCCTTTCTCCACCGCTGCTCCCGTGACAATGGCTTGTTTTTGCTGCTGATGTGTGGGTTAATTTATTTTCACCATAAATAATGTGTGTACACAATTAAAAAAATATGTGTGTGTCTCGGCTGGCATATCTGCAATTGCGCTTACTTTTGTCTGGAGTCCTTTTCGCCCCGAGCGTTTTTTCTGATTTATTATGAACTGACCTTTGTTTCCACTCGGGTCTGTCTACTCATTTGCCTATTGTTTCCTATTTGTGTTTTCTCCTTTACTTTTCGCAAAATTAATTTCCATCTGCGATAAATGTCCGCGAGCGATAAGCGCTTCGGAGAATAAAGACCGCACATTCTGGCGATGCGTTTTGTTTGCTGTCCCTTTCCCACCTTTAACACTCACATTCACCAGCTGTCGTTCGCCATTTTTCTAAATTGCAACATTTTACCGTTAGTCGCGCGTATACGTACGCGTCATTGTCCCTAGTTCGTCCTTTTGTCCATGGGAGTGTGTGTGTGTGAGTCTTTATCAGTCGCTTATTTCATTGTTTTTCGCTTTAGGTCCATGCAACTCACAACTTTAATGATTATCTCTGTCTGTTTAATGTATTTGTGTGTTGTTAATTTTTGAAATGGTCTACCATTCAAGTGGCCCTTTGAAAGCGCATGGATGCCGACTTATGCGTGAATATTGCAATTTTATTTCGAATAAATTAAACTTTAAAATGCTACCTCATCAAATATGGAAGGTACTGTTGTGCATAAATTCATTCAACTTTAATTCTTGTCGTTTTGGATAATATTTGAGGGAAGAGATATTGCCTCTGAATATCATCGTCGTTAAATGGATCTCTAGAAAATATCCCTTTCCAATACTACTTTAAAAGGATGTAAGAAGATGTTGAAGCTTCAAACAGCCATTGCTGGTGCTATATTAAAGGAAGTTTCGATAATTGTCGAGTAATAAGAGCAAGAGTTTATACATATAGTCTGTGTATCTTTCCGTATGATCTACTTTTTGTTCTGTGATTGGAGCGCACTATCCAATATATATAATTCTGTATTGGACATCATGCAATGCGCTCCACTCCTAAAAGTATGCTAATGATCATAAATCATACAACTACTTGAACAACACTTAAATAATATTACATTGGCAAAAGTTACATGAAGTTAATTTGCAATTAAGTGCCACATGTGGCATTCAGATATGCCTGCAGAATCGTAGGAGAGTTTCGCTACAAAGTTAGTAAGCCTCCAGCTTATGTGTTTGAGCCAATTATGAGCTGAACACACACACGCATATAATTCATATTAACGAAGCTCATTTCCTTCCTTCGTGTGCTCGCATTTTGTTGTATTTACATTCGGTAGTCAATCATACATACTCGTATGTGCTGAAATACAATTCTAATTATCCACATCGAAGTTGGGATATTTAACTGTGAAATTTCCATATCAACAGCAAAATCTTAATTAGACGAAACGCGTGTCTGAATGCTTGAGCCGCATAATGGGGCTATTATCAGCTTGGCAGGAAGGCAGCATAGCCAATAAGCGGAACACAACACACATACACAGAGAGATGTACATATGTGTGTATTGTAGAGCAAATCAGCAGAAAACGTTGAAGAGGAATGGTTGCTCGCACTTGCCAAAGTTGGCTTAAGAATCGGCCGGGCCGCACTCAGGCACTTGGGCAGGCAGGCGTGCAGAAAAAGGTGAAATCATGGAAAATTTGCGAGGATTGCTCCATGAATTTCAAGTAATGCCGAACACTTTGACTCTTGGCTTGTGGCCCTTGCAGCGCTGCTGCTGCTGCCAGTAGTGACAACAATGCCGGCAGCTCGAAGTGTGGACGTGCAACAAAATGCACGACGTGCAAAGTCAAATGTGCGTCCGAGGGGCGAGTGTGTTGGAGTGTTGAACAATGGTTGCTTGGTTCGTTTGGTGCCTGGTCGCGCGAACGCTGGGTCGGTTAGCTGGTCGGTGGTCGCTTGGTCTGTCTTATCAGCAAGCAAAGAAATCAAACGCTTGCAATGAGTTTTAAACTTTCGAACTGTCGGCAGAAGGTTGAGCGAATAGTTGCAAAGTGCAACTCCAATGGACGTTGACAGACAACAAATACGGTGCGTCAATAAGAACTGCGGCAGGTACATTAAATACGTATATACGAGTATTACAAAATTCCTATTGACCTTAGAGTGGCATGAGAAATGAGTTTTTAAACTAGAAGCCCTGAGGACCTACAGCAGAATCTCAATCACCAGTCTCTCTTGACCAGATAAAACAATTTTTCCCAAATGTAAAGATCGTCTTGTCAAATTGGGAGAATAAATCTTCGATCAGCCAACCTAAAAACAGGATAGCCCTACCATTTCACATATTTTTCTTCGTCTATATGGAGGAACAAATAATATTACACACACAGTCCTCTTCGTTTGTGAGCCGTTGTGTGTGTCTTCATTTCTATTCAACTGACAGATGTTAGACGTTTTTCAAGCGAATTCTCAGCTCAGATCCCATGTAATTCCATCTCCGCGCGTTTCGCATCTCACATTTATTCTGCAAATGTTTGTGCTTTTTTAATAAGTGCAAGCTACTTATTTCAGTTTTTCCTATTTGGCAGAGTTGCAGTGCACATTTTCAGGGAAGAATTCGACTACACTGACATACGATTCGCAGATTTATTCTCGCATTTCTCCTTATGGCATGCAGTTTGGAATGCTTTACTCCCCCCGCACTCCGTCTCTGAAGGAAGCTGACATTGCTGCTTGCAGTGAAGTGTTAAAGCGTTGCACTTGCAATGAATTGAAAAATGTGTAAGTAAGCTCCGTGGCAAGGAATAGACGAATGTCGTAAGAAATGGCCAAGGGCAGTGTACGTGAGAGCAGAGGAGGACTCTCGAAGACTCTGGCAACACAAACATTTCTGATATCAAATTCTCAAAGCATAAAATCAATATCGGTCCACAAGAGTTGTGTGAAGCGTTGGCCGACTAATATCCTGTCGAAGTTGTTGTGCTTCCTTTGCGGTTACGCTGCTGCTAATACAATAACACTCAAATGCGAGCCACAGTGCCTTAGACACTTTGTAGCACATATGTATGTAAGGGCGTGTATATTTCAATTGACAATTCATGATGTGTAAAGCATGACATTCAAACGTGTTTTCGGACATCAGCTTCACATTGTATTGACAGCATCAAATCATTTCTTCTGAGCTATTTTATTTGAAGTTTTAATTTCGTAGCTAAATTCATGCGCCAAGGAAACTAATAATTTTTTTTTAAATGCTTTTGGTTATGAAGTTGTAAAAAAAAGTGAACCCGCCTGGAAAGAAAGGTGCATAAGGAGTGGAATTGTGTTGATAAAACCATCTTTCTTTTAGAAAATTTACGGCCAATTTTGTTTAGATTTTCTAAAATTTTCTGGGCAATTAACTCTAATCTCCAAATTTCGCTTATTAAATACTAAGAAATTCTGAGCGTTATTCTTGGCTGCTGAGTTTTTGAATGAGTTCCGTTTAATTCCGTTAAACCGTTACCAGAGTTCCAATCCAATGACATTGGTTCAGTTACCGCGGAATCATTAAGAGCAAACGCAGATTTAAATTCAATTGCCTGAATCACATGGTAATTGAGATTACATAATTGCCTATGCCACCAGAAGAATCGTGGCACTTCTCATGTCTTCTCGATTTAAGTTCAACGCAAATTTAATAAAATGTTAATTAAAATATTTACCCGCAATCAAATTAACCAGCCAGCCAGTCCTTGCTAAGCAAATAAGCAGAGTCGTACATTTGCGACGATGTAGGTCTATATGTATGTCTGTCTGTCTGCATGGATATAATCGCGAAATTTATATGAGAATGTGTGGGTGTGTGTGTGTTTGAATGTGCGCTAACCAATGTGTTGTGCTTGTGGTGTAGACAGACGACAGTCGACAAATATTTACCCCAAGGATACACACTCGGAAGCTATAAGTCTCCGCGTATGCTGTGTGAGTGTGTGCGTTTGTGTGTAAGTATGTATGTCAGTGTGAGCGCGGATGCTGGCGAAGAATCCAAGATGCTCGCTGTAGATGCAGCAATGAGTAGGTTGGCGCTAAGAAAATGAATTTGTATCACAGCAACAAATCGTGGCAAAATCAACAACGTAATGCTGCAGGCGAAGATAGCAAAATGACAACAACAATCACGAAATGTTGGGAAATCGTAAAAAAGGTACATACTCGTACATAAACAAACAAACAAACTTGTTGGGATAAGAAATTTCCGCGAAATGTAAGGTTAATTTAACGTGTGAAATTGCTCGAGCGCAATTCGTTAGCAATAGCAATTGGAAAGGGGCGCGCGGTGCCACAGCTCCACGAAAATGCTGACAAAATTCTTTAAACTACGCGCAAAACCTGTAGAGGAGCTTTTCCAATGGGATTTGGTGAGAAAGAATAGTATATTGAAGGGAGTTGAAAACATTATTTTTTAAAGAAAGAAAGCCACAAAAGAAAAAGTTTTAATCGGTGCATCTATTGAGTCATATCTGAAATGTATAATTAATAAATGTAAATGTAACATTTCTACCAGGGTCTGTGCGATCTGAGTAATAAGACAGTTCACTAAATTTTATTTCATGGCATTTTCGAGGCCTTCCTTAGTGCTTTTTGGAAGCTGCGACATTTTGCATTAAAATGAACTACTGTAGACTTCAGTTACCGGTATTCTAACACCGCTTCAGCTTAACGGTAATACAAGTAACTTTAAGTGATAATAATATTCCACTTGTGCAAAACTGCAACTGAGCTACATTTAAGAGAACTCTAAGAATGCCTTCGTTCAGTTCTGTTGGACAGACTGACTGTTTTTAAATTTTTTCCAGTCGGAGACTGGCATACACACATATGTATGCACATCCACGGCGGGCTCTTAGTAAATATTTTCTTCGGCGGCTCTTACGGCTTCCTAGTTTAGTGCCCAGCGAAGGATACGGTGAGAGGGATCCTTCGTTTGCTTTTCCTCAACTATTCACACTCAACGCACTCCTCATGTGCGTTGACTCCCCTCCGCTCCTCCGCGTCGTAGCTGTTGTGTTGCATGTTCTGCTCACTCTTCTTAAGATAAACAAACTTTTGCTCCTTTTTTAGGATTATACGACGCGATTTGTCGAACGCTTTAGGACAAACTGAATGTGTGAGCACCCTTACATATTTGTATAAACACACTCCGCAGCTCCACAACTCAGCTTGCTGAATGCCATTTTGCCGAGTTTGCATCTAACGGTTGTGTGGCTTTGATTTTTTCGCTGTTTTCCATACAAATTTTCACATTTCCACACACACACACACTCACACGTGTGGGTAAGTAAGGGAGCGTGTTTGAACTTCTGCTCAGTCAGACGCCCCCAGAGTTATTTTAATGATTAAGTCTGATAAACAGCTTAGCGGCGGAATGTAGTATCTCTGCCATGGCGTTCTTGCGCGCCGCGCGATTTCCATAAATTTTATAGCAATAATCTCGGTGATTTGCTGTAATTCAATTGCGCACTGTCGCCGCGCTTCTTTGCCATGCTTCGTTTAATTCAACTTTAGTTTTTACTTTCTTTCAGTAATTGCTTTGCCAACGTTTCTTTTTGCAGACACTTTGCAATGGCATTTAATTCAATGAGGATTATACAGTAAAGCCTTGATATCAAAGCAATTGACTATCGAAGAACTTTAGCTGTTAAGAAACGGTCCCATTGGATAGATCCAATATTTTGGTGTTCCACTATAGAAAGTATTTTCACTGCCTTAAATAACATTGTTAACAGCCCTGACAGTCGGCCATTTAATTCTCAAAATTGTAGAGAGCTAGTGAAAGTTAGTGACAATAGTCTAATAATAACGTATTTATGTACATTTTTTTTTTAGTAATTAGTGATTTTGTACTAATTGTGCGGCTAACAACCGCAATATATTCAGAGAACTTACAACATAGAGAAGGTGCATTTGGATTTTTGTATGATGCTCGATACGGTCATTTACAGAGTTTGTAATTGGCTAGTAGGGAATTCACCATTCGCTCGTTACTCGTTATTATTTAACAGAATTGACTGCCGGGGAATGAACATTTGTGATGATTGGCATTTTGATGTGATATGCCCATGCTTTGATATGATAAACTTTTTTGACTTTTTATAAATTTTAACTGATGAATAGGATTTTTTCTGCTCATAAATAATATTTAAAAGAATTTGTAGGAAAATAAATAAAAATTTATTTCAATATTTCGGTTTCCTTTATAAATGAAATGTGAAAAATATTTAATAGAATTTGTAGGAAATTAAAAAAATATTTTTCAATATTTCAATTTTATAAATGAAATGTGTTAAAATTTAAAAAAATTGCTACATTTGAAACAAACTTATAGGTATAAATGAGCATTTGTATGTATGTATATGCATGTATGTATATATTATCTGTCATATGCGCGATCGCATAAAAACCTCCCACGTACACGATATTTCTACATATGTATGTATCTACTACATTCATTCATAAATATATTTGTATGTAAGCATAAAAAGGGAATTCCTTCAAATATTCGCGAATGACCTACAAACTTACAAGTGTACGTACATATGTATGTATGTAGAATATTACGAATTGGCAATCGTCATACGAACAACAACACCATTCCTTCATATGCGCAACAACAAACGCACCAATTAGAATATGTGAATGTGAATGACCGTCAAAAACCAAACCAACGCATATACAAACTTACATACATGAGTAACTCACTACAAAAAACTATGAACATCAAGAAGCAGAAACAACAACATCTCAACTCTTTTCCCCGCTGCACACGTCGGTGTCGACAAACTGCTTCCTCGCGACGATGACAAAAATTAGAAATCATATTTCGATGTTGATGCTGAAGTCCAGTGAAATGTGACAACATTGTTATGAGCTTGACAAAATTCACAAAATCTTCAATTTTCATATTTGCCATCAATTGTGGCAGAAATATAAAAATATGCGAAAAATAAAGACTTCGGCCAGGATTTGAACCCGAGCACCGTCTAAAAAGCGAGTGCGTGCATACCACCAGCACCATGATAGATATTGATAATCAATCAGCTTAATTGATATTTCATAATCCATAGGACAAGATGCTAGTTCTAATAGAAATATGAATATGATTCTTGGCCACTGCCAGTTTTCTCTTCTGAAGGAAATATCAGAAATTATTTGAATTTGAGATTTTTAGCATCCCAGACAAGCCGCTTTTAGGCAAGGCATGCGCGGAGATGTGCGCGACGCTTGCGCTTATGAATGAAGTCCACTTGCTTTGTTGTTGATACGCATGCGTTTCAACATGGAAATGTGTTGTAATTTTTTGTTGTAGGCGAGTTGCTTTTTCCGAAGATGTGTCGAAGTGACAAATGTGAGGGATGTAGATTTGTATGTTCACATTTATACGTATGTATGTACATACATATATATTTCTGCACGCATATGGTAGCAAAAATATTTGAACATACATATTGTTATGAAATTTGCCGACGGCAAATCAATGATTGTTCGAGTCCAGAATGATATTATAGATTATTATATAGTTTATTTAAATAATTAAAGAATAAAACGGACTTTTTAATCAGATTTGAATAAAAAATATCTAATAAAAATTGAATGAAAAATAGGTAGAAAATTAAATGAAATAAAAATATTTCTGAATAATATATAAATTTAATAAAACACGACACGACACGATGACTACCATCAATTGGCGAATTTTCGCACAATCAGTGAATTATCATCCATACATATGTACATATATTCACAAATATTTTCTTATTTTGCCTATCCAAGGAATTCCCTTGTTGAGAAAGGGCAACAGGTTCGACGCTCATCATAAACATAATTTTTCATTCATTTTATTAATAATTTTGTAAAAATAAGATTTTAATTAGTAATTATATTAAATTAGAAAGTAGTATAAAAAAATTAAAAATAAAAAGAAATAAAAATTTAATTAAAATTGAAAAACATCACATGATTATTTCATGTGCCAGCGATTTCTCGTTTTACAGATTTCCTTCTGCTATAACTGAAATCGCTGTTAACTTTTCATGAGGTGAGTTCCCCAGTAGCGTGGTAAATTCCCTAGTACACTTCTTTCAGATTTGACTTTCATTCCCAGTCGAACCTGCACCTTCTTTATGTTGTAAGTTCTCTGATATATTCGCCTTCTATCCAATTTTATTTTTCCAAACTGAAAATATTATTGCCAATCAGCTGTTTATAACTCGCTTTGCTGCCGTCTGTCACCTACAAATTAAGGCGCAGTCAATCGGGGTTAACTCTGCCGTCTGTCTAGGCTATAAGGCTTCTTCACAAATTTCTGAATTACGTTCTTTTTTCACAGACAATGCAGAAAGGCCCACAACTAGGAATGTTGATTTAGACTCTTTCAATATAGCTGTTCTTCCCAGCCTTTTAAGATAACTTAAAAATTATGGTATGAATTATCGTGACCCCACTGTATTTGTTAATTTAATTCAAGTTCATTAAATTGTGGTCTCGCAGTAACTTGCACATAAATCCTTAGTAATATAAGCGAATATATATTTACAGATAAAAACTAAATACTTTTATAGAATATTTAGATAAAGAAATTGTGGATAATTACAAATATAATAATTAAATGAAGATGTAGTAAGATTTTGAAAATATCCGAAACAAATTGTGTTGTTAAAGCCTAATCCAATGAAATTTTTTATATACATTGCTTCATATATATATATATATCATATAGGAGAGTGTGTAGTACACCAATTCGTCAGCACAAACAACACCAGATTGGCCAATTAGCCCAGGGGTCAATTGATCGGCTAATGCAGCTGCAATGACAAAGGCAAAAAGAGGAAGCACAAACAATAAATTTCCATTAGATTATTCTGCATTTCGCAAATTTTTTATAGCATTAATAATTCTTTTTCGAGAGCTGTGTTCTGCTCGTAAAAGGTCCTGCCCACCTTGATGGTGGGAGCAAAGCAATCGACTAGAATACAAATCAATTTAATGCGGATTTGAAGGGCTTAATTCAAGACCAGTCGGCAATCAGGTCAATTCAATAACAAAATCACAAATGCAAAACTACAACAAAAACGACACACACGCATACACATGTGCATTCACCGTTAACTGCTTGTGAATGCGTGTGTGTGTGTTGGGCCGCATATCGGACAGAAAGCGAATGTGCGACAGCCAACGCCCAAAATAAAAATTGTCAAGCGATTTAAAATGGAGAAAAACCCATGCAAATGACACAACACAACACAACAACAAAACACCTAAAGGAAAAGCAACAACAAAACAACAAAACAATCAACCAACAACCAATAAAGCAACTGAAACGGCATGCAGGCGCAGGAGCGGCGAGGCGAGGCGAGGGAGCCGGAGAGCGACGGCTCGACAATAGCTGCAATGACAGCAGCAGAAGCAACAACAACAATTACAACAATTTGCATACTCGCACACGCAGCACAACAACAACAGTCGAAATGCCAAAGCAATCAGCGAGGGGCGGCGGCGGCGGCAGAGTGCCGATGGAGGAAGGCGAATGAGGAATGGAAAAAAAGAAATTAAACGAAGCAAAGTGCGTACGAGTGTGTTGGCCGGTCGGTCATGTCGTGTAGACAGCAAATAAATAAGAATACATATTCGAAATTTTTGTTGTTGTTGTTGTTGTTAATATGCGTTTTTTCCCCCAACATTTGCAGCTGAGGATGCACCAATTGGAACGACATGACAGAACTATTGTTGTTGTTGCACAGGCTCTTAATATTGTTGTTATTATGACACGATATCGCAAACGAGGCTCGGGAGAGACGCAGTTTTCCATATAAATACCATGTACATACGTACGTACACTCGTGTGTATGTGTGTGTGTGTGTGGCATAAATTCATATATTGTGTGCATGTGAGATGCTGTTCACTACGCATTTTAATCTGCGCTTGCACACACGTGCAGGCCTGTTTGCCAGTACATAACAACATTGCAAATTGCTGGACGGCAGTTAACAGCCGACTAGCCGACTAGCTGACCAGCCGACATATGTATGCGCTCGGACTCACGCAAATAGGCCAGGAGTGTTGTTGTACAACAACGTCTAACAGGCCTGGACTGTGTCGCACGCACCAGCCGCTCGGTCGCTCGGCCGACGGGCTGACGGGCTGGTTGACCGGATGGATGGCCGGCAAGCAGCTGCAATAACAGCGGCTGTGCCAACAACTAACAACAACCCATAAGGTTGTAGTTGCAGCAGTGTCGGCAACGCCAACTGCCGTTGTGTCAGTAACCGTGTAATAAATGTGCAAACAGCCAGGAAAGTGGCAACAATAACAACGTGCTGCCGCAGCGCCGACAAACGCCGATAGGCTCACCGGCCGGTCGGTCGGCTCACTAGCTCACTGGCTGGCTGCTTGGTCAGTCCGTCATTTCCATAGCTGCTGCAGAGCCGGACACTGTTGGTATTTACGAATGCTGCTGACCCCCATTCACAGCACAACGAACGAGCATGGCGGAGCGTATGCGCAATTGATTTGCAATTGCCGCCGTCACCGCCGCCGCGCCACCAGTGCCAACAATGAAGCCTCCACTGCCGTTATTGTCGCCGTTAATGCCAACGTCACAGCCAGTGTTGCTGCGACGGGCAGCGCGCCTCTTCTGCGCACAAATTGCAATTTGCATTCGCAGCAGCTTTGAGCATTTAGAGAGAACCAGCTCGGCAGCGAGTTCGGCGCGTGCGGTGGCGAGGCAATAGGCGCAGTTGTGAAAATGCAAATATGTCATATGCAATTCTCCGAATAGGACTCTATGCGCAATTAATGTTTGAGCGAGATACACACTGCGCTTTGTGCGGGTGTGTGTGTGTGTGTGTGTGAATATGCGGATAATGACAAACAGCGGATGGAGCGAAGATAGCAAAGGAGGAAAATTGGTTTTCCTAGGCTACGCGATTATTATCAATGAAAATTCGTAATGCCCGAAAAAGAGATGGACGACACATTTTTTTTTGTTGAGAAGAGCTTTGTGAATTGTATGGGGTTTAATTGGTTATGCCTGTTTTTAAAATTGATTAAATCTTTACAGAAACACTATTAGATACTGTTACCTTTTCGGCGTTATTAAGACCAAATAACCTGGGTCGTGGACACTTTTTAATTCCCCAGCTAATGCCAGTGATATTCCGAAGTTTACAAAGTATCAAATATTATCCAATAAGTTTTCAGATGTAATGATTAATTGTTAAAGCAAACAGGAGAACTAAAGGTTTGAATTGCCTTGGACCTAAGTCTTGATTTAGTGAACTAAGAGTTTCTTCTAGTAAACGAGTGATAAACTCACTTAGGACCCATATTGTTTCAAGTTCGATTTTGATATACATATCTTGCATAATGAAAATTATGTTGATCTTTATATAGGAAAATTATGAATTTTGATTGCTAGACCTAGAAGATTTTAGAAAATTTACTTTTACAATCTGCTAACTTCCCAAAAAGCAGATATGATTTTCTTTAAAATTCCGTAGCTTCTAGGCGTACATACTTGAGTTTGGAGTACATACTGAGCTTGACGTCCCGCTACCGGCTTTGTACGAATTTAGCGCCCCTCATCTTGAAACTCACCTGTCTCCGCAGAGCACGCTCTATTGCAACTCGTTGCTTTGATGTTCATTCGCTTTCAAATTTGCATGCCGTACACAACAGCCGCGCGCTGAAGAGATTTCATTGTACTACAACATACTTACCGTTACGCACAGTGCCACTCACGTACATACATAGCTGTATGAAGGTGCCATGTCCTGTGCAAACGTAGCGTGATAACAGAGCGGCCTTCGCGGGAAAAGCAGTGCGAGTGCCGAGAATACAAACGTTTTTTGTTTCCGCCTGTTGCCAGTTTGGAGTTTCCATTCGAGTGCCGGAGTATGTGTGAGTGTTCGAATTCGGTTTTTTGTCTCCTGTGTTCGTGGGCGCTTCCAAAGTATTCCAGCCGCCAACGTCGCATTTTTGTGTTCAACTATCGAATTCACGTCCTGCATGTTGTTGTTGTTGGTGTTATCGCTGCCGCAGCCCGCACATGTGTTCATGTGTCCTGACTCATATATTGCAATGCCGGAGTACTTTTCGTGCAGATTTATAACTTTTTCGTGTCACAGCGCCGATTTGGCATCGCAGGCCGAGTTGGGGGCGCGAATGGCACTACAAATAGTCGGCGAAGAATTTACGCATGTAGGTCATTATTGATTTGTGGATTGCAAAACTCTACTCGAATTGTTCTGCGCACTGCGGCACCTTTACTACACGGCAGATAGCACACAGGACACTGGAGTTAATGCACTCACATGGAGTAGGCAATGGGCGATGCATAAATTGCGAGCCCAAACGGACGTGTGTATGTGTGGTATTAAATTTTAAAATAATTACACAGGAAGAGCATGATATATGGGCATAAATACCAGGAATGGAATCAACTATTTAATATATGAAAACATTTATTTTTAATATTGCATATTTTATTTCAAAATGTTTGCAGTTATTTAATATATTATTCAATAATTAAGGAGAGCACTAAGTGTTATTAACGAAGCACCAAAAGTGTCTATCTGAAAAACCATTAGCTCCTCTGTCTTTATTTGCATTCACATCATTTCAGGTTCGTTTGCTTTTAAGTTAGAAAATAATTTTGTATGAGCTTAGTTCCAACAATAATTATAACTTCACTTCAAAACTTAGTTCATCGAATCTCAAATAAATTCCATCAGTCAATAAGGAACAAAGAACTCGTTTGAAAGTAGCGAACGTAATGCAAATCGAATGCAATTTCGCATTAATTACGGAGCTGAACTAATTCGCACGAGTGCCATAACCCACTTTGAGTTTCTTGTACGGCTGTAAGGGAATGCGGAAACATGATTAAATCTTGTACTTAACCAGCATTCGAGCGATAAAGTGTATTCCAAAGCAATCGACATGTTTGCAACAAAATTATTTGTTTGCATTTGCGAGGCCCTAGAGAGAGCCAGGCAACCCGAGCGCAGTGTACAAGCTGTGTATTCAATGTGGAATTGCAGCTTGTTGTTTCTACTGCCGTTGTTCCAGTAGCTCGAACATTACAAGGGCCATGTAATGTAAGCCTCGGCGTATACGCAACATTTATGAAATTCCATATTAATTATGGTTAGCATACATATTTAAATACATAAACGAACATGCCCACACAAGCACACACATGCACTTCCATAAATAATGTAGTTGCAACACGCTGCGGGCCAAACACCGTACACGCACAGGCACAGGCATACATTTATTGGGTTTGTGTGGCATTCAGACTCTCACGGTATTGCTTTCTACATAGTATCAGCTACACGTATGTATATGTACGCATGTAGGCGAATTGTAATTAGTTGCACATTTGCACATATCCAATTGCACACCAACGGAATTTCCGAGCATGTTTTGTTGCAAAAGCTTCTGAAACAACTTTTTCTAAACACTGCCTTTGGACTCTGACAATTGAATGTAAAATCTTAAGTTATAAAATAATTATTGATTTGGAATATGCTGAGTGAACTCATGCTAGTTCCTTATGAATCTTGTTTCTATATTTTAAATTATAAAATATTAATAACAGGTGTTTTCGGAGTTGGTCCTTATAACAGCTGTGTTCGAAATTGGGCCTGTCGGCTGAAATATATTCGAGCCAGTCGCGGCAGTCAATTGGCTTGTCCGAAATCATTTTTTAAACATAATACTCAACCCTTATCATTATTATAAAGCTAAAGCTTGGCTATAAATTCAATTATATAAGTATAAAACTTAACGTCTTGAAAGCCTCAAATCTAAAAAAACACCATTTATAAGAAATAGAGATATCATCAGCAATGCAACATGTGTCCAAACCAACGTTTGCCACAACACATTAAGCTAGCGAGGTACACATGCTCGTACCGATGTACATTGAAACAAGTTGCTGTTTGCATTCAAAAGTGTCTAACTACATATATGCGTTTATGTACGTATAATTATTGGGAAACGTACTACAACTTATGGCTTAATGCAAGCTGAAAGCATTTTGAACTCACAATGAAAGCAACAATCGGGTTTAAAAAAATCAATTACCAGTTCTAGTGGAATGTACCAGAAGAATTTTTAAGGGGGTATTCTGGTGTAGAAGCGTAAATTTTAGGTAATTTTTGAAAGGTCGTAAAAAAAAGGCAATTAATATTTTTACTATCCATTTTTTTATTGGTTGTTTATTAACATTCAAAGAATAAGGAAAAAAATTAAAAACTAAAAACAGTGAAAAATTGAATAAATTATGAGTTGACGGAGTGGGGGCTTTTGAAAAATTTTCACGTGACCGTACCCATGATTTCGAGCCTCCTAGCAATCTGAAACCAAAAAAAAAAAATTATTAATCAAGAATAATGTCGCAAAATCCGGAACTAGGGAAAAGTTTGAAAAAAATTTTATAACAAAATGGCGACTGTTTAAAAAAAAAAATTTTTTTGCGACCACTTTTTTTGACTGTTTTGAATTTTTTAAAAATAGTAAAAATGAAAATTTGGGGATGGGCCTAGTTCCAGTTCTAGAAAAGCCAATAAAGAAGAGTCCATAAAAATTTCAAGTAAATCGGTCCAGTAGAACCTGAAAAATCGTGGGTATCGTACCGAAAAACACAGTTTTGAGAAAAACGCGTTTAAAGTTTCGGGTAAAGTTTTTTATAGTCTAAGTTCCGGCCGAACCAGTTTATGCCAGGTCAGAAAAATGCTTATATCTCCAAAAATAATTTAAATTTTGAAAAATCCTCTCGTATACATATTCTTGAATAGTTAAACTTTGAAAATATGAAAAATTTTTTTTTTCGATTTTTTGCAATTTCTAGACCAGAATACCCCCTTAAAAAATTTTTTATGTTCAATTTCGATTTAGACCAATATATAGTATCTTTTTTGTCTGCTATTACCACGCCCATACTGACACATTCGTAATATCTTTCGAAAATGTGAACCATATTAGAGTCATTACTGAGCTGACATAGTGAAGTTGAACATCTTCCTAAACTTTCTGAAACAATTCAAAATGTGAAACAAAAATAATTTTAACATTTTTGAAAGGAAGACGTGGTCTCGCACTCTAATAGAATTAATGTAAATATCTCGTTCATTACATTCATATGTAGACCTCCTCAACTTTTCAACTATTTTGAGAGAAAATACTTTGGATTATCTATGACGTGGTAGGAAAACAGGCGACAGAAAGCAATAACGTTCACTCGTTGTTGTACTGATTATACCAGAAACATTGAAAATGACTGCAGAAGATGAAGCTTAAATATCGGTTGACTAGTTCACAAATTTATCAAGAGGGTCAGAAATCAGTGTCTGAATTCGTATAGTTCTTCCAATTTAGTTTTTCAAAATTGTTTGCAAGAACCATTAACTATTTCGAAACCCATTCGTCACATTCTACTTTGGCGAAGAACATCCATAATTAGAAATATCCACACTTACAGTTATGTCGATGTGCTCACATCAAATGACATACATATACAGTTTGACATCATATTAAGTACTCTGGAGGAAAGTTAAATTGTAAATTTGTAAATTGTTTGCAGAGGAAAATGAAAAAAGATGTCATTGATAGTGGACTGAGGAGGTCGTTAAGAATTGAGAGGCCTTATAACGAATTAAGGAATTATTCATTAGTGAAAATATTGAGTTAATTTCAAGAGTGAACATTAAAGCATGTTATAGTGCATTTGAATCAAAAACCCGAAAGCTCTACAAATCAGTTTATGTTTACTGGAAAACAAGACAATCGTTTGAAACTTACTCTAATATTGCTTATGCATTCATGAATCAAACTCCGCAATACACTGAAATCGAATTAAGCATTTATGGCTTTGTCTCAGAGGTGCAGCGGTGCAGAGGGTCAGAGGTCACATATGTTATCTCCTTTAATTGAGAGTGTAGACAAAAGAATTGCATTTATGTGAGGTGTGGCGAGAAGAGCGTATGTAAAGATCTGCCTAAGTGGTCGCACATCACATGCCTACATACTTATCAATCACTCATACGCACTGTTGTGTGGATGTATGTATGTATGTGCAGAACTCATGCAGCAGTGCAAAGTTCAAATGTGCGCATGTGTTGCTTTAACAAATTGCCACAAAAACGCACAGATTAAGGTCAATAGGTTATTGGGCAAACAAGCTAGCTCCCAGCTGTGAGATATACATGAGATGACTACATATGCATATGAGTTTGTGTTTATTGTTGTTTGTATATGTGTGTGAGTGTGTGTTTGTGTGTTCACGTCACCCGAGAGCAATAAAAATGCTTCCCTAACGAAGCTAATCAACTTTAAAGTTTCTACAAATTCACAAAATCTAAGCCAACGCAAACACAAAAGGACACAAAGGTGCACTCAATCGTCTTTGCCGAAACACGTTGCTACGCACACACACACGTCAAGCATATATACAAACAAACATATTTGTATAAACACACTCATCCAAGCATTCAGATTTCGGGTAAACAAGAAGAACAAAGCCGACATCAACACTGGCAGGCAACACTTAAAACGAGCGCAGACCCGATGTGTATGTTCTTGTACCAAAGGAACGAAGCCAACAAGTTACAAACTACTCTCAGAGCAGTGTGGACTGGAGGTCCGAGTAGTGAACCAACTTTCTTCTTCCATGCTGTTGTCCGAAGTGATCTCGCGTGAGTTGTCCGATTTCGCGCAGAAATATACCAATGAAGGAAATCAAGCTCAATTATGGAGCACAACCGCTGCTGCAAATATTCTGCATGAAATTGTTCTAAAATTGGTGAAGATGTGTTCCTTTTAGGACTGGTTCAACTTTAGTTCAACGAGTGGGTGAATGCGCTTGTGAGCTCGTTGCTTCACTGCAAGGTAACAAGAACAAGAACAATATACATATGTATAAGCAATGTTCTAAATAGCTACAGCAAAGATAACAATAACAACAACACTTAATTCAAACAAGTTATGCAAAATGAAAATAGAATGAAAGTGGTGCAATGCGAAATTCGTTGGCAACTAATTTGTGTTTGTATACCAACACACACACGCACACACATCTATGTATGTGTGTTTGTGTCACAATGTATGCATTTAAGTGAGCTGGCAATTTGAATGCGTACATGAGCAAGAATATGTGTCATTTTGATGGACTTTTGTATGATGGTTGGAAAATGAAACAACAACAAATAGTAGTTAAAGATATTAAAGGCTATTTCGAAATTCTAAATTATCTTAATAGTTTATAGGAATATTTGAAATTTCCAGAACACAACGAGCGCAAAGGGGAGCAGAGTTGCGTTACTAAAGAGCTCGCCATGAATAAGAGATTAGAGTCCATATTAGTGATAAGATTATATGTTTCATAGCATTGAAAAGGATGGATCTTGGTGGATATTTCAATATAGTTAAAATTACTTCCTGTGATGTAGTACGACACTTTGTGAATCCGCTCTTGTCACTGTTAGTGAGAGAGAGGCTTTTTAAAGGACCAGTGTGTTTGGGTCATTTGTAGTACTTAGTTACGGGCGATTCAATAAATTCGATGTTCCAAGTTGTGCGTGAAAATGACGGTAGCAGACACCAAAATCTGTGAGTGATATAGTTTCTATACTCATAACTGTACATATAATATATACCTGCATATTTAAAGGTTTGTAACTCAGCTGCGATTTATGGGTCACACTGTGGCCAGGAAAGCATTGTGGGCGTGTTCGCAACATTTCATACATATATATGAGTATTTACGTATTTAAGTAATATCTACCGTTGGTTGCCTTTTCTATTTACATGTTGAAGTGCAGATTGTAGTTGCAACTGCCACCGCTGCTGCTGCTGTGGCTGCGGCTGATGATGATGGTGATGATACACACTTACTTCATATCCTGTGCGGTCAGTTGATCATGCTGTTGCTGATGATTTGTTGAGGTTTAGTTTCCTTGCTAACAACAACAATAAAAATAACCCACCTTTATTGTTGTTCATTTTGTCATTAGATGCGTGTTGTTGCCATTGCTGTGAAACTGCCAACAAAAGGTGGCCCTCTGAGCTGTTATCAAGCGCCCTTCTCCCCTTGCAACGGAGGCTTGTACCGGCTGCCTTTATGTTTATTTGCTTTTCTGCCTGTTTGCCTGCTCGATTATTTGGCTAGGCCTCGGCTTGAATGCGCTCGATATCTAGCAAACAGCGCCCGTTTGTGTGTTTATCGCATCCATTTTGATGGGTAACATGCCACAAGCACTTGAGCAAGTGCCAAATCGTAGTAGTTTGCACAAAAGCACGTCACAAACAAATGCACAGATGGCTCATAGCGGCTGGTTAAAGGCAAAGAGCGCGCGAGAGAGAGACAGAGGGAGTGTGTGTGTGTGTGTAATTGCGTTACATTGAAGTCGAGTCAATTACAAAACATGATATACAGAATTGCTTGAGCAAGGTGGTGTGTGTGTGTGTGTATTTGCATGAGCGTTCCAAGTTGCGCTCCAGTCTGGGTTCTGCTATGTCATTGTCGCTTTGGGCTTTCCCTCTGCTCTGCTCCTTGCAGTCCGCCGCCTCTTCACGGAAACAGCAGCGCACACTTGAGCGTGTCTGCAGATATATAACCACGAATGTGTGTGTGTGTGTTTGTGTGGCAAACGGAAACGCTATTACCATAACTCAACGAGTCAATGACTTTTTGGTTGCGCTGATGGTCTTTATTATTAACAGGAACACGCCACCGCCATATGGGCCTCGCCGCTGTTTCCAATTATGGGTGACACATTCATCTCGGTGGCGGTAAGTGGCAACGCCACTCTCGCGCCACACTCGCTCGCCCCACACACAGATGCATAGCCGACAATGGCACGCTGCCGCAAACACATCAAACCGGCAAACAACACAGCTAACGGTACAAACACATAAGCAAGCGCGCGTGCAACCGTTAGACCGCTAAAACGTTTGCCGTTTGCCAGCAGGGCCGACACAAATAATTTCACAAATAAGCACGTTCCTCATGTTGTTGTGCTCCCTTCGGGTGGCGTTGGCACGTTGATAAGTGTGTCAACAGCAGCAAGACGTTGTTCGTCATAAAAGCAACGACTTAAAATATCTTATTTAAATAATGAATGAAATAACGGGCACACCTCCACCTCCGCATACCGTCCATCTAAGATAACGGTGCTATGATTGCTAGTTTTAAAGACCTTAAAGGAAGTGACGATTCACAGATAAAATAGAATTTAATTCATTCGTCATGTAACGTCAATTCCGATGGAAGCCTCAACTTTCTAGAGTCGATAATTTTCAAGAACTATTTTGAAGGTTGGAACCTCCTCTCTTTAAATGTATTATACTCCCGCGAGGCGATTGAAGGTCGCCTTTATGGTGTATCTTTATGATTGCAGAACTTCTATGATTTCCTCTCTGCCTTATTCTTTGTTCATATTCCGGCAAGAAAGCCTTTTTTGATACATCTTCATAAGCAATGAACTGAACCCTCGATTAAACTACCCACCAATTTATACTTAACTATATTTATAGTCAAACTAATGAACTTTCCAAGCTTTCCAAATATAAATTTCACAAATAAGCAAATTTTAAATTTCTCTTTCGGTAAATTTTTATTTGTCTCCCTTTTGGGATACTTGAGTGCAGTGCCAGGAGCAATTTAGAGCCTAACAGCAATATTATGTTAAAAGTGTTGTCGGTTGCCCGCCATTGGTTTGTTAAGTTGTCAGAGGTGGTGTTCGCACTCCGCGGTGTGCGGCCCCTGTGTTTGCCTTCCGCACAATTGCCACTTAACAATTTCGCCAACTTTCGACATTTGCTGTGCGTTTAGCTATCTGTTTCCTGTTTTTAATTCCAAACTCGGCATTTGTCGCATTTGACTGTAATTGTTGTTGCCAACAATACGTGCTTGTAGTTGTGTGTTGGTGTTGTATTAACATAATGCCGCCATATTTCTTACATTAATATAAAAAATGCGAAAGCAAATTAAAAAAATAATAACTTTTTTCCTTTCAGTTCGCTGCTTTGCTCGAGTTGTTTTCGGGGGTGTGACGTGTTTGGCATTTAACTGCTGTCGCTTCGGCTCGTTTTGCATGGGACCAACACATTTGTGGCACATTGTTGTTTCGTTGCTTGAGTTGGGCTTTATTGATTGTGCGGAGCAGTCCTTCCGCCCTCAAATGGATTCACGTACACTTTAGCCGAAAACTAATTTATTTCGTAATTAAGTTTTTCCCGACAGCCTCCGCATCATGTCTGCCGACATTGCTAACGGCTAACGGCTAACCACCAACCACCGACCGGCGACCTTTCCGCCTCTTTGTGGCACTAATGTAGTTTACCAAAAGTTTTCGGCTTTAGTCACTGGTGTTTATTGCGTGAACTAGAGATTCGCCAGACCACTAAACCAACTCTTGCAATCGCAGCTCGGCCGCTTAGCTGAGGATGTGTAGTGCGAGCGTTCGCTCTGGTTGGAAATAAACTTTTTATTGCAGAAATTTTAAGTATTTTATCTTTTTATTGCTCTCACGAAAGTCTATTTAAGCCGTGCAACTTGTTTATCTTCATTTGATCTCCAGAATAAATGGATTTTATAAATCACATACTCTTCCCCCTCACTTGAACTTCCTCAAATAGAGGGACGAGACGCAAATAGACGATAGGAGTGGCAGTATTTGGGGACTTGAATTTGAAAAATTTAGATTTCCGTTTTTGATGGATAATTAAGAATTATTTTCTTTCCTTACATGCTTATAAATTACTCGTCGTTTCATTTATCAAGCAAGAGTTAGATTTCGAGTTCTGATTAAGATCCAACACAGCCTGCAATGGATTACTTTGATTAAAATGTCTTCACCTTTAAAACGAGTTTTTTAACCAAATCATATTGTATGTATTGTGATTGGCGTTGAACCGTTTAGCCGGTTATAGCCGAATCGATGAGAGCGCGCCACTCGTCTCTTCCTTCGCAGTTCGGCGCCAGTTGGAGATCCCAAGTGTAAGCAAGTCACTCTCCACCTGGTTCCTCCAACGGAGTGGAGGCCTTCCCCTTCCTCGGCTTCCTCCGGCGGGTACTGCATCGAACACTTTCAGAGCTGGAGTGTTTTCGTCCATTCGGACAACATGACCTAGCCAGCGTAGCCGCTGTCTTTTTATTCGCTGAACTATGTCAATGTCGTCGTATAGCTCGTGCATCGTTCCATCGTCTGCGGTATTCGCCGTTGCCAATGTTCTGAGGACCATAAATCTTGCGCAAATTTTTCCTCTCGAAAACTCCTAGTGTCGTCTCATCTGATGTTGACATCGTCCAAGCTTCTGCACCATAAAGCAGGACGGTATAGATAGTCTCTATTAGAACAATAGAAGATCTTTTACGGTTGTGGCAAAGCAGCAACAACGTTTGGGTGCCTGTCTTTTTAAATACGCTTTTATTGGCTTCACTTGTTTATTTATAAAGCTAGGCCTTTGAAGCTGGCGATTCAAACATTCTTCAAGCCATTTTATGACTAGCTTGCTCACTCTAAAGGTTAGGGTCTACAAAAGATAATTCCATTCCCACTCTACTGTTCGAGCGCTTCGGACGGTTCGCTGAAAGCATTGAAACTCTTATGAGACTTAGAAATATTGTCGCTTTTCATCATCTTGAATGAACAATTCGCTTGACAAATTGTCGCTTTCTTACGTTTCTCGCAACAATTTTATTACTTCGTTATGACAAGAAAAGCTGCCCGCGTCCCTAATTAATAATTGCAATTAAATAAAGGATGAGCTGTTTTTCTTGAATATATTAACAAAATATTTTTTGTTTGGCCAGTATTTGTCATTTTGTTTGGAGCGCCAAACCCGGAGCTCTCAGCTGATTTACTTCCCTAGAAACGATAAGTCTGAAACACTCATGCTCTTTCTCTTCTTAATTGCGGTTGTGCCTGTGCGGCGGGTACGCCAGCAGCAGAAGAGTAAACAAGTTATTTACACAGCAAACAAACTCTCAGCAAACCCAGCGTCCAGCGTTTTTGCAATCCTTGCTGAGGACGCACATAGTTTTGTGCGCTGTGTTGCTGTTTTTGCTACTGTTTTTGTCCCTAACCATGGGCAACAAAATCTGATACGAGTACATGAAGGCACATTGGCGAGCCGAAAGCGTGCGATAACAAAATACAGAAAAGCGCGCCACGCCAAAGTAGAACCAAACAAACAAACAGAGGAATGTGTGATAAGAGCAAAGTGTATGCCGTGTATGTTTTGCCGCCAGGACGCTAATCGGCCCCAAAGTGGTGAGCATGCGCACCACGGCCGGCACACAAACATGGCTGCCAACGTGAGCCGCACACAAGAGCTGCTAAAACACCACACCGAAGCAGAAGTGGCGAGAATGTGTAGCGCTGAAAGGTGCATGGACTAGACCACGGCGTCCGAGTTGAGCCGGTGCTCAGTTGCAGCTGATAGCTCGAAGGACGCGCATGGTTTGGCGGATAATGGAAATAGCAGTGCAAGTCAGCCAAGTAAAGAGGCAATTGTGAGTTGTGTGAGCCAGCAAGGGAACCTATTGCGGTGCGGACGGTGTGACAAGAGGTGAGGAGGTGTGTGCGCGACCGCCCTTCCGGCTAGTGAGTTCGTGCGAGTGATTGAGAGAGAGTGCGCAGGCAGTCAGTGCGGGAGACAAGTGAGAGCGCGTACACGTTGCGAGTGCATTGCTTCGTGGTGTTAAGGCAGACTGTGGCGTGGTTGGGGTGTTGCTGCCGGTGTCGATGCTTAATGTCGGTGGATGCTGTTGGACGATACGGCGACTTCGTAAATGTCAAGTGTAATGCCACAATCGCAATCGCTTGCGCCTATCAAGCAGCAGTAACGGCAACAACATAAGCGAACGTCAGCGACAAACAAACAGTTGGCGGCGAGTGTGACTTGTGAGCGAACGAGCGCGCGGAAAACGGAAACGGAAAGAGCCAACGCATTGGCGAATATACATATACAATCGTACATACTAAGTAAAGAGTGTGTGTGTGTGTGTGTGGCAAATGTAACGCGGCTGCAATTCATTGCACCGAATGAGTGCGAGTGCTGAATGAGGCAACCCTATAGAAAAAAATCGCAATCGAATTGCATTGAAAGGCGAGTGGTAATTATAAATTTGCCGTTACTTTAAAGGAGTTCGTCGATTTAATCAGTGCGCGAATGACAAGCGATGCGGAAAGTTCAAGTCGGCGAAATCGGTAAATATTTGTGAATGTGCAGTGAACTGAGCAACACACATACAGACAAACCTACATATGCTGTATATTTACAAGCTTTGCGCGCTGGAAAAGATGAAGTAATGCGAAAGAGAACAACAGAATTTCAGTAAAGCAGTGCCAAAATGCGGATTCATCTATTTAAAAAGGGGCCAAATTTGGATAAGCAAAAATAATCAAAACTCAAAATCAAATATAATTAAAGAATCTGAGTGCGTACAGTGGTGTGCAAATCGAAAGTGCAAAATGGAAAATTTATTTCAGCTAACAAAATAAATAAAATTATATTGACAAAAGGAAAAAATTGCGCATAAATCAAAAATTTCACTTGCCAAGGCATATCCGGAAATAACACTAAGTGTCAGCAGGGATACAGTGTCGGTGAAAATTAATTTACAAATAATTTGGGAATTTTAATAAAAGTGTTGTGAAGAAATACACAAATCAAAATAAAAAGAAGTCATAAAACACTCTAAAAGAAAAAATAGTTCAAACTAGTCGCCAATTTGGTGAGTTTAATCAAAAATAGAAATTCTGAAGAATTGATAGTTCAAATAAACGAAAGAAAGCGGGAAATATCAGAGCTAGCAGAGTAAAGGCAGATAAACAAAATAATAATAACAAATCCTAAGACAACGCGCGAAGGCAAGCAAAACAAAAGCCATGAGGACAAGTTGCCATATTCTTGTGCTTTTGCTTCTAGCACATCTCGGTGAGTGCGCCTTTTTTACATGAAACAGTTTTATATCTACATTTTTCTACTCTCCCACTGCTACTTTTGTTGAGCAAGAGAAGATCTCTAGCTTTTTGTTATCATCTTTTATTTTCTATACATTTCTCGTGTCTCGTCCTGTCTGCTAACAAGTGCATGAGCGACGTCGACAGCTTGGACGCTTTCAAGCGGAAAAATATGTTTCTTGTTGGTGGGCAAGGATGTTTCTCGTAGGAGAACCCCTCCGGAACTCTTGTCTTCCCGTCGTGACTTTTTGATTTAAGTATGTAAACGCAATCTGCGGAAAAAGTCGTTTGAAATGAGCGATGTTTCAGTGGACTTTTTGACTTCATGCCTTATGCACTTAGTGATTCGAATGACAAGATATTCAAGTTCGTATGAACCCTTTTTTGCCATTTTTAGAAATGTACATAAATCTGAATTGATTTTAAGATTACCATTTTAATTTAGTTTTAGTATAATCGAGAATTGAAAGAGTTCCTTGTTTAGTAGGTTTGGATTGGAGATGTGCCACAAAATGTTATAGGTAATTAAACGGTTAAACAGCGTGGATAACACCGTCCACCTTGAAGTAACGTATCTTAAAACCTGAACCAAAACAATAATGTTAACCTAGCGTATGGTAACTCTGACAGAAAAGATTTTGAAAACGAATCATATTTTCCTCTAGACTTATACAGTCTCTTATAATGCTGAAAGTAGATGAAATCGGACCGGGCCTTCCAATAGAGCCCGAATAACCCTCTCGAGCTCGAATCACCATATTCCACAAAAAACTTCGAGTTATAAAATTTTCCTTGTTCCTTGATAGTAAAATTTTAAATTTTGTGTTATGCCCTGGTCGAAAAGTTCGATCTATGGAAGGAATTTTTTATGGAATTTGCCTTTCAATGTCACTTCAAGAGTTCGAGTTATGAAAGTTCCACTGTATTATTTCCGCCCTTTAAAAAGATTTTAAACTATACACGTTGGTTAGTTACGCAGATAACCAATAAGAATAATTAAATATATACAAAGATGTAATTTGAAGAAACACGTGGTCAATATTGATTAATCTCTTTTCAGAATCTTCAAATATAAAATAAATATAAATATAGAAAATATTAGCATTTCAAGTTGGCTAATACTGTTCGTTTTGGTCTTCGTGTGGCCTATCTCAACATTAATATTTTGCTATTATTTTATTATATTATTCGGTACTAAAATTAAGTCATATCGGTTCATACCATCCCCAAGCAATAATTTGAAGAATGACCATATTATTTTTTAAACAAACTGCCTTTAAAGTAGAAAGTATTAATTAAGACATTTAGCAGCCTCATAAACTTTGTGAAAGGCTCAAAGAATACATAGATAATAATAGAGGGTAACACAAATTTCAAAAATTACGAATGTTAAATTTATAGTTTTTCAAAACTCTGTAATGTTTGACAATCTGTCATCAGATCACTAAGTCCATTGCAATTCTTGGATACAATCGTCTACATCGTGGTAGATTATCTATATATATAAAAAGAAGTTACATTTCCTTGGTAATCTTATAACTCAAGAACGGGCTCACCTATCCAAACCAAATTTTTAGGCTTTGTTTGGACTATTCAGTAGATGGTTTGTGTTTTGAAATTTTAAGAATCGGATACCAGGGTCTCGAGAAATAGGCCAAAACGTGGACCCGGGTAACCCTAGGATGTGTTTGTACAATATGGGTAGCAAATGGAAGCTGTTGACGATATCTATAGGATAGAATATTTTTGATGACGCTCCGTGACTAGGGTCTCGAGATATCGGCCAAAATGTTTCAAAAATTTCACCACACATGTAGGTACGTATGTAGCAGGCAATCAATCGGATACCAGGGTCTCGAGAAATAGGCCAAAACTTTGACCCGGGTAACCCTAGGATGTGTTTGTACAATATGGGTAGCAAATGGAAGCTGTTGATGATTTCTATAGTATAGAGTATTTTTGATGCCGCTCTGTGACTAGGGTCTCGAGATATCGGCCAAAATGTTTCAAAAATTTCACCACACATTTAGGTACGTATGTAGCAGGCAATCAATCGGATACCAGGGTCTCGAGAAATAGGCCAAAATGTGGACCCGGGTAACCCTAGGATGTGTTTGTACAATATGGGTAGCAAATGGAAGCTGTTGATGATTTCTATAGTATAGAGTATTTTTGATGCTGCTCCGTGACTAGGGTCTCGAGATATCGGCCAAAATGTTTCAAAAAATTCACCACACATATGTTACATTTTTTTTTTATTTAACTCGTACCTACTTGGAAAGCTGAAAAGCGCTCATATTAGCATACATACATCAATAATAGTTTAATCATTTACTAAACGATTTGTTACCTACTTAGCTACGCTCTTTCGCTCTCAAAATTTATGAACTTTCGTCTTAACTACCATACTTATTATTCCCACCTACAAACTTACTGCATTATATTTATATCAACATGTAGGTATGTATGTAGCAGGCAGATCGACAAACAAAGTAGGCTTTGAAAAGACATCGAACTATATTACGGTGCATTTATTTTGCATAAAGAAATACATGAATATTTTGTTTTTTGTAGGTATATAGAACTTTGACTCTTAGCATTAAGAAAATTCAAATTAGGAGAATATATGACATTGGAGTGTAAACATCGCCGGAGCGTTTTCTTTGGCCCCATACGTTCAGTAGTGTCCGAAATTACCGCGGTGCAAAATTATTAGTTATTATATTTTTTTTTTTTAATAATTATTGAAGTTTGTGTGAATTTGTGAAAAAAAATAAATATAGCGCAAAGCGAATTTCCAACTAGGCCAAAACATGGCAATGAGGCAATGAATTATCCAACTGAATTTTTAAATTCATTAGAACCGGCTGGTATGCCACCGCATTGCTTGAATCTGAAAGTGGAATTATTGCGAAATATTAATCCACCAAAACTGTGTAATGGCACCAGATTGGCAGTGAAAAATTTATTGCCAAATTTGATTGGAGCTACGATCTTAACTGGTAAATCAAAAGGAGAAGTTTGTTTAATACCGCGTATCCCTATGATTCCAACTGATATGCCATTTGAATTCAAACGATTACAATATCCTGTGCGTTTATCATTTGCGATGTCTATCAACAAAGCTGAAGGGCAAACACTTAACGTTTGTGGTGTGAATTTGGAGGAATCATGTTTTTCACATGGACAACTTTATGTTGCCTTTTCCAGAGTCGGTACCCCCAGCCGTGTGTTTATTCATGATAAAAAAGGAAAAAAAAAAAATATTGTTTATCCAAATGTTTTGGATAGCTAGCAAATAATTAAATATATTTTTTTTATAAATTAGTTATATTTTATATTTCACTTTATACGTAGCGAAGCACGTACCGGGCCGCTATAAATATTATATGTATTCATTGTATTGCTTTCAAAAAATCATAAAGTTCTGCTTATCTGTAACACCACATTCATTGACTGTTAGGCGGTACAAAGTTCGCCGGGTCAGCTAGTTACATATAAATTTTAATTCGTTAGATAAAAGAATAAAATAAATTCTTTCATTTGCTTTGTGAGAAAGCTCTTAATTTGCCTTTCTTCGTTCAAGTTGACATTCATGGACACTATACTTTTTTATTCATTATACAAAATAAATCATAATTTATTTGCTTAGGTTATTTATAGCCTCACAAATTTGAGGACCATTATTATATGGAAATGCTGTCACCAGTTTATAATCCCAGCTTTATTGCTAAGCTAATGAAATATCGAATTTCCAGCGGGACACATGAAGCACTTAACTTATTTAATCATTTATATTCAATTTCAATAACTCCCCCACAAAGTTGTGCTCTCCCTTCGGAAAGCATACCGTTTTGCACACTCTAACGGGACACCTCTAACCGCAATCGAGAAATGTGCAAAGTACAAATTAATAGTCACTTTATCACATCTAAACGATACCGCAATCTGATTGTGACAAATTCTTCTTTAACCACATGCACACAAACACACACACACAGTCACACTCACACTCACACCACACATGCATATGGAAGCGCCGTGTCGAACAATTTTCTTTTATAGTTTTCGTTTGCATATAAATTGCTGGTAATAATGCGAAATTATTTCACATGATACCCTCACCCCTCGCAGAACACTCACGCATTCATATTCACACATTTATTGGCGTGTTGTAGAACAACACGATTTGCTCTGGTTGCCACCCCGAGGCCAGCAGAGGTTAGACGGGTGTTTGTGTTTGCTGGATGTCATAAAAAATGCGAGCAACCCGCTTCTCCACATTCTCTAGATTCTCTTCATTCGCACATTCATTTGGCATTTTACATATTCGTACAATATAATTTAGCATAAACCGAATTCATTTGCATATTTGGTGCGAATGAAATTGCAAATATGGCAAGGGATTGAATAAAAAGTGCCTCTCAAATGAAGGAAAACACCCACATCTGGAGGGGGAGGAGGTGGCTTTGTAGCGCCTCAGGAATTACTTAAAAGTCTCCGAAGTGTGAATGATGAGAAGGATGATGTCAGAACAAGAACAACACTAACAAACACATCAAGTATATGAGCTGAGTGTGGGGTATGAAAGCGTTTTTCTTTAATATTTAAAAAATCTCTTTGCAATAATTTAAAAATGTTGGCGAAAACAAAGGGGGAGGGCTTCTGAAGGGAGTTAGTTATGTAGTAACATGTTATTAGCAACAACGTTTCCATACTTTGTTCTACAGGCTACAATAAAATAGTCAACTTTGTTTTTAATATAAATTAGGCCTTCAATATATCATAAAGGCTTCTTTCCAAATCAGTGCATATAAGTGTATATATATACACATAACTTGAATTTCTCCATAACTCGAACTCTTGAATTGGCAATAGAAGTCATATTTCATACAAATTATCTTCCGTAATTCGGAAGTCTCTCTAACTAGAAGTTTTTTGTGGATTATGGTGATTCGAGTTAGGAAAGTTGAACTATATATGTAATATATGATACTGAATGTAGAGATGAATACATGCACAGTAGGCAAGAAGAGAAACTGTCTGGCAATTCTCATTCATTTTAATTGTTTCAGGGACAATAATAGGAGCTGCTATTTACTTCGTGGAATTTGACTCTAAGGTTGCCTATATTAAGGTCGAAAAGCAAACACACAAGCCTAAGTGTGTGAGTATGTTTTTGTGGATAATTCAGCAAATACTTACCCATGGGTTATTCAAGCTTTTTCTGCTACCTGAAAAACAATGTTTGGAATCCGTGTTCCAATAATATTATTTTAAAATTTGTTCTTAGAAATTTTTCTGTTCAACTCGATAGCTCAACGTAAAAATAGTAATGGGGAATGTGGGTTAAAGCATTATATATACATATGTCTGTGAATTAATTCCTTTAATCCTCCATCAATGTCATGAAAACGTTATAAGATTTAAATTTCCAAATACTTCGTAATTAAAACTTGTATCTTGTATATCATTCGAGCAATCTACTGCCTCTATGCGATGAGGAAAACATTTGAAATCATCCTCACCTATATCACTTTAGGGTTAGTTAGTTAGAAAAAATCGTTTTCTCTCTGAATGTAAAAACACGAGTCCGAAAAAATTAAACCTTTTTAAATTATAAAAAGTAACGAGATATTCTCACCAATATTATGAATTCATATATAAATCATTTTTTTTTTTTCTTGAATCCTGTTCGAATTAATTAAATCGGAAATAAGTTGTCACAGAGCACAGTGAGTCATGTAAGAATTTGACATATGTATATTGGCGGCTGAGATTATCAACTTCAACACTGAAATATTTTATAAAATGTTTATTTGGTCAACTCATACCGTTAATAACAATAGCACTGTACAACTCTCGAAACAGTAGATTTAGCCATATATGTAGAGTAATAAATTGAATTGAAAGTTTCGATATGTTTGCTTGAAAATTTAGATTTTAATCTTTTTAAGTCAGATTCTCACTCGAAACGTTTATATTACTAGTTATTTGAAAAAAAAAGTGTTTTCTGTAATTTTCATTTTAATTTTAATATCATAACTAAAGGCTTTTGACCTTTTAATCACAACTTCTGCCAAGCAAATATTATCCAAACTGTGATGCCTCCTTAATCCTTAATTGCATAACTACTTATGTAACATTCACATTCCATTTGTGGAGCCTTAGCATGAATCGTGAAAGCATCAATTACTCTCTTCTCCGAAATCTTTGCTTTTTGTTTGCCATCTGTATTTAAACATTACGAGAATTAGCAGATTGAAAGCTTTTCGTCATTTAGCACACGTGTGTGTGTGTGGGTGTGTTTGAATGGGTCCATTTACACATCATTAAGTCCAGCTTAACGGTGAAAGTGTGTCACTAGCTGCCATTGTTCTCCGATCAGCAAAGGTATGGACGACCTGTTTCCATTCGGCTCTTTGCTCAATAGAGCAACGCGGTACAACAAAGGCGGATTCTGTTACTAACGAATTATCAGCTGATGGTGAGAAAGAGCTGAAAGCTGAAAGGACCGAGTCATGTGATTGATTAATTTTCAAAGTCATATGACAGCTTCATCAAATGAGCGCTGTGTGGACGTGTGAATGTGTTCGAGCGAGTGCCGTATGAAAAAACCTTTGTTAACGATAAGTAAATGTACGACAGCAGTGCGGCCGGTTGTGTGCTCTTTCAATTTTCGACGCAAATTGAAAATATTACACGTTTTGTGGATTTTGTTACTAGCAAATAACGGTATACCCTTCCATATACATATTAAGTGTGTTAAGTAAAAAAAAGAACTTTTAGTTTGATCATTGTTTGGCAACAGGGAGTTTATTTAGAAAGTTCCGAAAGTTGTTCTATTTTGTCAATTTTTATTTTCCATCACGAGAATGAAGAAAGCTAAATGGCGCAAACGCCACTGGCGATTATTCTTGTGTGCGTCCAAACAAAGAAAGAGCAACTTATCGCTTAGAAGAAAAGCAAGGAGTAAAGTGAAAAAGCACAACAATAGTTGTAGACTTATTTAAACTTAAAGTTATCAGCGTCGCCCAGGGCTCCCACACGCGACGCGACGTATTGGAAAGAAACTATTACCGAAGTGTAGTCAATATTAACGGCAAACAACCAGCCGTTGCGAGTGTTCGACTGCCGCGATTGGCTTTTCGAGCACTTGGGTGGCTTCCCATTGTGTTTACCCACGCCAAAGCAGACAATGTGCGTGTGAGTTGAAGAATTGTTAGTCTACAAAGTTTGTCACAAACTGAAAATAGCGAAAGTTTCGTTTTCATGCTGACTTCCAACTGACATATGTACGCGGTTAGGCAGTCAGCGGAACCCCTCGCTTCGTTCCATGTGAGATCGGCCAATGTGTTTGTTCAGTATGTTCTAACTAAGTAGAAGACACATATGTATGTTGTTGTTGTGGCAAGTGTAACAGACATCCTTCAATTTGCAGGCAGCGAACGCGCTAATGTTGGGTAATTACTATTACTAATTTCGCAAGTCAATAAAGTTAATGAAGTAAAGAAGACGCATGTAAGTTTTTGCTGGCTGCTCTCGGTCATCAGAGCATTAAGAATACGTTACACCCATTTATTGTATGTAGAATATTGATGTGAGATACATATAAAATATATATTTTCCGTCTGAGTTGATTAAGGCATACAATTTTATTACTTCCTTCGTATTTTGAGAGTACCTGTGAAATCATGCTCATGCTGTCTTTAGGGTATATGCGGGTATACATATGTCTTTGGTTTATTTGTGTCTGGTTCATTAATAAACAGATAATTTTGTTTTTTTTTATGGATACCTGGCAACAATTATTAACTTCTATGTTTACACTGTAAATCTTGAGGACAATTTCTTTTTTCCTACAGTCTATAAGGGCTATTACTACATTTATTGGTATTGAATTGGTATATATTGAACGAGTACTTTGGTCTAATGGTGTTAGAACTCGAGTGGAAATTGTCGACGCATATAATATTATAGGCCAGATGGAGAGCAGTGTCCCCAAGACAGCTTCGATCTGTCTGGGTGTTCATCTAACTGCCCGTCCGGCTATCTGGATGAATTGATTGATAATCTTTAGCATAATCCATACAAAATTTCCCCAGACATCAGCAAATTTTCTATATTTGATCTATGTATACTAAACTAAGATAATGCTTTTAAACTATATAATTTCCAAGAGAGTTTTTGAAAGTATTTGAGTTTTTTTTTAATTATTTTAATTTCTCGCAAATATTTAATGCACTGTGATTTTATCATTTTTCTGCCTTCATTTGCCTGGCCTGGCGTTGCTGTTCTGCCGCATAGTTGCGCAAATGACAAGTAGAAAAGAAATGAGTTCCTCAAACAGATCACAATGCTCATTCAAATCTGACGTCTGCAAATAGAACAGTCCACGAACACACATATTTAGAGCACAAATCACTTGGATATCAACAGGTACTACATGCAAAGTTTCTTCGGTGAATTGCTTTCTTTTTGTTGCCACACTTTGCGGAAAGTTTACTTATCCTGTGCAAACAAACAAAACGCCTGGACTACTGCCAGCGGAAAAAGAAAAAAAATTGCAGAGAAACCTTATCTTACTGACCTACTTAAGGTGCTTTGTGTTGCTGAAACAAAGTAATAATAATAAAACTGTACAAAAGATAAACACAAAACAATATTTACTACAACAAAAACAACACATTTTAATAGACAAACAGAAGGAAACATGGACAGACACACAAGTATTGGTCGATTTGTCTACTAAACACTTCGAAGAAAATTGCTGGGAATCAGAGCAGCGAGACCGAGATAAACTGGAAAGCGTGAAAGCATGCAAGGCATTTGCTGAGCAAACGTGCTCCGGTGAATTGCAAGTTCTATTTGGCTGCTGCGGCGAGCAAACAACATCTCAATATTTCGAATGCCGCACTTGCTCGGCAGCCCAGCCGGAAGTGGAGTGAATACATGGTTCATAAGGAAGCAATTTGTTGTTGTTTTCTTAGAAAATCACTTCAGAAATACAAATATTGTCAGATTTTAAAATTATATCAAATAAGTGCAGCCAAGAATCAATGTTTAGGTTTCATCTTTTTGTTTTCGAATAACAATTACTTTATGTTTGAGTATATTTTTTTTATTAGAAGAAAAAATGTTACTACAATTTTCATGACTTTGCAATATTGAGAACCATTTGAACATAACCTAAAATAAAATTGGTCTATTAGTAAAACCAGAGATGAAAACAATCTATTTTGAGATTCGGATGTAATGTCATGTGAACCAGGCACTGAAACCTGTCTCCGTAATGACGAAGCAAAGAACCGCCCTCTGCTGTTAGCAGTTGAGACCGACATAATTGCAAACATCTTCTCACAAACAAATTTCCGACATATTTTTATGAACACATGCATATATTTGAGGCAAACAGAAGAGTAAAACACAAACAACAGCAAACATTGCCGAAGATATTCAAATGTTTTCTCACTTGTGTGTGTGTTCAAGATGTAGGAAGCCCCGTAGTTGGTGCAGTCGCGCAGTTCGCCCCCACCTACGCTGTCATACGGATAACGGAAATTCAATTTTAAGGCACAAATTTCGAAAGCCAATATTGTCTGACGCAGACTAAACAATTTCGATAGACACGGCGCTGGCTTGTGAGCAGACAAACATGCAAACTTATTTATACATTTATTTGGCGTTAAGCAAGCGGCAGTCTCCCGTTAGCCGTGTGTTTCGGATTTACTCGAGCTGTACAAGTATATGGCAACAACAATAACATTTGCATACCAATGTCTGAGTCGGAGCGACGTGAGCCTTCCATTCATACCGGCTGAAGGCACGTGCCTCTCCCGCGTATCCACCGCCAACAAGTCGTTGCCGGCTTTCCGTGCGAGCCGAGACAAGACGAACAAAACTAAAAACAAGAAACGCTAAGAAAATATATTGTTTTGTTGTAAACATGCTCTTTGATTTTCTTGCTGCTAAGTGCTGCTTATTTTTTACTGGTATCTTTGGCGCAATCGTCAGCCCCTGCTCCCCGCAGCAACATGCCACATGCTGCCATTGCGGGTGCCTTCGCCGAGCTCCGTTCACTGTTCTGTGTTGGAATTTAAAAGACCGGAAAATTGTGCATTTTTTATGGGCGATAAATACGCAAAGTTAGAATTGGTATTTTATAAAGTTATTGGTGTTGTTGCGTTGATTGGCGTCGTTAAGTGGCTGCAATGGAAATATAAAGTGCTGTGCGTTTGCATTGTACCCAATCCACATATTACTTGGGGGAATTCAAACTTTGTCCATTCAGCCAAAGTGCCGAACGCAAAAGTAAGTATTTATTGGAGTTGTGAGTGGGTTGAAATGAAGATGAACACCTTAGACTGGCTCGCATTTGTATCTGTACAGAATATAAACTGGGTTTAAGATATAGTTTATACTATAGTATTACCTTATTTTAGATAAACTAATACTCGTATATCGGTTGAAAAGTTTTATCCTTGAACACCGAGTTGGAATTGATCGTTATCTCGAGAGAAACTATTCGAAATTTAAGTAAGAATACTCTTTCGAAGAAGATTTCTAAATATCACCAAAAAGAGTATAAAGCAAATCTTTTGTGGGGAACGATCGAGTGATATATTCATATTTATTTAGCACTTCTTTTCTTCGTGTTTCCTTAGGATTAACAGAGTTTACTTACAGACGTTTTGAGCACATCATGTTTTATAACTGCACGCAACGGATAGTTGAACTTGTGGAACAGTTAATGTAGACGTCATCGAAAAGATTAAATGTACGAGAATTTTCAAAATTTATCAAACGGTATAATATTTTGAATAGTCATTACATAACATTGTGTCACCATAGATGGTTCCGACCTTACCATTATTGAGCGTCACCTTAATTTTATATTAAAACTTTGTTCTCAGATACATTCTTATATTGTTCCGCAAGCGCACAGGTACATTAAATTTCTAATTGTACCAAATAGCTGCACTTTTTCCCCAAATGGTATTTAAACAACGGTAGTTAACTCATTTCTCATTAATGCATTTTCAACTGCTATTGATGTCATGGTCTCAATTCTCTCGTGCTAATAAGTATATATCTACGAGTATACATATGTATATATGTATATATATGTGTTCGTACATAATGACGATTTAAGGTTGCTTTGCTGCAGAAAAATCAATGCTTTCTAGTCGGCTGTGGACCACCGCAAACCCTGCAGCGGCGGGGATTGTCTGTGCTCTGGTGAGCACTTCAGTGATTGCAACGGCAGTTCTTGCACAGATACACACAGAAATACTTGCACAAGTGCGCGACCACAATTCTCGCAATCCTCAAAGGAAATCGAAGCCAGCAACAGACGCTGGCAGCGCCGACTGTCTCAGCAACTGTTGTCGTTTATTTTGCATAGCGCTGTGGAAAAACGACATAAATTTTTCGCAATATTTTATTTATCTCTACGCTCTGCCCACGTACATCCTTCATTCCTTCAGCGTATTTCACTCACAGCTCTCGAATGCAGTTCTTTCTTCGCTTTTCTCTCGTCACTCATTACGGCGTGTGCCTGCATGCCACAGCCATTAATCCTTTTCCCAAAACGAACACCAATACAAACGCAACCTGTCTTGTCTGACGCCCACAAGCTCACACACACACACAACTACAAAAATGAGAACACAGCCAACTCCTGCGGAATATATGCAGACGGACAGATCCATCAACGCTGTCGCTCGCCTGAGTGCATAGTATTATATGAGTGAGTGCGGAGAAATGCCAGTCAAATGCCTCGAAGTGATTTTTTGTTTTTAACTATTTATTTTATTTTTACCAACTTTATACTTTTTTTTGGCTCGTTAAAAATCGTTTGGACTAGGAATTGAAGTAGACTTACTCGAAACGGCATGTTCGATTCACCTTTGTCACATTTAACTGAATTGCAATTCAGCTGCATTCTTTGCAGAGATTAAACATCGTTAAAACGTCAAGATCTCACTTTTAGGCCCCAACTAACTAAATAGAATAGAAATGCTGCTAGAATAGAGAAAAATTCCTCCATTGTGTTATTCTTATCTTTGTAATAACGCTTCCTTCATCAAAGCTTGTTAAATCCTTTACTAGAAAAGTTAATGGCTATTAAGCCAATATATATGTATATGTACGTAGTGTGTTCAAAAAGTAAAGGGAATCTTAAAATTTAAAATTTAAAATTTCACGATTTTGAAGAGTTTAATTTCATTATATTGATATGCATACCCTTGAAGTATACATTTTTCAGCTGTATACCATTTACTTTGTATCAGCCGCTAAGGTTAGGCGTGCTTTCATGAGCTCGGCGATTTTCGTTTGTTAAATGCTCACTCTTCGTTGCTTGTTCATGAATTCTGAGTCCGAAACAATACTCTAACGATGCCACAGCCTCCATATTCGCCATGTGTCTTTTTCCTATTTTCAAAAATAAAGAGAACTTTAGAAAACATTACTAGAAATCACTTAAAAATCGCTGACATAATTGTTTGATATCGAATGGAGACTATTTTAAAGGCGACAAGATTAATGGATATTAATAAATATTTTTTTCAAAACACGAAAATTACTGTTATTTTTTTGTACAAACATCGTATGTAAATAGTAACAACTAATGCTATGTTCAATCAAGGTTACCGCGTGATCAAAGGAATACCTTTAAAACGACGCCAAAGCTGGCTGGTATGGTGCAAAAGTGTATCTAGAATGATATAACATATTACCATGAAGACCTTTTTTGCCTCAGGGCTAGATAATTTCGATGTTAAAATCAATGATTATTGCATCCATATTATTAAAACAATAAATTTTCAAGACGAATTTTTTGGCATATCGATCGAATAATCAATTACTTAGCGATTATATTACAAATTTAAACTTTTAAATGGAATTCAGAGGGATTGTTTTCTATGCAATTTCAAGCGCACACCGGCCCACGGTGCGAAACTCATTCACTCGACAACTTCGCGCTTCATTTTCATGCTTGCAATTATCAGCATTTTTCTTGTTTCAACTTACACAATAAGCAGATTTTTTATGGCTTTGAGTATTGCTGTCCCATAATCCAGCAAAGCACCACGCCACCAACCTCAACAACAACAAGTGCTGTGTTACTACATAACTTAAGCTAATGGCTTGATTGCATGCATGTGTATTACATGAGAACACCCTGTAGGAAAACAATTGCATATTTGAACACTGGAGCACTGGAACACCACTGGTTTGGCTTTGGAGAATACTCTGGGAATTGACACTACTTTACATTGCGTTTGGTGAATTTATTTTCCCCAATAGTATGAAACTACATGAAATAGAATTTGAATTTCGGAAGTTTTTATTCCATCTTATAATTATCACTTTCAAGTTGCAGCTATTTTAGAACATTCTAGACGGATCGTTCCAAGTTAGCCCCTTCAGTATTACTAAAGGCAGTTCGAACTTGGTCAGCATAATTCGCTTTCTTGCTGGGATGTGGTCGTGTGCGGTTGTGGGAGTTCGTACAAAGCGTCATGAAGCGCACTCGTAAAAATATTGCAATTGCAAATCTTAGGAGAGTTTCGCCTTTCCAACATTTCATTTCGCATTCTTCTTTTCAGCTCGTTTTTTACTTCCCTACCCTTCATGTGCCTTCTCCGCACGCTCGTCTTCTCGTCTTTCTTTGTAAGTAATCCTACCAGCATTGGATTAGTGTGCGTGTGTTACAAGAGTTTTTGTGTGTTTATATGCCAACGCAGATAAGACTTGTTATAGAATGCCAAACGGCTTAACTGACTGCAATACCAAACCGACGGCTGATACTCCCGCCCTTCACGGCCCGATCCACCGACGCCAAGTGAGGGCTTTACTGATATTTCCGTTTCAGTGCGGCTTTAACTGCCCGCTACTCTTTACCGCCAAAAGAAAAAGTAGAATTCTTCACTCTCGCCTTTTATGTGCAGTCTTTGTGCTGGCATGGATGTCGGTACGTCGGTGCGTCGGTGCGTCGGTGTCCGTTGTGCGTTTCTGCCTTTTTATTTGCTGTCTTTCGCAACTCTGTTAAATTATTGTTCCCTTAAGTAAGTACGGACATGCCAGAACTGTTGTACTGCTGTTCTGTGCGACAAACATTTTTATATTAGCTATAAAAATATGATTCCCTTTTTTACTTCTCTTCGTCTTCCCCAACTCCCATAATAATTTCAGAGTACACACAGAGTACACAGTGTACTCATTCTAATAAGGATAGTAGAAACGTCCCTGCAGGAAAACAGTAAGGGAAATTTATAGATCAACACTGGAACGAATTTCACTTCGTGGTTACCTAGGCTACGCTGTAAGAGCCTTCTCTCAGCTCCTCTTAGTGGACCGTTTGGAACCACAATAGAGTTCCATAAAGGTGCTACAAGACTCTTCCTAGTTTCCTACCTAAATGAAGAAAAGCTTGGACGTGAAAGGGTAATATGTAACCATTTCAGGACTAGTACAGTCGCAGTAGAGAACCATTATTTATTTACATAAGTAAGTCTGGGTGGGCTTTCTGCAAAGTTTGAGTGTCTTAATATTGTTTATGAGCAGCTTCACTGGTCGCCATCACTTTTGCGTCAGTTAAGGCAAACAAAAGCTGTTGTGTCCCGAGCGTTTCAAATGTACTCGCTTTTGCACTCACTTCAGCCAAAAGGGTACCGTTGCCCATACATTCACGCACACTTGCACATTACTAAATACATATATATCTGTCTTTATATTCCTTATAATGGGGCTGCGCATGAAAGCGTAAGTATATTTTTTAATGTTTTAAATTGTATCTCGTCTTAACTCATAAAGAGATCTATGTGTATGTGTGTCCATATATATATATATGGAAACAAGCGCCCAAACAAGAATGACACTTTGGGTTGCTGAGATTTCGGTTGTCGTGGAAGTGAAATGCTGCAAGTAATTACTCCTCATTGTGCTGGCGACTGAAGGCGCTCAAGCAGCCATTCAATTCGATGCGGTTTTATGGCACACATTCTTCACAGTCGCAGATTAGAAACTTTCTGCATTTTAAGACTCTTTCAAATTAATATTTTTTCAGACAAAGTGTCTGCTAAAGTCATTACTTCAAACATCAAAATATGGAATTTTGTTTCGCATGAAATTATTTGCGCTTCATTGCCAGTATTCTCGATAGTGAGCAACATTTCAGTAACAAGTCAGCAATATTTTGTGTCAGAGCAGGGGTGTATTTGAAATCAAAACGAGTGAGGACCCAGAATTCGGACAACACCGAATAGTGATGAATTTTTTACGCTGTCCGTTATATGCTCGTTGAAAAAGCATATAAATATACAAATCTTGAAAAGCCTGTGGGAAATGTTAAAAAACATATCGCTTCTTAGGCAGTTTAAAGAAAGAAATAAATCCCCCGACCTCAGGCATATATACACTCTTCTGATTACTCATTTGTGGTCTCTGCGCAGTTTACAAATCTTGGCACGGACTTTCATATGCTAATATTCCGAACAGCAGGCGGAAGCTGGCACTGACTGCGATGCGTCTGAGAAGTGGCATGGCAGATTCGCCGACCTGTGTGTCCATTCGTTTTCATTGTTTCATTTTTGCTGCTGCTGCTCACACGCTGTGCACAAATGTGACGTCCAATTGAAATTTTTATTCATATTCATAATGCCATTCTGCCATTCTTACCATGCCCTGTTATGCTATTTTCGAGTGCTCCATCATCTCTGTTGCACTTTCTGCATTTATTATGTTCTTTGCTTCATATCCGAACCGTTTTACTTCAGCCAATTCCGGCATATTTCAAGGCGATTTCCGTGCTTCATGCGGCGCTCGAAAGCGTTTCCTGCACTGCACCGCTGCACTCGCCAACTCAGTGTTCGCAGTTTTACAGCTGCTATGCTTGGCGCGGTTGCAATTTGAGATTTCATTTCCATTTAACGCAGCAAGACAGCTAGCCAATGAGCCAATGAGCCATCGAGCCAACAAGTCTCAAGTGCTGGAACGTTGTTGTTTTGCGGCGCAGAGTTGCCTATTTATTCATTCATATTTCTTTAGATATTTAACAGTAATACCTCTTCTTTTTGATATATGTATTCATTCTTCTAACGCCAGTTGTTAATATTAATTTGGCTTTTTCTTCTTACAGATGCCACGTTGGCCGAGGTCTTCGACACACATCTGCGCGGTCCCGGCTTCGTGATGGAGCCGCCCGGTCGCGTTGAGTTCTCCAACTCGTCTGGCGGTTGGCTCGACTGCTCGGCGTCCGGCAGCCCACAGCCCACCATCGACTGGGTACATGCGGACGGCTCTGCAGTTTCGGAAATCCATGGCGTGCGACGCGTTCTGCGCAACGGCACATTGGTGCTCTTGCCATTTCCGGCGGCGGCTTATCACCAGGACGTGCACAACACGATTTATCGCTGCATCGCCAGCAACAGTGTGGGCCGCATTGTGTCGCGCGACGTGCAAGTGCGTGCCGGTGAGTAAAATCAGCAATAACTTATTTACTTTGATAATGTTATGGTTATAGAGCCAAATATACCTGTATGCGTGAGTTACAGAGAAATGTCGCTATTCAAAACCAATGCGTAGGTATGGCATGGGGGTCTTTGAAAATAAGATTGCGCACGTCGGGTTCAATGCCGAGTAGGCGAAGTGCAGCAGTCGCTTCGTCTTATATTATTTGTAGCTGATTTGGCATTATATGTGAAACAACAGTGAAAATTAATAACTTTTTGTTGAGAAGCATTACAAAAACAAAGTAGATTCTTTAGACTTAGTGACCTCACAGGTGCAATGATAATATTTTTATGAAAACTATGGTCTATTTCTTAAGAGGTCCTCAAGGTCTCACTATTTATTTTAAAACTAACTAAATTCCAAATAGGGGTATGAAACCAATTGAGTAGTATAAGATAATACGAAAGAGAGAGGATTAATACTCATCCATATCTCGGATTAGGATTTCTTGTAGAATAATAAGGAAAAGACCTACTTGAGAAAATAAGATACATCAAGAGAAAATAAAAGAGATATTATATTGTATATGGTGTATACAAGTTTATTCATGGAATATCTATCTCAGAGATTTGTCGGTATTTCGAATGATGTTTTACAGAGATATGTATTTGATCAACTTTTGGTCTGAGGCTAGTTCTCTTCATTAAATATTAATTTGAAAGTCAATTGAAGTATGCCTCTCAAGGACGCATGAACAGTTTGTGGAGAAATTAGTTCTATAAAAATATCAGAGACGAATCAGATATTGGATTTTAATACTAGAATACAAATTCATCGCTTTTAGCTGTTTTAAGTATTAAGATTCCATGCAGAATGTATTACCTTAATACCAGTCTTCAACTTTACCAGAAATGGGCTCAAAGCAACGTTGAGTGTTGCTGTTGTTATCTTGTATGTTCTTTGTTAATAAATGTCAAAAATTCAGTGTAGAATGAGCATCAACATTTAACAGCATAACTAACTGTAATTCGCCTTGTTGCAGTTGTTGCGCAGGCATACAAAGTGGATGTCGAGGTGCTGTCTGCCGCCCGAGGATGCACCGCCATACTGCGCTGTGTCGTGCCGACGTTCGTTAAGGAATTGGTGCGAGTGGTCTCGTGGGTTCATGAACCTGCTATCTACATCTACCCATCGCTGCAAGGAGGTAAGTCAAAGCAAGAGCGTTTTCATTCCATTCTTTCCTCGTTTTTCTTTTCCCTTTTCCACCATCAAAGCACCGAGTCTTACGCGCGCAACGAACATACCATAATGTCGTGTAAAGTTCGCAAAGTGTGCGCTTTTTTGTCAAGATTTGACAGTGAGTGCAACCAGTGAGCGCGACTTCACATTAAAGGCGAAAATGTGATTACTTGCGGGAGTGACAAAACCAGGTGACAGCCGGAGGCGAGCAGCAACACTTGTGCGTACGTTATCCTTTCAGGTGTGCCAGTGGGTGTCCGGATGAGGGATTCTCTTTGCTGTCAAGGTGTGAACTGTGACTTTCTTGTCCTGCCGGCCGCTGCATATTTAACGACTAACTCTTAGCCATTGTTCTTCGTCGCTTTCTTGATCACAATTTACTTTGTCAGTTTCTTATGGTATTTCGCACTTGTCGCGATTTTACTTATGACATTATGCGCGCGCGAGAAAATCACCTTAAACATTGATTAAACAGATGAATAAAATATGAGGCAATTAATGAGTAAAACCCGTTAACTTCTTCCACAGATGGCAAGTTCCACCTGCTGCCGACCGGAGAGCTGCTGATCCACAATCTGCAGGAGAGCGACGAATCGCAGTCGTTTCGCTGCCGCAGCATGCACCGTTTGACGCGTCAAGTAGTCGTCAGCTCCCCCACCCGTCTCAGGATAAACTGTGAGTACAACGAAATTTCGAATTCCACACTTTAATATTTTAGTTATTCTCCTATTTGTTGTTGTGTTAATAGAATTTTTAATTAAAATGCTTCTATAATTTATGTATTTCAATTCAGTTGTGAGCATTTTTTGCCAATAATTACGGTTTACATAAACTTTAATGTTAAAGTTCAAAGCCAAAAATGTAAATTAATAAGTTCGGTGAATAATTCAGCGAATTCACATGCGAGTTTGTGTGCGTGTGTGTGTACATTATCTTTGTTTAATTTCAGCCTCACTAATTAGCTGCTTTTCGGGCGACCTGGCCACAAAAGCGTGCGTCGAATATATTAATTGAATAAATTTATAATTGAAATGCGTGAGCACACATCAGCGAATTGTAATAAAATCGTTATATTTCTCGATTTCCTTCGACGCGTACTATTTGTATTTGTTGTGAACGGCGCTGAAAGCTTTTATGAAACGAAACCACAAACGCATAAATTATTTTTTAACACTCGCGATTCTATTTGAATTCAAAACTAAAATATTTATTTATGCCCACACACACACACACATGCATATGAATATAGGAAAAAGAGAAGCTTTTCATTTACATTTCTTTAAATAATAATATTGGGCGATTTAATGATTTTTAATCCAAATTACATTGGATAACCAAAGTTCAATCTAATCCCGCTATTCATAACGGAACCTGCCGACATTACAGGAGTATACAATTCACTAGAATCAAGTTACTTCAATAATTCAGGCCAGATCCTAACAGATTCTCCAATAGGCTAATTCCTAATTTTTATCCGCGTATTCTTTCTTTTTTAACCAGAATAATTAGTTTTCAAGTATCGAGTTATATGCTAAGATGTTTACAATATTTTCAGCTCATCGTGGCATCATCTCGCCGAGTGTCGTCGAACATACTTCCCATGTGCAGGTCTCACAAGATGAGGGCGCTGTACTGTTGTGCGTAGCTCAGGGTTGTCCATCGCCGGAGTACAAGTAAGTAAAATGAAATATTGCATTCTCAGGTTATAAAAGTCTGAGCTGAGATTTCTACGGTACAATTTTTGAATCCAAAGCATGGTTAAATTTTTTCCTCAAAGTGATATATTGTTCAATGTCCCTGCCACAGCTCATTATCTCCGACAGTATGATTATGTGTTTTGAGTCTAGAGGAAGCATCTTTCAGTATTTTTTTTAATTATTCTTTATTACTAACTATATAACTTTTTTACTAACTTCGAAGATCCACCGAACTAATAAAGGTTCAAAGGTTCCAAAAATGTTTTGGTTTCTGAAAAAAATATTTGCTATAGTAATTTTGATATCAGCAACACCTCGAAATATTTATCAATTCAAGTGAATAGAAACACAATTTCCTCAGCATCTTTCATTTAAACTGCATTTTGTAGACTTTTCCAGCTTTGATGCTGAATTCCTATACTAAATACGACGCAATTTTCTGCTATTTACCTTTAAAGTGTTTCTCGGACGAATCTCAGTGGGGGTGCGAAGTATGGTTCACCGGAGGAATTTTTGCAATTTCGCCCTCACAATCGCCTCGCACAGGAATATCCGAAGCTGTGACAAGCAGCGCCTATTAAATGTAATTAGTTTTCTAAAAAGGGAGTGCGTGAGGCGCGGAAAGACACGAAAAAACATCAACTTCAACTTACACAAAACATGCCAGTTAATCAAGCTCACAAGGCTGGAAAACCACAGCTCGGCTATAACACATAAATAAATAAGTAGCCGAGTGACGAGCATTGCGCCAGCAATCAAGGCAGCTCCTGCGAAAGGACAAAAGGACGAGGGAGGCTATACAAACAAAATTCGAGAATATGAAAAAGAAATTGCTGTTGTTTGTAACGCAGCGCTGCTATGAGGCTCGCCGGCGCATGGAGTGAGCGCGTTGACGAAATGAGACATTTGTCACATTCATTTTAATAAAATAATGAAATTGACGCACGAAAAGTAATAAAAAGCATTTGTGTTTTATTAAAACCACCGAATGAGTGGGCAGCCAAACAACAAGGCGGTTTCGCAGTTTACGCTTGAATATTGGCTTCTCTATGGGGATATACCGTACATTCAAGAGAAGGCAAAAAAATCACAATTGCAAAGGAGTGAGGCTTTGTTGTAGTTGTCATTGGAATCGAGGTTATGACAACAAGTCACAACACTATTGAGACCTCTATTATGATTATCGCCCAAACAGGCTTTGAATTTGAGATTTGTGTTATAAGCGGTTTGCAAGGAGCCAATAAATATTCCATCGTTATTGTGAACTGTACTTCCTCCCTGAGCTATTGATATACATAGATGAGTTTGAAGAGGTAAAACCATGAAATGTCCTAACTGAGCTTTCCAATTTAATTAAATCGCCCTCGGTGGTTACTTGTTCGAGAAAAATTGGAACAGCTGCGGCAGCTATTCCTTCGCAAGAGCTGCTTTCTCTTCAGCAATCCTTCCCACCCAGAGAAGTTTTCTGGAAGTTATTTGAAGATATCATTTCTATGGCTATATATGCATATTTGTGCGGATATTTTTCTGAGTTTAGTCACACATTTCGATACTCGATCCAAAGCACCATATACCAATAGCTTACTCTAACACCGTTCCCACGACGGTTGGTTCTACTTAACCGGAACGGACCTGGATTTATATCCACTCAAGGACTGTCAAATCGGTAGCATGTCTCAAGTTAATTTGGAGAATGTTTTATGCCACTACAACAACAACAATATCTTACTGTAATACAACCTAATAGTGGATAGCTTTAGCTTCGGATCGTATTTCGATTACGACATTGTTTCGTGCTAATGTGCGGATAGTGCGAATGAAGGGAGAGCGCAATAGATATAAAAGCCATGTTTTGTTTTGGTGTTCTGCTCTGGCGGAAATGTAACAGTAATGGACTAATGCCGTTACAGCATATTTTCTTGCTGCTCGCATTGAAGTTTTATTGCTTCTGGTGACAGTCGCGCATATTCGATTCGATTGTGGTATTGCACAACAATGCTTTCGTGTAGAAAGAGTGCTTACTTAAGGTGGCCAGGGAAATAGCAAATGTAAGAATTATTGAGGTATTGCGAATTCCGGTTCCCAATGGGCGCGTAAACACCAGCTACACCACCCCCCACCCCACCGAGCATGGCAAGTTGCGAGGAGCCATTAACGAAAGGATAGTGGAGAATGTGAGACACCTAGAAACAACAAAACATATGTGAGTGGTCCAGGCTGTGTATGCTATATATTTCACGCGTACATGAGTATATGCAGCAACAAAACTAACATGCACATAAAAATTTAAGTACGAGAGTAGTGCGTGCGACATGGCTGAGCACGAGTGCAGAGTACACCTCGCTCATATTATTAGAAAGCTTCTTAAGTAGCAGATCTGTATGCGGCCGATGTTCAACGAAAATGGAGTCGTCGGAGCGCAGAGTATGGATGTGCTCGAGCGTGACGTGCACGCACACACTTAAGATTTACGCAGAGCCCGAACCGGACATTAAATGGACTTGACAGTGCGGAAGAAATGAAGTACAACATTATTGGCAAGTGTGGGGTGCGAGCATCACCTCCACAAGCAGGAGAACCGAAGTATTTTGCAAAGTACCTTTCAAATGCACAACAAATAAGTCGTAATTTCAAGCAACATAATTGTGGCGGAGGCATAGAAGGGTAATGCGTGAATGGTAAACCATATCCTCAGAAGTACTTGTGCGTTATTTATATTTCTATATGTGCTGAATAGTACTCGATAGCTTCTTGATACTAAGCATAGGCATGGGTGATCCCACTTGTGTAGCACTTTCCGCCGCTTGACTGCAAGGCAAAAGTTGGAATCACCAATTATGCTGCAGCAATTGCAATTAGCTTGCAGATGTTCGTGCGCATCAGAAGCTAAGCGCTCAATTAATGACTACAAATGAACAGTAAATTTACAAGTGCCGTTTGCAATGAGGACCCAGCCACGGTATTGTCGTGCTTATGCAACGCGTGTATAATCGACAATTATGCAACTGTAGATATAACTGTTTTGCTGTCTCTAGTGACTACCTATGATATATGCATATATATACCAGTAAACATGATATGGCCATTTTCTGAGTGTCTTCAAATCCTATATTGTAATCAGTGAAGGTATACTTTTACGTAGCGGACTTAACTGAATCACTTTTGGGAGCATCTAGAACCCTTTACGCGTTAAAGAGCTCCTTACCGATAAATAAATTGAAATTGAACTCCGATTCTGGTTCATACTTTATGTGTGCAGAAATGGGGTGAATAGTCCAATAAGTGTTGTTGGGAAGACACAATCGTCCTTTTTGTTGTCTAATCTCAATAAAACGTCAATATTAGGACGTTCTAGAAGTCTAGATACACCCTTTCCATGAATTGCTTCAGGTGATCTCATCTAGAAACACTGAATATGTTCTTTACTTTAATTTATTTTTTCATTATTTATTTATTATAATGGCACTGAGTTTACTGACAATCTAAGTTGTAACAGCATAGCTCTATACAGAAATTTGTGACTCTATGAGTATATATTGATATTTCTAATGCAAGTCAAAAGTTGGCTTCTTGCCTACCTAGCAGAACATATTTGGCACATTCAATATATAAATTTACCTACAAAAATTGCTACTTCACTTCTTCGAAGCGTGCGCACAGGTATGACCGGTTTATTTGTACCTTTAATTGTGCAGGGCTCCAAAATACCTTCAGGGATACCGCAGAATTCCGAATATTGTGAATAACTGTTCGCACCCCTTTTGCAACACTCCCACTTTCGCAACGGTAAATAAACCACACCAATAGTAAATCTAGTAAATAGGTGAGCTCGTGTGTCTCTTTCTCTAAGTATATATGTATGTGTGTATGTTTGAATGGCTTTTTGCCAATTTCTTTCACATATGCTCGTTGCTTTTGTATATGACTGTGGCGAGCAGCTGCAGAAGACACGATATTAATGCAACCTGTCGTGTCGCTGCTGAAATAGCGTCGAAGCAATTGCCTGGGAATAATAAAGAAGGTGAGCCAGGGCCAGAAGGATTTCAGCGCAATGAAATATGAATGGAAACATAGTGGCCAAATCGAGCACACATAAACACACACACACACACACTCATATGTGCATGTCAATTCCTTAAGTTTCTACATGTTTACACATTGAAAATGTCAAATAGCAAAGTAACACTTGCGACACTTACACGCAATCTACGTCTTCCAGATAGTTAGGGGCTTCTAACAACAAGAGCGACTTAGTAATTGCTTGAATCCCTTTAAATAAAATATACTGGGAAGATTTGAATATTTGAGTTTGGAATTAAGGGTCACTGATGCCTGAAAAAAGGCCTGTTCCAGTTTAGAGTCAATTTCATTTGAGAACTAATTTTTAATACAGATACATACATATATCTATACTCTCCAAACATATATATAGTTTAACTAACGGCGATTTGTAACCTGAAGCGATTCGAAATAGATACATTATAACTAGAGCAATGTGCTCACCTTCGCACTGCCTTTTATGAATAATTGCTCATATTTAGAGCAATCTCACTCGCCTGCTGTGCGCAAACCTTTCGAAAGTAATATCATTTAGCTCATTCGCCGTACGCACCAGCAATTCATATCTTGAATTTATTACGCAAACTGTGCGGTGTGAATTACAAACACGAATATGGACCTGCTGTCTCTACCTATGCGGTCACTCATTGCACACCCACGTATTCAAACATTCACACCCTGTGGTGAGGAGTCAAACCAGTTCGGAAATGTAGCACTTTTCAACTAGGAAATTCTCTCTCTGGAAGCAAACTAGACGGAAAGGCTTCAAACCAAAGCGGGGTGATTTTCTAAGGGAATGCTGTTGGGACTGTATAGTATATGCACTTCTGACAGCGATCTGGCAACTGTGATATCGGAAGACACGTTAAAAACACGGATTTCTCATATGGTTTCTTATTTGGTCGTGTGGTTCGTACTAGTCGTAGAGCAGTTTGTAACTCATTGATGTGACTGTGGGGTACTGGTAAATGGCTCTGCAAATGCGCATTTGTGTTTGGCATTACGGACGTGTTTGTAATTTACGCGGTCTGTCTGGGCAACATTGCGGTTTGGCAAACACATTTAGCTGCTGCTCTACGGCAGCACAAGAGGCGCACTTGTAGGCGGCTCTGGGCCTGTATTTATGACAAGGCCGCAAGTACCGCGTGCTCACAAGTGTGTTACGTGGAGGAGGGGTTGAATTCGTGCTTGTGTAGGCAACTTCATAAACCATCAAACAGCGACCGAAAAAACAAGCAGCGTTTAATTAAGAAATATCACCGCATTAAGCCCCTATTCACACACACACACACTCAAACGCACACAAGCAGCCTTCACACACTCATGTGGAATTGTGTTTACTTGTATGAATATGCATATACTTATATTTGCACTAACAAATATTTATACAAACGCAAGCTCGAGAGGCTTAAGCTCGTGTGATAATATTTTAGAAAATATGAGTATTCACAGGCTGGTTGGTGTTGTTGTAAGCGCGAGTGTCATTATGTGTGCCTTTGGGTGTGTGGTCGCTCGCTTGAAGTAGCGAAGTATGTACGTGCGAAGGTATCCTTTTTAATCAGCGCGAACACGCCGCTGCGCAGAGACACTCGAGCGGTCGTCGGCACTGTCGCTGCGGTTGCTGCAAGAGCACTGCGTGTGCCAGTCAGTGTGTATGTGGGGGTGGCAGAGTGGCACAGGACGTGCGGCAGCAAATGTTCTCTTTGTTGTTGCTAGAAAAATGACACTTTCAAATTATACCTTGACTGACGTACGCTCATTCTTTCTTCCACTACTCTTGGATCAGCGGAATTCGTACATATACATATACATATATGTATCTCTTGTTAATAATATTTACATACATGGGAAGGTTGTTAATTCGCTCTTTCAAACTGGTGGTTTTATTATAATTTCGCGTAGTGGCTTAGATGAGCGAACAATTCGGAAGACTTGGATACGATCGAAGTCTCCGTACAACAAAAAAACGTTGCCTATAATGTCAATTCTACAGATATGTTTCTCGAAGTAGACCAATATCAAGAAACTGGGAAACTTAGACGATAAGATTATCAAGAGTTGCTGCTTATGATCTTGCGGAATTTCTATGATGGCTCTTTGAAATTATATTCGTATCATTTTTATGGTTTTAATTTTTCAGTTTACATGTCATCACTCATGACTTCTTCTAACTTCTAATACTCTTAGGGAATAGTCATCCGATTTACATTCTCTAACATAGTAGAAGCCTTTTCTACATCGAACGCGGGGATAAAACAATATCATTAACCGAGGTTAGGTTGGGTTACGGGGTTGATTCTTTAAACGGAGATCCCGAACAGTTGGAACACTCTGTTGATCAAAAATTGTCCAATAGATCCGCAAATATCGACGAAATGATTTGAGGATATCACACATCTATCGAGGCGGCTTGATCGATATCCATGATATAGATGTCTTAATCTCGGTCTGTCGTATAGTCAGGTACGCCTACAAGTATTACCTCGTTAAAGATCTAAGATTCTCGTCTGATTCTTGAGTAGTCGACGAACTGAATAAGGCAAGAAAAGAGGTAACAAATATAAAATCAGATTATAAAGTTTTAGAGAACGCGTCTATTCCTCAAGGTAATGATAATTTTGTTCACTGGGCTTTAATGTGCTTCAACACATACACACATACATGGTTGTTACATATTATGAGTTTACAGAGGTGTTGGCGTTGAAAAGATATTTATACCAGTTTGCATTAAACGCATATGCAAGTGTGTGTGTGTGTGTGTGTGATGAGTGAGAGTGTTGTAGCGGTTAGGTGCTTAGTCACAACTTAATGCCATATATCTATCTATCCACTGTATACATTTCAAATTATGAACACATACGAGCACCTTTTTCACACACAAGTGTAGGTGTATATAATTAGACAAAGCGATTTGCGTTCGTTCCCTAACAAATACTCGTATATGCTCTCGATTCGCCCACCATTTGGAAACTCAGCTTAGACTTTATGATATCCACATATATACACTTAACCAGCATGGGTATATTCATAGGTATGCGAGAGTGCCGATGCAAATGGGTTTTCATTTAGTGAGCGTTATTCGCTGACTGAGCAGTGGCACCTTGAAATTATTGTTGTGCAGAAACACGTTGGCACAAAGATTTGTTGTTCATTCAAATTCGCACAACTAAGCGCCTGTTTTTACTCGCACTGAAGATTGTTTTCTTTAATGAAACACACACACACGCGCACGTACACAAGCGAAGGCGAGTGCGTGAGGGTAAAAATTAAGTAGGAATATATGTAAATGTGTGCCTCAGCGCTGGTTCCGTATGTGTGCCACTATGTAAATGTGCAATGTTTTGTGTAATGCGGAGCAAATTTAATAACCCGTCGGTGAATACACAGTTATTTTCTTTAAATAAATGCTTTCAATGTTCATGTACTAAATTTCTCACCGACATTTGCACTGAATTGACAAACGTACACACAAGCAAATACTCAATTGCTCACACATACTCGTATATGTAAGTGTGTCGGTGTGCACATTTGAACTTCGTGTTTTGTGTTTAGAGCATTACCGCAGGGTGAATGTCGTAAATTTCTGTGTATGCATCTTTAGAACCTCAGTGATTTTAGTAAAGTCCTTTTATTCTTGTTTGTGTACTTTCATAAATGGCTCACTTTGCTTTGCTGCCATAATAGCTTCGGAATCTAGTTCAGTTTAGCTGTAATTCAAATAATTTCGAAGTAATTCATTAAGGTGATGGCTTAAGTTCCAACTGAGCTCTGTTAATAAGTTCCAATTTCCATGGTGTGTCGATTTTCCCTGGTGAGTCGCAGGTAAAACGTAATTTTAGATTTTTCTATAAATCGTATTTAGTAACAAGACATAATATTTTGAATATTATCATTGTTGCTTTGTTAAAATATTTTTGTTATTGTTCAATTGTATAAGATTGTGTCGATAGCCCAAAACAATTTGTAACAAATAAGGAAAGGCTAAGATCGGGTCCAACCGAACATTTTATACTCTCGAAATTTATTGATGTCATTTTATTAAGATAACACACAATTTGACCTATATATTCGACATAAAGTCCAATAGAAAATCATCATATATAGTATATGAGGGCTGATGTAATTCCAGAACCAATTTCACTCATTTTCACCACCAAGGTTAACGGGTATAGGGGCAACTTGGCACCTGTTAGTAGGCAAACAAACGGCACATTTCCAACAGATTTCTTTCACTTCATTGACTCGAAAGAGAAGTTCTCCTGACATGAAACCTCAATGTGATAACCATAAATGACTTATTGAATGACCTATATTGGTGGTAAAAAAAGATATCGATGATCTTAATGCGACAATTTAGAATTTCGGTCCAAGAGAGTTGACACAGCTACAAACCAGGATGACGTAGTCAATTATCCCAAACTATTTAAAATTGCCTGTACTATCACCACTCACTTTGCAATTAAAAGTAGTGTGAGTTGTCATCATGCTGCGTAACATAAATCAACCTCGAGTAATCAATATCGTCGCCGAAGCCAAGATTGGACCAAATTAATTTAATGTATATCTTAGCCACAAAAACGTGTGGCCGGGTCTGCTAGTTAGTATTAAAATGGATGCGCTGGGCACAAGACTAAACTTCCATCGATTAAGATCCATATGTATGACTACATGTCATATTTCTTACAACTCTCTTACATTTTTCATTTGTGTCAGATGTGGCTAGACTGACGAACGGGCAGTTAGGGCATTACGAAAAATTTCAAAGGCGTCAAAAATGTAATCACATTGTATTTGAATTGATCGTATTGCTGTTAAATGATTTGGAATTTATTTGTGATTACACTGGTAAAAGCAATAAAAATTTCGAGAGGACAAAACAAACAAAAACAAAAACAAATAGTAAAACCATCTCGTCTACGAGGCTAGCCAAAGGGTCACAAATAAAAACACGACCGACTTGCGCATGTATTTATGTACGAGAATTTATGCTGGATATGGGTTTAGGGGTTTGTGGGTTTGAATTTGCGCCTATCGCCTATCGTCCGCCGCATCAGAAAGGTTCGGTTTTGTTTATATTTATCCTTGGAAGCATTTGATGGCAATGAAAGCGGCAAATGGTTTGACAAAAATTGACGCAGAGTAAAAAGAAAAGGAAAAATTCAAATGCGGTGAGCATCTGCGGTAAGAGTCTTATGTGTGTAGTGAAGTCATCGTAATGAATTTGTTGTCTTCAATAAACTCTGGGCACTTCAATGCGGCCATGACAAATTGGATGGGTCACACCGGAATGACACGATAGGGAATCGTGCGCATTGCCAGAGAGCAAATATATTATTCATTATTCATTGGCAATATCTAGCGCAGAGCCATAATGTGCCGTGCACTGTTTCGTAAGGTTAATAAGAAATCATGCATGATGGACTATTTAAGAATATCTGAATATATCAATATATCAGTGTACTACGAAAATTCCATATGAATCAAAGTGCCAAAGTAATCAACTTCAGCCAACAGTCCCGCCTAGGATGGTAGGATGTTTCGAAGTTCGAAGAATAAGTCAGCGCCTTTTTCTATTCCTATTGACCACTGACAATTCGATAAATATTTGTGCAATGCTCTCTCCGTTCCTCCCCTCATTCAATTCGGTGTCATTTGAGTATTTTTATGATCATGAGTTTTTATGGCTCTTGGCATGCTATCTCCTATATGCAACAACAAACAAACAACAACTTAATATGGCTTCACCAAAATGAAGCAAATGCGCCAATGGGGAAAGATAAGCCAAATAAAAATATTTGTTGGTATAACCAGGCTGCTGCGAGGAAATTATTCAATCACACAGAAGTTATTAACGAAAGACTGTGCAGGAAACAAAGCGTGTTCCATACTCTGTTTTCTCGCTATTAATAGTTCCAATTCAAGGCGGTAACTTCAAGATAGTTAACTTGAGAACTTCAGGAAATTATTTTACAGCTTTTAATATATTCCATAGATACCTGTGATCTTGCATGTAAGGTGACCTCCAATCTATATTCTTTTTTTCTTGTTTTCAAGGTATTCCTATTTTACTTGTAGAACACTTTCAATTGATTCATCGTTAGACTTCAATAATTCAATCAATTTTATATTTTTCTCAAAATGCTTCACTGTTTCGTGCGCAAAATATTCAATCAAATAATTTTATCCATTAAAATGAGAAGCCCTTGGTATGAAGGCAAAACTTCGGTTATTAAAATGAAGAGGGGACGGTCGCAAAAATTCAAAAGACTGCTTGACACTCTGAGAAAACCCAATGAAAAAATGGAGCGGCAAATACTAAGAAGAAGGCTGGGAAAAACTAGACGCACAACGCACGCTCGAACACGCGTAAGTGTGTGTGTGCGAACATAAGTAGTTTGGGCAGCCAAAAGAAAATACGAAAGTGAATATAAAGCTGAAGATATACTCGAACTTTGTCGAGTGCCACTGGCGACGACGGCCGGCGTGATGATGCCGCAATAGCTGTTGGCAATTTTTTCAGCTTTCCCAAGCCCAGACCAGGACCCAGCTGCTTTACTGCTTCGCTCTGGCGCTGCTGGCAGATCTTTTTTCCCCTCATTTGGCTCTTCCTTATTTGCGATAGCATCTCCGTGTCTGTTTACTTTTTGTTCAAGTGTCTGTGCTTTTGTAATGTTCTTGTTGTTGTTGTTGTTGTTGTCGCCTGCTGATGTGGTTGATGATAAAAATATTCAATTTAATATTTGTAAGGAAAATGTGATGATACTTTAGCCTTAATGTGTTCAGTCCATCGAGTAATGATGAAGGGGTCGTCGTGTGAAGCACTCAAAATGAGTTACAATAGATGGAGGCGAATGGGGGAGGGAGAGCGGTACATATTCGCAAACACGAATAATAGAAGTACTTGTGCGTGTCGATTGAGCGCTCATTCTCAACGCCAGCTTGGTCCTTTTTGGGCATGTGTGAGCGTTTGATATGTTGCTGTTCTTGCTGTTGTTGCAGGCTCTGAGCTGTTGAGCACTCGAAATCGCAAATAAATCGATGCGCGTTGGTTTTCCTGCCTTTGTGGCTGTTGATTGCCTACTTTGGCGTAGTCCTACTGGATATTAGATTCGAAAGACCTCACCCCCAAGTGTGTGTGTGTGTTGTCTTTAGTGTAATAGCTCTATCATAAAATTGGGAACCCCTGTTACTTATTATAGTGCAACCAAGTATCGCATATTATTTTGTAAGGACATCGAAGTTAGCTGTGATTTTCTTCAAAATTTCGCTAAATAAGCAAATTAATTTAAATCCTACTTTGCACTGGAGCGTGGGTTAGTACATAACGACTGCTTAAACGATAATTTTGCACGAAAATATTGGCTTTGACTGCAATTTATTTTCATATTATGCCATATATATATATATGTATATAACTAGAAACAGTTTCGCAAATATCTTTTCCTCCATTATATAAGCATTTTACGTGTTTTTGATGCTCAGATGGCTCATATGAGACATATTTGTTAACAGTCATTTCCTGGTGTTCGTGTGTGTACAGCTGACTATTGCGGAATTTTGTTGTTGTTGTTCACTATATTAATATGAAATAATTTTTGTCAGCACTTTTACATAACTGCTATTGAACAGTTATTCACCACAGCGTTCCAGAGATCTCGTTTGTGATTCTAGAGAATAGCTTGGATTTCCAAGTGAGTTGCTTGGAAAATAAAAAAAATAAAATTTAAATTATTATGAATTGTTTAATACAAGATATTGCGGTACATTAACGTTGGAGCAGGGATAAATAAACAGGCTTCTCCTCCGATGGTATTAATTTGAAGGCCCCTTTTATTATTTGCGCATTATTGGCTCGCCATCCGCACTCGCCGCAGCCTCTTTGGGCATTATTACATCAATAACATTCGGCTTTGCTTATAATTACTTAATCAAGGCCGCTGAGCTGCAAAGAGTAACGGTATGAGCATAAGTAAATATTTTTGCGTTATCACCATGGCAAATTAGGCGACCACGAAAGTGATGCCATAAAATGCCATTATGATACACACACACATACATATATACATACAATACAATAATGGTGCCGCAGAAGAGAGTACGTCTCCTTAGACATGTGGCACATAGCATAAATAATTACCAACACATGCACAAAAAGTGCGGAGAAAATTAATGGCGAAAGCAGTGAAATTGCCAAATTCGAGATGCCTGCAATGCTGATACACTCTAATTGATGGCAAAGAAAATGGCACGGAGAAAATTAAGTCAAATAGAAAGCATAGAAAGCAACCTAATGCCGCAAAGTGCCGCACAGAAGAATCGGAGACGCGCTGTAGCTGCAATAAATATACGACTGCTTTGGTAATTTAATCCTTGCAGCAAGCATTTCGATGGAGACACGCGTGAGTGTGTGTGAGTGCCGCCTTTTGGGCGAAAGCAAATTTACTTCGCACCGCTGCTGTTGTTGATGCTGTTGTGAGTTTGGCAGCACTACCAGTAAAAGTATCGTTTCGCCATCTATGCAACTAACTGAGCCCGATTTCATTCCGATGGAGAAAAAGTCAAATGAAGGACCGAATTGTTTGTGTAGTCATTACGGAGAGAAATCTCTTAATAGATTGTTGGAATGCGGTACCAGTTTTGAAAATTAAATAAATTGTGTTTTTAGAACCTGCTGCTTGTTCTTGTTCAAGGTTGAAATATTTTCTGAGCATTTTGGTTTTGGTATAAATTTATTAAAATGCGTAGAAAACTTAGTATGTCACTACCCGAATGCACCGAAAACTAGTCTCAAATGGACAGGAAAGCCCGACCTTCTCTATGTGCTTATGCCATAATTAAGAATCGGGACTGGCATCTGCAGGTTGGCGCGCGACGTACAAGAAAGCCAGAGGAGCTGGCACTGCCACAAATGACCGAACAAATACAAAGGCGCTGGCGCCGCAATATTAACGCCGAAAATTATGGCAGGCATTTGCCACGCCGTGATATTAAATGTATTCTCTAACAAAAGAATGCCTGGCAATAATTACTGAATGACCGGCACAAATACTCCTCACCTACCGCACAAGTACATATATACATACATATATATGTATGTAAGTATATAATAGGAGCATATAAATATGGATTGAAAGAAATTTGGCCATTCACTGCATTTGCGTGGGGATTTTGAGGCTGAAGGAAACTGCCTGTAATGGCTTTTAGTATACCCAGCTCTTCATTAGTATGTGGCAAGGTATATATGCTCTTAAGTATGTTCATATATAACGCTTATATAGTATATACATAGCACATAGCAGCATATGGTATATGAGAATTTGCTGTTTCGGTGATTTTGACGAAAATTATTAATTTTTTTTTCAATTAAAGCACCGATGAATTATAAAGCCTATTAAATTTCTACTTCAGAGTAAACCCAAAAAGATATGTGTTTTTAAAGTTCCGTATGTGTCTTCAATTGCAGTGATAAATGTGCTGTGAGTGCAAAATATCCATGAAAAATATGAAATTCTCTTTTAGCTTTGTGCTGAAGAATTCAGTAATAATATGAGTTTTTCTTTGTGAAGAAAGTGGGTGGAGGTCGTCGCAAGCATTTCGCTGAGCTTTTTACGTTGCCATTTTGCTGTCGTCGCTGTAAATGAAAGCTTCAGCTACACACATGAACGCAGTGAGTCTTTTGCCATAACTCGTCGCGTTCTACGGAGTAAACCGAGATGAATGAAACTGTTAATGTGCAAGGTGACGAACGTGTCTGCGACGACAACGACAACGCCAACACACCCATCAACACAAACACAGATTTGCTATGCAACTTGTGCGCATAGATTCATTGCAGACATTCATTTGCACCGGGGGTAGGTCAAGGAGTAAGCGGTAAAAATGTTTCAATAAAAAATTCGTTAGAGCCCTTTTCTGGGACGGGATTTGCTACGTTGAATGCAGATAATTTTTATCTAATCAGACAACTCAGTTGCCGTGGCAACGTCAGCTCAAATCTGCTTCGTGTATAATTTTGGACGGTCTCGAAAGCATTTTCATTTTCAATTTTTATTCTCACAACTTTTCATAGAAATTATTTTGCTTACCACTCTTCCTTCCCCTCTAGCCATCAATTTGTTTATATAGAGACATTTTTTTTTGGCTCGCCTCACACATGCGAATGTGTTTGTTGCGGAATCGCTGGGACTGTTTATTTGTTAAAGTGCTTGCTTGCTGTTTTGCTTATTTGGTTTTGAAGTTGCTTTAATGCCGAACTCATGTGAGTAATGGGACTCCGGGGCGTATACGTGATGCGGAATAAATTTCATACTTTACAAAAAGTGATGCGATTAAATTAAAGTCAGCAAATTTAGTGAGCCTATTTGCTTGCGTTATTTACACGAAATTTGCATATTTCAATTTATCTTTATTTTATTTACTTTGTTTCATGAAATGGGTCTAATAAAAGTGTTCTAAATTTCAAAAATAGTTATTTTGGGTGTGTGTGATTTTTAATAAAAATATTAGGATGTGAAATTAATCAAAACTATATTTCCACACTTTGATAGGATTCCGTTGCTGAGCTTTGCTCACTTCATCACTTGTGCTTACACTTGTGTTATTTATTTTGGCAGTCACTCGCAGCCGAAATTGCCCGCATTGCGAAGCTTCTTCTGCAGAACTCAGCGCTTGCAATGCTGATGTTCTCTGCCTTTTGTCACTGTCTGAAGGGTCTGTTTTCGTTATACTGCTTTGCAGTTGCACTGTTTGTTATTTTTTGTTTGCTGTTGTTGCTGTACTCATGAGTGCTTCACTTGTCTGCCTGTTTGTTTGCTTAAGCGCGCCAAAGTTTGGTTGCTTGCATATGTTTAGCTATGAAAATAATCAATTTGCGTCAGAAGTGTCAACGCCATCATTTACCACTTGCCAGCGCAGAGCGGCAAGTGCACACACCCATGCCAACAATAACCACTTCAGCTTGTTTATTTATGTAAGAAACGAAATAGGAGTGTTCGCTGCGTTCGATGCCAGATGCCAGATTTGTCACGCTCTGACACTTCGCAGTGCAGAAACGCGTTTGGCGTTCTTTAAACATCACTTTAGCGAGGCGATGCACTCTCCGGCGCATTTGCAGTTATAAAACATGTTTCACGCAGCCATTTTTGCTTAAGTGCTTCGCTCTTGCACGCTTGCTCTTGCACATATGCTCCACATGCGGGCGAAGTTTGTGTTTACATTTTAAATGTCTGTGAGGAGCATTCGCCGGAAATGTCTGCAGTTCAATTTGTCAGTGACAAGTGCAACTGCAAATAAATCGCGAAGAATTTCGTGAAGACACTGTGTGCCACATATCATTCCTGTTAACTTATTGTGAGTCCTAAAAATGGCAATAACAATAAAGGGTTGCCACATTTTTATTTATACATATAGTAATTTTGCAACATAATAATTCTTATAATTAACGGTTATACATATACATGGCTAATTATTCACTGTTTCATGCTTATCTTATGTCATGCCATGGAATATGCTGATTTCTCTTTCAGAAGAGAACCCAATTAAAATTACTGCTGATGAGTGTGAGGTTCTTTACGTAGAAATCATTCATAAGGTGTTCCATATGGATCGTATGATCACCTCATTACCATCTTTACTGGTATCCAGAAAGGCTTCGACGACTAGTTACGAATTTTCGAAACAATATCTATAAAGTATCGATATTATTAATCCTTCGAAGACTTCAAAAGAACATGTTCCACATGCCCATGGAAACTGCGGAATACAAAGGCGAGAGCCGTGCGAGCTCATACTCGACAGTTTCTTTGTGTCAGAAGCGAATGGAGCAAAACGTGGTTTTTTCAGCAATTTTCTCATTTCCTCTTTCATCGACAATTCATTTATCTTATCCCAAGAAAAATGAATTATTTTCTTATATTGATGGATTTTTAAAGTCCACAACTTTGCATTTCCATTAAAGAAAGAAAAGCAAACGTGAGAGCATACTTTGTACACACGCAATCACTACCGAGATTACTTCTGAGTGAAACGGGAAAGCGTTGCGTTGCTTAAGTAGCCAAGTGGGAAGGGCCGCGAAGAGTATGGAGCCTACAAAACGTCCAGGTCTACACTGATTATTTTGCATACATTCCACAATGCCAAGGCGTGTGTGTCTGTGAGCGCGTGTTTATTTAGGCGACGGGAGGACCGTTGTTTTTGTGCGTGCAGCGGAGGGGAAATTAATATTTCTTGATTGATGAATACTGACAACCTTTTTCGCACATGACTGAATTTACATCAATAATAAAATATGAAAAATGGCAAATTGCGAAAAAGCCCGAAGGAGAAAAGTATTATTTAAGCGTGTGTTAGCTTTCAATTAAGTGTGGGGGCGAGTGCCGATCGAGCAGTACAATTTTTATGGTTTGTTATGAATTTATAATTTTATAGATGAGGACGGGACCGATGACTGTTTGACGCAATATTAATATATATGTATACGATTAAATATGCTAATTAAAAATGCAAATACAAACATATGTATATTCCTATATTAAACCTTTTTTTTGAATTTACACACCTTTTTTTGTACTTACAGCTGGTATACCCACAATGGTCCCGGTCCACTGCCTGTGCTTAGCGGGCCACGCGTACGTCTGCTCGGTCCAATACTCGCTATAGAAGCGGTGACGAGCGAGGACTCGGGAGTCTATAAGTGCACCGCCAGCAATGTGGGTGGCGAGGCGAGCGCCGAGTTGCGGCTCACTGTTGCCACGCCTATACAAGTGGAGATCTCGCCGAACATACTGAGCGTCCATATGGGCGGCAACGCGGAGTTCCGCTGCATTGTGACCAGCAACGGCAGTCCGGTAGGCATGCAGAACATCCTCTGGTACAAAGACGGACGGCAATTGCCCTCATCGGGCCGCATCGAGGACACGCTGATGGTGACGAGAGTGAGCCGCGAAAATCGCGGCATGTACCAGTGTGTGGTGCGGCGACCCGAAGGCGACACTTTCCAGGCGACAGCCGAGTTGCAACTTGGAGGTGAGAATATATATCTATGTACATCACTGGCTTTACTATTGATTTTGTTTCAATTTTAAACGAGTTCGACATTTCGATTGTGATCATATTCATCAATTATTTACTATAGAGATATAAGCACTTTTTCTCGAACTATTGAGATTGAGAATTTATGTATACTTAGGTATATGTCTATCTGTTGAGTTTGAATATTATTCAGCATAATAATTGCTTTAAAATCGTCTGATTTGCGGTGAACATCATTCACAAGCGATGCAAAATAATGGGTTTTCGCTTAATTTCCGGTTTGATGTAGTTATTTTGTGCTCCGTTGCTCTCTCACACTATTCAAAACACACACACACACATAACTAAACGGAAATTATTCCATTTTGTATAGAGTAATGACCATGGAAATTATTCTCATTTCCGATTTGCCCAAAAGCTACAGACGGACTTCTCACATATGCACGATATGATAAATATGCATAACAATAAATTGCGGATAATGGAGGGAAAACTATACACCGAACTATATATATATATAATATACAAATAGAGATTGATGGGAAATATAAGAATGTTTCCTCCTAAAATATACAAATGAAATGGATTTGGGAACACCTAGAAGGTGACAAATTATCTAATGAACAAGTAAGGAAGGGCTAAGTTCGGGTGTAACCGAACATTTTATACTCTCGCAATTTATTTATTTAACTTCATTTATATTATATAATACACAATTTGACCCACATATTCGTCATATATATTGTATAAAGTCCATTGAAAGTTGGAAACCATAATATTAGGTTAGAAGCACCGAGGTCCTCGTGTTCGATATATGGGGCCTTAAAAACCTATGGTCCGATTTCGGCGAATGAATTTTAGAATGGGGCTGCCACACTATTAACATAGTATTTGTGCAAAGTTCTGCATCGATATCTTCACTAGTACTTACTTTATATATTGTAAAATAAACGATTCAGATTGTCTTCAAAGTTCTGGTATATAGGAAGTAGGCGTGGTTGTGAAGCGATTTGGCCTATTTTCACAACATATCATTGGGATGTAAGGAAACTATTACAAACCAAGTTTCATTGAAATCGGTCGAGTAGTTCCTGAGATATGGTTTTTGACCCATAAGTGGGCGACGCCACGCCCATTTTCCATTTTGTAAAAAAATCTGAGTGCAGCTTCTATCTGCCATTTCTTATGTGAAATTTAGTGTTTCTGACGTTTTTCGTTAGTGAGTTAACCCACTTTTAGTAATTTTCAACCTAACTTTTGTATGGGAGGTGGGCGTGGTTATGATCCAATTTCTTTCATTTTTGGACTGTATAAGGAAGTGGCTTTAAAAAACGACTGCAGAAAGTTTGGTTTATATAGCTCTATTGGTTTGCGAGATATGTGCAAAAAACTTAGTAGGGGGCGGGGCCACGCCCACTTCCCCAAAAAAATTACATCCAGATATGCCCCTTCATAGTGCGATCCTTCATACCAAATTTTATTTCCATAGCTTTATTTATGGCTTAGTTATGGCACTTTATGTGTTTTCGGTTTTCGCCATTTTGTGGGCGTGGCAGTGGTCCGATTTTGCTCAACCTTCCTATGGTGCCAAGAAATAAGTGTGCCATCAAGATATCTTAATTTTTACTCAAGTTACAGCTTGCACAGACGGACGGACAGACATTCGGATTTTAACTCCACTCTTCACCCTGATCACTTTGGTATATATAACCCTATATCTAACTCGTTTAGTTTTGGGTGTTACAAACAACCGTTATGTGAACAAAACTATAATACTCTCTTTAGCAACATTTGTTGCGAGAGTATAAAAATTTAGACAAATAATTTTGATTGATAAATGCGTGAAGTAGTAAATAAAGAATCCGTTTGTTAAATGTCAAATATTTTTCTCAAAATAGAAATTTTGGTAAATTGAAAGTTCAAAGGTCATTAGAAATTCATAGTAATATTACAACTCCCTTAAAATTTTCAATCTCCATTGCCTGGCAACCCTACCAACATGCTTTGTTGTTAAGGTTATTCACCTCAACTTGACCTTACACAAGGGCAAATGCGCTGTTCCGTCGCGTACTAAATGCGAATGGGGAATTTATAACGGCGAGTTGAGACAAATAAGGGCATATGTCTTTATTTGATGGTTTAGAAGAAAGCTTAATTTCTGAAAAAATATTCAAAGAGCAAGTGGACCCACATTTGAATGATGAAAATATTAAACAGATATTTGTTGACTTGTTATTAATTGAATTTAGTTATTTTAATGAAAATAAATATCATTTGCATAAAGTTAACAAAATTATGTCGCGAATGATAACTCGATTGCAGAGTTGTTATGCCAATCAATTCAGAAAACTCATCCGCTTTCATATTTATGCTCATATTTAAATTTATTGGTTATTTACAAACCAGTTTATTTGCTTTCATTTTATGCACTCGGAACAAATATATATATAAATACAAATACCAGAACAAACACTCGTGCAGGTATAGAGGAAATAAAGCGAAGCTGAAAAAGAATAAATTCATTTGTTTGCTCCATTTTATGCAATTTACATGCACAACATTTTCCACAGCCGCTCTGTCATTTGCATTCACCGCATTCATTCATTTGCACTCAGTCATTCGTGCAACCGCTCGTCCACTCGCTGGTGGAGCTCATTCAGCGTCTGTCCGTCCATTTTCTATATATTTGCACAATTTTTCATATGAAACTATTTTTGATGCTTTGCCTATTTTTATTTGCGATTTTTTGTTGTAGATGCGCCGCCAGTGCTGCTTTACAGCTTCATCGAACAAACGCTGCAGCCGGGACCGGCTGTGAGCTTGAAGTGCTCAGCAGCCGGAAATCCAACACCGCAAATTTCATGGACACTGGACGGATTTCCACTCCCATCAAACGGAAGGTAATTGAACTTGTTGAAAGATATTACTTATATTGATGTATGTGTGTATATGTGTTTGTGTGAGCGTATGTGGCTTTTATATTTATGTAAATCGGAGAAATATATGTTGAAGGGCGTGAAGAAATCTCACATATGTGTGTGTGTGAATACTTAAAGATAGATAGATATGTATGTATGTTTAAGCACACAAAGATTTGTGAGCATAGAAATCAAAGGAAATTCAATAGGATCATTAGGAAGCTTATTCTTCTGTGCACACCTCATCTCATCCAAGGTGATGTTTGCTGGATTTAGTTCTGCTATTCAAAACTATATAATTTTAGCTTTCGCTTAAATATCTTACTTCTAATGAAATATTTTCAAAGAAAGGAAGAAACAAAATATCATTTAAGAAAAATATAAATGATTTGCTTATAGTTTTGGTTTTTTTTCACCATGAGTAGTTGTTGTTGTTTTGCATACTAAAATATTGCTTAAGTGTATAAAAGCCAGGGCTTTCGTTTTGTAAAATTTTTAAGAATTTAAAGCAATATTTATGGCAAATCAAAATGTTCAATTTAATGCCAACGATTTGGAAATGGAAGTGTGCTTTTCACTGCCCGACCCTAACCCACATAGGTGCATGGAAACATATACGAGCACGAGTATAATGTTGTACTTTAATTGCTGACTACTGCGAAGCATATACGCTCATACATGTATTAATCACATATGATGCATGCTGGCAGTCTGTCGCTGTGTCTCTAAGTGCACCCCATCGCATTCTTCGACATTGATATGCCAGACTCGGCAGACTACACATCTTCGCTGAAAGCAAAAATAAACACAACAATTGTACGAGTAAGCATACTTTGGGGCGCTTGAGCATAAGCCAATGGCGGCGCATGTGTGTGTGTCGGCTCAAAGCGTTGCGGCTGCCATTTTGTCTCTGCCCGCGACTGTTGCAGCTGATTGTTGCCTGTTGACTCGCCGCCGCACGCCTGCGCTCTTCCACTCCCACAAACACACACACACACACACATACAAGTGTTATAAAAAAATGGCGCTGTGTGTGTGTGTGTGTGCGGCAAGCACTGTTGCTGTCAGAATTCATTGTCTGCAGCTGCAGTCGCCATGATTTGCAATGTGCAATGTCATTACATGCTGTGCGCCGCCCGAGCAACTCGAGCAGCCGAAACTAAAACAAATACAACAATGCTGTGCTTTAGAGAAGTTGGCGAAAGGACACTCCAAAGCAAAAGCGGGAATGAAAACAGAGAAAAAAACAATAAACACAGCAACAAAAACGAATGTAAATGAAAAAATACTTAATCATTAAAAAGTGTTGTGGAAAAAGTTATAAGCACTTTTTCTATATGTACGAGTACATGCCTCGGAAAAGCCATATAAACTCGCTGGAACTCGATACAAACAAAGCTGTGCATGCGAATATTAGGTATATATGTATGTATGTGTGTGGCAGCGGGGGCATCGGTGCGCTCCAGCCATATTGCCATTCAGTCAGCGACGCCGCAAAAACTTGTTTCAAAACAAACCTGGAAGCAGGAAACACCAACACACCAGCACACATACACAGACTGCATGAAAATAGTAAACAACAGGGGAAAAAATAGCTGCAGCAAAACAATAACAACAACAACAGCAGTAGCAGCAGCAACAGCAATTTAACAAACCAGTCTGCCAATAGTACACAAATCCAGCAGCGTTAAATAACAAGCAGTCAGTTGCACACTGTGGGCAGGGGAGTGAGTGGGGCGTGGAGAGCGTAGCACCGACCACAACAAATATTCAGCGAAGTAAAGGCAAAGAATATGGCACCAGCTGCACTACAAAATGGCAATGTTGATGGCCATGAAGGTGATGGTGGCCGCGTCAACAGCAAAAAAACAACAATAATAAAGGGAAAAAAATCAACAACAACAAATAACAACAACACATCGAAAAATGCCGGAGAAATAATTTTAATTAAAACTTATGCGCTGGCAACTGCGAAAATAAGCAGAAAGTGTGAGTAGCATGGAAAGCTGGTAATTAAAAAACCGTAAGTAGTTGCAACGCCCACGTCTCGCCAAATATGTATCCTCGACTAAATATGTATGCACGACAGTTTATTCGTATTAGGGAAGGCTTTTTGGTTCTCGTGTATTGCAGGCGTGCGAACTCCTCCCAAACAAAATACTAAAGATAATGACAGATGACAACGAGTCTTAAAAATAACGTTTCTTCGAAGTTCAATGCAAAGGCTCTACTAAGAAAAGAGTCGAGGGAAAGTGGAGACACTCGATCACCATTTAATTGATCTTGCACTAATTTCATAGTTTATATGCCTCGAAGGAAAGGAGTTTCAGATGCTGCATATCTCTAGATTATCCCGAAGAAAAAAGTTTTATTGAAGAGTCTAAAGTTCCTAATGTGTTTGAATTGGTTGAATCACTAATCCAAGGTAGTGGAATCACTTTACTGGACAAGTATTTCTGGGTCGACGATGATATATCCAGGCATCACATTTTATCCAAAACATAACAGAATTGCTCCGCACTAGTGTTTCCACATTTGTGGTTTGTTCATCTGAGTACAATATGTGTGTGTAAACAGGAGCATACACATACATTGACGCGAATGTTGTGCTATTGCAAGCGCATTTCTCCACATGCATGTTAGTTGTTGCCAGGAGCTGCCAGCTGCCAGCCTTTTATGGTGTTGTACAGATTTTTTATTTGCGCTTTCACGGCTCCAGCGAGCACCCACGCCGCGTTCGCAAGTAATAATGCGAAATCCCGCAATGCAAGCATAAAGTGGCGCCTACCCTTTATGAGCAGAGCAGAGCAGAGCAGCACCTAAGCCATCAGTCTGTGTAATTATGCCGCATTCACGGGCACGCCTTAATTTCTTGAGCATAAAAATATGAAAACGCGGGAGCGAAAGTCAGCCGACGGTGGATTTAATGAAATATTTATGCGCCTCCAATCAATTTGCTAACAAGCATTTAGGTGCATTCGTGGTTGCAAAGTTCATTGCATCATCAATTGTTCGTGCGCAGCTGAGCCTGCCAGCGCTTGCTGTTTGCCAGGCAATTCTAAAGTATTAACCTGCCACCTGGTGGCCATCCACCGGATCCCTTGCCTTCGGTGTTTGACTGCCAGTATGTTAATTATGTGCGCCAACTGCACCGGTCCACCGGCCGACTTTTCCTCAATTTGCCTCCGTAGCCCCGTCGCCTTTCGTAATGCTGGTCGGCATGCATCCATTCATGCCGCCTTTCATTTATTCATTTGATGCTCTCGCATAATGCAGACTTGTAGGCGGTTTTCGATGGCGTGCCGGAGCTGAAGGAGAAGAATAGGCCGCCGCATAAATGAATAAGCAAATATGTGTGTATTCAGTGAAAGAGTGACGCTGGAAGCAATAGCCGTCATGGTGTGGTCAGAATAATTAAAATGAAATACTCCCATACAAATATGGAACTGTAAATATGTATGCGTTTGAGAATATTGTATTCTATTTGTGTAAGCTCAGCTTGAAATGTATTTGCCAAGCGGCCTAGGCTTGTCTTTCCATTGATCGAAAGATTCGATGGTTTTAGTAAATCATACGAATTTCGGAGTTTATTTCCAAAATTCCATTGCTCCATATTTATAAAATATTCTAGTTCATAGACAATATTGAAGAATGCTAGAGTAGAATCCAAGAAATCAAAAGAAAAATTTAATCATGATCGTATTCATAGACCCTAAACAAGAGACGTTCCTCCTACGCCATATCCCTTCCTTACTTAGCAAAAACTTTCAATTTGCAGTTTTACTTTGCTAGATGGCGTGTAAAAGTTTCATCCGTTGAAGTCTTTAATAATCAGTTAACTGTTACACAACTTGACGCTAGGAATTTCACTACACTCGTCCAACTACTTTTCAACTTCTCGCAGTTCTTGTTTCTCTATTTGTATGGCATGAAATCGCAGGGGAATTTCTATTTATCCTAAAGGATTTTCACTTTGCAACTTATGCAATTACCCAGCCGTTAGCTCGAAACAACTTGCGAAAGCCATCGAATGATAAGGAGGATGAGGCAGGTATGTTGCTAGTTGGATGTACAGAGAGCATGTGGCTATTCGACGCTCACAGAGTGGACGGAAATTTTAATTTTATTAACATTTGTCTTTGCATATGAAAATGGAATTATTTATTTTTTGCATTATCATATATGTACAATGTCTTGTTGTTGAATAGTGTGCAGTGAAAATATTTGAAAAACAGTTTACTTTTGCGAAATTTGTTGAGCAAATGAGTTCAGAGGTAGTGAGGAAGAAGCAGCAATACAGCGATATATGAAGAACAGTCCAATTTCGTTCAGTGTGAACGATTTTCTGTCTGGCCTCCAAGACTTCGTCATCCTACTCGACGGGTTGATTCCCTTATCATGCTAAGACCTGATATATTCCTCTACCGAATCATTATCCATTGTATTTCCTGTGGCTTAATGATTTTCGGTGAGATGATCTAAACTCACCTCTTTTATATCCCATTTTCTTAATGCTGTTTAAAAACACCCGACATTAGTTGGACTTTAAAGAGGCTCCATTCTCAGAGTAGGCCTTCGAATGGAGCAGTTATAAGAAGTTTCTACAGTAAACGTAATAACAACAACAACTTCAGTGCCTCCATCAGCACTCTCATCATCGTAATAACATCATAATGTTCTGCATCAGCGCACCACTTGAGCATTGCTTGATTACTCTACTCTGAACAGACCACACCCACCATATCCACCACACACCCGCGCCACTTGCCTTGGTCTCCGCTCATTCACTGCACTTTATTTCATCTTACAGTTTGAAAATTCCGCGTGCCTTGGCGCTCGTTCGCACGGTTGTCGGCGTTCCCCTCGACGCCGGCCCGTATGCTGGCGCCCAGCCATCCGCAGCCATCTTCAAAGGAATCATTAAATTGATGATTGTTTTGCTTCTTCAGCTTTTTTAGCCAGTTTTCTGATTCCGTTGTTGCTGCACTCCTCCACCCTTTGGCACTTCATTTTTCTATTGAAACTTTTGATATTCTGTTTTAACTACCGTTAAACTCTTAGCGGTTGCTTACAACGCAGCTTCTCGCTCGTGTCGCTCCGCCAGTCCTTCGCGGTTTTCCGCTATACATACGGACGCCCTATGAAGGTATACAGTTATAAAAATCTGTGTATGTATGTGTGTACATAGGACTACTTCTACCGCTCTATTTCTCCTTTAGCTGCTTGATAATGTTACCGATGCAATGAAGTGGTTGCGTGGCGTTGCGTTACGTTAATTCTCGATGTTTCCGCCCGCGACTCCGCGCAGTCGGCCATTCATGACGCTTGCTCGTTAACGCTATTCTTGGTCGCAACTGGAGTAGCTGACTGTGGATAAAAGCGAAAAAGAAGAATAGTGCGCTTGAGCATTTCTGAGCTTTTCATTCCGATTTTTAATTTCTGTTTCCTGCTTCGTCTTGCGCAATTTTTCCACAAAATTCCCTTAGCCTTACATTGTATTTAATCTTGCTGCAAATTGAAATTTTCATTTATTTCATAGCTTTTAGCCGGCGCTGCATTCTTAAACAACATCCACACTTTGTGGTGGTTATTATTGTTGTTGTATTTATAGTTGTTGGATTGGCTTCATAGTTCCAATAAGTGACTTTCAATATTTGGCCACAGAATGGTATGCAGCAGTTGCATAGTGAGGAATGAAGCTTCTCAAAGTGAGCGTAATGTACTAGGCTGCTCAACAACGAAACAATTGCAGGGATATCTGGTCTGAACGGTTTTAGTACGCAACAATTCTCCAGTCCTTTTTGAAAGCAACAAAACCCTCATTCAATTGGTGTAAACGCTTTCCTGCCTCGCTACCCATTTCTCTCTCTCAGTTAGTTTGATATATGAGCATTGTTTGTTCTAATCGCTGAACGCTTAATATTCCCATATTTGTTTTCGGAACCATACAATTCGTAGCACAAATCGAACTTATATCCCATACCACCTGAATTACTCCGACTTGCTCACAGCGATGGAAACCAACCCAAAAGTGTTCAGGTAAAAAACTGTAAATTTCGAAATGTTTTATTGCGTGCAATTTAATTAGTGCCGCCATCTACATATGTTGTGTGACAAATTGTGAGAAAACTTTCGACTACGAACGCTTGCAGATTTAATTTCATGAAATCGTTGGTGAAAAGTTTTGGTTTCAGCAATTGAATCAACGTTTTTAGTGACCAAAAAACTCAGAAGTGCTAAAATCTGCATGCTCTTGCATAAATATTCGTATGCCTCGCCGCACCCGCAGCCACAGACTAGTCACCAAATGGATCCACATCCACACACACATGCATGAGCGGGCGTTTCAGAGACCACACTCTGCCACCTCCACTGTCATAAAGTGAAAATGTATGAGAAGATGTGTGTGCGGACTAGGTGGAGCGTAAGTGGCCAAACGACAGTCATTCACCAAACTAATTCACTTTGCTGTGAACACATAATTGAGCTATCAGCCGAAAGTGGCGAAAGTTTTCACTTGTGGGAGGGCGGACCACACACACACCGCCGCTCACTTAACTGCATTGTTTCCATGTTTGTGCATTTAGGCATTTACGCTTCGATTCTACATGTGGACACCTACTCTATATGTATAATATGCGGTCTCTTTTCTCGTGGTCATTGGAAGAAGTGGAAATTATTTAAAGAACTTTCCTGCTTCTTCTCTTTAGTTGACCTTTGACTTTTGAGTGAAGATCGAGTGTGATCAATTTAAGGACTACAGTAGTGTTACAGACCGCATCCTAGGTCTTTGTAGGTTCTTTTAGCGCACTATAAAAACCATAATATTAAAGGATCCCGTCGAACTAAATGGCTCCCCAAATTGATCCAGACAACACTATGCGGCAATCGTTGTTATTAATTTACTTTACATCTGCAATCTGGAAATGATGAAAGCCCAAAAGAGGATTATTTGAAAATATTTGTTAAAAACTCTGTTATCTCTGGATTTTAAAAATCGTGAAGTTTTGAGTGTTTAAAAGCAATACTCTTAATTAAATTGCGCGTCAAACTTTTAGGCCCACAGAAATTAAATATTTTTTTTAATAAAGACTTACAAGCAATACTAACAACAGACATATGTATATTCATTCGTTCAGCTCGTAGAACTTCATCTTCTTGTGAGAATTCGCACAAGACAATCCCCAATTGGCAACTTCAAGCGGAAGTTGGTGAGCAAGCACGTGCCAGGGGCAGCACCCACGTTGTGTGTTCGGCATGCAGAAGCTGCTACCGAATTCAGCCAGCCAACAACAATATTAGCATAGCGGTGTGAGCACACTTGAGAACTTGAAGCAGCGCATCAAACCCGGAAGTAATGATCTGCTGAATTTAAGTTTCCCAGCTTGATGACACTGGCGGGAGGCGGTAGTGGCGTTCGGTGACAGCGGTGTAACACAATTGTGGCAATCTGTAACCAGGCGATGCAAAGGGCGTTAGTCGAGCGTGTGATTGCCGACGTGGGTGTGAAGTGGGCGTGTGTCAGCGCATAAGCAGCCGTAGCTTAGCTGCGGTTGTGACATAACCAAATGGTGGACAGAATTTACGGAAATGTAAAAAGTTTTGCTCATTCACTTAAGCTAGTCGTGTCTTACTTGCCAAGAAGTTGTGCATTCTAACACATGCAATACAGTGTTGGACAGGTTATTAGATCCCACCGAAATACATATTCATGATCTTTGCTTTTTGATGGAATCTATCAAAAACGCAATGGTTCCACAAAGTTTAAGTCTATTTAAAAAATCGGAAATACTCTACCCATTTAAGAGCATATAATTGTGGCGTCTCTTTATTATTTTTGTGTACGACTTGATTCCAAAAAGAACAATTTCTTCTTAAAATTGCGAACTTTGAATATTACATTGTAAAGCGTAATTGATTATAATTCCTTCAACAGTGTTTTTAGTTATATGTCCAAGACTGTAGCTTCATGCGTTGCGAGGATGACTATGGTGTCGCTTGCACATCCATTGCAGCAGACTGATGCGACTGCTGGCAGCCGGAAGGAAAGCAAATTGCAGCGGAGAATTGAACGTAATTTGGCTAAATTTTATATTCATGACAGCGGGTGAAATGCAACTCGTACAGCAATTTTGCGAAATGCCAATTGACCTGAGTAAATCTGTGGGTGCAACATCTTACACGTGGTGTTGCCATTCGGCTGTTTACGGATCAGACAGAGACTAGTTGAACATTGTTCTGAATTGGGTTACGATTTCATCCTTCGGTTTCTATTTGCAGCAATGCCTTTATGTTCCGGGTGGACGTGGTTATCGCCGTAGCAAGAATAGCAAGAACACTTAAATATGTTCTCTGACAAGGCAACGACTCGCGATGAACTGGTATTTTGCAACGTCACCTCAGTTTTCGATGCGGGGTTTCAAGGAAGTATTTCAAGGAGTGTGTACAGTGCGCGTGTCTCTGCAGTCAAAACTCAGTGCGAAATAATTTGCTGTTAGGCTTTGTGGGCTTAGAGCGAGCAGCTCGTGACAGGATGTAATTTTCAATTTGCTGGCAATTTTCAACTAACAAATTTACATGGATAAATACATTTCATGTTCGTGCATTGTGCTGCGAAACTCCGCTGTTCATTTAAAAACCGGCATATAGACGTAGGGATGCACGTATCTGTGCACCAATTATTGCAAAGGGTGCCCTTTTAGAGTTTAAGACTTATTTGATGATACATTTTTTCGAATAGAGTTTAGATAGAGTATATTAGCACTAAGACTGTGTTTTTGGATGGGTATCCATTTGTAGTTTCAAAAAATTATAACTGCGAGATAGCATGCGAGCTTCACCAGACATTACACGGAGGCAATGGAATTTGGAGCGGCTCTTCAGGATTTTTAGACATCCGAAAACCTCGACACCTCTCTTCCAGTTCCTCTGAGCACCTACATACATGTCTATAGCGAGACACCCGGTATATTAAAACGCACGAATTTTGCACATAATTTAAATCGGAAGCGTTTACGTCTGTGGATACGTGTGTATATGTGGATATATGTGGGGTACTATGTGTGTGCGTGTAGCGTTTGGAATAACTTTGCTGAAATTGACGTCTATCAAAATTAGGGAAGCAGCTGTGAACGTGCTGTCGCTGCCTATGCAATGTAACGGCACGGAGGCATTTGGCGGTAATGCCATTTTATTATTACAATTTTAAGCCTAATTACTCTGACGGCGCATTAATCACATCCGCGCGGAAAGCCACAGACGACAGTTCCTGCACATGAGAGTCTGAATGTCGAAACAATGACAAACTTTGCCGTGTTTTGCATCTGAAAGACAGCCCCTTCGCCCGCCTTACCCCACCTGCTGGGGCTTTCGCTAATTTCAAATTGCTTCTACACACGTGTGTATGGGTGTGCGTGCTCACCGGCGGAAGAATATGAAAAGGATTAGGTGAGTGCGCGTAGGCAAAGACGTGTGTCGTTGCTACTCAAACCGTTACCTACAACAAATCTACCTTTATGTGTGTGGCGTGGTTGCTTTTGATGCTTAACTTGTTGCCATTAATGATGCAAAACTTCTCCAGCGGCGGGGCTTGGAGAGTGAAATTCCACACTGTGTTTTGGGGCAGTGCAATGCACAAGGCAAACTTTAAGATTGGAATCAGAAAAACTAACAATAAATTTAATTATACGGAAACAGTAAAATTTTATCTGATTTCTGCCTGAGAACAGTCTGTAATTAGCTAGATTTTCGAAATTTTGTTAATTCTAAACTCAAAATTGATTATTTGGCTTTTAAAAAATTGATTTAAACATGAATAACGCTTACAATAATTACCTTCCTCGAGCTTTCCCACCTAATGTTGTTATTCACGCTTCCACACAACATAAATATATGAGTCTGGCCATATCCAAAAGTTGAGTTTAGTTCAACTTCTCGAAATGTAAAAACCCCAAGCAAATGTGATTCCTCATTGAGTCATTAAATAGGATTGCGGTTTACCATATGCAAATGGCTGAGATTCAATTGTTCTGCTGCGTAAGCTCTTCGCCCACAGTTTGCGTACATTCTACCACAGATTTGGGTTTCAGGTCGCACCTAATCTTTTGAGCACGAATTAATATGCGAGGAGTTGCACAAATGTTGTAATTCTTTTATTTGTGAATTTCCTTGAATATGCATAGACACGTAAGACTAATTACGTAAGTGTGTAAATATGTATGTGCGTGCGCTTTTTAAATAGTTTCCGGAGAGATGCAACTTTGTTGTAGAACAATGCAAAATCCAATACAACTTTTCCAATTTCATTCGAATTTCTTTTCGCAACGAAATTTCTACAGAATGTCCTGCCCTGCCATTATGCAATAATGAAATTAGTAAAACTTTTGTTACATGAAAGAAAACTGAAAATAAACCGTTCATTTGTATCTATAAAGTAATCGCCAATTCCCGTACACGCAGTGCAGCGTGCAACTTATTGGCATATGTACTATATATACATGCCAAAGAATTGTCTCTTGAGCTTTGCTAGGTTATTCTATGCGTGTGTGGCACATATGAAATTAGTTCGTTAACAATTTTAATCGGTTTTGCTCAGCTCAAGAAATGTTGCGTATACGCCAAGGCGATGAAAAAGTGCACTTCTTAAGAAAACGTATAAGGAAAATGAAGAAGACTCTTGATTGTGTTATATTCAAATGTCATTTCCGAGGAAAAAAACGAAAAAATATATATATTATATTGATATTAATTTAGAAAAATATTTAATTTTGGTGAGAATTCTTCGTTCATTTGCCTCAATTTCCGCGTGTGCGAACTATCTTTTGAAAGAGGCACATCTGTGTTAATATTTTTTTAGGTCACATCTCAGCTGTCACATTAATTTGTGTGCACAAATGCAGAAAAACACTCACACGCATATGCACGGCATCAAAAAGCGTGTATGTCCTTAGCTGACTGTAAACATGCTTTTACTGATGCCTGACGCAAAAAGTGTCAAACTGTTGCTCTATAAACTGCGTTATTTGTACAGACAAAAGTGCGAGACTTTCAAAAAGGTCATTTCATATTCAGGTGACCTACCTAGGCGATGCCATCTAACCACAACACGCTGAACTATTTATATGCGTCGCCATATTCATACGTGAATGGATATCCTTCTGAATGCTGTTGAATAACTGGCACTCACAAATAGGCAAACACAAATTCCATCACGCCATAAGGCCAAATGAACTATGTAGTGCTGAAAGATGTGCCATATAAGTGTAAAAGCCAAGTAATATCGGTTGGGATGATTGCTTTTTATATGGAGAATACACTCAATACACGACTTCAAGCCTTTCTGCAGTGATATGGTGCGACAAATGAAGGCACTATTCACTACATGGTGTCTCCTGCATTTAAACATTAAATTGTTTATCAAAAGTACCTATCTCTCATATATGGAATATCTTAGTGGAAAGACATTTAATTCGTTGTATTTTCGGTGAATCCGTTGGTAAATTGAAAAAAGGTTCATTTTCATATATCGAAAATATGATAAATAGTATCAGTTAACACAAAGTACTACAAACCTTTCACCTTAAATACAAAACTCTAACAAAGATGTGGGGAAAATCACGCGTTATTCGCCATAAAATTACCGAAGTAAATTGAAATAGAATTGAAAACTAATGAAATTACTAATTTAAATTCCACTCCACTCATTGAAGAATTCAAATCAAATATAACTGTCAATTTCATTATACAACTTTGCCGTTTGAGTGGATTTTACAAAAACGAAGCTATCAGCGTGCAACAAAAATCATAAAATATTATGAGCACAAAGTGGAGCCGGTGAACCCACCTGCACCCCCTCCCTACGTCGAGTTTATTGTTTCACAAATGACAGTTTGGCCAGTCGTTGCTGCTGCCCATCGGTTTGGCTGTTAATGTCAGTTTGGCTGGAGGGGAACGAGCCAACGCTTCCTGTCTAATTTAGCTAAAACTTAATTTCATAGCGGCGCATATAATTTCCTGTCAAACGTGACATCAACGAAACAATTACAAATTTCCACGCAGAGTTTGGGGGCGTCCGCATGGACGGGTGAGCGCACCAAACCAAACTAATCACATTACAACTGGTGGTGAACACATATGTGTTAGTGGCAATTAAATATTTTGTGCAATTACAAAGCGAGTGTATCAGCTAATGCATATGTGTCTACTATATGCAAGTTTGTGATTGTGTTTCTAGTCATTAAATTTTACATATTCCATCCTTCTTTACTGTTATTGCTACAGCAACAGCGCAATTATGTATGTACGTATTTGACTATTTGCAGAGGGAAGATTTGGAAGGTAAAGGTATGTTTACCGTTATCCTTTTATGCCGTTAACTTGTGTCTCCGATTTATTCCAATGATTATTCTTCTGTTGTGTACGTTCATTTTGCGTTTGCCACACCTGCAATTTAATTACCAAAAAGTTTTTCCTTTATATTGCTTAAAAACATATGCTCTCACATTCTCTCCTCACTTGGGCCTTTGGACACTTAAATTTTAGAGTTCAATTTTGGCTAAAATTAGAATAAGTTCCCCTTCCATGTCGAAGTGTATAAAATCACATTTCTATCAAAATTTGGACGAGTTCATTCGTGATTATGCATTAATTTGATTATTTAAAGAGCTTGGCAGAGAATCAGAAGTGAGTGGATCACTTTATCCGTTTCTATGAATATTTTATTCCCTAATCCCGCTTAGTCTTTTTCCGTCGCAATTGATTCTCCAACGCTGAGTATAAAAATGACTGAAGCTCTCCCCCAAATCTAAGCGAAAGCAGAAGACACACACACAAGGCGGCTGTCTTTAATGATATGCCATATCAGTACAAGCGCAAATTCCTTGTAAACAAAAACGAATTATTTCAGCATTTACATAAATTCCGAAGCGCAACAAGCGCCACAAGACCAACGCCACTTGGCCAACGCCGCCTTGTACGTAACTCATACGCCACGTCGGTCTATCCCCATATAATCCACACAAAAAGCACATGCGCTGCCATGAGCGTGGGAGTGGTGAGGGGTGTTTTCTTCGTTTTTTCGTTGGTGGAAATCCAGCCACTTGTTGCATGCAGCCGCTCGAAGGGGAAAAAGTTGCCGAAAAGTGTGCATGCACGAGGAGGAGCAAGTTGCCGAAATGTGTCAAAAAAGTGCCAAAAACTAAGTAATATGGGTGTTTAAGTGGCAGAGTGATGAATATGCTGAAGCGCAGGCAGCTGAAAATGTCTGTCCTGTTTTCTGTTTTTTGGCAGAAAGTTTGCACAAAACATGAGTTGTTGGTGGGTTGAGTCACGTGTCTTTTTGTTGTACAAGAATTTGCATGTCTTCTCCTCCATCGCTCTCTCTCTCTCTCTACAACAGAGTTTGTAACTATAGAAATGTTATCTATGTCCCACACAAGCACCCTGACTCACATATATACATACATAGAATGCAATATATGTGTGTGTGTACGCCTGTATTTGTGTATGTGAACGTGAACGTGTTCGTTATTTGCGTGCGATTAAAGTCGGAGTCCTGTCGCTGCTGCTGCTGTGCTCAGTTGAAAGGCACAAATTACCCATGCTGAGCACCAAACGCCGCATAACAAAGCCTTACTTAAGCACATTCAAACATTGCAAACTGAAACCTGTACACACGCCTACACACACACACATAAATACAAACAAACAAATGCAAATATGCATATAAACTGTGAACACCCCCGTGAACCAAGCTCCGCTGCGCTGCCCTGCAATGTAGTTACAAGCGACAAGCGCAGTGCTTTTGCTGCCTTGACACAATACATCTGCCAGAAATGCGAGACAAGTGAGTTTTTGTGTGTGTGTTCACAAATATATGGTTGTAGCTGTATACATGGGAGCACATGCGGATTACGAATGCATCTCTGTGTTGTTGAATTCTCATGCATACAGTTAAGAAGTAACTCTGCAGGAAACAGATCAATGTGTGTGTGTGTGTGTGTTGTGGCTCGACAGCAGAAGCGTTTTGTAAAATGTCTGCTATTTAAAATGAGATTAGGTCTCTTCTCTTCGGCAACAGTGCCTCTGTGACGCGCAGCAAATTGTAAGGGCTTTGTTTCAAGTTCTGTAGCAGGCAGGAAAGAGTTGATGGAACGTTGCAGCTGCGATTATTAGCAAATACTTTGAGAACTCGCTGCGGCGGTGGGTGGTGAAGTGCAACTTTATCTTAAATTTTGCAAAGGTGAAGTGGCAAATGAATATAAAACTCCATTTCAGATCGATGCTTGCGATTACATAAATAATGCAAATAAATGCATATCGAATGGAATTGGGTCGAACCGGTGTTGGTATTTGAAACATTTGAAGTTTTTGAAATGCAATGTTGCTGGGAATACAAGGTTCAAATGTTTGTGGGTTTCGAAAGGTCAACTAGAACTAATGTTTAGTTCGTGAACGAAATAATATCTGAAATTAAATTCCTCTAATTTTGCTCATTATTGAATTGCTCATTCTACATTCCTTAAGATAATACAAGTGTTCGTATATCACCAAATAAAAGGTTACCCTGAAACTGTAAAAAATAGGTGTAAAAAGTCCAAATATCAATCTTTAGCAATGTGAAGAAAGACACTACGGAAAATTAATTCTTACTAGTAGCCAGTGCTTGTTTGACTTTAGATGTTTCTCCTACATCACCACATCAGTACTTTGTTGTTGTGCGTTGTTAACTTGCGTGATGCAGGATATGACTAAAGTTTTTATCAACCGCTGTCAACAAAATCGAAAAAAATCTCACCCAAAGGCCCACATTCCGAACCCCACACACACACAGGGTCACTGGGTGCGTCAGGCGCTTAAAATTTAAGGAATTCATGTTGTAATATTTAAGCGCACACAGACACATGCATTGTGAGTTTGCATTGCTCCGGTGTGGCTGAGTTAGCACCGACACGACATTTAAGCGCTTCAAACTGTCCCCCGAGATCGTGTGGGGTGTCTGACGAACGCTGCGCCACCAGCAGCAGCGGCAAGTCGAAAAAGTTTCCAACTTTCTTTATCCTTTGTTTAGATATGCAAGGCGGTCCTGGTGTGGCAGCATGAGCTGCACTACTTTCGCTCGCAACAGAGCAGGGTGCACACGTTGTTTTCATATATATATTTGGGCACTTGCTCAGCCTCGTCCGCCGTTGGTTGGATTTTTTTGCTGACGCTTTGCTCCTCTTTATCGCTCACGGCTTCGTACATACACATTTGAATGTGTGCACATATTGAAGTTTTAACTTCCGTTTCCGCTTTAACGCCAACACAACACCGAAAGCAAACAATCAACTAACCAGTTGGGAGACATCACGCACGAAATCAGACAAAACTCAAGCCAGCAACAAAATGTCAACAAGCTACTTTCGAACTCATGCCACTTCCACCTTCGCTGTTCCACACCCTCTCCCTTAGCCCAGTAGTCACCTGACACACAAACAAACCCAGGAAAGCAGAGTATGTATTCATAACAGTTGCGGTTGTGCAAGTTTTATTCATTCCCTCACAATCTTCCGTTCGAGCCAATTGATTATTTTTCTTTTCTTATCTTTTTCTACTTTCCTTGTAGTTAAATTGCTGCGCATTGCTTGGCATGCCGTTTGGCTTTGCGTTTTTGGCCTGCTGTCAATCGCTCACTTTTTTGTTGTCGTTATACGACTCATTGCTCTCATTTACCCAATAGAACTCTCTCTACTAATATTCCCCAGAATCTTTTGTACGGCTCAAGGTGTTTAGCTGAGAGAGGTCGTGTCTGTGCGGGTCTACTTGTGCACAAACGATAACTAGGGCGGTAATCGGCGGACCTCGCCGTAGTTACTTCCTCTACTTTCTCCATTACGCCTTTAGCAAACCTATTTTTTATTTACCTAACGAAGAAATCCCTTGAAATCTTCTTCTGCAGAGAGCAACGAAAGTTTTGGGTTTAATGGTTGATCTATTAAAGGGGTTCCGACTACATTGTTCCCCACGACTTAATATCGGCTGAGTTACTTTACACATTCCTACTTTTTCTATATCTCTCTTAATTGTATAAGTGCTTTCAGTTTTAGGTACTGTATATCAACCTCTCTCGGGCTAATACTAACTTCTAAATAGGTCCTTTACTCATTCTTCATAGTAGGAGTTATCCTTACAGAAGAGCCTCTCAATACTTTTTATTACGCCTTAAATATTTGCAATGCTACGGCATTGTTTATATATCCTTCAGTGTCATTCTGTATGAATTCCCCAACGGTGGCGACATCAACTTGCAATTAGAGGCGAAGAAATTTCATAATTGTGACCAATAAATATTGTTTGCAGCGCCAAGTTACAGTAATTACTGCTTTGGCAGAGCACAGAACTAAACGCTGCAACCTCGTCCCGACTGCGGCCTTCATTATTCGCCTTCAATCAACCGAATCGAATCGTACAACTGTGTAATTTGTTGAAGAACTTGTTGCAATGAAATTTCCGCTAATTAAATCACAAATACATAACATTCTTTGCCAACGCTCATTCTTTTTTCCTGCCACGACACATACCCAGCAGGAAATACAAACTGCGACGAGGGGTGAGTGCTGTGGGGTACCAATGCACATCGGTCGGATTGCCTTCAATGTCCGGCACAGCACGGCGCTGGGCGGTGCGATTGGCAAAGTTCGTTCGTGGGATCGGTTCTTCGCTAACATAATTAATTGCCAATTAGTAAAGCATAACGAACATAAATAAAAGTTAGTGAAGTAAATAAACGGCATAGCACGAGCAACAAAGAAACAACAAACGATGAAGAGTAATTACACAAAAGCTAGTTTAACATTTCAAACACAAGCTCAGAAACAGAAATTATTGACGGACTCAATAAGCAAAATTGTCGATTTCAGGAAATGAATTCATGATTCGAAAGGTGACCTTTGGGCTGCAATGGAGTCTGACAAATTATTACATTTCATTAGGGTCGAGTTCGGTTATTGTGACACTTCGGCACTGTAAGCACATTAGCCGAGGAGCCTTCGTCTGCTGAGAAACGTAACTCCTCAACCGGATTAACTAGGCCTCCCATAACCTCCAAAGCACCGCGCACACATTGCACATATGGAGACAAGGACACACGTACTTGATGCTAATTAAAATTCCATTTTTACTGTGTCCTGCAGCGCCTGCCTCGGGCGAAATGTAATTATGTGATACTTGTGCTTAAGTAGGAATGGCTGCCGAGTGTGCATGGATGTTCACAGTTATGCGTTCGACGCAAGTGGTTGCGAGAAAATCTGATTAGCCACAAGTAGCAATGTTCATAATTTCATATCTTTAAGTACTGCAAGTGCACCTTTACGCACACATACATAACGGTGTTGTAATGAATTGATGGCATAAATTCCATAAATTCTCACAACAACAACACTTGTGAATAGGTAATTAAAATTGATTGATTTCCATTTTAATCGCCGCCTACGAGGCCAGCAATAAGTACACAAACGAACTCAGTGAATTTAGATTTAAATATTGTAAATAGCAACAAATTTCTAGTCAAACTGCTTCAAAAGTACTGTTATTTCATGAAAGTTGAGAGCACTCAAGGCGAGGCTATTTTGGGTTGCTGACGTTGCCGCAAATTGAATTGCGATTATGTGGAAAAGTACGGATTAGATAGGTGGTCAAGTTTATGGTTTTAAAATGGAAATTTCTCATTTATTTATAAGTGTACAACAATAAAGAATTATTAAGACTAAAACAATCATGAAAGAAGGGCTTTTAACTTCTAAATGGAGTCGCATTAGAACTCTTCTGCACACACCAAATCCAAAACAGAGATTCTGTCATAATTGGTACTGAAGTTCCATACGCTCACAGTCTCCTCAAACAAGACAAAATTGGAATATCCTCAGCCGTAAGTTGATGGATTGGGTGTACGTATTGAAAATGTGCTTGATTATATTTCCATAATTATATTAGCTGTCGCAGTAGCACATCCCTTCACTTTACATTATTATATACCGCATTTACCGTTACTTTTTGCCTTGCGATATATGAAACTCACTCACTCTCCCTCATTTAATAATTCTTCTTTTACATGCCGGACACAGATTTATGATTGGGCAATACATCACTGTCCATGGCGATGTAATTAGTCACGTCAACATTAGCCATGTCATGGTGGAGGACGGAGGCGAGTACTCCTGCATCGCGGAGAACCGTGCGGGGAAGGTGCAGCATGCGGCGCGTTTAAATATTTACGGTAAGTGTACGAGTACAAGTAATAAACAGAATAGCAAACAAGCGAAGTTATTCAAATTAATTTCATTCTTAATATTTACAAATGCCCATGAAGGCTGAAAAGGTTTTCAGGCGCCGTTACATCGAGTTGGGTAGATAATGAAAAAATGTCCAACGGCAACATTCTACGGCTCGTTCGTGTCATACGTAGAGTGCAGGACACTGGCTTTTAGGTCCATACAAACATTTGTATGTGCGCTCTGCTGTCCATTTGTCTGCTCAGGTCATTCACAGGAAAATTGTGAAACTCCCGCGAATTTGGCTTGTCTCCATTTGCCTCCAATATTTCAGTTACCTGATTTTACCATATAAAGGGTGATTTTTTAAGAGCTTGATAACTTTTTAAAAAAAAAAATTTTTGCAACATCTCATCGGTTCTTTATTTGAAACGTTAGATTGGTTCATGACATTTACTTTTTGAAGATAATTTCATTTAAATGTTGACCGCGGCTGCGTCTTAGGTGGTCCATTCGGAAAGTCCAATTTTGGGCAACTTTTTCGAGCATTTCGGCCGGAATAGCCCGAATTTCTTCGGAAATGTTGTCTTCCAAAGCTGGAATAGTTGCTGGCTTATTTCTGTAGACTTTAGACTTGACGTAGCCCCACAAAAAATAGTCTAAAGGCGTTAAATCGCATGATCTTGGTGGCCAACTTACGGGTCCATTTCTTGAGATGAATTGTTCTCCGAAGTTTTCCCTCAAAATGGCCATAGAATCGCGAGCTGTGTGGCATGTAGCGCCATCTTGTTGAAACCACATGTCAACCAAGTTCAGTTCTTCCATTTTTGGCAACAAAAAGTTTGTTAGCATCGAACGATAGCGATCGCCATTCACCGTAACGTTGCGTCCAACAGCATCTTTGAAAAAATACGGTCCAATGATTCCACCAGCGTACAAACCACACCAAACAGTGCATTTTTCGGGATGCATGGGCAGTTCTTGAACGGCTTCTGGTTGCTCTTCACCCCAAATGCGGCAATTTTGCTTATTTACGTAGCCATTCAACCAGAAATGAGCCTCATCGCTGAACAAAAGTAAAGCGCGAAACACATTTCGAACCGAACACTGATTTTGGTAATAAAATTCAATGATTTGCAAGCGTTGCTCGTTAGTAAGTCTATTCATGATGAAATGTCAAAGCATACTGAGCATCTTTCTCTTTGACACCATGTCTGAAATCCCACGTGATCTGTCAAATACTAATGCATGAAAATCCTAACCTCAAAAAAATCACCCGTTATATACTCGCATATACATTCTTGTTTTCAACTCTTTTGGTTGATTATTCGTATTTTACACTCGCGGCGCTCCTTTCAAATGGTCGGCCACCAAACATTTGACTGACTGCGATTCTCCCGAACGGAACGGCACTATTTGCTTACATACCTTTCACACGTGTGTGTAATATTCACATGACAAATACGGCTTTTTGTGAAAAGCATGCCTCGCAGTGATTTATTGATGTTCCTGGAAAGCCGAATACGCGATGCGCCAAAACGATTGCTAAGAATGCTGGACATAAATATATAGGCTTATGCAGTTGCATTTATTTTAATTTTATTGACGTTTGTTAAATATTATTTCTCATTTACGTTTCTTTTATATATCTAGCTCTTCTCAGTTCTATGCTTTTTTGATGTGTCTCTAAGCACAATTTTGAATTTTATCGTGGCATTAATAATGGAAAGAGAAAATTTTGAACGGGGAGTTGAGAATTCATCAACTCTTTTCAATTGAAGTATGTTATTATAGCAGACTCTGGTATAATATCCTCCATGACAAGGTCTTCGTATAGATTCCAGAATTTGGTGATTTCATTTATCGAACTTCTCATCTATAATCCATAAAAGCAAGTCAGAGAATACAACTCAACTCCATACGATTTAACGGTTTACATAAGTCAACCATTTCATGGTCCATCACAAGTCTTATCGCAGAATTCCATTTCCGAAATTTTGAATATTTTTAAGCAATTATTTTTCAAATTGTACCGGCTTGAATTGCTGTTTGCCAGTCGCTTAAAAATCATTTATTTTTAGTTGCCTCCCAAAAGCTATGCAGCACCATGGCGCTTTTCGGGCCAACAATATTTTCAGTGACAATGTTCGGCTTTAACTTTCGGCAAATAAAAAATTCATACGCCATAAAGTTTGTCATAAATTTTATAAATTTCCAACTGGAAACAAGTGCGCTTTTCAAAAATGCAAATGCCACACTTTTTGCACTCAACTGCCGCAGCTTCCCGTTTCTCTGTTTTATTTGTTAAGAAAATGCAACAAATAGACAACATACTCAACTCCGAATTGAAAGGGCTGGGCGAAAAAAAAACATTTCATACCGCAGCTGCAACACAGGAATCTGCTGACGCTGTACTGACCCACATAGATAAAACCAAAACATTCGCCTGTTCCTTTTCTGTGGCCGTCCGTGTACTCATATGCCCAGAGGGTAGCGGCAACTGTGCACACGCTCGCTGATATCTCCTGGACATGCGAACGCTCAGATGAGTGTGCGGTTGCGGTGCCTTATTTCCCCATCGCCAATATATACATATACATGTAGCGCATTTTGTCGACTTTATACTTTAACATGTTTGAAAACATTCCTGGCAGTTTTTTCTCCCAAGAAAAGGATACCACTTTGAAGCCAGTTTTCTGTTATATGCTCAATTATCATTTAAAATTCAAAAGCAAACTTAAAGCTTTTTCATTTAATTATTTAATTTTTTTTTCTGACAACACATTCAATCTTAATATACTCAAACTTTTCTTCCTCTTGCAGGTCTTCCCTATATACGCCTCATACCGAAAGTTACTGCCGTGTCGGGTGAAACCCTAAACTTGAAGTGTCCCGTAGCTGGCTACCCTATCGAAGAGATACATTGGGAGCGCAACGGCCGCGAACTGCCCGACGATATCCGACAACGCGTTCAACCGGACGGCTCGCTGACCATCACACCGGTGCAGAAGAACACCGACTCGGGCGTGTACACATGCTGGGCGCGCAACAAGCAGGGCCACAGTGCGCGGCGCAGTGGCGAAGTCACAGTCATAGGTCAGTATATTTGAAAGGAAATAGAGCTAGGTGCGCGAAATAAAAAGGTTAATGGTGACCTACTAAAAATAGAGAGAAAAGGAGGAGTTTGCGTATACGAAATACGAATTCCAACAGTAAGGGAGCACTGACAATGATGAGAAAGAAACGAGCTAATTCCAAGTCAGAATAAAATTAAATACAGTTCTTTAAGTTCCAAACAATTGCGAGATGGCTTAAAGTGGGTAACGGAGCAAAAAAGATAATATTGTCATCAGACATTGTGATCATTATGGTTGAAATGCGCACCCCGGATCACAAATATTGTCGGCGTGACAATAATGAAATTTGTAATTTCCCAACAATAGGGAAACAGAAGCAATTTCAGTTCGGCTGAAGTTCTGAAACAAACTTGCACCATGACAAACGCATATTTAGCTTGCCCGCATTATTGCTTAACTTTATTATGACTTTAATTTTGGCATTGAGAGCATTGAGAGATAGGCACTTATCAACGCGCAACTTGCGGTCGCTTGCGTAGAACACTTGTGTTGTTATTAAGTTGATGCCCCAAAAGAGTCGCGGTTCATCACTTCGGCATGGGAAGTATGGCGAACTTCTCTGCGGTTGCTTACAAGACGACGACTCCAAAACACAGCAACTGCACGCCTTAAGAACAACATGGAGATGAGCAAGGCGGCCACTCCGGCTGAGGTCGGTTACAAAGTCCTTTTTTATTTGCTTTTGTACAAAAAGTGAACTTGTTCCGTTGTAGAATGTTCATTGTTTCAGAGCTGAGAAACTTTTCGGCATTAAAATAAGTAATAATTGGAATCGCTTTTAGTTTTATTAGCAAAGTTTTGAATATTCTGTGCATTGCTGCAGGCTTTATTGTTTTGTACAAATACTTCCTTATGCACGTCTGTCGGCTACACCAGCGGTCACTCAGTTTTATAACTTGGAATAATAATTAACATTTTTGTTTTTAATATATGTATGTCCTCCATCAGAGTTAGTCTGGGGATTTGTTCAAACATGTGTTCAAAAATCAGATCCTGTAAGTTGTTCTCTTATTCAGCTCCTTTTGGTGATTAGGCCACTTAATTTTAAAAAGCAATGACACTGAAGTTGGTTCCTTTAACATTTAGTGGGTAGCATTCTTGCGAGCTGCTCCTAGGTAATATTGTTCAAAGATACGATAGGTCCCCACCGCTGTATCTTTTGACCCCTCGTTGTCTCGTAAAAGGAACAATGAACATTTTAAGCCTTAATTCCATTAGCTTTCGCTTCGAAAAACATTCCGATTGCAATGTCTGTATATAAAGAACTTTTAAATGATTCGATTTCCATCTACACAGTCAACGTCAGCAAAGTCGTAAATGAGCACCAGGATTACACTTGTCACTCACCTCAGTGATTTCGGGGCTTCCCACCATTCAATCATTTATCGAGGATCCTCCTTCGGCCGGAAGTGCTGCGCAATTTTTTGCTTTCTTCACAAACAAAAATTACATTTTCTGGAAGGCAGCGTTGTTCTTCCGTTTTTAATCAACTGTTCTTTGTGTCGCGCCACATATGAGTGAATAGCAAGCAGTGGGTCGTGCCTAAGTTGGGGTGTACTCATTCATTTGGATACATACTCGTATGAGAATGTACATTACTCCTACTCAATCGTGTAAACCGGTGCGAAATGGGGATTCTTTTCGAAAATTGTAGTATATGCGAAAGTGTGTATATTCATGCAAGGTGTAAAAATATGCATAGAGGGAAACAGAATTCTCTCGGATGAAACTAGTCATCATTTTCATAGTTTATAACTCTCGTAACTTTACCTGAGAAGACGGGCACTCAAAGATACACTGACTTTGTTGGGATTTTAACTAACAGAAATATGGTCATCCCCAAACCGATTTTCATTTGATAGTATTGTACCCAATTTAAGACGAAACAAAAATAGATTCCTGCAGCTCGATTATCTTCAAGAGTGAATGCACTTTAAGTTGTTGCTCCTTTAAGTCGCAGGACATGGGAAAGTTGAGCTTTTGTTCTTGCGCCTTTCATTGGCTTCCTATTTCGGGCTTCCACGTAAAAGCAACACAACTCTAACGAAAATCCGCCTGCGATGGCTCACTCCCCAATTTGTTGGTACCCTGGACAAATTAGGCCCTTGTGGCATCTTTTGTATACTTTCATAAACATGAGTGAAAATAATGTGTATCTATGTGTGTATGTAGGTAACGGTATATGCAAGGCATATGCGCATGTTAATCTCTGTGGTGATGCGGATCCCCGTTTTTAACGTTTAATTTAAATAAGTGTGCACATTGCTACAATCTTTGCATGCTTCTGTGTTTCTGGTGTTTGTTGCTGCTGTCGGCACTTTAGGGATTCGCTGCCGCAAGAGTCTGGCTCATTTAGACACACATACATCCACAGGCGAGTGCCTTCATGAAAGTAAATAAATATGACTGAGGATTTGTACCTCATTAGCCTTTTGGTTTTTGAGGTTTTGAATATTTACTTTGCCGCCACTCCACAAGTGTTCCAGCATTCATAACACATCCCTCCATTGGCACACCGCCTACCGCGTATACACACATGACGCCTGTGGGCCGCAAGTGTTGCGATAAGGTTTTGTGTTCGTGTTTGTGCGCCATTTGTGGTGACATATTTAACGGCAAGCCAACTCACAACTGTGGCAACACTGTTCACTGCTCAGCGGTTAGTTCACTGAGTTCCAGAATAAATATATTATTTTCTCCGTGGAGCTATGGATCTCATGTCCTTTCATTTGACGTTCAAGCACAGAATCGGTAATAAAAAGGAAAACTTTTTCTTTTTTTATTTTTCGAAACAGTCTTGAAAATATTATATTAAAAGTGCTTTCTCATTCAAAGAGTACATCTCTCACCAATTAAAAGTTACGATAAATGTTAATGAAATATTTCTTTGCTGCCAATTAGCTAGGACCTCACCAGTAACTGCATAACATAACGACGATCTATATGAAAGCCAGAATTATTGTGATATACAAAATATTCATAATAAAACTGCTCATCAGCACAAAGCAAGCGATTTTTATTGCTCCTGCCTGCCATTAGAGGGAGCAACAGCGGACCGTTCGTCCTTTGCTTCCGAAGGCAGAAAGCAAAGTCTTACAGGAAAAAATCCCTTTTCGCTCACGACGTCTAATCTGTGCGTTAATTAATTAGTACGAGTGACCTACAATAAACCTTTTCACTTGCAAAAAATCACCGTAATCACTCAGCTTGTGAACGGCGTAGAAAGCAAAGTTGCCGAATTTAATAAGCTCAAAAAGGTTAATTAGAGGAAGGATGGAATAGAGAGATGAATGCAAAAATGCAAAAATCTTTCAATTCTAAAATTTCTTTTTTTGTAAATTGTGCTATAGAAATTATTAAAAATATTTGAAATCAGCCTAAATAAGGATTAGATATTGCGGTGTATAACTAATTTGCGTCATTCTCAAAGCAAAACTAAGAAACAATTTTTTGCCACCATTTCAAACAGATTTCATTATAGTGTATATTTTTCGAAATCCTTCAAAAGGTGAGTTTGAAAGCAATTGTAATTAAATATATGAATGTCCATTTAAATACGCAGCGTTTTGCATCTATAGAGACGACTACTTTAATGTACAATATTTCTGCATTTCCCTCTGCTCCCATTGCCGATCCCTTCAAACTTCCCACAGTTCCTCCTAAATTGAGCCCCTTCCAGACGTCGATTATGCAGCTGAATATGGGCGATCGGGCATCGCTCACCTGTTCGGTGGTTAAAGGTGACCTGCCGCTGACCATCTCCTGGCGCAAGGACAACAGACCGATCGATCCGATACAACACATGTCCGTGAAGCAAGTGGACCAATACAACAGCATCTTGGTCATAGAAACCCTGGGATCCGACCACACCGGCAACTACTCGTGCGTCGTGCGAAATTCAGCAGCGGAGGTAGAGAACTCTCAAGCGTTGCTGGTCAATGGTAAAGAGATGAAGCCTCCAAGGAGCGTTCTCAGTTGCGCTTCAAGAGCATACGTATACAGTTTATATATTGTACCCACAAATAGATTTGATTTATTTCCTCTTTGAGTTCAAGCATATTTTTGTGCAATTGATTTTTGATTTTTACAACATTTGTTGTAATTGTACAGATTCAATATATATATATATCTATATAGTCAAGAAATTTGTTTATATGTATGTACATATATATAGATATTTTATATACATAAACTGAAGTAGTGTTTTTGAATGAATTTTGATTTTGCCCGTTTCGTTTCCTACATAGATATATCATCCGTTCATTTCACCTTTGAATTGGAGAATGCATTTTGTGTTGAAATCAGTTACGAATGTAAATGGATTTGAACCCATTTGGATTCAGAAATAACTGTTTATGTTTGTAGAACGTTTATATATACCATAAGTACTCAAGTACAAAGTCCTTGGAATTATCATTAATACTCAAATATATAACTCTTGATTTCTTTGAACTTTTTTAAACCAATTAGTTTATTTTCTCTCTGGAATGCTTCAATTTGTAGTGTTAACATATTGTAGATTGAGAAATATTCAAAACTGCGAAGGTTTAATCCAACAACAACAACGTTCAGAGAAATCGTAGATCGCAGATATACCCAAAACAGAATATAGTAAACACACATACAAACGATTATAATCGTATTTATATATAAGAAACTATGAATAATTTTCAGCCAAACACGTTCACGTTTCGCTACGAAAGTCCTATCACTGCAGACACTTCGCATCGTATTCGCCGCAACGTTGGTCCGTCGCAATTCAGCGCTGGCATAATTCCACTTTCACTCGATTTTGGCGCTTGTCAAACCACGAATATATACTTATTTTTGTATACGAACCTTATAATTGAACATTTGTATTACATAATCGATATTCTTGTGTGTTATTACAGTCCCACCCATAATAGAACCGTTCGTGTTTCAAGATGGCCTTGCCGAGGGTATGCGCACGCGCACAGTTTGCGGTGTGTCGCGCGGCGATGCGCCGCTCAAGTTGATCTGGCTCAAAGATGGCGAGCCGTTGCCCGAACTGTTGGGCGCCAATGTCACAATGCTCGATCAGTATTCGTCGTTGTTGAGTATACCCTCGCTGTCGGCATCGCACACTGGCGAGTACACGTGCGTGGCTAAGAATCCGGCTGCCGAGATTAAATACACCGCCGTATTGCAGGTCAAAGGTATAGTATGACGGTGCCTTCGTCCCTCACGAATACATACCGCCAATTGTATGTATGTATGCATTATCTAAAGAAGGCACATGAAATTCTTATTTTTTTCTAAATGGAAGAGAGATCTTTAGTTTTTAAAACTTTCTAAACAATAATGAAATTTTACATTATTATAAAATATTCGATTGAGGGAATAAATAATAAAACATAAAGTTTTACCACCACATCACACACACACCCACACACATTTCTCACACAATCGTGTTTAACAAAAAGTTTCATCAAAAATTATGCGAAGAACTCTCGAAATAAAAAATGTGCGATTTCACAAATAACCAAGATATCAAATAAATATCTCCACTCAGACCCTCTACGAGAGATCGAAAACATGTTTTCCTTAAAAATTCGTATTTCGAATGTAGTTACGCAATTAATTTGTGCGCTATATTATTTTGAATATGAAAAAGCGTTTTTATAATATGTTTAAATTAAAATACAAAAATAACTCAGATTTCATAAAATGGAAACATGGAAGAAAAATGATGAAAGTTTAGAAAGCTCTTCTTGCCATATTTACGAATTTTTGATGAAATTTTCCACATATAAATAATCCAAATACACACAACTCGCACACACTTAAGAACCACACCTAAACTAATAAAAAATATCGATTATAATCGATTAATTAATAATGTGCCCAATAAAGTTCTCCAATATCGCTACAAAATCTAAAAGAACACTCGAACACACCTTTGTAATGTTCCAGTTTTTGTTTGATTTTTCTGTTGAATACAAAAATGGCTTCTTATGAATTTCAGTTATTAATTATATAGTTAGTGACTATTGATTTTTAGCTTCGGTACGAAATATCTCGAATCGAGAAATAATTATTTTTGAATCAATTGAATATCGTAGAGCTGAGTTTATGAGATATGTTAGGAAGGGGCTGTGCTAAAATACACAAACACACACACACACACAAACAAATTGTGAACACACAAGGTAACATAAATGAACTGAACTTTGAAGACCCCCCGATACTCCCCTTAACCAATATCCATCCTCCAGTCGCTTTGGCACGCTGTGGGTTTTTTGTACGGCAGATCACCAGGTAACCTAACTGTTGCACTGCTTCAAACGCTTCTTACAATTTTTATTTAATATTGCATTGTTTTTATTTAAGGAATATACATTGCTATGCGCTTTAGATAGTGTAGTTGCGATTGAAACTAATAAAACTAATAAAACTGTTAATTAACAATTAATCTACATACATTATAACGAATTTCGTGAGAAATGTGGAAAAACCATCGCCGAAACAAAAGCAAAAATTCGAAATGGATCAGCAGTCGCGATCGTTGCGGAATAGGTCTCGTAGAACGTCGTGGAGCTTTTTGTGCTTTTAGTCGCTTTTACCTGCGCACCCGCTGTCTGTACCCGCTATCCGCTCCTTTGCTCTGCTTGCTAAGCTCTCTACTAAATAACTAGTTCATTCGCAAACAACTATCTGCTTACTCTCTAAATCCTCGCAACACTCACTATATTCTATATGTATATAAATAATATGAAGATAAATAAAAAGGAATCGCGTATCATTTTAAGCCACGCTTATGCCATGGGGCGCTCGCGCCACTCCAACGCTATGTGCCATGCCGTTGCATACATATAGTTAAACATATAATTTTGGAACTCTCATGTATGCCGTGCAGTGGCGCCAGAGAACAACAAATGTGTAAACGTATTTAAAGCTTACTAACAACTTGGTATATCCTGCTTAACTTTCGCGCTCAACTAACCGGCATTTGCTGTGCTTTTTATTATTATTGTATCATTTAAAGCTTCGCAGTATTTGTAAAGTTATTGTTCATACCTCTTTTGCGGGTGTATGTGTAGCTGGTTTGTTTACTTTTGTGCTCCCCGCTCACCTATGCAGCACTTTTGTCACTATTCCATTGCTATGCTATTTATTCATTTCACTTTAAAGCTATTCCGAGCATGACATATGATATTCACACACGAAATGCGCGAGAACTTTCGAGGCTTGCTTTGCAACAATGTAATGGCACTATTTTTTTTAATTTCTGATTCATTTGAAACAAACTTCATGACTTTGACTGACTTCAAAGCTTAGATTATATTAATTACAAGGATGTTTTGCACTTTAAACATGTTCTAAGTTCCAATTCGATTTAAAATATGTAAATAATAAGAAGTTTCGACCATTTTATTGTTAAATTAATATTGTCAAAGCGTATCGACCGTGCGCAATGTGGCCCGAAAAGCTTCAAAAGTTCTCGTTACACACGCATATTTAGCTTTCGCATGCTTTTCATTTAATTTACGATTTCTGTAGTAGAAAGCTGTAGTACTGCATTTACAAAAATCGCTTCTTATATGCTTTTGTTTGCTTTATGAATATGTGTATATTTATGCAGCAGATTTGCGTGCTTTGCTTTAAATGCTTTCGTGCTTTGATTCAATTTTTATGTTTGAGGCTTTCGTTTACCACCAAAAACCATTTAAAAACTATCAGACAGCTAAAAATTATTATATTTTAAGGCTGTTGTGTGCAATGATTTTTTGCTTCCCCCCGCGTTACCAAAGTTTCGAAGACCAGAACCATGAAAAATGCAAAATACACACCAAAAGCTTTGCTGTACCCAATCCCATCAGATTTATTATACTTTCGGCAAACCGCATTTTCTCATTATTTACTAAATTATCTCAAATATTTTTTTTCACTTTTTCATTTATCTGGAATCTGAACTCACTTGTTTAACCGTTAAGCATATTTCTAATTTTCTTTTTTCCTTTTTAATTTTTGTGCAATTGAACGCTTTTGTAGCCACGCAAAGCTGCTCGTATATAACTAAATGCTTCAATAATCACAAATATTTGCTGTCGAACTTCATTGGAAAAAAGAGTAAAAATAATTGTTTTGTTGTTGCAATGCCATTTTGGCCGATGCTGTCGCTCTAAAAGCGCATTTTTGCCGAAGGCCCTGATTGAGGGCGCGGCGCTGGTGCCGTACGATTTGCTGTCATATAAGAAATGAATGTGCTTGTAGCGTGATATTTGGAGCATTTATTTGTGTGCTTTTAAGCTGACATTTATGTATCTTTTATTTGCAGCGTTACGATGGTGATCAATTTGAAATTCTAGTTAGTTTTCGTTTCTATCCCTCACATGAAACGCTTACATATGGACAAGTACATATGTGTATGTATCGGTCTCGTAACGAAAATCATAATAATTTTTCATTGCATGTGTATAGCTAAATTCCCCGCTTATCCATCCAATTCACTGACACATCCGAGAGTCTGGGTAGAGTGAAGTGCTAGGTATTGAAGACTGAACTAATTCGTCGAACTACAAATTAGTATTATTGGTATACATATATAAGTATAGTATCTCTTATAATTTATGTTTATAAATTTATATGTATATATATTGTTTTCATATGATTTTAACCAAACACTTATCGGCTATCGACATGAAAAGTGAACAATTTGTATGCAAAGTTATATAAATACTGTGATATATTAAAGGATTCCAGTGTTATGTGTCATGAAATTATCGTATGTCTACGAATACGTATTATGCTATATAGAAAATACACTTATAGTAGTATATAGATATAAAAGGAATCCTAAAATTTTAACTATAATTATTTAAGCATAATTATCGAAACTGACACGATGAGTATGTTCCATTACTAAAGCTAGAAATCAGCTTGCTGGTCTTTTAATACGAACATAAAGCGAAAATCAGCCCATTAATACAAAGTATTGCCAACCTAAAAACCGTACGAACCAATCTAGCTCTTCCACAAATTATAGATCTTTACTGTAATACTATTATTATACTAGACGTAAGAGAAAAAAGGAAAGGTAACAGTAAATGTATTTCGAAAAATCTTTGCACACACAGTTTGATAAACTCCGTATTTAAGGAGTCGTCTGACTTCAATTGGCGGAAATGAGAGAAAGATTTAAGGTACAAGATCAAAAACTATGAAGATTATGATGAAATTATTACTTTTTATGTTTTTATGTTTTGAGTTTTGGTTTTTAATGAATTCTGTTGCATAAATAATTCCAATTAAGACATTCAGTTTATCATTCACTTTTTCGGAGTTCGAACTCATTCTTTATTACTACATATTATTGAAATGCCTTGATTCAAGTAGTTTTTCGGTTCATCTTTACACCCTAAATAACTGTAAATGAAAATGAAATGAAAACTATTACGAATATCTTTCAAATTACTATTTTTCGACTTTCTTCTATGAACTTGCCACCTATTTACATTTGAATTTTCTTGCTGTCTCTAATTCACCCAACATTTTAGTTCACCACTATTGATTATTTTGAATGTCATCTAATTCTGAAGAAATTTATAATTTGCTCCGTTATAATTAAAATGCCCATAAATTGTTTATTAAACATTTCCTTTGTATTTTTTATTTCTTTCATTTCCACTCTGATTTATTGCATTTTCAATCCGAACTCACGCATCTCATTTAATTGTCAACATTTTTATTGTTGCTTCTCGCTCGTCGCTCTGCGCTTAATCTGTCATGGTCGTCTTGGTTTCGAATGGGATGCTGCAGTGCCGCCGCGTTGGATTGTTGAGCCGGCCGACGCAAATGTGGAACGCAACCGCCATATCATGTTGCATTGCCAGGCGCAGGGCGTGCCGACGCCCAGCATTGTGTGGAAGAAGGCTACAGGTATGCGTGAATCGGGTTTGGGGAACGGTTGAAAGTGCTAAGATTTATTTCAAGTTTTAAAAACAATGGGTCTCACGGTCTATGAGATACTCTAAGTAATATTTTAATTATAGGCAGCAAATCGGGAGAGTATGAGGAGGTGCGTGAGCGACCTTTCACCAAATTGTTGAGCAATGGCTCGTTGCTGCTGCAGCACGTCAAGGAGGATCGCGAGGGATTCTATCTCTGTCAAGCGAATAACGGTATTGGAACCGGCATCGGAAAGGTTATACAATTGAAAGTGAACTGTAAGTTCGAGGCATTAAAAGCTTTTCCTCTCTATGTGTACAATTGTATATGTGTTCAATGGATATATATGTATGTACATATATATGTAGATATTGCCCAAATTACATGAACATGTTGCTTGAAGCAGTAATTATATATCCAAAGAAGGTATTATGTACATAAATGTTGTGTGCATGCCGAGGCGTGTATGTCATACGTGTCACGCGTGCTATAATATCAACCACTTGCTTTGCTTATGTGCGAACTTTTAATATTTTCCACAACTCACTTTGTGAATTCTGTTTTATTTATGATCCATGTGTTTGTTTGCATTTTTAATGACACAGCCTCGCCGTACTTTTCATCCACTTCACGCTCGGTAACGGTGAAAAAAGGTGATACAGCACTTCTGCAATGCTCCGTCAGCGGTGACAAACCGATTAATATCGTTTGGATGCGTTCGGGCAAAAACACACTGAATCCATCAACAAATTACAAGTAGGTCGAGAGGGACAGCCGAAGTCGGCGATAACTGTCCTAGCATCAAATCCTCCCCTCACCTCTTCCCAATCCTTCAACATTTCCATCTTGCTCATTAATCTTTTCCCCATCCTGTCAGCGTTAATTCTATCAGTTCTCATTTAGTGGCGCGCACATTTCCCACAGGCGCACTCCTCTCCAAATGATGAGTTGAATTTTTTCCGCTACATTTCCCATTTGTGTCATTGCAGAATTTCGGTGAAGCAGGAGGCCACGCCCGACGGTGTATCTGCCGAGCTGCAGATACGGATGGTGGATGCCAGCGATAGTGGACCATATTTTTGTCGCGCCAGCAATCTGTATGGCAATGATCAGCAGCTGGTGCAGCTACAAGTGCAAGAGCCGCCGCAGCCACCCACTGTTTTGGAGGCGGCTATGATTTCCAGTCGTTCGGTGAATTTGAAGTGGCAACCGAAAACAGTGAACACAGCGGATATCTCCAAATATATTGTGGAATTTAAGGAAATGGACCGTAAGTAAACCATTTATTAAACCCTTTTAAGATTAGATTACCAATGCCTTTTTCAAATATTGACGGTAGCCTCGAAATAGTATTTCTATTCTCATAAGTTAGCCTGTTTATGTTCAAAATTATATCACAACTCTCTAAATATCTTCACTTGCTTTCTCACAGCGCTCTTCATTGAGCAATGGCAGCATGTCGAGGTGAAAGATCCACCTACTTACACAGCCTTAATTGAAAATCTAAAGCCCGCAACCCGTTACTCCTTTCGAGTGATAGCCGAGGGAACTGCCGGTCGCAGTGCTCCCAGCCAAGAATTAGTGGTGCGCACGGAGCCGCAGCGCCCCGCTGGACCACCGCTTAATCTCTCCGTTCGCCCGTTGTCTTCCACAGAGTTGCTTGTCAGTTGGTTGGCGCCGTTGGTAGAATTACGTCATGGCGACATACAAGGCTATAATGTCGGCTACAAATTGGCCAGCTCGGGCAACTCTGCGTACAATTTCACTTCTGTATCCGGTGATGGTGATGGCGGCACCGGTGAACTCTTGCTAAGCAGTCTACAGAAATTCGCGCGCTACAACGTGGTTGTGCAGGCCTTCAATCAGGTGGGGCCCGGCCCGCTTTCCGAGCCGGTGTCGGCGCAAACCATGGAGGATGGTGAGTTCTTATTTTCTTCCTATTTTCGTGGTTATTTTAAATATTATGTATTTTCGTTGCCGTTGAATCAATTTATTTTCAATGTGATAGTGCCAAGTCGACCGCCTGAGGATATCCGTTGCGCAGCGTTGACCTCACAATCGCTGCAAGTTTCCTGGCAGCCGCCACCAATATATCACACCAATGGTCTATTACAGGGTTATAAACTCATTTTCGAGCCCATTCTAGATGACTTCTCACTCAACAAGGACGAAGTTGAGTCACGTAAGACAACTGCGCTGACCACGGTGCTGACGGGATTACGCAAATACGCCAACTACAGCATTCAAGTGTTGGCGCACACACGCATGGGTGATGGCGCACTCTCCAACCCATTGTACTGTCACACCGAGGAGGATGCACCCGAAGCGCCCGCAGACATCAAGGTGGTCGTTAGCACACCACAATCTCTGTATGTGTCGTGGCTGCCACCTGCAGAGCCGAATGGGGTCATCACAAAATTCAACCTTTATATGCGTGTGGTAAATGGCCGAGAGGAATTGAACAACGAAAAGCGAAGTCTACCATCGCAGCAAGTGCATTACGAAGCGAAGAATCTGCACCCGCACATCGAGTATCAGTTTTGGGTGACCGCATCCACGCGTGTAGGCGAAGGCAAGAGTTCACGTGTTGCATCGCAAATCACAACCAATCGTGTGCCTGCACGCATCGTCTCATTCGGCGGTCCGATAGTGCGACCATGGCGTTCGACGGTCACGTTGCCTTGCACGGCAGTTGGCAAGCCGAAGCGCGAATGGTACAAGGCGGACACACCACTGCGGCAAGGTGGTCTGCACAATTCGCAGTTACTTGATTCGGGCGACCTGATCATGTCGAGTTTACAAATTTCGGATAGTGGTAACTACAGTTGCCAAGTGGACAATGGTATCGGCACAGACCGTCTCACGCACGTGCTGCTTGTGCAGGTGCCACCGTCGGCGCCGGTGCTCTATGTGACCAGCGCAACCTCCAGCAGTATTCTGATGCATTGGAAGTGTGGATTTACGGGTAATGCGCCCATCACTGGCTACACTCTCTTCTATCGCCGCGCCAACAGTAATATGGATGAGATGCTTCTGTCACGTCACGCATCAAGCCACGAGCTAAAGGGGTTGGTTTGTGGCAGCACTTATCAAATTCATTTAACTGCTCACAACAAAGTGGGCACCTCGCCGGCCAGCATAACTTTACACGTGCGCACGCAGGGCCAGTCACCGGGCATGCCGTCCACAACTAGTCTGATTGCGCCCAACTCCACTTCGGTATTGGTGCGGTTGCACACTTGGCCAGACAATGGCTGCCCGATTCTCTACTTTGTCCTACAATATCGCCCGGTTACCGATGAGACTGAGCGCGACTGGATACTGGGTAAGTGAAAGTGAACTCAATCTCCAGCTCTATCAAATCATAAACAAATTAGGAATAAAATATGATTTGGCATGATTATCAGCATTCAGATCCTAAAATTATTTTGAAAAGCTTCTGTTCATGAAAATCACTTCGAGACCGATTACTTTAAAGGACGTCTTAGAAATACAGTCGGACGATTGACTTTGCGTTCTTTCCGCTGTGGCTGTCTCTCCGACAATGTGTTACTCTTTTCGAACTCTATGAATAAATATTGCCATTGTTCTTAATTTCAACCCTCCCCCATATTCTCCGCAGTATCGAACGCGTTGAAACCGCAACGTCGTTTCACCATTTCCGGTCTGCAGCCATCGACTCTCTACCAGTTGCGGATGGAGGCGCACAATGTGGCCGGCGTATCACAGGCCGAGTTCACGTTCGTCACTCTCACCAAGGACGGGGAGCAGCCGCCGCCGGAGATTGTGCAGCGCGGCCAGCGCGGCTCGAACGTTTTCTATGGCAACGTGAACCTATTGATACCGAGTATCGCCACGCTGTCTGGCATGATTTGCACAATTGCGCTGGTCGTCATGTGCTATCGCCACAGTAAGTACTGAAAATTGCCGTCGAAGCGAGAGGTGTGTGCGTGGACGGGAGGGCGTTGCAATGTGGTGGCGAGTGCCTGAGTGGGTCATTCGTTGCCACCGGCAAAACAAAACAAATCGAAACCTAACAAAGCAAACACAATACTGCCAGCAAATCTACAAACGAGTGGACAAACAAACCGGCGAACGTGTGAATGAACTATCACTGGAATATGTTTGTGTTCTTGTTTGTTTATTTAGCGCTGCGAATACTTAGTGGGCAAGACGAAAGGCTGGTTGACGAGCGGGAGAGCGGGCGAACGACAGAAACGACCAACAAACTACATATGTATATGTATAATAACACAAAGGAATCAATGAACGCAAACGCGGACATGCAAAAACGTTTGGTATCGGATAGTATGGGGCGCTGTGTTGCATGTTGTTTACGGCATACCTCGTGTACGACAAGAAAATAAATTTCACGTTGTTACAACAAATTGAATTTTAATTGCCATGACGCTGACTGCTCTGCAGTAAATAACAGTGCTTCTACTTTTGGTTGGCACTGTGTTGTTGAGCTCTGTTTTGTTTTGATGTGCACACGCTGCTTTCGAATCTCGTCTCCCTCCCACATACCTCGCCACAGCCGATTTAAATGCGACAGTGCTGTTTGCTTATTCTTCCATTCATTGTATTTGCTTTAGAACAAGGAAACCGAATACAAAAGGAATCACTGGAAAATCGACAGAACTCAGAGGCGGCGCAGCGGGAGCGCTATTATGCCACCATTCATAAAGTGTCGATGCAGAATAACGACAAAATACCCGGTGAGTAATAACCATTATTTTGATGTTTTTGTTTTTGTGTTTTGGCTTCGTGGTCGCTAAAGAGGAAATGGATAGAATTGGCGATTGTGTAAGTTTTGCGCGCGACTTATTTAGCGTTGGTCTCATTTATAGAACGATACGAGAGACACCTTGGCTGCAATACTCAATAGTAAAGAGTGGAGCAAAGGATTGAATCCATTGCTTAAAAGAACCGACATGAACCTTTAAATTGAAATTTAAAATTTATTCAAATGCTTGTACATTCCATATGATGTACGTGCGTTTACATATGCAAATCTGTTGTGCTAAAGTGCAATGACATTGCTCGCCATTAAGACAATTAAATAAATCTCAGCGCCTTTCCACTGACAGTCACTGGGGCTCCCTCCGGCGCAGTCATGCGAGAAACGCAATGTCAAAGCCATCTGCATCTCCATTTCCATTTCCAATTCAATTATTTACTAATTAGCATCGTTTACTGTTTGTTGTTTGTTGTTTGTTGGTGCGTCTATATGCTATATGGGTATAGACACACGCCTTTCGATAATGTAAACACGCTATTGACTTTGCTTATATCTCTTCCTTCTGCCCGCAGAGACGTCCGAGGACATTTCGCCGTACGCCACATTTCAATTATCCGAGACGGGCAACATGTCACAGCCACATCACGCCGGCCCGGCCAACACGCTTCTGCATTCCTTCATGTATCACGAGCGAGCTTTGACTGAGGGCTGCTCGTCACCACCACCCGCAGCGGTATTAAAACCAACCCAACACCAAAACAACCACCATCACCTCAACTATCATTACAACCACAGTCAACGTCCAACAAAGACAAACTATAATCATTATCAGACCTCGCCATTTCATAATATCGTGCGTTTAATTTCTTATTTGTTTGTCTCATAATTTACTTTTAACTTAAGTTTATCTCATAGATTTCGCTAGCTCTTTAAAAGGCGCTAGAAGGGAAAGAACAATACTTTCATATAAACAGAGTCAGTTTCTGCTTTTTCGATTAGAGAGTAAACTTCAATGGTTTGATGATTAGAGTGAATAAATTGAGCTTGGACTCTGTTTATATGGCCACCACTGTACACATGGATGTGGTGACGTAGTTAAAAGTAGCTCGGCTGCACCGACTGTTGAAGGCGCTAAACTTTTCCGATTCTTTAGTTACTTTTAGATTTTTTTTTTTTATTTTCAGTAAATCATTTATGATTTGTAATTATTATTATTTATTAGCGTAAATATTGGTGCAGTTCATGAGAGTATTAAGAAAACGTAATCCAGAAGGCGGAGTATTCACATTTGAAGGAAACTCCCTTGCGCACCGCTTTTATTTGTTTAAACCCAGTTGAAATTAAAGAGTTGACGGTAACTGTAGTATTGCGGATTTTTTAGTTTTTGTTTTGTGTAAATGCAAATCCTTCATCCTGGCTCGCTTCTATATCACGTCACGTCACGCCACAGGTCGAAAATTAATTGATTTCTGCTTTTTGCCCTTTTTCGTTGCATGCGGCTTCGCACGTGCTTACTCTTCACGTCCGCTGCGTTGCTGGGCAATCAGTCTTCGAAGAATCGCCGACGCCATTCGCGCAAGACGGAGCCGGAGAGCGAAGAGTCCGAATCGGACCAGGACCAATTGACTTCAAGCCGCACGGAGTCTTCCAATCAGCACGAGGGAAAAATCAAACACAGTAAGTTCCGCAATATGTTTTTGTTTTTATTGTTTTACGCTTATTGCGTCCCCGCTGGCACACGCAATTTGCTGGCATGCGATTCACACAATACTCACACGTTTTTAAATTGTTTACGACTGCGTTGAAGGAACAGTTATGAACTCGTTAAACGAACGGTAAACACAAAGAATATCCAAATCTCAAATCACACTTTGCAGACTTTGAGAGTTTTTAAATAGTTGACGTAGTGAAATCCATCAGCTTGGCAAGCTCAGATGTTTTCTATGACGTCATATTAGCCATACGTGGTGTAAGAAATGACAAGTTGTGCTGAACTGACGTCTTCTAGAAAGCAATGAATGGCTTGCAAAAATCTTAAAATCTATAGAAAACTAAAACGAGGTTGGCAAAATAAGTAAGATGAAAGATTCAGTCTACTAGAACAAAAGCTTTCGGTGGTACTATAAAAAAAAATAAATAAATAAAGAAAAAAGCCAAACAAAGCTTTCTAGTGTTATTTTTTGTATGTAATTGAATTGGATGATTGTGTATTTCAACGGTATATGACGAGTTCATCACCCAGTACTTCCTGCACATATGTATTACACAATCCCCGTTTCGAACACCTCGTACACCGTTAGCCTACAATAACACAGCCGATTTTTATGAAAATGATGTTCGTTTTCTTTGTAGTGCGTTCCATCTCTGATTTCAGCTCGTAGTTGTACCTCTCCACGCCAGTGTTCAACCTTTTCCGCCAAACAAGATGTGTACTGTTGTAATTTCGAAAGTTCAAAACTCACTTCAATCCATTTTTACCCAACTCATTAGATCATGCCGTGAACAAGTGAATTAGTGAATAAGTTAAAATGTCTTATTTTCCGCATTCTCTTCACAGACTCTAAAAAAATGCAACATTTTCTAAATCACAACACATCGAAAACCTATCTGTAGTAGCAAGTGCAGGCGCACGGCCTGACACCAACACAAGTACAACTACGTAGACAACTGAGCAGAGAGGCAGGACGTCTGAGAGATGAGAACAAAACAGAACAGAGCTCAGTGAAGCTTTCGTATTTGTTTTCCAAACTACTTGCACACACATTTGCAAATTGACATAGATTTACTCAAATGATGAACACTAGAAATTCAAAAATACACAGTAGCACACACACACACACACGTATGTAAATAGAATTCATATACATATGTAGTTCATATGACAATCGGCCAACCAATCAATCTCAGTCAACAATCACAATCATTTACACACACTGCCCTCATGAGTGTACACAAATGCTGCTAATGAACAAGCAATAAACAAATAAACAACAAATCAAAGAAAATGAAAAATAATTCGAAAACGAATGTGACTGCGAATGCTAATGTGTACACTTTGTTGAACTACAGTAGACTTACACACGCACACTCCGCTGAGCACCAGCGACACAAAGGCACACACACACACACACACAAGTGTAGCTAGTATGTAATAGTAATAGAATGAGAGAATGAAGAGAGAAGAATTGTGTGTGGAAATGTGAAAATTGTGAAAATAAAACTGTGAATCTTCCTCCCACCCCGCAGGTATCATCTACCATGGAGCACAATCAAGCACATCCTCAGATCTCTCACCAATGTCCGAACAAAAGTCATTGCCACGCCGCGGTCGCTCAAGGTACCATCATCAACAATATCAGTTTTCCACAAATACCACACCGCGCCATCATAACAGTAGCAAAAACAACAACATGAACACCACATCAGGCAATAATTCGACCAAGATCCTATCACCGCGCGGTGTTTGCGGTAGTGCCAGTGGTGGTGGTGGCGGTGGTGGTGTTAGTATTAGTGGTAGTGGTGGTGGTGGTGGTAATCTGAAATCAATCTCAAGCACATTCAAATCACAAGACTCCATACAGTGTCACATACCCACGCTGGTGAAGTCACCGTCTGTGACACAGCAACAACATCAGCAACAACTACAAAAACATCAACTACAACTACAACATCAACTACAAAAATCCAATGTCACCACCAATGCAACCACAAATAGTTTTAACAGTACTAACAGCAGTAGTTGTAGTAGTAGCATCGCCACCTCCAATAAAAACAAACTGTCACAGCAACCCCTACTGATAACCCCGAAATTAGCACATCACCCACAACACCACAACTTGATCGGCGGTCCACACCCCACAGCACAACTCAGTCAATCCGATACAACGACCGACCTACTAGACAGTAGCTGTAACAATCCCATTGCATCTCTTGGCCCCGTCACCTGCATGCCATCATCACAGTTCCGACCCATACCCCACAAAACGGTGCCCGCATCGGTGGGGAACGCCAATGTTGGCGGCGACGGTGTGGGCACCATTCTCAATCCATCCACCGCTCCCCTGTCGTCCAAGTTCTTTTCGGCAACAACGCTGCCCAAATAGGATACGGCCAACGGGGGTGGTCTGGACCTCGACGGCGGTAGTTTGATGAGTAGTCTCGGCTACGACAGTGAAATATCCTGCACCTATATGGATCCCATTGATCAAACATGAGATTAGTGGATGGTGGGCATGGAGCGTCCAGAGAATATAGAGGTAGTAGAGGGCACTGAACTAAAAGTGGAATTGTATTAAATTAAGGGCACAGACGTACGTCTGTCTGCATAGAATTCGGTGAATGTAGATAGAAATTTATTGGGGTACACATGCTGGCATAGGTCAAGATTTTTCGAAAATCTATTTTTTTATAGATCTGGCGCTTGCGCGAACATACTTTTCTATTTCAAAAGTTCTTTCATTTAATATATTTTCGATTCAGCAAAATCGAGAGCTGAAAACAAGTTAAAGATTAATTAGCGGGGTTTGTATTTAATACTTTTGAGATTTTCAGAATCAAATATTTTATTTTTCTAAAGAATCTTAAAATCATATATAGATTTTGCTTCGCTTAACCTTGATTCTTGAATCAATAAATACTAGGGAAGCTTTGTGGCTTCCCACATGAAATTTACATTTTGAGATGTTCCCTGTTGGAAGACGTGTATATAATAATTAAAATAGAAAATACTGGAAACAAACAACAACAACTATGAGACATATTCAAAAACGGTAATTAGAATAAGGTGCTAATTTGGGGAGTTCCAAGAGAAAGGCTTAATCAACCTGTTTACGATAACCAACACAGCCCGGCAGTGAATTAGGTTTTTCGGGAAAAGAAAAGAAAAGATGTGTATAATTAATAAAATGTTTACCGAGTGGGAGCACTTTGGGTCGTTTTCGGACTAGTACGTGTTTCACTTCCCGGGCGTAACTAAACAGGAACACTGACACAACCACACACACAAACACACTCGCACTTATAAACACTCTTATATGCATATGTAACTTTGCTTGCTGCATGAGACCGAACGTAATATGTATTCCCCTCAAATCTTCCACCTCAAAAACATGCACTAACCACCAACCAACAACAATCACAACGATAAATGATAATAATTGCAACAACCAACAATCACAACAACAACATCGAAATGAAATAAAACAACAACCGAGCAGAGCCGGAGGCATACGCACACTGCATCCATTGCCCGTCGAGACCGAACGCATCGAGCTGTCCGAGGTGGAGTGCGATGTGGACACTCTGAAGAAACTAAAATTGGGAATGCGCTCGACACTGTGGTCGAGGCCATCGTCGACCACTTCACAGCTGCAGCAAAAACAACAGCAACAGCAACAACAACAGCAGGAGACGCGCTGCGTGCAACAACCGCAACAACCAAAAGCCCAACAACACGCACAACCCGCACAGCAGCAGCAACAACAACAGCCGCGGCAACAACACTCACCGGCACCGGCACAACAAAAATTGCTGACTGAGAAGTCAGATTACTCGATATCCGTGTGAGATTAGAAGTTGCAGCAGTTTTAAGGTTTGACACTCGAAGCTGCCCCATTAACGGTAAATGAGTTAATTCACTGATAATATGTGTCAAATATCGGTGTTTAGTGAATTTCCTTTGCCACGCTCTTATTCTTGGAAGCGTGGGGACTCCAACGAGGTACACCTTACCTGTAGTGTATGAGAATGTTGATGTTGTTGTTTTACATAATGCATAGATATGTGATCCCTAACGAACCTCCACGCGTTAAGGGAACCCCATTTCTATCAATCACCTTGACTCCCACGAAATTGCCATCCCCTCTATATTTCTCTCTGGAAACTCAACTTCACAACCCTAACCACCCCCCCCCCCCCATGGAATACAGATGAATTTAAACTTTCGGACAATCAATCAAAATTTCTACAAGACTTAAAGTAATATACACACCCCCAACACACATCTAAACTTAAACACTGAACCCTGAACATTTTTGTTGATGCCGCATGTAAATTTCATTCCCCAACCCATGAATGCTTAACCGAACTCTCAACCACGCCCTCCCAACCACCACCTACCCAGCGTTTAGTTACACTTATGTGTGTGTTCGAATAATAACGGTAGTCAGTAAGAACAAGGTCAACCTAATCTAAGGTTGTATGTGCAAGGTTTTATATGAATGAATACACTTCTGTGTGTCTTCCAAAGCACAGTTAAAGGTAAGTTGTCATAACTGTTTAGAAATAAGGAAGGCTACTAAAGAGAAACGATTGTGGAGCGAAAGAATAGCACTCCGGTTTCTATTAAATATCCGTTTCTTGTTGTAAACCAGGTTGATTGTATATATGTATGTAAGTTAAGGTTTGTACTCATGTAATTTAGTGATGCCTGCGAAGAGTTGGCCTCAAGATTTCAGCGTATTTGTAGCATTCGGGTTCACAAGGTCATCGGAGCAAATTCATTTGTGTGGCTTTCTAGGCTGACTTCCCAGTCCGTCAGTAGGTATACACTAGAGATCGCTTGCTTTGCCAAATATTGAGAACGTTCGATCTCTTGAAGCCAACGGCTCGGCATCACTTACCTACATATGAATTTGACAGATTGTATGCTTTTCGTGTTTATTTGTATTTATGTATATTTGTAAATGTGTATAGATTTATAGGTTAGTGGATTTTAATAAGAGAACACTTGTGAATATTGTTTGTAATAATTTTTATACTGACTGATGTTACAAAAAGTAAGTTAATGACACACAAATCGATTAACTAAATACGTATGTGGATAACACTTGACGAGAGCAGTACGCTAGTATTTATATAGCATAAGTACTGCGCTAATCGCTACTATCTTACTACTGCAGACTACTATTTACCGAGTATCAAGTAATACTTAATACTCATCTACTTTTACCAGTCGAAATTCAGGCAACAACTATTCATAACGATCGAAATAAGTTTCAATATGATAATTTATGGGAATTTGGAAAACTACAAACTCCTCATTTACATATATTTTGTATTTCTTTTGATAGTAAATACTGATGGAATATGAAACCATATATTTAGTGTGTACAAAATCACTGTAGATAAATATCAAACTAAACTAACTTATGGTTAATGGAAAACAGTTTTAAAATTTTGAGCGTCAGCTGAAAATGAGCCAATGTATTAACAGAGTTGCATTTATTTATACAAGTATTCACACAAGCAATGTTTATACTTAAATATTTGATGAACCTCAAGTTTCGAAATTAACAAAAAAAGTAATTTTTATAGAGCAAATCAAACACGTGTTATGCTGGGGAAGTGCAGCATTAAGCAAACTTAAAAGATGATACAATTGAGAACGATCACTCCGAACAAAAAAATCAAAAATTAAAAATGAAAGGGATAAACAATAAAAAAAAAAATTAAGGAAAAAGAAAAACAAAACGATTTCTTTGAGAATTTTTAATTTGTCGTAACTACATTTCGGAAACCATGTGCCAAATTCAAGATTTATGAAACAAAATACAAATTTAACAATTGAAGTAAAACATAAGCATACATCTAAGCATAGACTCTAGGTAGTGAAGCATAAATAACGAAATACAAGGTATCCAAAATTATTCGAATAAAGTCTGTAGTTTTGTAAAAATCTCTATTTTTTAGACTAAACAAAAGGAATGAAAATATTAACCCAAGTATCAAATATCTAATAAAAATGTCAAATTTGGACAGTTCGAATGAGCGTCCAAAAGTAGGCCTCAGTGGTACTTATCCGAGAGTATTACAATTAGCATAGTCTAATTTTCGGCAGATATACTTTTAGACTTTTACTTGGGTAAACTCAATTGTACTCAAATAACAACGGCAAATAAGTAAATACGCAACAAAGAGAATTTGTGAGAAAACTATTATCAATTAAACATAAACTAAGTAGTAAAGTATCTTTCGAAATTCAGCTAAATACGGTTACTCGTAGGTATATGTATCGTCTGATATAGCATAACATATATATGTATGTGTATATATTTATTTCTGGAACTCTTAATGTTTAGATTTAAACAATAGAACGAACTCACCTAAAGTCCAGGCGCTGGATACAGTGTGTGCCAAAAATATCTCGATACTTTCGATCAGCTGTACGTATACAATACATTGCCAAGACACATAACTAAATAACTAACTAACTATACCGAAATACCAAATAATCAGCAGATAGTTAATAGATTAACGAGCAGAGCAAACGTTTCGAAAATGTTTTCAGAAATCTAATTATTTCAACTGCTTAAATGTTGACAGAGAGGAAGTGCATCCGTTATTTGTTCCACAAGTTAATCACATCGAATTGTACGAATTTAGTATAATAAATAATGTAACGAAGGCGACAAATTTGTACTGAGCATAGAAACAATCGAAAGGTTTTTATAATTTAAAACGAAATCATGCAATTCCGATTACCCTCATACTGTTATATAAATGTAATCATACCAATGTATGTATATATGCTAAATTACAATTAGTCTGAAATGAGATTCGACAAATACAAAAAATTGAAAATACATTTGAGAAATACAATTTTAAATAATATTAAATAAAATATGTGGCAACGCGACAGAGAGGCAAAGTAAGGAGAGTTGAGGAGCAAAGTGAAAACTTCGATAACCACAATCAAAATGCAAAATGTAATCATAACTAGTGTAACGATTATTGATACTTGTGTAATGTACTATTTAAATATTAACTAGCACAAAATGATTAAAACATTAAATTGAAATAACAAATTATATTAAATGTGTAAAATAAATTATACAATATTTAAAATCTAAAATCTAAATTCTTCTTCATTATGAAACCAAAACAAATGGTAAGTAAATTACATATTTCGATTTGTTAACATTTTGAAAATCTTCGACTTCGTTTCTAATAAAGTGTGCTGGAACAAGTATGATGGAGACGAACTCTGAAACAATAGAGACAAAATTCATTTTATAATCCTTGATAATACGATAATGATAATCGTTGATTAGAAATTAGCAGGAAAATCTCCTCAAACGATCGAAAATCCTCTGGCTACTAAAGAAATATCAAGGCGAAAGATAGTCCTCTAGACTATATTATAGAACAATGAATGCTTGAATAATGTTTGCAAAAGGATATTCAACTAGAATATTAGGGGAGTTCCCTTGCTCTTGCAAGATTGCTGCTATTCTGCAGCCATTGCATATTTTCTTTTGCATGTGTTTTGCCGTTGTGCCATTGCACAGATTGGAAAACTTTGCAATTCGTGCACCGTGCAAGGGTTTTGCAAGAGCAAGAGAATCACCCTATTCTGAGATAAATTGTTGTGAGCTTCTTTTAGAAAATTTTCCGGAAATTCGCCATCTATAGGGAATAGTGGGCCACATTTTTTCTGCGCTTTCTAACGAAGGTTAATTTTTGCGATTTAACTTATTTAGCTGGATATTGTGTCAAATAAGTATACTATAACTGATGATAATGCAGTTCTTAAGCGCCATCTACCGGTCAGTAGATAGCACAGCTTTATCCTGAGAATGTTAACGCAATAACTGGGAACAGAATCAAAGAACGTATGTTGTAAGTTCTCTGGTAAGTTCTCTGGTTAATACGGTCTTTGACATTGGGGAACATCTAAAAAATTTCGAACACTATAAATGAACACACCTCTCGATAAAGGAACATGGGAACAGAGATGGCTTCCGTAACTTTTCTTTCAAATGCGCGTTTTGTGTGTGTGGTTGTGTCAGTGTTCCTGTTTAGTTACGCCCGGGCAGTGAAACACGTACTAGTCCGAAAACGACCCAAAGTGCTCCCACTCAGTAAACATTTTATTAATTATACACATCTTTTCTTTTCTTTTCTTTTCTTTTCTTTTCTTTTCTTTTCTTTTCTTTTCTTTTCTTTTCTTTTCTTTTCTTTTCTTTTCTTTTCTTTTCTTTTATTTTCTTTTCTTTTCTTTTCTTTTCTTTTCCCGAAAAACCTAATTCACTGCCGGGCTGTGTTGGTTATCGTAAACAGGTTGATTAAGCCTTTCTCTTGGAACTCCCCAAATTAGCACCTTATTCTAATTACCGTTTGTGAATATGTCTCATAGTTGTTGTTGTTTGTTTCCAGTATTTTCTATTTTAATTATTATATACACGTCTTCCAACAGGGAACATCTCAAAATGTAAATTTCATGTGGGAAGCCACAAAGCTTCCCTAGTATTTATTGATTCAAGAATCAAGGTTAAGCGAAGCAAAATCTATATAGGATTTTAAGATTCTTTAGAAAAATAAAATATTTGATTCTGAAAATCTCAAAAGTATTAAATAAAAACCCCGCCAATTAATCTTTAACTTGTTTTCAGCTCTCGATTTTGCTGAATCGAAAATATATTAAATGAAAGAACTTTTGAAATAGAAAAGTATGTTCGCGCAAGCGCCAGATCTATAAAAAAATAGATTTTCGAAAAATCTTGACCTATGCCAGCATGTGTACCCCAATAAATTTCTATCTACATTCACCGAATTCTATGAGGACAGACGTACGTCTGTGCCCTCAATTTAATACAATTCCACTTTTAGTTCAGTGCCCTCTACTACCTCAATATTCTCTGGACGCTCCATGCCCACCATCCACTAATCTCATGTTTGATCAATGGGATCCATATAGGTGCAGGATATTTCACTGTCGTAGCCGAGACTACTCATCAAACTACCGCCGTCGAGGTCCAGACCACCCCCATTGGCCGTATCCTATTTGGGCAGCGTTGTTGCCGAAAAGAACTTGGACGACAGGGGAGCGGTGGATGGATTGAGAATGGTGCCCACACCGTCGCCGCCAACATTGGCGTTTATACCTTTATGTTTATATTATACCTATAAGTTTGTTTAATATGTAGCAATTTTTTTAAATTTTAACACATTTCATTTATAAAATTGAAATATTGAAAAATATTTTTTAAATTTCCTACAATTTCTATTAAATATTTTTCACATTTCATTTATAAAGGAAATAAATTAATTTTTATTTATTTTCCTACAAATTCTTTTAGATATTATTAATGAGCAGAAAAAATCCTATTAATCAGTTACAATTTATAAAAAGTCAAAATTGTTTATGATATCAAAGCATGGGCATATCACATCAAAATGCCAATCATCACAAATGTTCATTCCCCGGCAGTCAATTCTGTTAAATAATAACGAGTAACGAGCGAATGGTGAATTCCCTACTAGCCAATTACAAACTCTGTAAATGACCGTATCGAGCATCATACAAAAATCCAAATGCACCTTCTCTATGTTGTAAGTTCTCTGTTTGTCTACTTTAACTTTGAATCGAGTTGGAAATGAAATGCAATCTACGCCAAGAATTTGTTATTTCATATACGTTCTTTGTCCGTTGTCTGCGGTGTAATTTTTGATGTATTTTTTATAAAAAGCGGTAATATTACTGGACGGTGGATGTCGCTGCTGGAAATAATGGCTGTGATTATTGGAAAATAGCAATCAACTCTTGAAACTTACCAACCTCTTATGAAAAGCAAAAACAAAAATGTATAACAGCTGATTTGCTATCGAGTTGCCGGCTGTGTGGATCAAAATTTTAATTGATCACATAATTTGGCTGTGTGAAAAGGCTGTAATATATAATCGAAAAAAGTTGACAAAGTAATCAAGATAATAATAATTAATTTTAAAGTAATGTAAAATAAAAACAAGGAAAAACGTTAACTTCGGCTGTACCGAACCAGGTGCATTTCTTTTAGTAACTATGTGTTTAAGCAAATCTAAAGACGTAAGAAAAAGTAAGTAAAAAAAAGAAAACATTTTACTAATTCTTTTTAGCCGGGTTGTTTGCTAGAAACATTAAGGTTATACAGTTAACCGATCTGAACAATTTCTTCGGAGATTATATTATTACCTTAAGCAGTAATCCATGTCAAATTTCGTGAATATACCACGTCAAATGCGAAAATTTTCCATACAAGCCATTGATTCCGATCGTTCGGTTTGTATGGCAGCTATATGCTATAGTGAACCGATCTGAACAATTTTTTCGGAGATTAAATTATTTCTATGAACAATAACTCACACCAAATTTCGTAAAGATATGAAGTAACATGCGGAAGTTTTCCTTACAAGCCCTTGATTCCGATCGTTCAGTTTGTATGACAGCTATATGATATAGTGTTCCGATATCGGCAGTTCCGACAATGAGCAGCTTCTTGAAGAGAAAATAACATCTGCAAAAAAACCGATATCTTAAAAACTGAAGGACTAGTTCGTATATATACAGACAGACAGACGGACATGGCTAAATCGACTCAGTTCAACATACTGATCATTCATATATATACTTCATAGTATGCCGATATACAGTTCGAATTTCTTTAGTCTACATACTTATGTACATATGTATATTTGTATGTAATTATTATTTCTTCTTTCTTCCTAATATACGAACCGATGCACAAACATGCAAACTCCCATATGCCACAATGCCTTCTAAAGATTACTTACTTGCGTTCGCGCAAGTTACACAAACAACAACGATGCATAAGCGCAACCGCTTCCTTCCTGCTTTCGCGGTTGCGCCATATATAATATTTTAAATATTCCATATCACAACAATAACAATTTCAAAAATTCCAAAACAAAATTATATACATACATATGTACGTTCTTTGGTGCCCAGCCACAAAAACAATCCAAATAGTATCCAAGGCCACGTATCGATTTTTTTAAACGGAAGCAACGTAACGGTTTTGATTGTATACCGCAAAGTCGCAAAACGAACTGCGCTAGTAATGATCGACGAGAATGAGAGCGCAACCAGGCCACGTATTAAGCAAAGCTTTACTAGTGCCGGTATACCTTTGTCGCCATTCGGATCGTTGGCTTGAATATAGCGTTTATGTTCCTCCAAACGCTGATATGTCTCCTGCGTTACCACGAATGGACGGTGCAGACGTCGCAGGCAATTGATAGCCTCCAGCTCGTTATTTTGCATCAAATGCTGAACGGGGGATTCGACCACCAAGAAGTAAGACATAACAAACGCTAAGACTGCATTAACGATAACGACGATGCCATGCAGTTGTGTGGGTCCAAATGAGTTGTCGACTGAAGTTGTTTTATGAACATAGGCAGCCGTAAATACAATTTGCAGGAAAATTCCGAGAGTAACGCTGCCTGCCTCCAAAATTGCGGCGGCCATGCCGCGGCTACTACTGATCACCTCTTCGCCGATCAGCACTATCATTGGCACGAACACGAGACCCACAGCGAAGCCATTCAAGTAGCGGCCGACGGCAATGGCTCCATATTCATGAGCCAATGCTACGAAGAGTATGCCTCCGATCAGAACCAAAAAGGACGAAAATAGCTAAAAGGTAAACAAGCAAAGTCAAATTTTCGGTTGGCTTTCTTCAATTGCGATCGCACTTACATAAATGAGCCTCTTTGATACGCGGTTAGTGATGAATGCTGAGACTAAAGCTCCAATAATCGCGGCATTGTACCAGCATATGTAAATATGCCTATCTAATCTGAAGCTCCGAACACCGGTAAATCCACAGCTCCAAGCGATGTTCATGCCGCCCGAAACCAAAACGAGCATAGCTGAAATTGTATGAAATTAGACTGATTGAAGCACTGCTCGGATAAAAAATGTGCAAATTTTAAACCAACTCGAAGATATTAAGCTTAAATGTCCCTAATTAGTGTACATCAACCTTCAATTCAACTCCAATGTTAAAATTCAAAGTTTTTGTTGGAACTGAAAATTTTCGATTTATATTTGTTAAATATATATTATATATATTTGGTATATGTTAGGGTGACGACCAGAGTTCAATACGGATGCCTATCTGTCCATCCGTGCAAGCAATAGCTTGAGTAAAACGTAAGATTGCTTCATGAAACTTGGTACACGAGATCCTTGACACCTTTGTATCCTGGCTCATTAGGTACGTCCTGGTTGACTACAGGCAACAACTGAATTATTATAAATAAACTAAAACTTTTCTCATGGCTGATATTTTTTAATAACTATCTTATCTTTATTTATTTATATAGTTCACTTTGTTTTAAAATAAAACAATTATTTTTTATGTTTTTGAACACTTTTTGTATAACCTCTTTTTAATAACTTTTTCGTGAAACGATTTTGACATTTTTACTCAGCGGAGTACGCCTACTGAATGAACACGTGCACAGCTCATGACAGAAAAAGTGTAAAGTATATAGACTATATAGCTCGGTGGCAAAACGAGTTGAAATCAATACATGAATTACCACAGTCCCCATATACTATATACATACAATGATTTTCGATATTCTAGTGAACTTTATGTCGAATATGTGGGTCGATTTCTGTGTTAAGATAAAACACATAAAATTAAATAAGTAAATTGCGAGAGTATATAATATTCGATTACACACGAACTTAGCCCTTCCTAACTTGTTTAATTTTATATTCTGTTTCCACTCTCTTCTTCTTATTAAATTTTAAAAAGCCCAGCAATTGCGCATGATCACTGACATTCAAGCATTTAAACTGCATAGAAATTCTAAAACCTTTTAGTATGATTAAAACAACCGAGACTTAAATGCAAAAAAACAAGTAAGGAAAGGCTAAGTTCGGGTGCAATCGAACATTTTATACTCTCGCAATTTATTGCCATTTTTTTATTAAGAAAACACACAATTTGACCCATATATTCGGCATAACTATATTTCACATATTAACCGATTTATAAGCTATTAAGCTCATCGTATTTTTGAAAATCCTATAATTAGGTATTCTATATATTCATATATAAGGGAAGTTATGGCCCGATTTTAACCTATTCTGGTACAGAGACACACTATTAGAGAAAAATATTTCCTCTGAATTAAATTAAGATAACTGAGAGATTTACCGAAATTTTCGGTGAAAAGTTACCATGGGGCACTGAGTTCTTTATATTCGATATCCGGGGCATTGAAAAGTTATAGTCCGATTTCGACATTTTTTCACAAGTGGTGCCACAGATCATATACAGTATTTGTGTAAAGTTTTATTTCGCTATCTTCATTGGTTCCTTATATATATATTATAAAGTGAAGGAATAAGATGAAATTCAAAAATGAGTTATATGGGAAGTTGTCGTGGTTGTGAAACGATTTCGTTCCATTTTTCACACGTGTCATCAGGGTGTCAAGAAAATATTATACACCGAATTTCATTCGAATCGGTCGAGTAGTAGTAGTAGCCCATTTTCCATTTTGTAAAAAAATCTGAGTACAGCTCCCTTCTGCTATTTCTTATGCAAAATTTAGTGTTTCTGACGTTTTTCGTTAGTGAGTTAACCCACTTTAAGTAATTTTTAACCTAACCTTTGTATGGGAGGTGGGTGTGGTTATTATCCGATTTCAACTATGGTGTGTAGTAGGGTACGTAGGAGAACCGACTGCAGAAAGTTTGGTTTATATAGCTTTATTGGTTTGCGAGTTAAATGCAAATAACTGATTTGGGGGCGGGGCCACGCCCACTTCCCCAAAAAAATTACATCCAAATATGCCCCTTCCTAGTGCGATCATTTATTCCAAATTTTACTTTTATAACTTTATTTATGGTTTAGTTATAACACTTTATAGGTTTTTGGTTTTCGCCATTTTGTGGGCGTGGCAATGGTCCGATTTTGCCCATTTTCGAAAGCAACCTCCTCAGGGTGCCAAGGAATACGTGTTCCAAGTTTCGTTAAGATATCTCAATTTTTACTCAAGTTATCCGTTGCACGGACAGACGGACGGACGGACGGACGTACGGACGGACAGACAGACATCCGGATTTTAACTCGCCTCGTCATCCTGATCATTTTGATATATATAACCCTATATCTAACTCGTTTAGTTTTATGACTTACAAACAACCGTTATGTGAACAAAACTATAATACTCTCTTAGCAACTTTTGTTGCAAGAGTATAAACATCAAGAGAGTTGATGAACAGCAACCCACGAGTAAATTTGAATTAGTTAATCACTATGTTGCTGATCTATCTCCAGGGTTTTTGGCACTTATTGTAGGCAAACTGGTTTGCTAAATAAATCCCTTAGAATTTTGAGGAACCTTTAAACAGATATTTTTTGAAGGTTTGGGAGACAAGATTTTCGATGCTATCAATGCGTCGAACTAACAGTACTTACCTGCTCCGGCTGAGTTTATTTGCGGCATAATGGCTCGGTGGCGTGCGAACCAACCCTCCACTGGCGGTACACTTTGTGGCGGCTGCTGCAGGCTATGGGCATACCCAGTTGGTGGGACAGAGCCTTTAACGTGAACAACAGCTGGTGTACAATTTTGTGCAGTATTCTCCGATGGGACAGCCATTGTAACGACGTGGTCAGTCTGCTGGTTAGACGGATATGTGTCACCATATTCCATATTTACTATAAAATTGATATTATTTCTCTCCCGATATATAATAATTTGGCAACCGCGTCTTTGGTCAGTTGAGCTCGTACTGAGCTCTTGAAATGCAAACTCGCTACTTTCATACCAGCTCTGAAGTTTCTTATCTTCGCTTGTTTCATGTGTGCTTGAGCGATATCAGCCAGTTTTCTGCCAAATTTTAATGCACTTTTGTTGCAAATAATATTTTTGTGTATGCCGACCTTGCTTACTTATTGAACTTACGTAATGTAGATTACACGTACGAGTGAAGGAACAGCTTTGCAAGAAGTTTAGAAACCGGACGTTAAACCACAAAGTATTTAGTAGTATGTATTTATTATATTTTTGTTCTCTCGAAAAATTATGCACAGAGCACACTTCTGTAGTTGTTCAAAGTTCATCAACTATGACACACGACAAAGCAATTTACTTCTTATTACTGCGAAACAGCGAAGTACAACAACAATATGCAACAAATAAAAGCAAAACGAATCAAAGACCCATTTAGGCAGTAGGAGTACGTTTCATGCCGTGGAATGCATTTTACAGATAAAACAATGAACGTTCTAGTGAAATGGCTTATTAAAAACCGTCCAAGTGCGCTTATGCTCACTTCTTCTTAGGCATTCAAATTTACAATTTAATCCTAAGCTTTCAATTATTCAGTATCACAACAACAAGTTAGGTCAACACTTGAGACTGCGACAGATGTATATTCCCACTGGCATAAACTGCAATCCATAAACTCTCCAATCTCATATCAAATATGCATTCAAAGTGCCGCCAGAGCTTCTGCAGGGCTGAAAATTTATAAATTTTGCAATGCCACAATGCACCAGTCGAAGGGAATGGTCAAATATTTAATTTGGTGAATTTTTCCGCATTTGCGAATAAGTTGTTGTTGAAAGCTTTCCTTTCTCGCTTTCATCAGTTTCGATGTTAAGCGACCGCCAATGGGTAAATCAATCAACTTCTAATCAGTTCGATAGTGTGGTGTTAGTGTGAGTGTTGAAACTGGCTAAAACTTCAGCACACTATTACCAAAGAATGTATAATTGCTATTGCTACAGTGATCGAATTAGAATTATTGAACTGTTATTGCTATAGTGATCGAATTAGAATTACTGAACACCTATATGTACTGTGATAGAACAAAAGCACTGAACTTCTCTATAGCTACTGTGATCGAACTCAAATTACTTAACTGCAATAGCGATTTTAAATCACTGATATTTACAAAAATTGATCACTGTTGCTATAAGCGATTTTTCAATCACAGTGAAAAAATCACCGGTAGTGAAATATCGCTCATCACTAGTGAAAAGGCTGTAATATATAATCGAAAAAAGTTGACAAAGTAATCAAGATAATAATAATTAATTTTAAAGTAATGTAAAATAAAAACAAGGAAAAACGTTAACTTCGGCTGTACCGAACCAGGTGCATTTCTTTTAGTAACTATGTGTTTAAGCAAATCTAAAGACGTAAGAAAAAGTAAGTAAAACAAGTAAGGAAGGGCTAAGTTCGGGTGTAACCGAACATTTTATACTCTCGCAATTTATTGATGTAATTTTATAAAGATAACACAAGTCGACCCATATATTCGGTATAAAGTTCAATAGAATAACGAAAATCATCATAAATAGTATATGGGGACTGAGGTAATTTCTAAACCGATTTCACTCGTTTTCACCACCAAGATACAATGTATCGAAGACTATACGCTCACTTAATTTAATATTACTTATAATTAGGTATATGGGATTTGGGGGAAGTTATGACCCGATTTTTACCATTTCAGGTACAGAGAGAAACTGTTATAAGAAAAAAATTCAGAGGGAATGAATTACATTAAAATATCTGAGGGATTTACCTATATTTTTGGTGAAAAATTAACCTTAGGCACTGAGTTCTTCATGTTCGGTATCAGGGGCCTTGAAAAGTCATGGTCCGATTTTGACAATTTTTCCACAAGTGATGTCACAGCTCAAATACAGTATTTGTGTAAAATTTTATTGTGCTAGCTTCATTGATTCCTTATGAATACATTATAAAGTGAACGAATCAGATGGAATTCAAAATTGAGTTATATGGGAAGTAGACGTAGTTGTGAACCGATTTCGCCCATATTCCACCCGTGTCATCAGGGTGTCAAAAAAATGTTATATACCGAATTTCATTGAAATCGGTCGAATAGTTCTTGAGATATGGTTTTTGACCCATAAGTGGGCGACGCCACGCCCTTTTTCCATTTTGTAAAAAAATCTCAGTGCAGCTTCCTTCTGCCATTTCTTATGTAAAATTTGGTGTTTCTGACGTTTTTCGTTAGTGAGTTAACCCACTTTTAGTAATTTTCAACCTAACCTTTGTATGGGAGGTGGGCGTGGTTATTATCCGATTTCTTTCATTTTTGGACTGTATAAGGAAACGGCTAAAAGAAACGACTGCAGAAAGTTTGGTTTATATTGCTTTATTGGTTTGCGAGTTATATACATAAAACCTATTTGGGGGCGGGGTCACGCCCACTTTTCAAAAAAAATTACATTCAAATGTGCCCCTCCCTAATAGGATCCTATGTTCCAAATTTCATTTTCATAACTTTATTTATGGCTTAGTTATGACACTGTATAGGTTTTCGGTTTTCGCCATTTTGTGGGCGTGGCAGTGGACCGATTTTGCCCATTTTTGAAAGCAACCTCCTCAGGGTGCCAAGGAATGTGTGTTCCAATTTTCATTAAGATATCTTAATTTTTACTCAAGTTATCGCTTGCACGGACAGACGGACGGACAGACGGACAGACGGACAGACGGACAGACGGACGGACAGACATCCGGATTTCAAATCCACTCGTCATCCTGATCATTTATGTATATATAACCCCATATCTTACTCTTTTATTTCTTGGTGACACAAACAACCGTTAGGTGAACAAAACTATGATACTCTGTGCAACAGGTTGCGAGAGTATAAAAAAGAAAACATTTTACTAATTCTTTTTAGCCGGGTTGTTTGCTAGAAACATTAAGGTTATACAGTTAACCGATCTGAACAATTTCTTCGGAGATTATATTATTACCTTAAGCAGTAATCCATGTCAAATTTCGTGAAGATACCACGTCAAATGCGAAAATTTTCCATACAAGCCATTGATTCCGATCGTTCGGTTTGTATGGCAGGTATATGATATAGTGTTCCGATATCGGCAGTTCCCACAAATGAGCAGCTTCTTGAAGAGAAAATAACATCTGCAAAAAAACCGATATCTTAAAAACTGAAGGACTAGTTCGTATATATACAGACAGACAGACGGACATGGCTAAATCGACTCAGTTCAACATACTGATCGGGCCTCCGACGCTTCTTTCTGGGTGTTACAAACTTCGTGACAAAATTAATATACCCTGTTCAGGGTATAATAATAATAATAGAAAATAAAAAGAAATTGTAGAAATTCAGGTGGGATTAGAATTTCGACAATATATTTCACTTATCATCTTGGATTTATATGATTCAATGCATAGTATGCCGATATACAGTTCGAATTTATTTAGTCTACATACTTATGTACATATGTATATTTGTATGTAATTATTATTTCTTCTTTCTTCCTAATATACGAACCGATGCACAAACATGCAAACTCCCATATGCCACAATGCCTTCTAAAGATTACTTACTTGCGTTCGCGCAAGTTACACAAACAACAACGATGCATAAGCGCAACCGCTTCCTTCCTGCTTTCGCGGTTGCGCCATATATAATATTTTAAATATTCCATATCACAACAATAACAATTTCAAAAATTCCAAAACTAAATTATATACATACATATGTACGGTACAGTGGAGACATAACAATCTTTTGATAAGCATTTTAAGAAAAAACTTGGAAACCACGTATTTATAAAGACCCAAATTAAGACTTTATTCATAATCAAATAATATCGTGTCGTGAGTAATATGTTTGAATTAGGCTCATCGTATTAAAAAATTTCTGAATTTTCTTTGAGCTTCTTGCAGTGAATCTTGCTTGGTCTCGGGCAAGCAGAAAAAGCCTATAATAAAGAATACCAAATAAAATACACCAAATGTAATAAAGTAGGCGCCGAAAGTGTTTTGATCCGTCTTGCATACACCGATAATGAGTAAAACGAACATCTCCACAATGAAGGACAGAGCAATGTAATAGGGCTTCATATGCAGCGGAAATGCTTCAGTCAAATATGCTGAAGACGAACTGCTGAAGAAGCTCGCAAACAGTCCGAGCACGAAAAGCATAAATAGCACAGATCCCATTTTCGACTGAGAGAAGATGTTGATTAAGTCATTGAAAATGGCGCCGATGGCGATCGCCAAGATACCACAGAGAAGGGCGCCGATAAGTAGGACTACCTTGCGTCCAACCGAGTCCAAAGCAAAGGCTGCAATATAGGTGCCCAGCCACAAAAACAATCCAAATAGTATCCAAGGCCACGTAACTAATTTTTCTGTATAACCCACGGACGCCACAAAAAGTGCTCCAGAAATGAGTGTCGTGAATGAGAGTGCAACCAACCCGCGAATTAAGCAAAGTTTTACTAGTGCCGGTATACCTTTGTCGCCGTTCGGATCGTTGGCTTGGATATAGCGTTTATGTTCCTCCAAACGCTGATATGTCTCCTGCGTTACCACGAATGGACGTTGCAGACGTCGCAGGCAATTGATGGCTTCCAGCTCGTTATTTTCCATCAAATGCTGAACAGGGGATTCGACCACCAAGAAGTAAGACATAACAAACGCTAAAACGGCATAAACGATAACGACGATCCCATGCAGTTGTGTGGGTCCAAATGAGTTGTCGAGTGATGTTGTGTTATAAGCATAGGCAGCCGTAAATACAATTTGCAGGTAAATTCCGAGAGTAACGCTGCCTGCATCAAAAAATGCGGCGGCCATGCCGCGCCTACTATAGATCACCTCTTCGCCGATCAGCACTATCATTGGCACGTACATGAGTCCCACAGCGAAGCCATTCAAGTAGCGGCCGACGGCAATGGCCCCGTATTCATGAGCCAATGCTACGAAGAATATGCCTCCGATCAGAACCAAAAAGGACGAAAATAGCTAAAAGGTAAGCAAGCAAAGTCAAATTTTCGGTTGGCTTTCTTCAATTGCGATCGCACTTACATAAATGAGCCTCTTTGATACGCGGTTAGTGATGAATGCTGAGACTAAAGCCCCAATAATCGCGGCGATGTACCAGCATATGTAAATATGCCTATCTAATTCGAAGCCCTGATAAATGGTAAATAGCACACAGCTCCAAGCGATGTTCATGCCGCCCGAAACCAAAACGAGCATAGCTGAAATTGTATGGAATTAGACTGATTGAAGCACTGCTCGGATAAAAAATGTGCAAATATTAAACAAACTCGAAGATATTAAGCTTAAATGTCCCTAATTAGTGTACATCAATCTCAATTTATCTCCAATGTTAAGATTCAAAGTTTTTGTTGGGACTGAAAATTTTCGATTTATATTTGTTAAATATAGAGTTATATATACAAGTGTTCAGGGTGACGACCAGAGTTCAATACGGATGCCTATCTGTCCATCCGTGCAAGCAATAGCTTGAGTAAAACGTAAGATTGCTTCATGAAACTTGGTACACGAGATCCTTGACACCTTTGTATCCTGGCTCATTAGGTACGTCCTGGTTGACTACAGGCAACAACTGAATTATTATAAATAAACTAAAACTTTTCTCATGGCTGATATTTTTTAATAACTATCTTATCTTTATTTATTTATATAGTTCACTTTGTTTTAAAATAAAACAATTATTTTTTATGTTTTTGAACACTTTTTGTATAACCTCTTTTTAATAACTTTTTCGCGAAACGATTTTGACATTTTTACTCAGCGGAGTACGCCTACTGAATGAACACGTGCACAGCTCATGACAGAAAAAGTGTAAAGTATATAGACTATATAGCTCGGTGGCAAAACGAGTTGAAATCAATACATGAATTACCACAGTCCCCATATACTATATACATACAATGATTTTCGATATTCTAGTGAACTTTATGTCGAATATGTGGGTCGATTTCTGTGTTAAGATAAAACACATAAAATTAAATAAGTAAATTGCGAGAGTATATAATATTCGATTACACACGAACTTAGCCCTTCCTAACTTGTTTAATTTTATATTCTGTTTCCACTCTCTTCTTCTTCTTAAATTTTAAAAAGCCCAGCAATAGCGCATGATCACTGACATTCAAGCATTTAAACTGCATAGAAATTCTAAAACCTTTTAGTATGATTAAAACAACCGAGACTTAAATGCAAAAAAACAAGTAAGGAAAGGCTAAGTTCGGGTGCAACCGAACATTTTATACTCTCGCAATTTATTGCCATTTTTTTATTAAGAAAACACACAATTTGACCCATATATTCGGCATAACTATATTTCACATATTAACCGATTTATAAGCTATTAAGCTCATCGTATTTTTGAAAATCCTATAATTAGGTATTCTATATATTCATATATAAGGGAAGTTATGACCCGATTTTAACCTATTCTGGTACAGAGACACACTATTAGAGAAAAATATTTCCTCTGAATTAAATTAAGATAACTGAGAGATTTACCGAAATTTTCGGTGAAAAGTTACCATGGGGCACTGAGTTCTTTATATTCGATATCCGGGGCATTGAAAAGTTATAGTCCGATTTCGACATTTTTTCACAAGTGGTGCCACAGATCATATACAGTATTTGTGTAAAGTTTTATTTCGCTATCTTCATTGGTTCCTTATATGTATATTATAAAGTGAAGGAATAAGATGAAATTCAAAAATGAGTTATATGGGAAGTTGTCGTGGTTGTGAAACGATTTCGTTCCATTTTTCACACGTGTCATCAGGGTGTCAAGAAAATATTATACACCGAATTTCATTCGAATCGGTCGAGTAGTTCCTGAGATATGGTTTATGACCCATAAGTGGCCGATGCCACGCCCATTTTCCATTTTGTAAAAAAATCTGAGTACAGCTCCCTTCTGCTATTTCTTATGCAAAATTTAGTGTTTCTGACGTTTTTCGTTAGTGAGTTAACCCACTTTAAGTAATTTTTAACCTAACCTTTGTATGGGAGGTGGGTGTGGTTATTATCCGATTTCAACTATGGTGTGTAGTAGGGTACGTAGGAGAACCGACTGCAGAAAGTTTGGTTTATATAGCTTTATTGGTTTGCGAGTTAAATGCAAATAACTGATTTGGGGGCGGGGCCACGCCCACTTCCCCAAAAAAATTACATCCAAATATGCCCCTTCCTAGTGCGATCATTTATTCCAAATTTTACTTTTATAACTTTATTTATGGTTTAGTTATAACACTTTATAGGTTTTTGGTTTTCGCCATTTTGTGGGCGTGGCAATGGTCCGATTTTGCCCATTTTCGAAAGCAACCTCCTCAGGGTGCCAAGGAATACGTGTTCCAAGTTTCGTTAAGATATCTCAATTTTTACTCAAGTTATCCGTTGCACGGACAGACGGACGGACGGACGGACGGACATACAGACATCCGGATTTTAACTCGCCTCGTCAGCCTGATCATTTTGATATATATAACCCTATATCTAACTCGTTTAGTTTTATGACTTACAAACAACCGTTATGTGAACAAAACTATAATACTCTCTTAGCAACTTTTGTTGCAAGAGTATAAACATCAAGAGAGTTGATGAACAGCAACCCACGAGTAAATTTGAATTAGTTAATCACTAAGTTGCTGATCTATCTCCAGGGTTTTTGGCACTTATTGTAGGCAAACTGGTTTGCTAAATAAATCCCTTAGAATTTTGAGGAACCTTTAAACAGATATTTTTTGAAGGTTTGGGAGACAAGATTTTCGATGCTATCAATGCGTCGAACTAACAGTACTTACCTGCTCCGGCTGAGTTTATTTGCGGCATAATGGCTCGGTGGCGTGCGAACCAACCCTCCACTGGCGGTACACTTTGTGGCGGCTGTTGCAGGCTATGGGCATACCCAGTTGGTGGGACAGAGGCTTTAACGTGAACAACAGCGGGTGTACAATTTTGTGCAGCATTCTCCGAAGGGACAGCCATTGTAACGACGTGGTCAGTCTGCTGGTTAGACGGATATGTGTCACCATATTCCATATTTACTATAAAATTGATATTATTTCTCTCCCGATATATAATTATTTGGCAACCGCGTCTTTGGTCAGTTGAGCTCGTACTGAGCTCTTGAAATGCAAATTCGCTACTTTCATACCAGCTCTGAAGTTTCTTATCTAACCGCACGTTAAACCACAAAGTATTTAGTAGTATGTATTTATTATATTTTTGTACTCTCGAAAAATTATGCACAGAGCACACTTCTGTAGTTGTTCAAAGTTCATCAACTATGACACACGACAAAGCAATTTACTTCTTATTACGGCGAAACAGCGAAGTACAACAACAATCTGCAACAAATCAAAGCAAACCGAATCAAAAACTGCGGAATAACCCATTTAGGCAGTAGGAGTACGTTTCATGCCGTGGAATGCATTTTACAGATAAAACAATGAACGTTCTGGTGAAATGGCTTTTTTAAAAACCGTCCAAGTGCGCTTATGCTCACTTCTTTTTAGGCATTTAAATGTACAATTTAATCCTAAGCTTTCAATTATTCAGTATCACAAGTTAGGTCAACACTTGAGACTGCGACAGATGTATATTCCCACTGGCATAAACTGCAATCCATAAACTCTCCAATCTCATATCAAATATGCATTCAAAGTCCCGCCAGAGCTTCTGCAGGGCTGAAAATATATAAATTTTGCAATGCCACAATGCACCAGTCGAAGGCAATGGTCAAATATTTAATTTGGTGAATTTTTCCGCATTTGCGAATAAGTTGTTGTTGAAAGCTTTCCTTTCTCGCTTTCATCAGTTTCGATGTTAAGCGACCGCCAATGGGTAAATCAATCAACTTCTAATCAGTTCGATAGTGTGGTGTTAGTGTGAGTGTTGAAACTGGCTAAAACTTCAGAACACTATTACAAACACTTCAGTCGCCAAGCTCTGGCTCTGGATCTGCTCGCTCGCCTTGACGTTGGCATTGCATCGACTTTAAGGAGATCCCAGAGGTCAACTGTAGAATAAGAGTCAGTTTATCTTTGCGGAAATGAAGTTAAATTTGCACGCAAAATTTCAACGGCTACTCTTGGCGCAGTGAGAAGACTGGCACTATCAGAAATAAATACTTACACACTTGCAGTTGGTTGGCTGCCTCCAGGCTGATTCTAGAGTTCCTATTTCCGTTTACATTTGCAAATTTCGCCAAAGTTTTCAGCGCATACATTTACCTTGCTGTTGTTGTAGTTGGATCTCGTTGACTTTTCATTAAAGTGTAAATGTACAAGTCTACTTGTTGGCTGGATGTTTCTCCTGAAGTTCCTTAAGCTTTATTGAAATGCGATTCACCAAAAGTGCCTAACTTCTTAATTTGAGTTAGAACTTTACTCAATTAGTCTTTGTGCTTTACTTCATATTGTTGATTTCTAAGAACTTATTATGTTGGCAAATATCGCCCTTCCGCTTTTATCAATGCTTTGTAAAAAGTGTTACAGTGATCAGATTTGAACTAAATATGCGCCGTTTCGTTCGATAATATGTTTCCATCTAGACGGCAATTTCATAATACTCCCTCGTAGAATCCCACCTCCTTATTTGCGAAGAACTCGAGCAGCCATTTTTCACAAGCCTCTTTTGAGTTCAACTTTACACCACCAAGGGCATTCGCCATGGACAGAAACAGGTGGTAATCACTTGGGGCTATATGGTGGATGTAATAAAACATCCTATCCGAGCTCCCGTAGCTTCTGACGAGTCATCAACGAAGTGTGTGGTCTGGCGTTGTCCTAGTGTAACACTACAACCTTCCTGTTGGCCAATTCTGGACGCATCTCTTCGATTCGCCTGCTTCAAACGGTCCAGTTGTTTGTAGTAGATGGAAGAATTAAGCATCTGACCAAACGGGAGCAGCTCATAGTGGTTGAATCCCTTCCAATCCCACCAAACACACAGCAAAACCTGACCGTCAATCCCGGTTTGGTCACTGTTTCGATTCACCGGCCTTCGACCACGCCCGTTTTCACTTGATATTGTCGTATGTGATCCATTACTCCTCGCCAGTCACCATCCGCTCCAAAAAAGAGATCGTTCCGTTTCAACAGAACATCGCAGGCCAACGCCTTCGGTACCGAAGGTTTTTTGCGTCAAATCATGCGGCAGCCGACATCAAGCGTTTTTGTGTATCCAGCTTTTTGCAGATGATTAAAAATGGTTTGATGACTAACTCCCATCTCCTGGGCGATGTCACGAGATGCCACTTGCCGGTCTAACTCGATGTTTTCCAAGATTTGATCGGTAGTCGTCGTCACAGGTCTTCCGCCGGCTGGCTTATCCGTGATGTCGTTTTCACCCGCTCTGAATTGTCGAAACCATTCCTCCGCAGTTCGAAGTGACAGAGTACATCCCCCAAAACACCGTTTATCTCTCGGAACGTTTCTCTAGCGGATTTGCCTTTAACGAAGGAAAACTTTAAAATAGCGCGTATTTCGACGTTAGTGAACTGTATGTTTACACAACCATAACTGTTGAAGGTAATATCCAAACTAAACATGCATAACGTCGTTTTGTAGGTTATGTTAAGACCTTTCAAAGATTTATACATAGCCGCGATATTCTAAAGGCAAAAAGGCGGAAGGGAGATATTTGCCAACCTAATATAAACACTAAGCTATAGCATGGATATATACATGTATTCTAAAACATACAGTACATATGTAGTAGAATTTTGACCAGTGCTTAAAAAGCTCCATGTAGAAGTGATAGTGAATAATTTCTTGGTTTTATTGCGTTCAAACCCGTTTGTCGCATAATAACACCAATTAGAAAACAAACTTCAAATTCATTTATCTCCTCAGTTGTTCGACAAAAGTTTACGCTTTGCGAAAATAGTGTTCATTTGTCCTTTGACATGGTTAGACAACAAACATATAACAAATTTTGTGTCTGACAAAAACGAAATTGTAAATTTTCAAAAATAAAATTAAGTCAAAACTCGAAACTTTTTGCAGATAATTACCACTTTGTTAATATAATTTTGTCATCGAAATGTCAAACAGTTGCTTTAAATATGAAGAATTTCTTTCCGAGTCATATGCGCTTGAATAGAATTAACATAGGAATTAAATCGTTTGGAGCCTTTGAAACCAGCTTAAAGCAATTTTTTATTGTGAAAATCTGGTATCAAACAGTCCCATCACTGTTCCTGGGCAAGGAATGTTGTATCAGTGTACCAGGGCAATTCATCTAGTTTTAGCTGACTGATTTGCTAAACTTTAACGTCTCAATTCGCTGCTGGCGCACACTCACACCCGCAGAGAAGCATAATCGGCTATATACCCAATTCTGCAGACATATGCGAGGGCGCTGCCATCATGACATCGTGGCGTTCAAGCGTTTTAATATCGATATATAACTATTTGCATCTACTTCAAGCACTGCTTCGCCAACGTCTTTATCCGCGAATTGCTATCAACAGACGCTCCAAAATATATATATCTGTGTCTATGCGTCCATAAGTCTATATAGTGCGGCGTCCACACACACTTTCGCTCATACGAATATTCGTATCGATATTTTTTAAATTTTCCACATCATTAGATCAACTCACTCGAGTGAATTTTTCATCTTTCGCGCACACATCTGCATATGGATACACGCATATGTACGCGACATCTTCATACATATTTCCAAAGAAGAACTGGACTCAAGATTACAAAAATACAGAAGACCTTCGAAGGATTTCAGACAAAATGTGATATGAAAATATTTCGGTTAAGGGTAGTAGTAGTAGTCTCTTTAGTAGAACGTTTGGAAATGCAAATAAATAAAATAAACAAAACTTACATACTTTTATAAATATATTATAAAGGTAAGGATTAATAGTCTTTCAAATTTTTAGAATACGAAAATTTCAAAACATCATGATTCTTTTTCAAAGATTCTTATAGCAGCCAATGTCAGCAACAATAATAAAATTTAATATTTTATTTAAAATTGTTTCAGGCTCGAACATTGTCCTTATTGCTAGCTACATAACCCATATACATACATATACATTCGGTATATTTCGGACTAGTTCTTTTTCTGTCCGAAAATAGTCTTTGTAACCCAGTATTTTTTGGCTAGCTCGATGCTTAGCGATTATTTGCTGGGCATATATTAAGTCAAGCTTTTCGACCAAAATATGGGGATTTTTTACTGTTCTCAAAGATAAATTAATCTTATTTCCCTTTATCTTATTAAGTTTTGATGGGGTTTTTACTCGTATTCACACAGAGAAATACAGGTAATTTCTTAAGTATTCTCAAAATTAAATATAGAGGTATTTTCTCTCACTACATAGTTGGCTGGTGGTAGGGATATTTTTAGAGAGCTTCGTCGGACTTTTTCCTGCTGCTCGTTATACGTTCGTGCATGCGTAAGCCGTAGATAGTATATTAAATAAATTTTCTTTCTGTTTAGAACTTCTTGTTTCAAATTTGCTGTGGACTCCAAGATATACATACGCTTCAGTAAACCTGGGCATTATGGCATTAGAAGTACTAATCTTTATATTTCATTTCAGAGAGGGCTGAATTGAATACTTTTGAAATAATAAGCTTATTCATCGCCAAAAAAGCTTACTGCCTTTCCTAAATAAAAGCGGCAGCGGCAAATGACAGTCAAAAAATTATCAAGCCCATACAATTTGTATGGCATATACCGAAATAAAGCGTCGACGACGCTGAGCGGTTGAAAAATTCATTTTTGACAGAGCGTTCCGAAGTAAAGTTGGCTGCGAAATACGAAGTTTCGCTGTACACAAAAATTTCACAACAACAATTCAAGTAAACCTTTTGATATTTGACGTAAAGTTGCCGCTTTTATTTAGGGACGGCGCATCGTCGTTAACGCTGAGCAGTAAAAAACGTTCTGCCAACGCTTTTATTTAGGGAAGACAGTTAATTTTCGTGGGTCCTTGCTTTCACAGCAAGTTATAGAAATAGAAAAGACTCGCAGTCTGTTTTTAGCTCTGATTTTTATTTCAAGAATAGAATTTGTTTGCAATAAATGTATTTCTAGTTATTGAATAAGCTCAAGAAATTCTTATTTTATATTATGACTATTATGAATATATTACACACCTACTCGTAGATACCTGACTAGGATAAATTCGATTTTATTGATAAGAATAACTTAAATCTATTAAGGAACGTTGTTGAACTTTAGAAGACTTTCGTAAAGCGACATTTTCATGGTTTCAGGCAGAATGAATAAGACCATTATGCCCATGAGCATGCCCAATACCCCTATGATGAAGAAGAACTGCGGTTCGTTGAAGTCCACATAGAATACCAGCAGAGACAGCGCTATTTGGAGAAATTGTTCGCACACCACCACCACAGACAAGCAGCATGCCTTCACAGAAACGGTAAACGCTTCTGACATGTAAACACTGGAGACCATCGAAACGCCGGCGCATATGAAAATCTGGTAGCACCACATTAGGTAGACGACCAACTCGAACGTCAGGGGGGTCAGTAAAACCAACGAAATTTGCTCGTAGATGTACTGCAGTACACCGCCCATGAGAAATGCGCAAGTTCCAGAGAGGAGTAAGCAAATAACGGCGATCCTTCGCCGCCCATATTTGTCCACGCACAAAGCGCCCAAAATGCTGCCGAGCACACCGCAAAGTGACAAGAGATAAACACAGTTGATAGTACAATTCAGGCCCGTCATGCTTGCAGTGACGAAAGTGCGACTGACGGGGAGCGACAGCGCAATTGCTCCGTAACAGCGCAGCACGAGCACCTTGAGCAGCGGAGGTGTGTTGCTCCTGCGCACCGCCATCCATGTCTGGCCCGCATCGTGCCCCAGCATCTGTTTGCATTCCTCATGCCTGTGTGTCAACTCAATGCTAGGATAGTTGGCCGCTTGCAGCCGTTTCATCACATATGTGGCTGCTAAGTCGCGCTCTTGCATCTGCAGCAGCAGCGGCGACTCGAAGCGGTAGAGGGTGTTGCACGCGAGCGCACATAGTGCCACCAAGATCACCACAGAGCCGTGTAATTGATTGACGTGCATCGAATAGCCCTCTGCCGGCTCGTACAAGAACCACAATCGTGTGCAAAGCAGCTGCAGACAGATACCCAGCCAAAGAAAGACGCGCTCGCTGGAAACCAACAAACCGCGAATGTCTTTATGCGCCACCTCCCCGGCTGTCACGAGGCCCTGTACTTGATTGATGCCATAAGCGCAGCCTTCCAATAGGCAACTGCTCAGAACGAAGGCAAACGAGGTGGGCGCGCAGACGAAGAGCAGGCCGCCAAGCAGGAGAAGCGTGCCGCTGGTGCACTGAAATGATAACAAAAGCGAAAAGCGATAAGGCAAACGATAAATAGTCAGTTCAGCAGCAACTATCGCTAATTGTTCATATGCAAATTACGAAAGCGTTGTGCCTGTTCTATTTATTGGAAAGCACTTGCTCACTGAAGTGCGTGTGTAATCTACGGGCATTAAGCTGACTAAGGCCTATTTAGGTAGCATTATCGGTAAGTGCTATTTGTATCAAGTGAAGAGTGATACAGATAAACCACTTAACCACCACTACGCATTCACCTAATCGAGGAAGTATGGTTTAATGATTTTTATTTTCAGAGCAAAGTATGGGTATTCCCCGCGTGCTCGATTCTTCAGAACCGCATCCACATTCTCAGGAGTAACAGCATACATTCCCTTTCCACAATAACATATTATAACGAAATAATACGACTTACAGTGATCCCCACGTACTCGCTTGAGGGTTGAGTATGGAGCGTGTGCAGCGGCTTGAAGAACAAAATATTGGAAATATACAAGCTCGCACTAGGTCGTCGACCTCTGAGCATTCCCGAGAAAGATAACGGACACCAAAGAGGTCGTAATCAAATTTTAGCTCATTGCAAATAAAATACAATTTTAAGTTCGAATTTTCATCATTTTACTTTTTCAAAATGAACCCACCAACTAACGGGGAAAGTACATACCTATGTATGGGAGAGAGTGTATAAGTGTGTAAAAACTTATAACTTTTGAAATGTTTGTTTAAACCCTTGCGAAGCCGGAGCGGTCTGCTAGTTAACAATAAATAAATGTGAATTTCTTTCTAAAAGAAAAAATATTAGATCGAAGTATTTGAGAAAAAGCTTGGTAAGGACCTCGATTCACTTAAGCGGTATTCATTTAAGTGCCTTTCCCGCTAATTATCACAAAAGTCTTGCATGTTAAGAAGAGGCACTTAAGCGGGGATTACTGTATTTAGTAAATCATTTACGTAGTAACAGTAAATATAATGAAACAAAAATCCTTTCTCAAGAAGCCTAGCTTCTACTCCACTTTCTGTACTACCATGGTATTAGGTTTCAATATCAAATGTCTAATTCTTATTAAGTATATCCGCAAGCCGTCTACTGTGCGCAGCTAATCAAGATAACTTACTGCTCAGAGCTATATAGAGAGCTGATAATGAAGGCCGACATGAAAAGAACTCAAAATAAGTTTCTGTGTTCGGAGAATTGATAACGCTGAGTTGATCCCAATAAATCTGATATTTTGATAGACCAGCGTTTAATCAGCTTTAATGTCGCATTTTAAACCAGAATGGTAAGAACTGCCTTGCGGTAGAACAATTCTCGCAATCCATGTAAATTATGTGGGATAATTTAGGTACGTACTTGTGATATATTCTTGCTAACGCGTTGCACGAATGCCCCCGCCATGATTGCTCCTGCAGCAACGCCCACAAACCATGCGATCGTCAGTAGATGGGTAGCTATAAGCGCTTGCGAATCGCTTACAGGCTTTTCGAATACACACCAAGCCAACTTCAAGCCTCCAGCGAAGAAAATAGCAGACGCTGAAAGATAACCACAAAAGTTAATAGCAAATATTTTTCGACATTTATGCAACAATGAGATGTTCCCTTAACCGTAATGGAGACTTCAATAATTTAATTTAATGTTCTTCATGAGTACCCACTATTGGAGATCCACTTTTCTTAAGACACATCACAGTTTATTGACGAGAAGCCAATATTTAATAAGCAAGCAGAGCTCACCTGAAGCCATTGCCTGGAATTGCAAGCGATAGCGGTAAAGCGTACGCAGCCACGTTTGTTTGCCCTCATCCTCGATGGTAGGCAGCAGAGGCATCGCGTCTAACTCGTCTGGCTTGATTTCTAATTTGTAGCTTGATGTCGAAAAGAACTTCGAACTACTCGCGTACTATTTTGACTATTTCTACTTAGGAATTTTACAACACTTTAACCGTGGGCACTTCGACAACGTCCATTCTGCAGAATGCTATAAGACGCGCGGTGGCGAGGTTCCGACACTTGCCATGTACTCGCGCAATTAGAAACGCTTAAAACAGTTACAGATTCGCGTTTTAGTCTGCGCAAAGTCAATTTAACATCCGGTAGTCACTCAGCGTACCGTCGTTTCGTTCATACAATGCTCGTTCGACTGATTCGAGACTGGATTGTATCGCCCAAGAAGCGATTGGTGCAGTTGGCGCGCTTGTGATAACATAGTTAGTTTGTGCCAACGTTTATTTGAACGCAGTTGTGTGTGTATATGTATTCCGGTCAATATTATCGAAAGTCAATATTTATCAGCGATAAGATAATACATTTACTAAATAATAAAAACATCATAGTTGACAGACCGCAGGCCGGGTGTCAGTAATGACCCTTGCTTTATGTCAATCAAGTATCGAAGAGCTCTGTAGAACTTCCCGCTAGATGTTTAATGTTCGAATCAATGCGAATGCTTTATTGCTGTAAAATTCCATAAAAATAACTTAATTTGATAATTACTTAATGTAGTGGAAATCGAACTACGATCAATCGTGTTATAGCCACGCACAATCGCACTTCTTACACCTGCTGGAGTGTATAAGTTTGATAAAACAAATGGGAGCTTAAGGAATGCCATATGATTACAATTCGTATTTACAATTGATCGCTGAAATATATCAAAATCAATATTTTTTAAATATGTTTAGCTTTAAGTTCTAATCAAACAAATAGTACTTGCTTTTTGAACGGAACAAACAGTCCATTCTCCGATACACTTACTTAGCTATGAGTCTCGAAAAAGTTTAAACAAGGAGTAGTACGAGCTGTACTAAAGTGAAATGAACTTGAACTTGACTAAACATTTAATAATAAAAGACATTATGATGACTTTTTCAAATTTCTCTATAAATCAATTGTTGGAAGTTATGATTTCAGGAAGACTCCTAGAGAGAACTTCTTGTTTAACATTGAAGTTCTTATTTATATAAACCTCAAATGTGAGAACTCAAGAAATACACTTGGGTCATTCTGGAATTAGAATGGGAACAATGCAACCCATCTGGCAGCTTTGGCGACCTCTCGAGATGTAGCTCACAATTAATTTCCCCAATACGAAAATAGTATCATCCTTACATACAAATGAAGCTTTTTTTTATTCTGAATAATTAAATTAGTTTATTGAAATGGATAAATTAGGTTCAATATCAGAGATAATTACGGATGGACGAGGTGTTAGCGTGGCAAGCGTGGACGCTCGCTATTATGCGGTTATCAGCAATTAATAAATAAAGAATTCTTCGTTGAAAAGATAACCAAAACAAAGCAGAGCCATTGATTGATTTTATTGGTGAATATGGGTGTATGCCGGTATGTGTGTTGTAGTATTTCCGTTAGCTGCAGCAAATTGAACTCAAGTGATGTTCGCTAATATCTTCAGCTAATGAAAATACAAGCGGTGAGCAACCAAAAATACACATGGATAAAACTAATATTAACAAACAAAGGAACTGTTACTGACGATGAAATTACGCACCTTTCTGCATACTCAACTGAAAAATCGTGTTTTTTGAGTTCTGACACTATTCATGTTAATGAGCGATATCAACTTTAATAACGAATATTCGTTTTTCACATGCATACATATAATGGTTTGTGTCTTGGTTGCAAAGCTTTAATATGAGTTGCAACCATTTGCGATAGATGTCGCCAAGCAAAAGTATTTGTGTTGTTTGTAGACTTATCCCGGCGCTGGTAAGTATATGCATGAATTCTACTTGTATGTAGATTCCTAAATGACGTTTTAATATAAATAGTATATATGGGACATATGTATTGCACCGAACTCTCCGCGGTGACTCAAATTCGGATTCTTAACTATGTTGGAAGTGGCGAAGTTGTTCCTTTGGATATCTTGACTGAAGTCGGTTTTGCGGAAATATTATTTCGAATGACATTTCGTTCGATATTTTAGGACCTTATGACTTTAACTTACTCCATAGAGTTGAAGATAACCAAAAACTATTTACTTGTGTTTAAACTTTGCATACGAGTACCTTAATATTTCAATATATCCATATTAAGAAAAAAATGCTTCGAAACCACGTGTTTATAAAGACCCAAATTAAGACTTTATTCATAATCAAATAATATCGTGTCGTGAGTAATATGTTTGAATTACGCTCATCGTATTAAAAAATTTCTGAATTTTCTTTGAGCTTCTTGCAGTGAATCTTGCTTGGTCTCGGGCAAGCAGAAAAAGCCTATAATAAAGAATACCAAATAAAATACACCAAATGTAATAAAGTAGGCGCCGAAAGTGTTTTGATCCGCCTTGCATACACCGATAATGAGTAAAACGAACATCTCCACAATGAAGGACAGAGCAATGTAATAGGGCTTCATATGCAGCGGAAATGCTTCAGTCAAATATGCTGAAGACGAACTGCTGAAGAAGCTCGCAAACAGTCCGAGCACGAAGAGCATAAATAGCACAGATCCCATTTTGGATTGAGAGAATATGTTGATTAAGTCATTGCAAATGGCGCCGATGGCGATCGCCAAGATACCGCAGAGAAGGGCGCCGATAAGCAGGATTACCTTGCGCCCAACCGAGTCCAAAGCAAAGGCAGCAATATAGGTGCCCAGCCACAAAAACAATCCAAATAGTATCCAAGGCCACGTAACGAATTTTTCTGTATAACCCAAGGACGCCACCAAAAGTGCTCCAGAAATGACTGGCGAGAATGAGAGTGCAACCAACCCGCGAATTAAGCAAAGTTTTACTAGTGCCGGTATACCTTTGTCGCCGTTCGGATCGTTGGCTTGGATATAGCGTTTATGTTCCTCCAAACGCTGATATGTCTCCTGCGTTATCACGAATGGACGTTGCAGACGTCGCAAGCAATGGATGGCCTCCAGCTCGTTATTTTCCATCAAATGCTGAACGGGGGATTCGACCACCAGGAAGTAAGACATAACAAACGCTAAAACGGCATAAACGATAACGACGATCCCATGCAGTTGTGTGGTTCCAAATGAGTTGTCGAATGATGTTGTGTTATAAGCATAGGCAGCCGTAAATACAATTTGCAGGTAAATTCCGAGAGTGACACTGCCTGCCTCCAAAATTGCGGCGGACATGCCGCGCCTACTACTGATCACCTCTTCGCCGATCAGCACTATCATTGGCACGAACACGAGACCCACAGCGAAGCCATTCAAGTAGCGGCCGACGGCAATGGCCCCGTATTCATGAGCCAATGCTACGAAGAATATGCCTCCGATCAGAACCAAAAAGGACGAAAATAGCTAAAAGGTAAACAAGCAAAGTCAAATTTTCGGTTGGCTTTCTTCAATTGCGATCGCACTTACATAAATGAGCCTCTTTGATACGCGGTTAGTGATGAATGCTGAGGCTAAAGCTCCAATAATCGCGGCGATGTACCAGCATATGTAAATATGCCTATCTAATCCGAAGCTCTGCACATTGGTAAATCCACAGCTCCAAGCGATGTTCATGCCGCCCGAAACCAAAACGAGCATAGCTGAAATTGTATGGAATTAGACTGATTGAAGCACTGCTCCGATAAAAAATGTGCAAATATTAAACAAACTCGAAGATATTAAGCTTAAATGTCCCTAATTAGTGTACATCAACCTTCAATTCAACTCCAATGTTAAAATTCAAAGTTTTTGTTGGAACTGAAAATTTTCGATTTATATTTGTTAAATATATATTATATATATTTGGTATATGTTCAGGGTGACGACCAGAGTTCAATACGGATGCCTATCTGTCCATCCGTGCAAGCAATAGCTTGAGTAAAACGTAAGATTGCTTCATGAAACTTGGTACACGAGATCCTTGACACCTTTGTATCCTGGCTCATTAGGTACGTCCTGGTTGACTACAGGCAACAACTAAATTAATATAAATAAACTAAAACTTTTCTCATGGCAGATTTTGATTTTGATATGATTTGAAGATTTCTCGAAAAAATGCAAATATGTATTAAACAAACTCGAAGATGTTAGGCTTAATTGTCCCTAATTGGTGTACAGCTCTTAAATAGAAAATAAAAAAGTTTTATAAATAGTCTTGCCCCAAGAATCATTCGACAAATCGTCGTCACTAAAGTCGATTCTAAAATATCTAATATTTGAAGGTCCTTTTAAATTAACGGTAATAAAGTTTGAAATTTTCAAATAAGTAGAAAATATTTTTAAAGATGCAGAAAATCGTATTTCTATTATTGGGAAGTTGTCGATTTATATTTTAAAAATACTATATATGTAAATGTTTGGTTTGTTTGTTTTTTCCCATATCTTATCGTGATTACGGTGATTTGATAAATATAATGATACATATGTACGTACGTTTGGATTTCTTGACGAAAACGAATATCGCTTCCGTTCCCCGCCAGAAAGATAAGCGAGTTAGTTAGTTATGTATTTCCAGCTGTTAACTGTACTCGACTGGTGGTATTCTAAATATAGTTGTAAGTATAGACGTTGACAATTTGATAGGTGTGGTCATTACTTATCTATCTCTTTACAAACTAATTATGCATATAATAAAATTATCTTTAATCTATACTTCTACACTATTATTATAAAGAAGAAAGATTTGTATGTATGTTTGTAATGAATAAACTCAAAAACTACTGTGCGGATTTCAAAAATTGTTTCGTCATTGAAAAGCTACATCCACCCTGTAAGTAACATGGGCTATATTTATTGCCAGAATCTCAACTTTCTGGACATAGTTCTCAGGTGAGGGTATCAAAAAGACTCCGTGGTGGAGAATCTTAATATGAAACTGAAAATTGCCTTGCAAGTCATTCCTTCTCTTCTCTTCGCATCGTAATCGAGAGTCGAGTAACGAGGGCTCGCAGCTGCTTGCTGAAAATAAATTCAAAACCTTCGAAGTACGTGCTTGAAGAAAAAGTATTAGAAATATACAAGCTCGCAGTAGGACGTCGAACCCACGCAAGAAATGGGAAAATACATAAATATGTATGGGAGAGTGTGTATAAGTGTGTAAAAACTTATAACTTTTGAAATGAAAGCTTATAATAAAGTTATAATGTGGTATATATTAATAACTTTATTATAAATTATACTATTCATATATAATGTTAATTGAGCCAATTAGCAAAGCTATAATTCAGTGAAATAAAGAGCGGTCGGCTATGATGTACTCAGTTAAGAAATCGTCGCCCTTTCGTCGTTTTTTATATATGTATTTATTCTTTGATCTTTTTAACTTTATATTCTGTTTCCACTCTCTCCTTTGTCTGCGTCTTAAATGTCAAAGAGTCCAGCAATAGCACTTGAACACTGGCATTCAAGCATTCCAATTGCACAGAAATGCTGACGCCTTTTGTTTTGACGATTACAACCGAGACTTTAGTGCAAACAAAGCATCAAGAGACTTGATAAACAGCGAGGGAAATCACCAATGTAAATTCCCCTTTTTACACTTTTGCCACACACGCTTGCAATGATTGCACATTCCCCACTCTTTTAAATCACTGGGAAGTTCTTCCAGATCTACAGCAACTCACGAGTAAATTTTAATGAGTTAATCTGGAGTTTTTGGCACTTACTGTACGCAAATCACTCAGAATTCAGAGGAACCTTTGACTTGATATTTGTGAAGATTTCGGGGACGGGATTTTCGATGCTATCAAACTGTCGAACTAATGAGTAATTACCTGCTCCAGCTGAGTTCGTTTGCGGCTTATTGGCTCGGTTGCGTTCGAACCAACCCTCCGCTGGCGGTACACTTTGTGGCGGCTGTTGCGGGCTGTAGGCATACCCAGTTGGTGGGACAGAGGCTTCAACATGAACAACAGCGGGTGTAAAATTTTGCGCAGAATTCGATGGGGCAGCCACTGTAACGACGTGTACTGTTTGCTCCGTTGCGCCATAAGTTGGCTGTCCAGCCGGCTGGACAGGCGGATAAGCGTCACGTTTTTCCATGTATACTATAAACTTGTTATTATTGTATTAAACTGAAAATAAACAGTGCAATAGACAATTGATAGGCAACGGGTGCTCAACCGCTTTCTTTCTTAGTCGCGCTCGTACTGAGTTTTCGAAATGGAAACAAGCTCCGCGGAGTCAAATGTTCGCTTGTTTAGGTATGTGTGCGCTGTGTGCTTGAGTGATATCAGCTCTTACACACTCAATTATCGCCAATCGCTGCCATAATTTTTATGCATTTTTGTTTTGTAAAATAATCTCTCTAACATGCCTGCTTATCGCTCTTTCGCGAATTGCAACGAACATACGAGTGTTTAATAAATAATAAGCCAAGAAGGGCTATGTTCGCGTGTAACCGAAAATTTTGTACTCTTGCAATTTATTTATTTAATTTTATTAAGATAACACACAATTTCACCCACATATTCGTCATATACATATATATGTGGTATAAAGTCCCTTGAAAGTTTAAAAACCTTAATATTAGGTATATGGGAGTTAGGGGAAGTTATGACCCGATTTCACTCATTTTTGGCACGGAGACATATAAATGGAAGAAACATATTCCCTCTGCATTTAGCCAAAATATCTGAGAGACTTACCTATATTTACGGTAAATTTATTTAAAGCACTGATGTCCTCATTTTTGGTATCTGGGGCTTTGAAAATTTATGGTACGATTTTAGCGATTTTTAGACGGACAGATGCTACACTATATATGCAGTTATTGTGCAAAGTTCTGTTTCGTTACCAACACTGGTAAATGATCCTAGACGGTTTGGTTGATATAGCTTTAGTAGTTCACGAGATATGTACAAAAACATAGTAGGGGACGGGGCCATGCCCACTTATTGGGTGTTACATACAACCGGTTTGTGAACAAAACTATAATACTCTCTTACCTACATTGTTGCGAGAGTATAAAAATGCTCACACTAACAAAGAGCTTCTACACGTTTTTTATTTTTTTACTTATTCTGCGAATCGATCATATGATGATGTACACACTTGTATATATTTTGACCTGATATTTATGACTTGAGCATATGAGGAGTGCGATATATCTGTGAAACACATGTGTGGATTAGTCACAGTCTTGACGATCAAATCGAATATTTCTTATCGATCCATGTCGATTTTTGCGAACTTGGATGGATTTGCTTTTGTTTGCTAAACAAGTTGTATGGCGCATATTCGCTGAAAGAGGAACGCTTGAGTTCTGGAGGAAGTGCTGACATGAAGTTTCTGCGAAAATGCTGTCAGTTCGTTTGACTTTTACAATTGTTTGTTTTCACTCTTTTTTTAAGTAAATGTGCAATTAAATAGCAGAAGTTCCAATTTTTATTGATTAAAGTTTTATTTGATTTTATAATTGTAGTATCTCTTACGGTATATTCTTAAAACTATGAGACATTTACAGTTAGGTAATTATTTTTCGTTTATTACATTATTATAGTAGTGATTCTATTATCATTTAACATATACAATACATACATATAAATAGTTTTCTTAGAAGCCATCCATAAACACATTTTAGCAAGTGAACATTACTTATCTAAGTCTTACGTAATACGTTTTACACATTTCCTCCTTTCTATTTAAATGTAAACGCTTATCGTCAATGTACTTATGATTGTATATTGTGAAAGAAAAAGAATTTCTGTTTTTGTGTAATATTTTTATATACAGATTTGCTTAGCTTGGAATACAAGTACTCATTAGCAACTAGAAGGATAGTTGTGTACTATATGTATATGTATAAAAACACTTATTGCATATATTTAACCAAACTGCAAGGAATATACGACAAATGAGTCTCACCAAAGTATATTGCATGAATTCATGACTTCTTTCAGTAAAAACACACAATTTTTTTAAGATTTTTTAATGAAGTGCGGTGACAAGTCCACATAACTTTCTTAGTTTCTGACGTCATGTACAGTTAGTACATTTATTTTTGATTTATTTTATTATCTAATACTTTTTTATCGATTATTCGATTCCTCGCAGGTGTTCCCAGTACACAAGAAAAATGTACTAACCGAAATTGTAAATCATCAGTTTGAGTATTATTTTCGTAAACTCGTAAACTAGATAAGAAGACTGCTGATATTACATTTTAGACTTTTAAGATCACTTTTACTGCGGCATATTTTTTAAGACTGTATAACAACAATAATATGATCTCATCACTTCCATAACCACTCTTCGCGAATATTGTAACGGCTCTTCCCTCAAATTGATCATTCGTATTCAGTGTCCACCCGATACATTTAACAAATTGATCGTGAAGTGAATCGAAGATGCCAGATTAGTCGTGAGTAGAATTTAAGAGCAGTCCACTAGAACACCTGTAAAGAACAGTGAAACTCTAGAAATACCTTAATTTTGATTTGTGGACACTTAACTGTGAGTCATTGAATGTTCGGAAGAGCTCGGCCCTCTTACAACCATACAATCGTATGTATATATACATACTTACAAGCAATATACGAGTATATATGTATGTACACATGAATAACTGTAATTATCACTACTTACTGCTAACTTCACAACAAATCATTATAAATTCTATACAGTTATAGGTATATGCTCATTTAGGGGTATTTCATACCGTTTCAAAACATTTTCATTTTGATAACTTTTAATTAAACTATTTCATTACTGACATTACATCCTAATTACCACCCGGCGTTCGGCGGCTTGCACAAATGTTTATGGTTTTTATGGATTTGTATTTATCCACTTTGAGCATAGCTTATTGCACTACATACTAGATAAAATATACGCACATGCGCATACAGACGAGTGCGTACATACTTTGTAATTAGCCGACGAAAGTTTCATGAATTTCACTACTTGAACTGTTTAGAGTACTTGTGGCCGCACTTCGCCCAGTCACCAATGCAAGCACCCGACCATACAAATTCACGGCGGCGACGCAAACAGGCCGCTAGTTGCCCACCTCCAGCCGTCTATGCCCTGCCTCCGCGCTCTGGTGTGTGTGGTGGTTGGGGCGCCCTTGCCTCCTTGTCGATTAGTTTATCACCGTGCAGACGAGTACGCTCGCACAACGGCGCCAAAGTTCACTGCCTCCACTAGGCTTTGACGTTGCGTTTGCTCTGGTCGTTGGCGGTAGCCAACACCGGCGATGCCACGCTGCGTCAGTTGTTCGGTGGAGGGCGCAACTCTGCTGTCGACTAATGTCACGTTGCTGCAACGCAACAGCGCCATCGCAAGCAGAGCGACAATGCTACTGCCAATTTGTCGATGTTGTTGTTGCTGTTGTCGATGTAGTGACTGTGGCCTCTGTTGCTGCTGCTGGAGTGGCTGACGCTGTGTGGAAGCGATTCTGTGGCTGAGGCCATGGCTTGGGCTCAGCACTCTTGCATGCCGGTGATTTTTGCTTTGATCGTTGTTGTTGTGCTCGGTTATATGTCCAGCATTCTTGCAGAGAAATGTTGATATTTGCAACAGAATGAACGCGCCGACCATAGCGCTGATCAGCTTGGTCGGCTGGGCGGCGGCGCTGTGCCGAGCTGTGGGCGCAGAATTGGTTTGCATCGCCTCTGGTCGCTCACCTGAAAGTGAAAACACGAAAACAGTTACTCACTTGATAAATAAAAGAAATGCTCATATCAGAATGCAGAGGAAATTTATAAAGCCATACGGTTTACATCAAATATTATTGTTTTCCGCGAAATTGTGCGCAAATTTATACATCCGCCTCCATGCACAAGTAGTGAACTAAGCCGAGCTTTATGTTAAACTCACAGTGATACCTAAGACCACGAAGAAAGGCATTGACATCGGCAAAAAGTGTGGAAAAGAAAAGGAGGCGCATGTTTATAAGCAGCACTATTGCACATTTAACTGCGGATTTACTGCGGATTTTCCTCATCTAAATCTTGCAAATTTAAAGTTGATTTCGTACTTTTCAAGGGATTTAAGAATGAGTGTGCCCCCAAAAACAAGACTAAGAATTTGCTTTTTGTTTTGGTGTTGTTGAAGATGAAAGGTGACCAAACTTTTGTATATATGGTAGAACTGGAATCGTAAAAATTAAACTAAGAGTTCCTTAAAACTGTAATGAGTATCGTAGCAATTATCGTATACGGAAGATATACAGTCTTGCGATTTGGTTTTCAGTAAGGCATTCAACAAAGAGAACTAAACACAGAATCTTCCAATAATATTGTCAAAATATGAACAATTAAAGGGTATCGTTGCGTACTCGTACTACTTCTTCAGCTGAGATTATGTTGAGTTTATGGTGTATATATCAGTGCATATAGAGGATGCTTTATAACCAACATATAGCGAATACATGATTTCTAAAAGTCATTTCCGTCATTTACAAAGCTAAATTTCCTTTTGTACTAGTTTTAGTTCAGTTTTTCAAGTCAAGCATTAGTGAATGGATACATTAATATTTGATTTCACAATTTAATCTTAAAGAATGGTCTCTTCAGAGTATAGTATCCTTTACATACCCTGTAACACGTGGACGCGCAAGCTTGCTATCTCAGTGTTCGATGGGTAGCACGAATATTTGCCCGAATCCAGCAGATCAGCATCGTTGATTAGTAGAATTGATTTGGTTTCTTCAGATTTGATGGTTTTGAATTTTATGCGACCTCCAGATGTCTCCTCCGATAGAACCTGTCAAATAAAAAAGGTAGAGTAAACGATAAAGAAGAAAAGAAAAAAAAACAGCGAGAATACTTATTTTATCTGTCTTCAGCACTAAAATAAACTAGTGTGTGTATGTAGATACATAAGTACGTGTATTAATGCAAATGAGTTAATGCGGATATGGGTTAGTGAGCTTGCCTCGTTGTAAATATGGGAAATTCAATTTTCGCATATAAAATTAACATCACTTTCCCTCGTAAAAGCTATATCAATACCGTTCAGCAGCCCGTCAGCACCTTCGCACTCGCGCCCGGGTTTTTGTTGGTTCTCTTCTTTCTTTCCTTTCTTTTATACGCGAACTGAAGTCTCATTTTCATGGGGAAAGATTCTTATTTTAACCAATGAGCTCTGAAATATTCACATTCCGGCGCTACTTGCTGCACGGGTTATTTTAGCTGTTTACTGTCAAAATTGCCAACATGAAGGATGTGTTCACAAATAGGGATAATGAAACTGTCGGAGGTAATTTTATATTTCGCAAAATACTTGAGCGACTTGAACCAGATTTGGTTCGTAACGTCATTATGTTCTCTCAGTGCTTCAAAATGCATTCCCTAAATCACCAATTGGAAATCGGACTACATTGACAGTACATAATGTTCAGAGTGTGAGACATCTCAGCGAAATGAACTATATTATGAACTTATTCGGTCCATGCCTGCCCCTTACAAGTGCAATAATATTTTGGTGCGCACGTACTTTATTCTTCCTTACTTGTTTGCGTTTACTTGCGAGATTCTTTCGTTTAGGTAAATTCCGCATTCTCTTTGTTGTATTTATTTTCTCGCTTTTCGCTCACCTAGCACAAACACTGCGATACGATCTGCTTTAAAGTGGATTTCCTTGATCCTCCTGCCACCCACTTGCACCCCTTTTTAAGTGAAGTTTTAGTGCCGCTTCATGTTTTCCATTGCATGAATGTGGCAATTGCAAGTGGCACGCTCGTTAAATCTGAGGCACGCTCCGGGCGTTCAACGTGCATGTCGCGAGCATGAAGGCGTCGCCGCGTATCAATTGCCACGCTGCTACTAATACAATTTTAAACGAAAATCACCGCCAGCTCTCAGGCGACGATTTCCCCGCATTCTTCGCACCCGGAAGTGGGCGTTCGCCGAGAACGAAAGTCTACATACGTACTCGCTGTGCCTTCGATGGGAGTTGCGACAGCGCGGATCGAAGCGTTCGACTGGCACCGTCTGTGCGCATTGCATGCTCCTGTCCTCTTTGGCGATAATAAATGAACCGAGTATGTGCGATGTTCGATAAAGAATTGCCGCGATAAAAGTTCTTAAAACTGGTTACATGTTCGTTCCCACGCAGCCGAGTGCGCTCCGCTGGCGCGACGTTGCGATGGCGGTGCGGCACTTGAACTCGATAATTTATTGGTAAAATTTTTTGGTGGCGTGCCAACATGAAAACTATGCTTTCGATATGAGTTTGCGGGCGGCCGCCCGAGTGAGTGTGTGTGAGCAGGCATCAGAGCACCGCCATTTTCGGCAAATGTTTTGTGTCGAACAGTGAGCGTTAAGTAAATATGCTGCAATATGCTCGGCTCCGTCTTGGATATGAAGCGCCTTAATTAACCGCTGTTCAAATTTGCCTTCAGTGGCGGTTAATTCACCCGCTGCACTATTTTAAACGCTCTAACGGGTCTACATAAGGCCCCTAAATTATTTAGCTCTTCAATTATTCACTCTGCAGTTATTTAAGAGCCATCGAAAGAACTTTTGTGTAAAAATTACAAAAGCTAAAGAGGGTCTGATATCCACAAACTTTGCCCGTATTTTTGTTCAAAGAGAGCCTTGCATATGGTACTTACCTTATCTTGATGATACCAGAAGATGTGCGTCGGTGGCTCGGGACTGAACTTTATTACGCACGTCAGATTGATGGTGCTGCCTTTATCCACATACAGATCGGGTCCACCCAGTATGCTTGCGGTGGGCACTGTTAACCAGGAGTAAGAGAAAAGAAAGAGAAAGGCAAATTAATATTCGAGTTAGTGATTATTGTACATGCATGCAGAACACATGTAGTTTAGTAGTATGTATCAAGGTGCTATTTATAGACAGTAAGCACTATTTCCGGTTGAATGCCTCGGCACTACACCAGATAAATTTTATTTACTCTAGTAAATGCATGTACATATGTTGCTCATGTAATCGAGTAACAGCAAGCGCCTATTGCTGGCGAGTTTTAGTACGACAACAACAACTAGCATTGTTTAGTAGAAGCTCCAACACTAATAACAATAACAACAATACGGACACTTCGATTATTTCTGGGAATGGCATAAAGCGCATTACTTACGAAGTCGAATGAGCAGCATATGCTTCTGGAATTTTATGAAGACATGCGTCTGCTGTTCTAATACTCGTTCTTCTGGTGCACAGAGGAAAAAGCTCTAAGGAAGTTATTGTTAGCTGACTTTAGGGGGATTACGCATGCAGTTATTTTCTTAATTTAGTTGCCATTGCTTGTGTAATGTGTTGTGTGTGTGTGCATTTCTTAACCTAATTGTACTGTTTATCGATGAGAATTTAAGGATTTCCTGAAGTTGACTTTGTTCCATTAATTTATGTTGGAAACTGAAGCTATATTATTACATGTGAATCACTAAGAGCATAGTATATCACTAGTACGAATATTGTTATTATTGATTTTAGATACAACTAGTTCGCTTGTTCAAAGTTAAGTGTTTTCGGTATTCAAACAGAATACGATACTTATAACAAAGCTATGCAAGTTAAATGCTGACTGTCCCTATTGTAATGAAGCTGATAACTAACTATTTACTATATTGCATTCATAACCATTATTGTACAGTTGTCAACTATTCTAACATTTTATTATGCTAACGATAGATAGTCTTCGTTTACTACCAGTTAAATGAAATGCCGCCGTTTTAGTAGCTTCACATAGCCACATCTGACATACAGAAATTTTACTGCCGGCCATGAGGGACTTTTATGTTTCGCTGGTAGAACTGTGAGACAGTTAAAGAGCTCTCCTTTTCACAAGTCATAGTAAAACTGTTTGTGTTTTATAAACTAAAAAAATCAAATGAAAACAACTTCCTTTCTTTTTAACTGTGTTATTTGTTCCTTTTGTGTTGTATTTGTTTATTTATGGCATTTCTTTGTCGGCAGTTACAGGTCGACTTGTGCGTTGTGCGTTGTAGTTTTCTGTGACTACACCCACAGGTTAACACAATTAGATTATGGCCATTTAACGAGCATTTGCCTACCGTTATCTATGACCATTGTTATTACACTTATACTTATGTCTTCCTCATGGATAAGTGTATTTTAGTGCAAGCACTTATTGTTTTTGTCTATACATATTGTATTTAGTATTATCCTCATTTCATATTATTCTCAATATTTCCTCATCATTAGTTAGTAGATTTATTTATGTATATCGAATAAACATGACTAGAATTGTTTTTGCGAAGGAAATGGCTGTTAATTATAAACTATCGCTTTATTGAATTGTGATTACATGAAAGAGCCAGAATTCCAAACCTTCTTTTGAAGAAATCTTCATTGCACTTAATTAGACTGTCGTATAAAAGGAAGAGTCAACGTAATATTCTCAGTACCAATTGAATAAAAAAAATTAAATTAAAAGCATTCATCTATTTACTGAATCGTGAGCTTTTTCTCTCAATTGATGTGTGTATATGGTGTTAATCCAAATCTTAATAACACTGTCCAACAAATGAAGACTTTTTGAATGGAACAGAATAGCGTCACCAATAATATTTTCTTTACGTTCTTCGAAATATTTAATATGATAATGGCTGCTGGTAGCACGTGAATCCCATTTACAAAGGAAGAAAGTCTGCGCATACTTCCCATTTATATTTATAGTATTCAATTTTATTTAAGAGATTTGAAAGATTTCATCAGAATATAAAGGTATTGGAAGAAAGATTCAAAGGGAAATCCCAAACTGTAATGCTTGCTGAATACGAATGAGGCTTGTACAGAAACCTTGACACATCGGAACATTCACGTCAAGCTAAATACAGGAAAGCATATTAAGTTTAATCTTTAATCCATTGTCCTACTACTGCTGAAGCAAAAAAATAAATATATACATACTATAATAAACCACCATTAAAACAAAATTATAATTTTTTATCAATCGTAAAGAGCTTTATTTACAACAATGGTGTCTTTGGTGACCCCCACTGAAATTTTCCGCCAAACATTTTCGTAGAATATTTTAATCCTTAAATGTCCTTTTTTAAAGGATATTTTTTGATTTTTCGAAAAAAGGGTCAAATTGACCCATAAAGAAACCAGTTAGAGGGTTAAGATCTTCCAAAAAAATAATCCTCATACAATTCCACAATACAACTCTGACCATAAGAATTCTCTCAGACATTAACTTACAACATTTTTTTCATATAGTATAATGCTCCCTTCGACTAAAAAATGAAAACTTTGACCCACTGTAAAAAAAAACTCAGACGTGCCGGACCATAAGTTTGTTCAACAAAAATGATCTACTCAACATACCCTTTCAGAATTATAGGGGCGCTATTCTGTTCCAAAAATGCTGTTGGACAGTGTTATTATACTGACACTTAAAAAAAAAAACAAAAACATTTTATTATCTTTAAAAATAGTTCCTCTACTATGTTTCCTACTAAACACTGCTTAAGCGAAACGTGTCTATACTTTGCGTGCACCATAGGAAGTAGGCTAGGCGTATGCGTAACTTTATTTATGATGCCTGCAAGGGGCGTTTCTCGATATTTCAGCAACACTGGCTTATTTCTATTACAATAGCAATTTCATTTCATTGTTTATGCACTCGTCCTAAGCTGTATTTCTTTTCGGTTCTTTTATTGCCATAATTGGCAAATGTGTGGAAATGTCCGACAGCTGTAAATACTTGTTGTTAAGCGATGGAAATTAGGCTTCGTTGACTGCCGATACCTCACCAACAGATGTGAATCGAGATAAGGTTATGCATGGACTAGTTCTGTGGCTAATCGGTTGCTGAATGCTTCAAAGTGCTTTTCTATAAAATGTTTATATTAAAGGGAAAGTCAAGGGGTGTTTGTTTCTGTAAGTACGAAAGCATAAATGCATTTGACTACGTATTCCACACATGCCTTAGTATATATCTCAAAAACTTTATCAACTTTCAGAAGAACTAAATGCAAGAAATCAAAATAACAATGTTGTTAACTGGAAAAAGGTAGAAAACGACAAAGGAAAAAAGAAAACAAAAACACAAACAAACAAGAACAGCAGCGATAAAACGCAGCAAAGGCAATGCCACTTGCGAACTGTAGCTGCTCAGCGGCAGCGGCCGTAAAAAAACTTGTAAATTTGTAGTAACTTTTTGCCAACTGCCAACTGCCTGCTGCCCGCTGCAGGGCGAGGCGCCGTTTCGCCAAAACAACAGAGCGAAGAAAACACGCCTCAGGTTTGGCTTCAGCTTCTGCACAATTTGCAAATAGCGCGCAAAATGCCCTGTTACGTTTGTCTGTCTGTCTGTGTGCTTTATAATTTTCTGCCAACCACAATAAGCCACCTCCGAGTCGGTGGTGTGTAAAGGGGCAGGTCTCGGTTGTTATCAAAATGTTGAATTGCTTGTGCACGCACTTTTGCCCGAGGCAACACTTGGCTTAACTTAACTTGGCGGCGTTTGCGTACAACGCATGTGTGCGCACTCAAACATACCTCATAGGAAGCATACATGCACTGCAGATACCGTTAGTGTTATCATCGGCCTTTAGTATGTAACATAAGACTTTGTGTGGCGCGTTTATCTAAACGAGCTCCAGCGATTGTGTTGGCATTTACTTATATTATTCGCCATGCGAGGAACTTTTGCTCGTCTATTCTACTTCCGTTTGCGTGGGCAGTGCAACTGTGTTCATTTATTGTGAAAAAACAAAAGTTCATAGCGACCTTGACTGCGCTGTGATGGAGTAAGCGAGTTGAGATTTTTATCTCCGCCATATACCACGAATTGCAAACTCTAATCTAACTATAATTTGGACTCATATTTTGGGAACGTACTTTCCCTACTATTAAGAAGTCCAAGACTAGACACTAACTTAATTTTGCTAAATATATTTCTCGCTTATTAACCGTTATTGTTTTGTGGCCTATTACGAGTTCCATTCACATGCATATTTAAATAATTAATTCATGCACTGCGTATCTCAAGCTCCGGCCGAAGCCAATATCACCTTACTTCTTAAAATTTATGCGATGACAGATTTTGGTCATTAAAATCTCATTATCCGCACTTGTGATTGTCGTCAGCACTCAGATGCGGTGGAAAGTGTGTGTATGAGTATGTGTGTGTGGGAGGTCGCGTTTACTACATGAAAAATGCGGATTAAATGTATTAAGTTGGGGGGAGGATGGAGTCATATGTAGAAGTTCACGTAAGTGAGGAAAGTTTCTGACTGCCATTCACTTGGGAGTGGCCAGGAACGATTCTTTTACATGTGGCTCAAGCAGCTCACAACTTCCGGTCTTAGACCAAGTATCCTCTGGGTAGCCAACAGACATCCGTCTGGAAGCGAGCTAAAGTGAGAAGGCGAATCCCGCTTATGCGGTTGTGCGTTGGGCTTGGGACCCACCACATAAAAACGAATAACCAGTGAATAAGAAACACAGGCCTCGGATGAGAAACCCCCCTTTTGATGACGACCACGGCAAACGTATAAAGGACTATGATTTAAGGGCATGCACCTGGAATGTCCGGACTCTTAATTGGGAAGGTGCCTCTGCCCAGCTGGTTGATGTCCTCGTAAGAGTAAAGGCTGACATCACCGCAATCCAAGAAATGCGATGGACGGGACAAGGACGGAAGAAGGTGGGTCCTTGTGACATCTACTACAGCGGCCATATAAAGGAGCGCAAATTCGGTGTGGGATTCGTGGAGAGACTCCGTCGTCGAGTCCTGGCATTCACTCCGGTGGATGAACGTCTAGCCACAATCCGCATCAAAGCGAGGTTCTTCAATATATCGCTGATTTGCGCCCACGCCCCGACGGAAGAGAAGGACGAAGTGATCAAAGATACCTTCTATGAGCGCCTAGAACGTACCCTATGAGCGCTGCCCCCGCCACGATGTCAAAATCGTGCTTGGCGATTTCAACGCTAGGGTGGGTAAAGAAGGTGTCTTTGGCACAACAGTCGGAAAATTTAGCCTCCATGACGAAACATCACCAAACGGTCTGAGGCTGATCGACTTCGCCGGGGCCCGAAATATGGTCATCTGTAGTACTAGATTCCAGCATAAGAAAATCCATCAAGCTACTTGGCTGTCCCCGGATCGAATCACTCGCAACCAGATCGATCATGTTGTGATAGATGGACGACATGTCTCCAGTGTTTTTGATGTGCGTACGCTTCGTGGTCCCAACATCGACTCGGACCACTATCTTGTAGCAGCTAAAATACGCACCCGCCTCTGTGTAGAAAAGCGCACACGTCAACAAACACAAGGAAGGTTCGACATCGAGAAGCTGCAATCACAACCGACAGCCGAACGATTTTCTACTCGACTTGCACTCCTGCTCTCTGAGAGCACTCATTAGCATCTCGGTATAAGGGAGCTGTGGGACGGCATATCAAACTCCTTACGTACAGCTGCAACCGAAACCATTGGCTTTCGGAAAAGCCCAAAAAACAGCTGGTATGATGAGGATTGTCGTCTCGCAGTGGAGAGAAAACAGACTGCCTATCTCGCAATGTTGCGATCAACCGCAACACGAGCGGGATGGGAAAGATACCGAGAGCTGAAGAGGGAAGCGAGACGCATTTGCAGAAAAAGAAAGAAAGAGGCCGAAATGCGTGAGTATGACGAGCTTGACAAGCTGGCCGACAGGGGTAATGCTCGAAAATTTACGAAAAGATCCGGCGACTAACTGAAGGTTTCAAGACCGGAGCACACTCTGTAGGACCCCAGCGGTGATCTAGTGGTTGATGACCAGGGTATACTGTGATTGTGGAGCGAACACTACTCCAGCCTGCTGAATGGCAGTGAAAGTACAACACCAGGAGATGGCGAACCCGATTCCCCAATCGACGACGATGGAACAGATGTTCCATTGCCCGACCGTGAAGAAATTAGAATAGCAATTACCCGCTTGAAGAACAACAAGGCGGCGGGGGCCGATGGATTGCCGGCCGAGCTATTCAAATACGGCGGCGAAGAGCTGATAAGGTGCATGCATCAGCTGCTTTGCGAAATATGGTCGGAAGAAAGCATGCCCGACGATTGGAATCTCAGTGTACTCTGCCCAATCCACAAAAAGGTCTCCCACAATCTGCGCCAACTATCGTGGGATAAGCCTCCTTAACATCGCTTATAAGGTTCTATCGAGCGTACTGTGTGAAAGACTAAAGCCCACCGTCAACAAACTGATTGGACCTTATCAGTGTGGCTTTAGACCTGGAAAATCAACAACTGACCAGATATTCACCATGCGCCAAATCTTGGAGAAGACCCGTGAAAAAATGATCGACACACACCATCTATTTGTCGACTTTAAAGCTGCTTTCGACAGCACGAAAAGGAGCTGCCTTTATGCCGCGATGTCTGAATTTGGTATCCCCGCAAAACTAATACGGCTGTGTAAGTTGACGTTGAGCAACACCAAAGCTCTGTCAGGATCGGGAAGGACCTCTCCGAGCCGTTCGATACCAAACGAGGTTTCAGACAAGGTGACTCTCTATCGTGCGACTTCTTTAACCTGATGCTGGAAAAAATTATAAGAGCTGCAGAGCTAAACAGAGAGGGTACCATCTTCTACAAGAGTGTACAGCTCCTGGCGTACGCCGATGATATCGATATCATTGGAAACAACACCCGCGCCGTTAGTTCTGCTTTTTCCCGCCTGGATAAGGAAGCGAAGCGAATGGGTCTGGTGGTGAACGAGGACAAGACGAAATATCTCCTGTCATCAAACAAACAGTCAGCGCATTCGCGTCTTGGCTCCCACGTCACTGTTGACAGTCATAACTTTGAAGTTGTAGATAATTTCGTATACCTAGGAACCAACATTAACACCGATAATAATGTCAGCCTTGAAATCCAACGCAGAATCACTCTTGCCAACAGGTGCTACTATGGACTGAGTAGGCAATTGAAAAGTAAAGTCCTCTCTCGACAAACAAAAACTAAACTCTACAAGTCCCTCATCATTCCCGTCCTACTTTATGGTGCAGAAGCGTGGACGATGTCAACATCCGATGAGACGGCACTAGGAGTTTTCGAGAGAAAGGTTTTGCGGAAGATTTACGGTCCCTTAAACATTGGCAACGGCGAATACCGCAGAAGATGGAATGATGAGCTGTATGTGTTGTTCGACGACATAGACATAGTCCAGCGAATAAAAAGACAGCGGCTACGCTGGCTGGGTCATGTTGTTCGAATGGATGAAAGTGCCCCAGCTCTGAAAGTTTTCGATGCAGTACCCGCTGGTGGAAGCCGAGGAAGAGGGAGACCTCCACTCCGGTGGAAAGACCAGGTGGAGAAGGACCTGTCTTCACTTGGTATTACCAATTGGCGCCAAAACGCCAAAAGGAGAGATGCGTGGCGCACTGTTGTGGACTCGGCTATAACCGCGTAAGCGGTTTCTACGCCAGTTAAGAAGAAGAAGAAGAAGTACATCTCAAATGAGATAAGTAAAAACAAAGGGATGAGGAGGAATCGAGGAGTCTTCTGTTGAACATCTTGTCCATAATGTTAAAAATAAATTTGAATATCTTCAGAGTTGCCTCTTTATGCATGAAACATATGGCTGGTGCTAATAGCGGAATCACACCTCACTGATGTTCTAACAAATTTGGTACGAGATCAAGGCGGTTTAGTCTCGTCGACAACACAGAATTATGTTTCGATTACAAATGCAGCCCGATTACTCATACCACACGTACACCACGATGTACAGCTTATGCAAAGCCGTGTTTTGCCTGCAGCCCATGCAGCTAATGCAGTGCATCCTTTCCGTTGGGAATCGGCATAATTAGATGATAATTTGCTGTTGACTACCCATTTGAACACACACACACGCACATACGAATCTGCTCTTGGCGGCACATCCGTTGCAGCTGCCGTGACAATCATTCGCCGCATTGAGCTGCGCACAGCAACAACACAGCGAGCAGCTGCTCGGCAGCACATGCTCGTCCTCATAATTAATTTGTGCTCAACAACTGGCGGCGCCGCCGCATGGCAGGAGGCGAAGCTGCGCAGCATATCAATTTCAAACTTTGTCCTGCAAGCGACTGCTTCCACGGCTGCACTTGAGCGGCTGGCATGGAAATACGCAGCATTCCGCGTTTTGCTGTTATTAGTTGCAGCATTTTATTTAATTTCATTACAAGTGTAAAAAGTTCTGATTCAGTTTACAGTTTTTGGAGTGCATAATTAAATTGGAATTGTACAATCTACTTTTATTGCTCGGCTAATTACAATGCTGTGTTGGCGATTAGGGCCTGAAATGGAGCTGAGTGTTCCTGTCGCTCATTGCTTGCCATTGGATGTAGATTTCCGATGCAGAATAATTACAGTTACATTTTGATTGGCAAATACTGTGAGCAGCAGCAGTTTATCTTCTAACACTATTATCAGTCCAGCAACAAATGATTTTCCTCATAAATTGTGTTAGTTTATGCGACAAAACATTAAGGAAATGACAAGCCTTCCCAAACTGCCTTCGAAAGCGTGTGTGTGCTCAGCGCATGTACAAATATCCGTTAGAATTACTGTAATCAAAACTGCTTCCCAAATGCGAACTTGGAAAGTTGGAAAGACAAATAATGTGCGACTCTGTTGACTTTCGAGCGACTTATTAAAGCGCTTAGCGTTGTCAAAATGGCAAACTTATGCCGAACAGCTGCCTGCTTACACACATGGCTGTCGCACAATGCCTTCAGTTACCCGACAATGCATTGTAATTGTAATGAAATTTGCTCCTTCAACCGAGCTGTAAATTTAATAATTATTTCTTGGTGCACCCAGAAGTGGCAGCTTAGTTTCAACGAGCGCATTCGATAGCCTGCATATTATATCACACAGGCATTGAGTCGATTGTGTGGATATGAAGTGCCGCATTGCACATTCCCACGGACGACATTTGTTTCACATATGTGTGTGTGTGTGTATTTGCGATAAGCATTTGTATTTTTATGCGAACGTCTGTGATTGAATATGTGTTCGCCTTTATGCGTATTTAGAAATCCTTGTGGTATTGTGATAGTGTGCGTGTGTGTGTGTTTGCTTCCAATATAATTACAAATACACACTTGCAGTTTTGCAACTTCGCTCTTGTAGCTTATACAAATACAAATAAAACGGGAAAATCTTCTCATTCTGTGTTGTCATGAAAGTTGGGTATGTTTTTATAATATGACAGTTCTACAGTTTCAAAACTTATTATTGCTACAAAACTCAAGAAGTGTCCTGAATTTGCACACATACACGGAGTACAAAAATATGGGGCTTAAATCGTCCGGAACCGGGCCTGAGATTGATATAGTCCAGAGGGTAGGAGAACTCTTTATGATTCGGTCTTAAACCTTGCTTGGTGCCACAAAAGCTAATTAATATGATGTTTGAGTTAGACTTTTCGTCTAGCAGACAAAACGTTCAAATCGCTTTTTTCAGTTTAATTCAAATTGATTTTTTGAAAAAATAAATCTTTATGCAAGTAGAGGGGAGATTATATAATCATCTAAGTCCCTGAAACATATTCCTTTTAGTATTTTTTATCAATGTTCTGGTGGGTAGTTGGATCGAAATCGATGGCTTAAACGACCTTGAGTTTCATGTCAATAAAAGTTACTGTGTCCACCACAGAAGAAGCTTTTAATATTATCGTATAAAAATTAATCAAAACAGTTAGTTTTCGAGGCAGTGAAAATGGATATTGACCTGCTCTAAAGTAGTTTCTCAGTACTTGTCAGCTAAGCAAGAGCCCATAAATGAGGAGTATTTAAACAGGAGCGACTACAAACACTTCTAGTACGAGAGCTAGCAACGTCAAAAAAACAAGAATTTCAGGTAGGCCAGTTTTTAGATATGCTATCTCTCTCACTCCTCCGGACATCATACAGGCTATCTGGCTGGCGGTAGCGGTTGCGTTCATCAGTGCGCATCGTACCTTAGGTTAGGTTGAAAATTACTAAAAGTGGGTTAACTAACTAACGAAAAACGTCAGAAACACTAAATTTTGCAGAAGAAATAGCAGAAGGGAGCTGTACTCAGATTTTTTTACAAAATGGAAAATGGGCGTGGCATCGCCCACTTATGGGTCAAAAACCATATCTCAGGAACTACTCGACCGATTCGAATGAAATTCTGTATATAATATTTTCTTGACACCCTGATAACACTGACAAAAAATGGGCGAAATCGGTTCACACCCACTACTACTTTCCTTATAACTCAATTTTGAATTCCATCTTATTCCTTAACTTTATAACATATACATTAGGAACCAATGATGATAGCGGAATAAAACTTTACACAAATACAGTGATCTGTGGCATCACTTGTGAAAAAATTGTCGAAAACGGACTATAACTTTTCAAGGCCCCAGATATCGAACATGTTGAACTCAGCGCCTAAGGATAAATTTTAACCGAAAATATGGGTAAATCTCTCAGATATCTCAATTTAATTCAGAGGAAATTGTTTTCTTCTAATAGTGTGTCTCTGTTACAAAAATTATAAAAATCGGGTCATAACATTTCCATATACCTCATTGTAGGTTTTTCAAAAATACGGTGAGCTTTATTCCTCATATATGTATGTATTGGTTAAATTTCTTCAATAAATTGCGAGAGTATAAAATGTTCGGTTGCACCCGAACTTAGCCTTTCCTTACTTGTTTGAAATAATTTTTATTGACTACAAGCAGCTGTTGTCGTTTAATAAAAAATAGGCGTTTGGCACCGTTTAAACAACATCAAAAATATATGGCAATAATAAGTTTTTGTTGAGAATTGTTTAATAAAAATATTAAAAAAAAAACTTCTTAAAATGATATTAAAACGATGCGCACTGATGAACGCAACCGCTACCGCCAGCCAGATAGCCTTATGATGTCCGGGGGAGTGAGAGAGATAGCATATCTAAAAACTGGCCTACCTGAAATTCTTGCTCAAAAACGTTGCTAGCTCTTAGACTATTCGCACCCATTGACACTGGGGAGGGGAACTACACTGCAGGAGTGCTTGGAAGTCCCACTCAAATCGGAGATGAGTCAACAAACGCCGCCAGTGCTACACAAACACACTCGTGCGCACGGATGTTTGCACTTGGCAAATGCAGCACGACATCATTTAGATGCACACACACACACACACACACACACACTCACTACATACTTATGAATGCAGACTCATGTGCATGAGCAAATATTATTTCGTTAATGTTCAGGGCAAGCCATAAGCATAAATATATCAAAGCAATGCTCGGTGCTGTGTGGCAACTTCGAGCAACTTCAACCAAGTCAAAATAAACAAGCGGCAAACTTCGTGCAACGCACGCTTTGGGCTGCATCAGCTGCAGCTTCTTCGTTACGCTCTTCTCAGCTAGTTAGGGAAATGTGTTGGTAATATATATTATAGAGCAATTTGTATATTAGTTGTGGCAACAGCTGTGCGCCAATGGCAGTCGTCGATTGCAGCGTGCAACATGCTACACACGCGTCGAACGCGCTCTACTGTTCATTCCCTCATTCGCGCGCCGCACGTCTCTCCAAGCCAAGCAAAGCAAATTTTTTATATAAATTTCAGTTGCAAGCAGTTAAGCGGAATTGCTGCGCGCAGCAACAGTGGTTAGTTTCGGATTTTCGGCGCTGAATGGCTAATAATTCTAACGGTGTTAGCGAGCGCAACTGCGGCTCTCAGCGAGGTACAATGTGTGTGCGTCACCCACCGGCCACTGTCTGTATGTGCCCGAACATGCCCGCGAACTCATCATCGCTGGCCTGGTAAATGCGATCCGAACTTATGTAAAATGCATCATCGCTGTAGTACTGCTGCAGCAGGCTGCTCGTCTCGTCGTCGATGGTGTCTAAACAAAAACAAAAGAAAACAAAAAACAGAATTGCATGGGCATAAAGTGAGTGCTCAGTAATGATTATGATTATGATGATGATAATGGTGATGACTGTTGCACGAATTTTACTACAAAATGGCAGGGAGAGAACGAAAATATTTTTAAGTTAATACTGAAATAAACAATAATTATAATGAAGAATTCTTATAAGTGTGCTTCCAATTATGCATAGCGGAAGAACTTGTGTTTATTAACCGATTAAGTTGGTGGATCCTGCTATGCATTTCATTACAAGCGATCTCTGTTCTTTTCAAAATACTGCTCTCTCTCTCATGCGTGTATATCTATTAAAATTTTCATTTTGGGCAAATTGCGCTTCCGCAATGCCATAAAAGCTCCAGCATGTATGTTGCTCGTAACTCCGATTTACAGTGTGGGTGCTTGAAGTTAACGGAGCTTCATGTGTGGCGAACGATCAACATTGTTGCGACTAATGACTATGGGAAAAACTAAAATAAAGTCGTCGCTTTGGCAGCGCTCCTTGATTGCAGTGTACAGTGTCAAACTTTCATGCAGCCAACTCGAGACTCGAGACTCGGGACTCGAGAAGTCACAAGCGTAAAAAGCGAGTTGCATTCCACTTATTTACACACACGCAGCTTGCATTTGCTGTTTTGTTGTGACTTCGCCGCTTTGAAGTGGTTCTCACTTGTAACTTTATGCAAAACAACGTGGCGCTCATTACAATAACAAAGCACTGTGCCCGCTAAGTATATAAATATTATTTATGCGACGGCCTACATATAGTAGGCGTGTGTGTGAGAGGTCCTTGGTTGTTAACGAAATTTTGCTTCATTTTCAACTTTGCTTGTTCTGCCACAGTTATTATTTTTTATTTGCTCTGTTGCAGTTGGTCTTTTGCCATTTCAGCCAGCTGATGATGCTATTGTTGCAAAATGCTCGTGCACGCATACTCGTATTTAAATGTGCGCATTTTGTTTATTTTATTCGTCGCTGCTGCGGCAGTCGAGTGAGATTTTCATTGTAAATTTTGCTGAAATGTAAATTTATTCACAATGTTGTTGCGCCAAGAGATGCGGGGGAGCTGAGCGGAGCAGCCATCATCTTGTGTTCACATAGCTTTTTATGGTTGTCGCCTCATTAACCTGGAAATAAAAGTTACTCATACGACTCGGTGTTTCATTGCAGAAAATGCGGTCGTCAAAAGTTTTGCTCGAAGTGCTCGCTGCTCGCTGCTCGCTGCATGTAAATGCAAATGTTTTGTTTGAAGCGTGGAAACTGAAAATATGATTTATTCCAAGAGGTACGCCATCCTTTGGGACTGCCCACTCCCCGCTGGCTGGTGTGACTTGTGTCGCCCGCATAAAGTCCTTCGAATTCGAACTAAACGAAGACAGAGAAGGCAGATTCGAGGCAGTTTAAGTTGAAATCGCAAGTATCCAAGAATGAATTATTTAATTTATGAATTCATTTAATTATTACAAGCTCGAATATGCATCAGCAGTGACTTTTTTTGGGAAAAATGCTGGGAAAAATGTCTCTATATTGAGGTAAATCTATATGTCGGATGTACTAAAATAAATTATGATGTAATTAAGACACATTCAGCCGCAGAAGGTTTGCAATTTTCATCGAGAATTTTTGTTTTTGTTTACTGTTTAATTGCTGGCAGCTTTAATGCGGTTCATTTACCGTAATTGTTCATTATGTTTCATTCATTCAACGGAGCATATTTTCATTGGCTTTATTAGCCGTGGGATTACATTAACATTTCATAATGTGTATTACACATAAGTTGGTTAATATTAAATATAAATTCATTCGCTTCCACCACTGAGGAGAGTGGGTGTGGGTGGAGATGCGCTCTACAGCGTGTGTGAGAAGTATCCTCCCTCGCAAAATAACTACAACATTTTTATATTTTCAGGCACATATGTGCAATCACATGTTTACTTGCATTCGAGCGATTTTTTATTGCCACTTACCCACAATGTTTAAGTTGACGGAGAAACTGCGCACTGGTTGGGTCGATATTTGGCACTCGTAAACACCGGCGTCTCGCTGTTGCGCCCATTTTATTTGCAGAGTCCATTCGTCAATATCGCGATGGTAGGAGGTTTGAAACCGTTGATCGGTTGTGTAGGTGTACGTGCCCACAGTGAGGATGTGCAGGTCGCGGTGGCGTATCCAGGCAACCTGAAAGTGAATGGGAAACAAAGTGTTGCAATGAGAACACGGGAAAATATTGAGCTCCAGATATAATATTGAGGCAAAAAGTCAATAAACTGATCATATCGTACGCACTCAAATGCCTTGCTAGAAATACACTGTCCGCTTGCCAATGGGTGAATATAAGTAGCATATGTGAGTCTCTTAAATATCCGTTTCAATTCCGAATCGATAATCTTATTGTCGCTTATATAGCATAAAAACAAAACAGGTCATCTGCCTGGAACTAATTACATAGAGTACCCAAAAGTACCAATAGTTCTCACTCTCTCCCGCTTTAAGTACAATTGAATCTTACTTACATTTCGTTAAATAATTTGCACAAAAAATTGAGAACACTTTCACTGCCAACAACTTGCCGCCTGGGCGACAACCTACATTCAAGCGTAGTTGAGGTTGCGAAAACCGCATTTCTTAGAGTGCAAGCTTATGTAATGCCTCTCCCATGAGATTAAAGACACACACACTCACAGATATCATTTAGCTAACGAAGATAAATGTAGCAAAATTCATTTTCATACCAACTGTACGCTAACTACCTGGCTATGGCTACTAGGATACTATTAATAATAAATGCCGGAATCTTAGAGAAAATTATTTAAATGACAAGCTCAGGAAATGTATATGCGATTAGAGATACGAGGAAATATTTATTTCGAAAACTAATAGTGTTGGTTAAATAAGAGGGACAGGGATATTATTGGAAGAGTGAACAAATTAAAACTAAATGGAAGAAATTGCAATGGGATCGAATGAGAAATATACCTTGTATCTCCCTACTTAGATGTTTTGTCAATTGAATTAATCGCTTGTATTGTGAAACCCTAGTGTTCTCTAATGCACCCAGGTGCCACATATGAGCCGTCCTAATGTTGCTTACAAGCTCTGCAAATCCACTTCACTTGCATGAACGCATTGAGTGTAATTCTCTGAGATAAATGTGCAGGAGAGCTGATGATATTCGGACTATTATTTATAACCCAAAATGTTTCCATTACAAAAACATGTATGCATTCATGCATTCCATAATACACACACACACACACCTGGCACACAAGCAGAAGCCGCATCAGATTAAACATTCAAGCATGGATTTGTATGAACGCCTTCGTATGCGAGGAAACACCAACCAGGTGCTGTGTGTGTGCCGAAGGTGTATTGGTGCTTAGTACTTTCGCTTAACTGGGCATTAGTACATGGAATTGTATGTTCTCGATGGAACATCTTTCAAGCGTTCAATGTTCTTGTTATTCGAAACCACCAATCACTGACCGATGTAGTTCGAATGCATTCAAGGGGAAATGGCGAAAAAGTAATTCCAAAAATTATTCTATGTAATGCTTGGACTAAATACATGAGAAAGATAGTTAAGGGAGAATTTTCAGTTTGAATTTAATTTTGATGTAAATATTGACATTTTCAGTAAATTATGTTACTTACATACATGCATACCTGAAAGAGAATGGCAAGGGATATTTTCGTTTTTAATAAAACAAATTTTATTTCAACTACTATTAATGGACAGTCTCCAATGGTCTCCAAACTCACAATGTAAGGAAGCTCACTAGATATACAAATTTATCGTATGAATTTCGAATAAAGTTTCTTAGGAGTGGTTTTGGTTTAATCTACATTTAGTGTACAGATAAAGGTAACCACAGCAAAATATACATGTGTAGAGAGACTACCAATAGGCTAGTGTTCACTAATATCGAATTAATAACCTCTTTATGCAATTCTGGCGTTCCTACGGTACATTGAGAGACTAAAAGACCTTGTCTCATTGCAGAATGTGTAAGTCTAAAGCCAACAATGCATCCATACATCGCTTAGCCGTTTTGAATATGTAGTTAACAAATCCTTGCCTCTTTTGGGGGAAAAAATAATAAACAGCTTCGCCCACTCACTCGGCACTGCGGGCGAACTGGCCGGAGTTTGTGCAGCTTTCAGCTTCAAGCATCACGCACCGGCGACGAAGACTGATGGTGAAAATGAGCAGTGCAGCTGTGGACCTGCCGGCGAAACACAACACACATGCATACGAGTACACCTCTCGCCTAGTCGCGCACACCTTCGCCCCACGCCGCTGCAGCAGCGTGCCAAAAGGCTTAAGACACAAGTGCGGCACTTTATGTCACATCATAAATCTTGTGCAGCATTCGTGTGCACTTAAGTGCTGGCTGCTAGCCACGACGGCATTCTGACGCTGCCACTCCGCTTTTGCTGGGGTTCTGAGTCGCCAAGAGCTCGAACTGTTCGCATATAAAAACTTGCTTCGTCCGCCGCTTGGGGCAGTGCAGAAGGAGGACGAGCAAGTGACGCCAAGACACTCGCAGTCTCGGTTGCATGGATGCAACTGTGCGAAGGTGTGAGAATTAGTCTGCAGCAGGAAATAAAGGAAAAATTGCAGCAGAATGCTTGCCAGTGGCGTGTCTTTTGAGTATTCACTCACCTCAAAGTGATCGGGTTCATATAAAACTGGATTTCATTCGTGAATTTAATTAATCAGTGGTTGAGATGTTAGGACATTCAAATGGTTCCCTTTGCAGAGAAAGGATTATAATTTAATATATGAAGCACCGAATTAGTATTTTGCCAACATAAGTCTCTTTTTCTACCATCCCCCATCTCCGCTGACATTGCTCTTTTCTCTAGTAGCGTCAAGTGTTGCTCGGTAGAACGAGTTGGGCTATTCTTATACTTTTATTCTGTTAGAAGTTGTTCGTACACACATATTGTTGTTGTTGTACACGTAGTTGACGTGCGATGTACGACTGTTGTTTACCTTGCTGCTCCATTGTATTACGATTTGGCTTTTCGGATGTCGATTCTTGAAATATTTTCTGGCAGCAGCACGTTCTGCGCCCAGACACTCACCGCCCCACCATTTTGTATTTACCTAAACGCGCGAGGGTGTGATGCCGCATTTATTTCTTTTATTCTTAGTCATTGCAAGTTGGGGAAAAACGCAACGATTGTGACAAATGACAAAGCACGTGATTTGGCAGTCCAACTACCGAAGAATTCCGATTTTCTATTTGTTGTATGTAGGTTGTTGGAGAGCGCAAGTGTTTCCATTTGGCTCTGTTTTCGTTCTCTCTTGTATGAACTGTGGCTTTGGGAACAACAAGTGCAACTTCTTGATTCGGTTGTAATTCCATGATGTTATTTTTTCAAAGACCAATTTGAAAATTCGCTTTCGGACTCGGGTAGACTCTTATCAGTTGGATGATAAGATTTTTTTTTTTGATAAATCACTAAAACTGATTTCTTTCTGGAAAACAGATTAGTCTTCAGACTTATTCTATACTTCACGTTTATTATTACTGATTATTTACTGATGATAAATTTTAAAGAGATTCAAATCTTTAAAAATAGAATAAAGCGCACGTTGGTATCTCGTTTTTTTATTATTTAATGCCTCTCTTTTTAAAGTTATTGCTCCACATTGCGGGTATCTCTCGGCACAAGGTCGCTTTAAGCCTTATTAAATCTAAAATGAGGCAGACGAAGTTCTTCGGAAAATGGGTAAAAAGTAAGCATGGATTAGTTGTAACCTTTTTTGGTTTCCGCTTTCAGCTGAACACCGAAAATAACTTTAAATTAGTTTGTTTATTTTCAAACCTGTTCGACTAACCGGAATAAATTAAAAAGTCAACTGGTGAAAGAGGGTTTCACCAAGAGGTAAATTAAATGCAAATAGAAACAAGTAAGGAAGGGCTAAGTTCGGGTGTAACCGAACATTTTATACTCTCGCAATTTATTTATTTAACTTTATTTATATTATATAATACACAATTTGACCCACATATTCGTCATATATATTGTATAAAGTCCATTGAAAGTTGGAAACCCTAATATTAGGTTAGAAGCACCGAGGTCCTCGTGTTCGATATATGGGGCCTTAAAAACCTATGGTCCGATTTCGGCGATTTTTAGAATGGGGCTGCCACACTATTAACATAGTATTTGTGCAAAGTTCTGCATCGATATCTTCACTAGTACTTACTTTATATATTGTAAAGTAAACGATTCAGATTGTCTTAAAAGTTCTGGTATATAGGAAGTAGGCGAGGTTGTGAAGCGATTTGGCCTATTTTCACAACATATCATTGGGATGTAAGGAAACTATTATAAACCAAGTTTCATTGAAATCGGTCGAGTAGTTCCTGAGATATGGTTTTTGACCCATAAGTAGGCGACGCCACGCCCATTTTCCATTTTGTAAAAAAATCTGAGTGCAGCTTCCATCTGCCATTTCTTATGTGAAATTTAGTGTTTCTGACGTTTTTCGTTAGTGAGTTAACCCACTTTTAGTAATTTTCAACCTAACTTTTGTATGGGAGGTGGGCGTGGTTATGATCCGATTTCTTTCATTTTTGGACTGTATTAGGAAGTGGCTAAAAAAAACGACTGCAGAAAGTTTGGTTTATATAGCTCTATTGGCTCTATTAGTAGGGGGCGGGGCCACGCCCACTTCCCCAAAAAAATTACATCCAAATATGCCCCTTCATAGTGCGATCCTTCATACCAAATTTTATTTCCATAGCTTTATTTATGGCTTAGTTATGACACTTTATGTGTTTTCGGTTTTCGCCATTTTGTGGGCGTGGCAGTGGTCCGATTTTGCTCATTTTCGAAAGCAACCTTCCTATGGTGCCAAGGAATATTTGTGCCAAGTTTCGTCAAGATATCTTAATTTTTACTCAAGTTACAGCTTGCACAGACGGACAGACGGACAGACGGACGGACGGACAGACATCCGGATTTCAAATCTACTCGTCACCCTGATCACTTTGGTATATATGACTCTATATCTAACTCGTTTAGTTTTGGGTGTTACAAACAACCGTTAGGTGAACAAAACTATAATACTCTCTAGCAACTTTGTTGTTGCGAGAGTATAAAAAGGCAAAAGGGCAGCCGGGTAGTCGGGTTTGCATGCACATGTTTGAAAGACGAAAAACCAAAAGGCAGGAACGCAGAAAAAGTGAGCATAAATTTGCGAGCTCTCCGGAAATGTTGTGGCTCAAGTGGACTTTGCTGCGGACCACACTGAGTGTGTACAATGTGTGGCAAGCTATGCCCCTGCAACAGCCCAAAATATACATACATACACCGGTGTGTTTCTAAGACTTCACGAACCAGCCATTGTGTCTATATGTGCCTTCTCCAACGGGACTAACTAGCCACTCCGAATTAAAGGATAAACAAAATGCTAATTTTTTCTTTGAAATCAATAACAGAAAAGGCACGCAATGCCATTTGTAACATAAAGGAAGAGAACGAAACTTTTTTACCGACGCTTATTCGGCGATAAAAACTATTTCCAAGTCGATAAACAGTTTCAAATTTTGCCTAGTTTATTGTACATATGTATGTACGTAATCCAATTATTTAGTAGGTCTGGTCACAACTTTGCATACAATTTTCTCCATATATAGAAGCAAAAACCTATTAAAATTTGTACTAGGTTCAGGGCGCTTTGTCGAATCTTTATATCAAATTAAGGGGGTTATTCTGTCTTCATAAAGGACAGTCTCTTGTCTTTGTAGAGAACAATCATAGCAACTAACTTAACATAATCTAAACGAGTACAGCGTTATTTTCGTTGTACTTGAAGTGAAAGAGACCAAAGTTCAGCGTCATACCTAAAGAATACGTGTGTATGCATGTAGGTAAGTTTAAGTGGAAGTATCAAATCGTGAAGATTTTTGCGAATCAATCAAAATGTCGCTGATATTCGAGAACATTGCTTGTAGTTGGGACTGGAAAAGGTGGAATGTTGTCACTGAACAGACAGCTTGCGGTATTTCTTGGTGCCTACGCATAAATTAGGTATTACAACAGCTTGCGGCTTCCCTGAAATGTGTTCGCCTGTGGGCTATGGTTTGTCATCGACTCGAAAATGCTACACAATTTCGTTGTCGTGTTTGCGTTTCATTTTGTTTCTGCGGTTTTTGTCCTCAAGCCATGTCAATGTTGTTATCTTTAAGCATACGGAGCATAACATATGTTTAAACACAAGAATATTTTGCTATCCTTACCGCAATACATCACATTTTTCTATTTCCTGAATAATTTTACATCAACTTTAATTTCCGGAATTTGCTTTGAAGTTATTTTTTAACGCAACGCACAAAGCTACATAAATAACTTTTCGTGTGTTTCTTAAAGAAAACAGTTGAGAAGAATTTACTTAAAGTGCTCACTCTCGTTGGGATTTACCTAATCAATCTGAGTTAAAGTCAACAATTATATTTATATGTACTATAATTAAGAAAAATTCGAAATATTTCATTTTGATCCCAGAAATGTGCTAGAGCCTGCTGGTTAAAAACCTTGGGCCCACAACTATCCCTTTATTTTAGTAGATTTTAGATTTCTTTTAGTGAACTTCTTTCAACAACAAAAAACTGTTTTTCTATCAACATCACGTCAATTTGCAGGATGTCTAACATCCAAAAGGCGTACAGTTGTGCGAACATGAATAAGTATTGATACTCACAGTTTTATTCCCCAAATGTTTGACACGACAACCCAAATATGCTGATTTGCCCACTAGCGATGTTATGTTCTTCGGCATCGTCAGGTCAAAGAAGGGTTCGTTCCATCTGTGGCCATGCGGGTAGTGCAACGGCGGCATGTGTGTCGGTTTTGCGTCCAAATTGTTGTGATTGTTGTTGTTGACTGACAACCGTTGATAGCACATTGTCAGACCTGAAACAAAGATATAGAAAATGTGAAACAGCCTTTTACGAACATGTAAATTCAAAGTACACATAAATGTAGTCATTATACAAAAAGGTGGAGAGCACAAGGGATTTAGGTTAGAAGAAGGCAGGATCTATTTGTAAAAGAAGACAAGGTATTCGGATAATCATTATAAATGTTGGATAAGATGAAGTTAAAGTTTAATTGACAACTATGCTCTAAAATTCTTATAATTTTTATTATTTTATGGACCTGAGATCTCTCTCGATATTGCAACAATCAAAGCGGTTCTTTTCCATACTCATTTGTCTTTCATACGAATTTGTAACGTCGATTTTGTTAAAATGTATTCAATGTGAGTATACCGAAGTTCCTATGTCTGAAGTGAGTGTGCGCCACTGAATCTTGTTGAAATGAATATTTTAGTGACGACTCCATTATTAATGCCTCATTAAGGCTTTTACAATTTATTTTAATTAAAATTTCGTAAAATTCAAATTTGTCTTATATAAATTGTACGAAAAGCAATAAATGTTCACATAATTGCAAATTGCTATTGCCAACATGCGTATGTTAAAGGGTGTATTCTAGGAGTTATAGAACTTTTATTTGGAACAAAATGCTGTTAAAGGAAATATTTTTGTTTTATTAGCTCGCAAATTCTATGGAATATGGTTTGATGGGTCGTTTTGACATGACGTAAATGTTGAAGATGATTTGGATATTCAGCCAGTACGGATGAAGAACAAGGCCCCTGACGAATAGATAAATTTATAAAGGATATTAACCATAAATATCATTGATAGTTGATCTGACAGATACCTCTTGAAAATTCTGTACCTCTCTAACCACGCACCCTTTATATAGAAATATGTTAAGTGTGGCTCCATGCGATGAACCAACCGATGTCCATTTTGCTGATCATTACAGGACATGAGCGTGGGTGTGCGTGCGACAGATACAAAAAGTGTGAAATTATCGCATGTTGAAAAATATTTGCATAATTAAAAAAACGGACACACAAATGGTTGAAAACAAATATGTTAATGCACTATTAAGTGTACGCATATCGTTGCATACTAATTAGATCGGTTTAAATAGTTAATTACTATTACGATTATTGTCCACGGGTTATGTAATCCTTTGAGTTTCATCCGAATCAACTAGATAATATTGCAATGGATAATATGTTTTTGTGTTCAGATACTAATTATAACTAGAAAACAATACCCGTAGGCAAGATAGAAATATTTAATTGGTTTATAATTTGCTTTCGTTCAGATATTGGAAATAAACCAAATGCCAAGGTTAACCTCAAACTCGAAATCAGTTCGAATAATTTTTGTACTTTTATGAAAACCGAATTTTTAAGCAAACATAATCATTGAATGTAAAATGTAGAAATCTCTAGAAATGCTCATAACATAAATTATTCGAATACATATATGTGGGGTTATATTGATGTACCTAATATCTTGATATAAACGGAAGCAGATACATCTAATTCACTTCTAGGTATGACAAAACCACTTTTTAAAAACAAATCTGTCGCAAATTTAGTGCTCTCGCACCTTTTAAGAATTGATTTCAATTCTACCACTAGTCTGCTACTCCGAAAAAACTGTATATAGGTCTACAACTTTGCTTTCAACTTTTTTGTAAATTTAAGGCTTTTTATACTCTCGCAACCTGTTGCACAGAGTATAATAGTTTTGTTCACCTAACGGTTGTTTGTGTCACCAAGAAATATAAGAGTTAGATATGGGGTTATATATACATAAATGATCAGGATGACGAGTAGATTTGAAATCCGGATGTCTGTCCGTCCGTCTGTCCGTCCGTCCGTCCGTCCGTCTGTCCGTCTGTCCGTCTGTCCGTGCAAGCGATAACTTGAGTAAAAATTAAGATATCCTAATGAAACTTGGAACACATGTTCCTTGGCACCCTGAGGAGGTTGCTTTCGAAAATGGGCAAAATCGGTCCACTGCCACGCCCACAAAATGGTGGAAACCGAAAACCTATACTGTGTCATAACTAAGCCATAAATAAAGTTATGAAAATGAAATTTGAAACATAGGATCCCATTAGGGAGGGGCACATTTGGATGTAATTTTTTTGGAAAAGTGGGCGTGACCCCACCCCCAAATAAGTTTTTTGTATATAATTCGCAAACCAATAAAGCTATATAAACCAAACTTTCTGCAGTCGTTTATTTTAGCCATTTCCTTATACAGTCCAAAAATGAAAGAAATCGGATAATAACCACGCCCACCTCCCATACAAAGGTTAGGTTGAAAATTACTAAAAGTGCGTTAACTCACTAACGAAAAATGTCAGAAACATCAAATTTAACATAAGAAATGGCAGAAGAAAGCTGCACTGAGATTTTTTTACAAAATGGAAAATGGGCGTGGCGTCGCCCACTTATGGGTCAAAAACCATATCTCAGAAACTACTCGACCGATTTCAATGAAATTCGGTATATAACACTTTCTTGACACCCTGATGACACGGGTGAAATATGGGCGAAATCGGTTCACAACTACGTCTACTTCCCATATAACTCAATTTTGAATTCCATCTGATTCGTTCACTTTATAATGTATTCATAAGGAACCAATGAAGCTAGCGGAATAAAACTTTACACAAATACTGTATTTGAGCTGTGGCATCACTTGTGGAAAAATTGTCAAAATCGGACCATGACTTTTCAAGGCCCCTGATATCGAACATGAAGAACTCAGTGCCTAATGTTAATTTTTCACCAAAAATATAGGTAAAACCCTCAGATATTTTAATGTAATTCATTCCCTATGAATTTTTTTCTTATAACAGTTCATCTCTGTACCTAAAATGGTAAAAATCGGGTCATAACTTCCCCCAGATCCCATATACCTAATTATAAGTAATATTAACTTAAGTGAGCGTATAGTCTTCGATACATTGTATCTTGTTTAGAAATTACCTCAGTCCCCATATACTATTTATGATGATTTTCGTTATTCTATTGAACTTTATACCGAATATATGGGTCGAATTGTGCTATCTTTATAAAATTACATCAATAAATTGCGAGAGTATAAAATGTTCGGTTACACCCGAACTTAGCCCTTCCTTACTTGTTTTGTATAAAAACGGTTACAAAAATGTTATTCAAAATATTGGCCGTCGCTAACTACTACTTTTGACCATATTTCTGGCAGCATGCGTATTCCGTGCAAATGTCGAGAATTCGGCTCAAAAAGTGACATTTTGACAGTTTAGAATAAGTTTGGGATGCAAACAGATCTCTACAGATATTTTGTTGGGTTAATGTTGACACAAATGTCCAAGTTCGATATAAAACGATTTAATCGATTTAATCGACCAGTGCTTGACCCTAGAGACATCTATTGGAAAACGGCGGAAGCAAAGTTGTAGACCAATAAATGTAACGAACAAATTACAGGCAACTGTACGAGTGATCCTGTATTTTTTACTGTTTGCGGTATTTGTGACATTTATCTTGGGGAAAAAATGTGTCCAAATAGAAAAGTGCGATTCTGCAGTTCTGCTAAATTTCATTTTTCAATTGTGAATCCTCATATGCCAATAGTCATGCTTGGCACGTAGCCAGAAAACGAAATATTTATACACCAAATTGCATCTAATTCAATTGGCGGAGCAGCAAGCATAGTTTTGGAAAATAAATAAATATGTGCGCGCAAACAGTCGCGAACCACTGAACAGCTCCTGTTGGAAAGTCGAAACCTTAATGGATTTAACGATTTCACAAGTTAAGCAATTTGGTTTTCAATCGAATTTTTTATGAAAACACAAACAGTAAAATACAGTATATAAGTGATTAAAAGGAGAACAAGATGAATTAATTGATTGATTTTCAATTTTCAGATTCCGAGAAGTTGAATTCTAAAATAAATGAATTTCAGTATAACTCTTAAAAACATTTGGATGTATCAATGGAAATGGTTGCATTTAATCCAATGTAAATACTGCGAAAATATATTATAATTCAATATTGAATGGAATATCAAGTCGAACGTTTAAATGATGGCGGATACTCAAGTGAGCTAATATTTAGTAATTTACACGTGGATGAACAGACAAACTATGTACATCAAAACTGTAAATATACATATATCTTTCATTGTTCCATTAAATGCATTGTGAATTGTATACAAGCGAATATGAACTTATTCGAAAATCGTTCATGTATCGTTCGTGGGTTGCCACTTACTTTTCTGGACTTGGGTTTTTCAGATTAAATATTGAATTGTAATTATACAAGATGATGAAACCAATGCAGGTTCTAAACAACACTAATAAGAAGATTTTTGACAAACCAATTCGAAACGCACTTTTCGAAGTTGGCTCATTCGGACTATATAATATGTTTCGAGAATCGGTTCAAACGCAAACTAGAAGAAGACATTCGCTTTCACACTCTCAAACCATAAATTTAAATAGCAACCCTCGTATGTACTATTGCATATAAATATGTATGTGCTTGTGTCTGTGCGTGTGTTCAAGAGCGCTCAGGAGCATTTAAACTATTTGCCCAGCCAGCTTTAATGGACATCACGTACAATCAAGCGATTTCTATACGCCGCAAATGTATCATAGCAACCAATAAAAAGCAAACAAATAAACAAGCTGGTCCAAATGGACAAATGCGTGAGTATGAGTTTGTGTGTGGGTGTGTGTGTGTGATTTCTTATTTCCCCGCCCGCCCGTCTGCGAATATGAGCCCGTGTGTATGCAAGTAGTTTAGGAACTCGGATGACATTGCGGAATCAGAGTCAATTGATACTTGAGCACGTGCGTCGTTCGAATTGCAGAAATTCTATTAAAACCAGAGCGGAGAACAGTTGGCCAGATTTTATTGCTTTTGTTTATGTTTTTTATACTATTTCCAGGATTGACTCAACGGAAAGCTAGAGAACTGGGATATTATTACCTACATACGAAGTATGCGAATCGGATAGAAAATATGGATTTCACGCATTTTTTGCTTTGTTAAGAGATTAAGTTAGTACAAACGTTAGATACTCTGGGAGGGTTTAATTTCTAATGTGCCAGGTAATTGTATAGATTTGAGCAATAAATAAATCGATGAAAGTGTTAAATCCACAAGAAGTTAATTTTTTGTTTTGACTGTGTAACAGACTTTTGCTTACACACACACACTCACTATCGGTTGTTTGGGAATTAGGTCAACCCTTTGTGCTTATTTATTGTGCCAGATTTGTGAGCTTATGAGTTTATGGCCGAAAGTGGCTAACTAAGGGATATTGAAATCATTGGCTTGAGTAATACATTATGCAAATAAATAACGGCTCTGCTGAGCTGCAATCTTAGCGAGTTTAAAAAAAGAATAAACTTTCATTCTGCTTTCGTAAACAAATGAAAGGCAAACAAACATAGCCAAATAAAGGATGAAATAAACAAATAATATTGATTGCACACTTGCAACACACACAATCACACACACGAGTGAAGTGTTTAAGTGGTTTAAAATAGCACACAAAAACGAAGAAGTGAAATTTAAACAAAGTCCAATAAATCGTGTTATAATGGCTTCTTTATTGGAAGAAGTGGATTATTTATGCTCGTATGTTTTCTAAATGCTAGTTTCGCTTAAATTGAGACACTTGAATTCATATTCATATTTGTTCAAAGCAGCGAATTCATTTGGAGGCAACCAAGTTCTTCAACTGCGCGAGCATTTCATTTGTGCTTTATATTCACTGAAGGAACCCAAGGTAAATTACCGCCGCATGTTCACCTCAGTTATCCTTTAGCCGCACTGCATATTTCCTGAGTATTTATGGATATTTAAATTTGCATTACGTACTGCCACTTAACAGTCGTAAATTTCATTAAAGGAAGTTTAACGCGCTTAAAAGCCATTTAAAGGCTGAATACCGGCTAAAAGGCTTAAATAATGCGCTGGCCAGCGGCGCGAGTTGACAGGATTAACTTATTACATGTGCGTATGTATGTATTTGGCACTTCGTCGCTGTATTGCGACTGTGTCAACGACACGAAATCTCCACAAGGCTAGTGGCTGGCCGTGGGTTGCTCGTTACTCATACGCCGTGTTGTTCGCCATCAAAATGAATGTTCACGCAGCGCTTTTTCCATACAGTTACAGTTACTCCACGCTGCAGCTGTGTATTTGTGCAGCGCACACATGTGAAATTTTGTGTTGACCCATGGCCCCGTGCGCAAATTAATTACCGCAGTCATTAACTTATTAACCTTTTTTCCACAGCGCATCGGTTTTGCTGAATTACGCGACGAAAGTGAAGACAATAAAAGGCCCAAAGTAACCAGCGAACGGCACACAATCTACTTTAATTTCAACATTTGGTCCTTCATAAAGGCAACTCCTGTGCACTTGTACAGAGATTTTCCCCAAAGTACAACAAATTTACGCTTAATTTCGCTGATGCTCTCGTAACAGTTTGCCGAGTTTCAGATCGGAAATATTTAAAAAAAAATTAATAATTCTAGCTATGTATATCCTCCTTTGTATTGTCTGATTTCCTCAACATCTGAAACAAATATAGAACTTTTTGTTTTGTAATCGGATTACAGCCTCTTGCTCCTTCTTGGCCCTCAAAGCTTGTGCGGTGCAATTTGCTCTGCATTTAATTATAAACTTCGCGAGCAAATCACGCCATCGCACCCAATCAGTCAAAGATAAACTCAAAATCAAGAGCTCATGAAATCAGAAAGGAAAAGGAAAAAAGAATAATAATAATGAGTTGCCAATATCCCACGCTGCAGAGGCAGTCGATTTGATTGAACTGATTGCCAAACAATGCAACTTTTGCTCTACAGCCAAAATAACTGCGGCAAAGTCAAACGAAGATTGACGCCATTAAGCTGCGCAGCATTTCAATAAAGAGAAATATAAACGGAAATTTTTGTATTAAATTTAAACTTTGTGAAAAAACTTTCGGCAAACTTTCTGCGAATACACAACAAATAAAAGCATGAAGATACAAGCGCCTAGCAGAGAAGGGGGGAGCGTGAAGACACGGCCGGCGGGCGGAAGTAAGAAATAAATAAGGGAAGAACAGCGCCATATTCACAAAAGTTGTCGGAACATGGCAACCGCAGAAAAGACAGACATTTATGGCATTTACGGATGCAAAGGCACGAAGTAGAAGTAGTAGAAGAAGAAGAAAAAGAGGGGGTTAAAAAAGCATGACAAAAATCACAAAGTTGAACCGAAACGACTTTGCCGAAAATTATAATAAAACAAAAATATTAAAAGACACAGTATTAAAAAAGCCGAAAAGGGTTGGCAATTCACAATATTTTCTTTTATTGAAATATTCCGAATTTTTTCAATTGCTTTGCCATAAAACTCAGGCGCGCTCATAAAAGACACATCGGCAAATTGCCGAATATGGATGTGTGTAAGCAAGGATGTCAACGCTTCGAGGCAGAAAAAAGAAAGTTATTAAGAGTGCGGTGCAAAAACAACACAAACAACCAAAAAGCAAACGAACTAACTTTGGAAACACGTTCGCGCTCCCAATGCCAGGCTTATTCAAGGGCAATATCGCGCGCTGCCTCTGCCAGATGCCGTAAAACTCAGAAGACGTCGTGTGAATGTGTGTGAGTGTGTGCATGTGAGGCTTCGTCAAATTTTATTTTGTAATGCACGGAGCATAAAAAGGATTATAAATGTCTTTGCGCTTCGTCGCCGTCCCGCTGATTTATGCGCTATTTACGGCCGGTAGCCGCCGCCATTTGCGCTGCCATTTTATTTGTGGCGAAATTATGGAAATTCAATGCGAAGTTTAAGATCATATGCATGTAAGCATAAATTCTGGCGTTCTTTGGTGGCCACCGCAAAAGTCATTGTGGAAGGGTTGATGATGTCCCATCCTCGTTTGCTTCGAAAGCCCATTAAAGGATGAACGTCATTTGTTTTATGCCATTTCACATTTCACATTTTGTTTTTGTTTTTGTTTTTGTTTTTGCATATGTGATCAAACTCACTTGTATTACACACGGAATGGCGTGTGAGTTTTAGTGCAAAAACAGGGGTGTTAGCAGGTGCTCAAAGCTTTATGGCACTGTGCCAGCGTGTGGTGTGAAACGACAATAAAACCTGAGAGCCATAATGTGGCGAAATGTCCAAACACAACGAATTTATTGAAAAAGATAATGGCCAAAAACTCAAAGTAATATGCACTTCTCACAATGGGTTGAGTACTTCACTTAGTCATTTGAGACGAAATTTAAAAATTAATATCATAAAGCCTTCAAAGACCGATTCTTTTGATAAATAATGTTGAGAATTATCTCAAATTAAATTATATGAATAATAAAGTGTAATAACTAATAAATTTTTATCTACTGTATTTGGACTTTGTTATGGTTTCGCACAGTACTTCCAAGCTTCAAAGTGGTGAGCAATTTCTTTATGAATTCCATTATAAAGGGAGTCAGCTACTCAATATTTGCGGGCCTTGACTCCGGGTAATGCAGGTCATGGTCATCCACCGATATTTTCTTCTGAAATTCCTTCTATGCTGTAAACGAAAAGGCGTGTGGAAAGTAGAAACATTTAAGTAAATGTTCAGTAAATGTACAGACCCAAACAGATGTATCCTTTATAATCGGCATAACAGTGATTAATCGCCACTTCTGTGTTCGTCTTAATCAAAAGGACGAAGCGTAAATATTTACCCATGCTCAACCGCACTCGTGCACACTTCCCGACTCGACGGGGAAGCAGCTGGTGAATTTCGAGCAACAACAACAAATCGAACACACAATTTTTATTTAAAATCTGTCTCTTGAGCAATTTGACCACAACACATCAAATGAGGCCAATATAATCCGTTAAGCTGTCAACGCTTTGCGAATACAAGCAAACAAAAACAACAATGAAATGAAACTGTGGAAAAAATTGAAAAAATGCGACGCAGCTGACGAGCACGAGATATCCCATCACGAGTGTTATGCCATGAATGGAAAGCGCATAACTCGATCAATTGCGGTGAAATTGAATTCGACCTTTTTATTGTGGCCGCGCGGGGAGGATGAGCGGTGCGCTTCGGCCAGTGGCGACACTGACGTTAACGTGTTTGTGTAAATAGCCCCATTTTGAGTCCTTTTTCACTTGTTCACTGTTGTTGTTGGCATTACAACCATTTAGCTTTGGCGGGCTTTATGGGTTGGAGTGGCAGCTAAACTCATTTATATGCGGAAAGCGATACATATTGGAGGCGCAAAAAGTGCTAACATTTATTTGAGCATTGGAAGCGTCAATGTAAATATGGGCAACCAGAAATAGTATTCAATAATCCCCGTCTAGTGTGTTCCTGGTGAAATAGGAAACAATTCGAGTTGAAGGGATTTTCAATATGCACAACGACCGAATGGTAAACGGTGTTGTATAGATGGTCTGATTTCATGTTGGTTAAACAAGCAGGGCACACAATGCAGCAACTGATATATTTAAATGTCTCTTCAAACCGTAGTCCATTTTCCGGTAAAATTTATTTAAGACTCGCCATGACACATTGCTCTGGAAACCGAGATGCTTCGGTTCAATTGCTCATGAGTAGTTTGTGCTGAGAGGTCGTAGATAGGATTCTATGCGCCACGACAAGAACAACTCGTATGCGCTTAGCACTTTTAGAAAAAAGTTGAGAATTATGGTGTCTCTGCTGTTTTATTATCGACTACTTTTTCTGATTATGCATTTGCCTTGATTAAAGTCAAGCGTTAATAATTTGTTTATTGTTAATTTATTTGTTCGAGAGCGCCTAATAAATTCACGCCGAAAAACGCTGCGGCGGCCTTTTAAGCTCACTTATTTGTTTTAATTAATTCGAATGAAGCGTTTAGTGCAAATTGCTTTGCGTCGGCGACTTACACAAACACATGAACTCGTACGCGCGACACACAATAAAAATTAAATACACAGTTTGTAATTTCGCCTGGACTAATTAATTATGATTGCAGCTTTTTACGGCGACTCGGCAAATAAATTGTTTTTTTTTTTCACAATAGCTTGCAATTGTTTATACATGTGTATGTATGCATGTAGGCGGGGCAGAAAAAAAATATTTAACTTCCAATGCTCGAACGGTAAATCATAAGCCGTTTAAAAAATTAAATAACATTCGAAAGTAAGGTGGTAGCAAAAAATTCAAATTTCGTTATCGCTCATTGGAGATTCAATAGAGAGAGTGCAAATGTAATTGCGGATGCTGCCTGTGAGTGTGTGTGTGTATGCTTTTATTTTAAATTTTTTTCTCATGACTCCCAAGTGGGCTTTAGCGCAAAAAGTTATGCTAATAAACGTTTGTGATGAACTGTGTTTTTGTCATTAATGCGAATATATACATACACATAACCATGTACAGCTGTGTGCGGGATATTAGCAGTGTTCCTACAAAAACAATTTAAAAGTGTTTGCCTTAATAGTGCTGTTACATGCAATTAAATGATTAAAAAATAATAAATACTCGATAAAAAACAACAACTAATATTCAGCATCGATAACAATAAAATTTAATTTTTAATTTTTTTTTTTAAGAAATATGAATTTGTTAGTAAGTTAATTTTTATTACTACAAAAGTTTTTTACATAAGGATCTATTTACGCGACAGCCTTTGTTTCTGTACGAAATTTACATATTCGTCACGCTAGCACCCATATACCGAAATTATATCGAAGTTCGTCTTTCGGGTGGATGTAAGTTATTTCAAAACAAGTAAGGAAAGGCTAAGTTCGGGAGCAACCGAACATTTTATACTCTCGCAATTTATTGAAGGAATTTTATCATGATAACACCCAAATTTATCTATAAATTCGGCACAAAGTTTAATAGAATAACGAAAATCCTCCTATATAGTGTATGAGGGCTGAGGTAATTCCTGAACCGATTTCATTCATTTTCACCAGCTAGGTACACTATATCCAAACCTATACACACACTTACATTTCGCAAAGATATAGTATCTCACATATTTACCAATACATATATGTAGATTAAAGCCCACCGTATTTTTGAAAAACCTATAATTAGATATATGGGAGCTAGGATATGTTATGACCCGATTTTAATAATTTTTGGAACAGAGACACACTATTAGAAGAAAACAATTTCCTCTGAATTACATTAAATTATCTAAGAGATTTACCAATATTTTTGGTTAAAATTTACCCTTAGGCGCTGAGTTCAACATGTCCGATATCTGGGGTCTTGAAAAGTTATAGTCCGTTTTCGACAATTTTTTCACAAGTGATGCCTCAGATCATATCATATGTTTTATTCCGCTATCTTCATTGGTTCTTTATGTATACATTATAAAGTGAAGGAATCAGATGGAATTCAGAATTGAGTTATATGGGAAGTAGTTGTGGTTATGAACCGATTTCATCCATTTTTCACACGTGTCATCAGGGTGTCAAGAAGGTATTATGTACCGAATTTCATTGAAATCTGTCAAGTAGTTCCTGAGATATGGTTTTTGACCCATAAGTGGGCGATGCCACGCCCATTTTTCATTTTGTAAAAAAATCTGAGTGCAGCTTCTTTCTGCTATTTTTTCTGTAAAATTTAGTGTTTCTGACGTTTCTCGTTAGTGAGTTAACCCACTTTTAATCATTTTTAACCTAACCTTTGTATGGGAGGTGGGCGTGGTTATTATCCGATTTCTTTCATTTTTGGAGTATAAGGAAACGGCTAAAAGAAATGACTCCAGAATGTTTGGTTTATATAGTTTTATTGGTTTGCGAGTTATATACAAAAAACCTATTTGAGGGCGGGATCACGCCCACTTTTCCAAAAAAATTACATTCAAATGTGCCCCTTCCTAATACGATCCTATGTACCAAATTTTATTTTCATAACTTTATTTATGGTTTAGTTATGACACTTTATGTGTTTTTAGCAACTTTTGTTGCGAGAGTATAAAAAATATGTTGTAAACAAGCATTATGGAGTTTTGAAATACCCAAGTTCCATGTATCTACTCAGTTTCAGTAGAATATCTTGCTTAACTGACGCGATTTCTACTTTAAAATCAAGCGAAGTGATGGCAATGAACTAAGGGAGTATGTGGCTGATTATTGACTTTATTATGAAAAGTGTGGCAAGGCTGACATTGATTATTCCATTGTAAAACAATATTGGCTAATTACACGCAATTAAAACAGAACAGAATTCACCAAAGTTGTATTATATAAAGCTGTCCAATTGATGATTTCGAATTAAATAATTTGTTTTTATTCATCTACTCGTATCTCATTATTGCTATAGAATTGAGAGTGTCTGAGTACTGGTTGTAAATATGAGTATAAACACCTGCTATTGATACAGTAATATTAAATAATCGATAACTTGTAACGGTTGTATGCCACATAAGCAAAATTGCATTAAACATTTCTTGGAATATGTGAAATATTAAATTCTTCTGAAAAATACTTTGCCAGTGGCATACAAAATTCGACTAATTACTTTCCTTATTCTAACTTTTTTTTGCACTGTTCACCTGGCCCACTTGACCAATCAATAGAAAATCAGTTAACGATGGTGAGCGCTCGCTGCGCTTGAGTTGCCGTGGACAATGGCTTAACAACGAGGCAAACATTGTCGTGATTTGCCTGAAACTAATTAATTTCAGTGAAGGCAACACAGCTTTGAACTAACTGACACAAATTTGAGCCCAAAGTGTTAACGCCGGCGGTTTTTCACTATCGCAAACGAACACACAAGCTCACATACGGGTAAGGTCCAGTCGGCAGACCGTCGCACACACACACACACATACACAAGAGTGCTGCCTGCTTGGCATGCCTGATATCCTCCATCATCCGTTTTGACAGCAGTAACAGCTCCATCAGCACTAAATGTGTCATGTGTGGCGTGCACGCACGTGACCAACGCATGAATTGTCGAATAAGTGGAGCGACGACCGCTGCGATGGACGACCATAGTAATGACAGGCAGTCAAGCTGACGGCCAGACTCGGTTCGTGGACAGCAGGATACATGGTAGCCGACGGTTGGGCTTTTGGCTTATCGGTCATTTAGTCAGCCAGCTCGGCGTGCCTGTGTGTGTGTTTGTTGGGCTGAAATCGGCTCTACCTAGAATAATGTTTTGCTTTTAATTGGACAAATATCACGTGTAACATTGCAATTTAAGCTAATTGTTTCGTCAATTTCACAATTGAGACTGAATTTCCTCAAACTTTTTAAGTTCCCACATAAGTAAGTAGAGGTGTCCCTTTTTCTTCTAGGGGTGCTTTCTGCTTTACATACTTAATTTAATTCACAATTTATTAGTATTGGCAAATAATTGTCCATTTCGAAATTATCAATTGTGTTGAATATGATTTATCAATCATTAATGAAAGGCCTTAAGCTAACTGAAACACAAAATCAGTATGCCATGAAATCAGTTTGAAGTGTTCGTCTTATTGTGATTTGTAATTGGAAAGCAACACCCCTTGGTAATAACGCCTTTGCTGATGTATTCAAACGCTCTCAGGTCTCATTCATTTTAGAAAATTTGCCGAATGTCGAACACTTGTCTCTCACTTGTTTGCTTATGCTTAAACGTGTGGCATATGTCACCTAACCCTTCCATAATAGAGTGGCTTGGTTGTTGTAAATTCGCATGTATTTGTGTTTTCTGACAATCTTCTTACAACGCATCTGTCCAATAAGCTGGCGCCTGCGGGGAATTTTGAAAATACTCAAGCTCTATTAGCTGTTCACTTTTGCTCTGAAGGCTGCGATACAGGGTGCAGATGTATGTTTGTGTGTGAGGTTCATTACATAAGCTTTTGGCTTCACAAGGTTTCATAACATAAGCTTTTGAAGAATTTCATACATCTTAGAAATCGTTTTAATTGATCTGATGCTAATGAATAAAGATTATTTATGACCTTCGTCCATTTAATCCACTTTGTATTGTTAAAGAACTACTTCGGAGATGACTGACTATTGAATAGGATGAGTTAAAAAAGTATCATCAAAGCAGGAGTATTTCGGTCCATCAGAAGATCATATTTTATTAACAAATGAGATTGAATAAAATTGATGTGCTTTTTCGAATTTTCCCTCTGAATACCTCATTAAATTTCTGTTGAAGAATTGAACTGTCAATTAAAATTTCCAATTTGTGTTCATTATTAAAGGTTAAAAGTGAAAAAACTATGAAAATTCCGACTAATATGCACAATTCGAGACAGATCTTGAGAACAGCACTCATCACTGAGTATATAATAGTTGAATTGAATCATAACTGGAATGTGTGGCATGAATGGTATGTACATAAATGCGTGCGACCGGAATAACTTCGTATCTGCTATGCAGTTATTGTGAATGGATGCAGATATTACAGCAATTCATAAGCAAACCAATATGCCATGTAAATGCATTGAATGGAGAGATTCTCACGCACACAATCGCATTCGCCGCACTTGTGCATGTTAAGCAATTAAAGTCTTGTCACCTTGCATAACATAACATAATTCATGTCCTTTCTGCAAATATTCATGATTACAACTTGCAAGGACAATTATGATTGATTTGTTTTAAGCCTCTGGCCGCACGCGTCATACCTGCATACACACACATGCACACACGCACACACGTAAATACGTAAGCATAAATCGAAATGCCAATGCATAACAATTTTCCATAAACATACACACAATACATGTATGTCTGTGTGTGTGCAGACATTAGTTTCATGTGCCGTGGCACAGCATTGGCTGACTGCTATGCGCTCACATCCGTGCCGGACAATTGTGTATTTCCTGCTTTCGAGTCGTCATAACCCATTCGAAATGCGCCCACATGCCACATGCCGCAGCAAACCACATTGATAAGTGCCTTAAATGTCAGCAAATGACAACAACAGCAACATGGCAAGCAAGCTGTAAGCCAACAATAGGGCCCACATAGCATCCATGGCGCTACCCTCACAGCCCAACCCCCGCCGCATTCGTTACGCAAACGAACACGTCACCTAAGTGGACAATAGTCCGGTGCTCATAATTCATTCGTTGCTAATACGAATTTGTCCGAACGGTCATCGCCGCAAAATATTTTGCTACATCTCCGGCCCCCACGACCGCTCTGCGGCACAATGTCGTTCGAGCCAATACTTTGCGGTACCCACACATATTAGTTGGACTCGAACTGGCTCGGCAGGGGATGCCATGGATTTCGGTGAATCGCCTGCTTTCCAAGCCAGTACTTTCGAAGTTTGCTTAGCTGCAGCCCCGTCCCGTGCCCTCGGCAATCTGCGGCTTGTTTCCTGATGAGCAGCAATACATATTCTCCGGCACACATATACACCCGTGTGGCACACATCGAAAAGTACTTACTTACCCGAGTAATTTACATACAACTATTGCTCCCGCACTTCCCTCGACCACGTCACGCACGTTGCCGGCCTTCGCATATTTTACATAATGTCATCCATATGTGATTTCGGAATTTCTGAAATTGTTCGCTCACGCCCACACATTTGCAGCTACATAGGGTCCACCAGCGGTTGTGCAAACATATTTATTGTGAAAATATTAACGAACGGATGCGTGAGCAGACTAAGCGGACACATCCGCTTATTATTCAATTACGAAGTTGCACTCATGGACGTGGACGTGGTTATATTGTTATTATTCAATCGGATTGATTTATTAAGACCCTTCACTTTAGCGGGAGTCGAGCGGTGTATGCATAAATATATTTGGATGTACATTTACCAATGAAACCTGGCCTCACTAGAATCCAAACTTATCTTGAGTTCGTTGGAAACATTGGACTTGAAATTGTAACTCGCAAAAGACTGTCGACTCAATAGCTCTCTCTCAAACTGTAATTTCTCTTCAACTACAAAATAATATGTATTTAAATGATAAATCTTATGAAGAAAGATATTCCTGTCGGCCTTTCTCATAACAAAGTAGGAACCTTGTGCTGGTTGAAGAACTGTATGTCATGAGATAAAGGGATTACGATACCCGTAACTTGGAGACAACAAAACATTGGAATTCGGAGTTTGCTTTAGGAGAACCAAAAAGGGTTTGGGAGCCATACAAATTGCCTAATTATATTTAAAACTGTTGTCCCCATGCACCTTCTGTACCTTCTGAAAAGGATCGATGAAAACTAAGGTGGCAAGCAAGGATCATCTGCTTGTTGACGAAAAGGTAAGACTATGATAATTGATCATAATTCATTATTTAGCAAGAACCTCTTTAAACTGGAATTATGATACTGGGTGCACCAATCAATACATCTGACTAAATATTTACCACGATTTATGGGATTAGTTCTGAATAGGAAAACGAGAATATTTTTTTGAAAACGAAAAATTTATTTGTATTTACTTGTTACTATGTAAGAGAATAATTAAATGCTGTCAATCTCCCGAGGCCATTAATTTTGTTGCACTCGCAAACGCAATGAAAAAACAGTTCGTCGGAGAGCTGGTTTAAAAAATTATGTGAATATTCGGATGAGAAATACACAAAAAGCCACAAAGAGTTAATTGCCGCCTTCCGCAGAACCAGCGGCTTCAAATTCAATTTTGCGCAGCGCCGAAGGCGACCCGCACACAAAGGCTTATGACTGCAAGCAGGTCTGTCGTGAGGCGGAAAGCGTTTCAGTGCTGGTGTCAGTGGAAGTAATGGCTCGGCGGTGATAAAGGCATTTCGGTATTTTCTTCATTAACACCGAAATCGTGAACATTCTCACCCAACGATTGTGCGTGTGTGGGAGAGCATGTGTCATATCATCACCACGCCCATTAACTGCGGAACTAACTTTTAATTATGCCTGCCAAATGAGTCAGTATTATTTTAAAAGGCACTTTGACCGCAAGATGAGACCCGAGACAGAGCATTCATGTGCGTGAGCGACTTAAACCAAGAAGCGCCCACAAATTCGTTTCTTCACACAGCTAGTACTGCGGATGTCATATGCAGACCGAAGCAAATGTGTTGTCATAATGTTCTACACGAGTGTCAGCTGCTCTGCGGAGTGAGTACTTTGCATATTTCCCCATCATCTATGCATGAGTATGTGTGTAGGTGTGAATGTACGAACATATGTAAGCACGTTCACTTGCAAAGTGAAAACATTTATTGCGATTACAGCTGACATCGCACGGGCACTGGCAGGCGCTCGAGGATAACTTGTCGTCCTCACACCTCCCTCGCTCCGGTTTAAAGGGACTATGACAATGGCCTAAATGTGTTGTTAGCATGTACGCGGCCCGCCTTAATAGTCGCACGCATTGCGGACTGAATGTGTGTTGAACACTCGACGGAGAGTCCTTGGAGCTTACGTCATTATGTGAATATATTCATTAGCATTTGCATAGTTTTGTGTAATTCCATTTCATTGCTGCAAAAAAGTGCCGCCATTACTTCGGGTAGAATACCATTCACTTCAATACATAGCTACGCACTTGTTCTCAGAAAGCTCTGAACAATTTGTAAGTTTTGAGTTTTAAATTTAGAAGGTTCCAAAATGCTTTATTCTTCAAAAGGTGATTCTCATGATGATCGGTGATGTACCATGAAGCCAGGCATCTTATACAACTGGATTATCCTTATTAATCGAACTACATTTCTGATCAAAATCTGACAAATGACATTTCCCAGAAACTTAACGTATAAAATACCAATTGCTTGTTTGAAAAGAAGATTTAGAAGATTTGACTGATTATTTCTGTGTTCTCATTATATAATGCATTCACATAATTTAGCATGAATCTATATATACATATGGTATGCATATCACTTTCCACACAACAGCTTTGAATTATAAAAGCCGAATTATCATGTGTCACAATAGACTTGACAATAAAAATGACAACTTTCCACAGATCAAAAGCTCTGAACTTCTCTCTGCATACCAAATTGAATAGCCTATGAATTGAGTTGGTCTATAAAGACTATTACGATTCAATAGTCAATGAAGGCTAGAGACAGTAAAACAGTTTGTGGATATGAAAGTATTTCGGCTCTGTGATAGTAACTGCCTCAGATGTGTTTAAAAATCGGTGAAATTTGTAAGTTCAATTGTGTGGAACACCCTGTAAAGGAGTGCATCTTCTGGCGTGAACAAACTCACGCCCCGCGATGTGTGCACTGGCTTGCACTGGAACCCTTGGGTTGTAAACTAAGCGCGAAAATAGAAAACATACCCACTCTACGTAATGCACACAACAACACTTGGCATATTCACTTATCAATTGCGAACATATGTATGGGGTCACATGCATTCGCAAAGCCGCGTAATTGTGTTTATATTGTATAATTGGCAGATTACAACGGCCTCTGCTAATACAATGCAAATTAAAGGGGATATTTGATTTAAGCTGATTAACTCCGCAAGGTGTGTTCGGAGCGATACGGTGACAGCCCAGCGGCGCTGCGTGGCAAACAAACAACCGCTGCACGGTCAGGTGAAAAGTCCAGCTAATAAAGAAATTTAATTAGCCGACCACAACAGGCAGCAACGAGCGTTGTCACGCAAAAAAAAGCTAATTAAAATTAAATGAGTGAAAAATAAAGAAAACCCGAAACGAAAACGAAAACCAGAGAAAAACTTTTCGCTTTTATTCGTTACAAAAGCACGGACAATATAAAAAAAGCAGAAAGGAACAAGTAAAAGGACCTTAATAAACTAAAAGCAAAACAAGGGAAAAAGTCCGAAATAATTTGTTTAACAGCGCATTTGCACAATGGTGCACGCGACGGCTAAACGGCCGAACGAAAAAACGACTAAACGGCCGGGAGCGGATGTCGCTTCGAATTGACGCTGAAATAATAAAAAAGCACTGCTCATGCGAGAATATTAATTTTCGTGCGGTGCTGAAGCGTTAAGCGGCTGCCACTTTCACAGTCACTTGAAACAATCGCACCCACACATGCACCTCTCACACGCCCCCGTGTGCGTACATGAAGCAGACAAAGCGAACTTTCTGAAAACATCTGTTTGGATGTCCTTGTTCTCATCTCTAACGCGTCTTCGTCAGCGTCAGCTCCGCTAACGCGACGCACAACCCAGTTGCCTTTGACAATCGGAGCATCGGCGAGTGACGGCGAGCAACACTGAGGCGAAACAACGCTGACACAAAGCAAGTAAATAAGAAGGCACTTCACATGCCGAATGAACTGAGAGTGAGGTGATTCTACGAGAGAATACCAGTCTGTATGCGCTGTCAGCTGTCAAGAGTGCGCTCAACTGCAAGCGATACTCGAATATAAATGTGTGAGCTATAAGCTGTCTACACAGGAAAATAGACCAGTTGGAAAAGTAAACACTTCGTAATCCAAGGAGTTGTCCATTACATTCCGTATTATTGGTTGTTCATTACTACTCGTCATACATTATTTTGAATTCATAATCTATTGGTAATTCACACGAGATGTCAGGGCACTAATGACATTGGTTTCGAAATTTGTGCATCTGGGTATCGAGATGCCAGGCCCAGCTACACTCAAACTGTTTACTGATGGAGTGTTGCAGCCTGCGTACGAGTTATGTATGTTTGAATAAAATCTTTTGGAAAAAATCCGAATTAAAGCAACTTTAAACCATTGACTTATTTAGCGCGGGAGTACGTGAGTAAAGTTGAAAATAGCGGAGAAATTTGCGAGCTTAAAGAGAAGAGGAATGCGTTCATAACTCACATTTAGCAGAATATTAAATGGAATGGTAAGTAAATCCAAGCGACACAACCGCTTTGTCTTCATTTTAATCCTACGCTTGTCATAACGGTGAAAGATCCAGAACTTTCTTAACACGTGAGTGCCAGAGCAAATCGCAATGTACAATTATGGAACTTTTTAAACGACATAAGATCAAGATCAAAATGACTGGCACCAAGAAAATATTCAAAAAAGTATGCGTTAGAACTTGGTTGGACATGATGCCTAACAAGCTTTATAAGCAAGAGTCTGCTTTCTGGTATGATTTTTTACATACTTCCAGTGACACAGTCTGTTCATTATAAATTAACGGCCTCTGATTTTAAATTGTGCCGGTCGGCGGCGGGTTAAACGTTCTGGTCTTGCCTGGATTTCGTAGCCGCAGATAAGTAAATGCACAGCGACACTTCCTGCGACAGGAGTGTGTGACTGCACTTGCACTCCGACATCATTACGACATTTGTTCATGCGTCCCACACGCTGACTACTGCAACTGCCTGGACGCGAAGAAAAATGTTGGCAATTGTCGGAACGGAGGGACGAGAGAAGCGCTAAACAGAATCACGCCGTCAGGACTGGGCTGGCGCTGAGAAGAGAAAGTGCCTCTGCGCTTTCCAAATCCCCGGTAATTTTTCACTGCCCGCCCTTACGCGCGCGGGGTGTATGGTGGGTACTTAATTTCATCCGACCTTTTGCGTGGCTATTTCCGTTTGTCCTACATCCAGAGATTTGAGCCCTCACATGCGTGCTCGTGTACGCAAACAACCCGGAGAATGGATCTGTGAATATGTGTAGCCATTACCAGCGGTGGGGCGGAGGGACGGAGGGAAGTGGCACCTGACGGTGGCTTGTAACTAAATGTCCGTTGTTGGCCATTTATATTGACGCTCAAACACTTCAACAACAACAGCAACACCAGCAAAAGCAATAAAGAAATATGTGGCTGAGAATGAAGTGCGGAGTCACAATGGCCAGAAAGAAGGAAATAAAGAAGAAAAAGTAATTTACTCAGCGCATTAAATAAGAAAATAGAAAATCCCTATTTTGTTCGCATTCTAATGTTGACACGTAACGAGATTTACATTTGCGCTAGAAAAACTTTGTTCAGCGCTCTCGCCCTGCCTTGGCCAGCCTCGACGACGGCCATATGTGTGCGCGTGTTTGCCTTGGCATGGAAAATATGTGTGAAAGTAATGGAATTGTGACACTGAGCGAGTGTCGAACTTTATTTGCGTGCGGCGAAAGGAAAAGAGGCCGCAAGTCCCACCGCACAACTTTTGTTTTGAGGAAAGATTTTCGGCTTTTTAGAAAAGTTGTCACCGCATTTTTTCATAGCTAACTGTTCAGTTTTGTTGTATATACCGTTACATTAATTAATTTTTCTTAAGCACCTGTTTTCTCACGCAATTTATATGGCTTTGCTCTTAGCTTGAAATAAACGAGAGCGATTTAAAGTTTCACCTATTCATTGGTGCGCGGTAATCAATTAATGACAGCAAATGAAAAACCAGCTGTAAGGTCCACTACGCGTACCCTTATGCCAATGAGCCTGTACAAGGTTTGTCATCGGACTTCTAGGTTTACAGCGCATAGCAAACTCGAAGTGAAAAAGGTACAGGAAGGAGAAGGACACAGAAGGGAAAACGCATATTGTTACCTTAGGCTCCCAAAACAAGCTATTTACAGAACATTCCACCAAGATTTGAAAATATATCATTATTAGTTTTTGGAACACTCGTTAGACAAGTATATTCCAACAACAGCCGAGCTCGTGGCTATTTTAGTTAACTGAACGGTCTTGAAGAGATATGCCTGCCTTATAAAAAGTGTTAATAATGTTATTATTATAACAATATTTGATGAAACTTGGGAGAAAGAATACTGCGGGGATTCTTTATTTACAGGAAATTTACAAACTCTCCTTGTAGGGATATAAATTAAACTGGAAGAAATGCTGTCTCCGAAATTCGTTTATCTCAAATGTTTAAAATGTTCGCAAAGCGCAATTAATCTAAGTGTGAAAACATGCACTTTCATTACGTTATCTGCTGAGAACTAAAAAATGGCTGAAAAGGAGGCGATGCGTAGATAGCCGAGGGCAACGCCGCTGACCGTCGCAACGCCATTAGCTAACTAACTTTTCAGCTTTTCGAATATGACAGAGGCCATCAGGATAATCTCTTAATGAGTTTCCTGCACGGCGTAATAAATTTCGTTAATTATAAACGCTCTTTGCTGATGTTTAAAGATTTCACTTCGCTTCGCTATGCAAGACTGGACCTAAAAAATTGAATGTGAAAAGGAGAGTTTAAATATAGTTAGGCAGCCAAGCAAAAATCAATTTGCTCAAAACGGAACGAAAGTGACCAGTAGCATGCTTTAAGCTTTCAAAGTGTTGTACTTTCATTTTCACACCGAGGCCGAGCTTTGAGGGTCGCTTTGTTGAAGACGAAGTGTGAAAAATTAGTAACATAAAACATTCAGAGGAACGCCGGCAATTGAAAGCGAACACGATTGCCTGGTCAAAGCCCGACGTTTGACTTCATGCTAATTCATTTTGCAATTTATTGCCTTGAAAATTGCCAGGTGAGCCGCAGTTGTGAGCCAAAAATAATAGTGCTCGCTGGAACAAAGTGGCAAGCACCGGCACCGCCTGCCATTTAGCAACATATCAAGCAACTGCACTTGTCGAAACGCCACAACGGCTCGCCACCAGCCTGAGACTGCAGCGCCGACATCGAGGCCAGAGGCAAATTCGAGCAAAGCTAGTCCGCTAAGTGGCACAGCTATGCGAGAAATCAGCTGGCACACTGGCTACCAAGTGGTTGCCGGGGCCGCAAAGGGAGAAGCAGGTGCTGCACTAGTGCAGGAGCCGTCCGGTTAGTTGGCTTCCAATTGTATACCGCACACACACACACTGACACTTTGAGGGGCCTGTGCGCCGACAATTGCCGTGCTCACACCGAAAGTTTTTCGATTTTCTGCTTGAAAGCCCTTTCCGGAATTTAAATTTGCTTACTTAACAGGCACACAATGCACAAACGCACAGGCGATCAAATGGCAAGTCGGCAGACCAGCAAAGCGGTGAGCAAGACCCAAGCGAGTGGCCGAACGGCTGGCGGACGCGCAGGCAAATCTGCAAACGCTTGGCCGAACAGGAGTAGGCTTCGTTAAGCCGCGTCCGCTTTGGCTCCACTCACGTTCACTTGCCTCTTGCGATTTGTGTTTCGGTTTGCCTTTTTCGCTGCAAATGCATTGTCGGTAAGCAAGCTGCTCCCATCATTATTGCGTTTTCGTTCTGCTCACATTACCGTAATGTTAGCTGTTATTTTTGCTCAACAATGTTGCCAACAACTGCATTGCTCGCACTGATTGTTGCCGGCGCTCGAAGGCGTGCTCGGCGAGCAGCGGTGATTTAAGCTCAGGTAGGTGATAAATTTCATTAAAACGGCCTCACATACGCACGAATTTTGGGCAACCCGAGGAGTGAGGAGCACGCAAAGCTTTTCATTCTTAAAATTCCGGTTGGTGACGCCCACAAGAGCTTGTTCTTCGGAATTGAGCTGCAGGTGGCTGGGCGGGAGCAAACCGCCATGTGAGCACTTTTTGCAAACAGTTAAATGTCAGTGTAGACATTTCCCCAAAAACATGAATATATTGCATTCCATCTTAAAATATTAAACCCTGAGAACAAATGTGGGGAAGTGCAAAAATGGGTTCTCACCAAAATGTTCGTGGTGCCAAGTATCAGTAAAACCTTTTAACACATGTGTAAACTATATATTTCGAAACATATCGGAACCTCAACATTTCGAAGAGAGAAAGCTCTATTGTTTCTTTGTATTCTCTTCAACATACTACTAAATAAGACAACCGTCATAAAAGTATTTATTGACTCAGTCTCTGTGGTTAACTAGTCACCGAAAATAGCATCAATTGCAATAGAGAAACGCTATCGAATTCGTATCACTCTATACCCATACGTTCGTGAAACGACAATAAAGTCGCCACTGTGTTTTGTGCTCCGTTACAAAAAGGTAAGCCAGCAACATTTAAAAGAATTCTCAGACAATTAAAGCCTTTAATTGCTTGCAGTCAGACTGGTGAGAAGGCTATTGGATGAGAATTTTGATTGCTGACTTCTATCATTTCTTCTTGGAATTTCTTTACTCGTCAAAAGCGCACGAAATTCCGTTACACAGCGAATGAATTGGAACGTGCCGCTTGGCACTCTCGGCTCAACGAGGCAGACACCGTTTCGCTGAGAGCTTAAAAATGCTTGTACTTTTTCATTTTTCGCATCAAGTGCTGACCTTTATCACTTTGACGGGCCACTAAGACAGTTCGAATGTTTTTTTTTTTGTGGAATTTGCTTTCCCACTTATTTTAATCCCTTTGTATTTGGGTCTTGTCCTTGTAAGTCTTTCGCACTGCGCATTCTCCGTCCATCTTCAAGTGATTGCTGGCCTCTTAGCGACGACAACGCGTCAGCAGTGGAAACCGCAAGGCAGCAACGATCCCGGATGCGGGGTCCGAAGCTAGGCGAATGACAGAAAAAAGGAGCATGGAATAAGCGATTTGAGATATGTGTATGTACACATAGCGAATGCGTCTGAATTTACTTTCAAAAGACCTCTCGACAGCTGGCCAGAAACTGCGAACCCATGGCTTCAAGTGCGAATGACAAAAGAAAAGAGACATTAAATAAACACAATAACGGTATCAGTTTTATTGCCTATGTAAGCATTTCATTTCATTTCATAATTTTTTCTTGCCAATTGACATTTTCCGCATTTGGGGATTTTTATTGCTTTCACTTTCGTGGTATTTTCGTGAGGCCAATTTAATTTCATTTTAGTTCTCTATGTATGTATGTGCATAAGTGATTTTGGGTGCAGATATTTAAATTGTCCAAGCTACTCTGGGAACCTATTGAACATTATAATTTATGGTTGGTGAATAGTTTTCATAGGAAATCCCTGTTGCTGCTGTTGAAAGCTGGATTGGAGCGGTTTTATAAATATCTTGAAAAGTAGGAGAAATGTTTACTCTGCAAAGATCAAATTTTCAGTGCGAAATTTAATTTGTGGTTAGTGGATGCTTTTTGTGAGTTTTACGCATTTCTTTCGACTAGAAAATGGTTCTGTACCTCATAGGCATCGAAATAATTAAAACCGAAAACTACAAAAAACAGTGGGTTTAATTTTTTAAAGGTCATTTCAAAGCATTACACAAACACTAACTAAACTGACTAAAAATACACAAATTGTGAGTTTCATGCAAGAAAAATGAAAATACAAAAATTATAAATACACACATGTAAACCTCCGTGTTTTTTTAAACCACTGCGATTCAATGCAATGCACATGTACGCCAAAGGGGGAGATGCGGGAGCGCTGTGTAATAGCGTAATGAAAATGTTTTCATTTTTCGTATTTTGTACTGCCTTTCTCGAAACTTTAACTGCTGCCATAAATAACCTTGAAAAAAGTTGAATGTGTTTTGGGTCCCCGTGCACGGTGCGTGTGTGTGCCGTCCATTGAATGCTGAAGAGAGCTTTTGCTGAATACACCATACATGTGCATATGTGCGCTGGTGTGAGTGTTGTGGCTGCCACAGCAAATGGCCGTGGCTGGGCTTTTCATAGAACAAAAATAATATTTAATGATGAAAAAGCAACCTGATTATGAGACACAGTTACACAAATACACACCTGCGCACACATATGTAAGCGCAGGTCTCATAATGAAGTCTTTTTGTGCGCAGCGTTTTGCACAGTCCTGTGGACATTTGCTGATGCGGCGCAATGTCAAAGCGAGCGCGCGCTGATCAATGGCGCGTGCTAAAATAATTGAAAGCAGTTGCTGACACCATTTTTTTCTCTGACTCTGATGCATTATAAACATTTACAATATAATAAATTGATTTCTTTAGCAGAAAAACAATTTTTTCACGCATTTACAATTTTTTACATAGTTCAATGCCATGCATTCCGCAAAAACCACCGCAAACGAATAATTCATTCACAAACATATACCAACACACTTTAATGCAGTTATTGCATATTTATGCGACTTTGCCTTGATAACTTACCTGTAAAGAGGAGAAACAAATTTGCAAAGTATGTAAACAGCATAAAAATTAATTTCAGCATACAAAAGCATTGCGTGTGTTATTTTAAAAAATATTGTCTTAATTAATGAAAGCATTTTTGCTCAAATGGACATTTTGCTGAATGAGGTTGCGTACGCCACGCCATTGACTGCTTAGCTTTAAGCTGCGAAAGAAGTGTGTGTGTATGTGTATAAGTCTTTCACTTGGCCTAGAGTTATTGGCACAGCACAGTGTATGGTAACTGAACTTTCTAAACAATCTAAATGAGAATCTGTGCTGGCAAACACAGCACCCAAGTACTTTCTTCGTATCTCAGCCTCTTCATCGAGTTCCACTGAGCTAAGTGTGCCAATGAATAGCAAGAGCAAGAGAGGTGGGACGACGCAGGTTGCATGTGCTTACGCAAATAAATATTTACATTTCAAAATTCATTATAGAGTCCCATATAAATACCGAGGAACAGCAGCCATTTGTATACTAAGAGGTCACTCATACGCCACGTATGCCAACAACACTGTGCTTTGAATGCTAGATATTTAATCACGTTTTACAGCTTGGTCGACAAATATCATAACAACGGTATATTTTTTGGAACGTTACGCCAAATCTGACTTGGCGATGAAAAGTGAACGATATATATATAAGCGTACATACATAAATTTGACCTAAATAAGAGAAGTGAGAACCTTCTGAAAGCGAAGAAAATGCACAAAAATGTTTATTATACACACTTATTCATTTAAAATACTCTGTGCACTTTTTAGTAATTTAAAAACGCCCCATTTTACAAAAACATGTTTTGTTTATAAACACCAAAAAAACTAAATCACACACACACACAGCGATTTATGTGTGCGTGCGCGTTTGATGATCTTTTGCATTATTCAGTGGCAAAAATGGTTATTCGACTGACCTTTTGTTCAGTTCAGTTCCCCTCCACTTTTTTCAAAGTCAATTGAGCGTGCGTTGCCCGTGATATTCAACTATGAAAGTTTATCAACGACTGCACACACACTCACACGCGCTGCCACGTCTATTTCCAAAGCCGTGTTGTTGTTTATTTTCCAGCTCACGTTCACGCATTTGCGCTCTGCTGAGTGTATGCATGCATTTCCATTTTGCAATTCTAAACAATATTCCCTCCTCATTCCCGCCTCACTTACTGGTGTGCGCTCATACAGCTCGTAAAGCTCACACACACACACGTTGGCATGCGGGCATTTTGTTTGAGTGTTTTCAATGTTATTCTTATTCATAATGGTTTCAATCGGCTGAGACTAGTTGCTTCTTCACTCCCTGCTTATTTCAAAAGTGTTTCGATATTCTTCTATGTTCTGCATTTTCCACTTAATTCTTTACTCATTTCATACTTTTTAGTTAATTTTTCAAATTTATTTCTCTTTGCCTAAGCATACGTGGCGATTTGCATACGAATGAGTGTTGCTGCCTCTGCTGCCACTTTATTTACGGCTTCAGTATTGGCATATCCTTTTTTCATGTTTTTCGGCTTTAACCTCGGTAGAAGAAAAGTAGTTTCTTTTTTTTATGCCATTCTTAGACTGGGAATACGAAAGAGTGCGAAAGTTGGATAAACATAAATCAATTTTTTCTAATTTTGTTGAGCCTTGGAAGACATTTCAGGAGTTTTTTTTACCCAAAATATGAGTAGATTTCAATTCTAGTTTACTTAGTCTTAGTACTCCCTACATCTAGTAATTACGATTCCTTAGAATGAACAAATCCCTCTATTCACTTGGTAAGCTTTCTAGGCCCCATATTAACTCTCACCCAGCAGAGCGAATGAGCGAATGATGTGCATCCACAAGCTCCATATCAGCTGCTTTTACTTAATAAGTGTGCATGATTACATAAAGTTAGAGTCGATTGCAACTCCCCTAGGTAAACAGCAAACTTTCCGCTAAGCCTTGACCCACCTTTAAACCCAACTACGATAATAGCGAATCACAGAGTCAAAGCGAAGCAGCAGTAGACTGGGAGGAGGTAAAATAGCAGCTGAAGAGAGGGGCAACATTCACTGTTAATACAATTTTTAGCAAACCAGCAAGAATTTGCCTCAACATTGGCCGAAGGTCGGCATCGGTTTGCTTATTGAACTGTACGTGGAGGCCTTTGGTGGATTTCAAGGTATTATGTGCTGGTAAAACAGACCAATACTAATGCAATTGGAGCGAATTACGTGCAAATTGGCAGACCAGTGAGCGATTTCACCGCTATAAATGCTGTGCGTGTATGTGTGTGTGTGCAGATCGGTCTCGGTGGACGCCATGAAAAGTATACAAAAGTAAAAGTAGCGACAAATTACGGCACACAAAAGGTCGAACTACAATAACAGTAACGGGTGAGAGACAAGGTTTACACAAGTTGGCGAGCACCGACCGTCGAGCCAACGGATGTCGCGTGGGAACACTGCCGAGATTTTTTCGCAGCACTTTTGCATTTCCTTTACCGCTGAAGGAGAAGGAGGTCAATTGTAAGCCGCCGAGCAGACCGGAGCTCGCCAAATACAAGCCCAGCGTAATGGACGAACAAAACGTGAGGCAGACATGTGGACGAAGACGAAGAGAAGGGTAATACAGAAGGCAAAAAATTGGTAAACTGAAACGGCTCCTTTGAGAGTACATATTAAACGGATTATTATATTTGATGGCGACCCAAGAAAGGAAAGAAAATTCAATTTTTTTCGTTCTGATTGCCAGAGAGGTGAGATCCAACGCACAAAGGCACTTTCCATAAGTTTTATCTTCTACTTTCTTCCTCATTCCCACACATATTACACATGATATGAAGCGCGGGTGGGGGACGCACGTTTTGCTAATTTTAATGCCAGGCTGTGATTCCGCGAAAGGGCTGCGCTGAAAAGAGATTTCGTCGCATTTTTTATGACTTAGGTAGCGTCACCGCTGAAGACCGCTGGAATAGCCTGAAATCATTCGAATATTTTCTCCAGTTTCTTACACTTTTTGCAATGTTTCTTATTTGCATGATATTTAATACCATTGAGCTATGAAAATAAGCGCCTTCATTTCCTTGTGTGCACTCTCTCCATTTTTGTTACGGGTGTGTGTTGCATTTTAACAATGGTTTGAAATATGCGAGTATTATGGCAAATTGGATATGCAATACATTTGTGCAACAGAAGAGAAGACGTGGCGATGCAGCAAAGAAAACTTCAAACCTACTCGATTCAAAGGTTTCTCTCTTAATGGAAGAACCCAGTAGAGAAATGAAAGCCGTAGAAGATCGGTTTCAAAAGCAAAAGACTCCATAATTCGAATATTTGGAGTTAAGTTGCTGAGAGAAAGTTCAATTAAGTTTGAAGAACCCTTAGAGTGCTCTAATAACACGAAGAGAAGTGGAGAAACTACCGACAAGTTCGATATTATTATGAGGTGTTCGCATAGGGTCATAATGAGATTCTAGAGACCACATACACGCACTTATACTGCAGTGCAGAAGCTCTAAATGTATTCGCTGGTCCTTTGTAAGATTTTATGTGCAGGTTTTTATCCAAAGACAAATTTTATTTATATTTAATAATGATATTCTTCTTACAAAGGGTATTCTTCTACGGTATATTGCTGTTAATTTTGGAAAAGTCATTGTCGATAGGTGTATGTGAGAAATTCTAGGCAATTATGCTCGACTTCAGGATTCACATAAGCAGCAATCAACATCAGTTTGAAATCACTTTTCTATAAACCGCCAAGGCAAGATATGCTGTGCAAATATCTCTAACTCGATGGACCCTACCTTTTACAATAAGTAGAGTAAGTACTTCGAGTGCAAATGCCAATTTTTAGCATTTTCTTTGGACCAAAATTTAGTAAGTGATAAATGGCTCTCAATATCAGCTGTGGGAGTTATCGAACATACGTGTACAAGCAACGAACTGCATGTCTTCTACCTCCTCTTCTACCGAGTGTTGGCAAAGCAATGAGAACTAAGAAAATATTCCATTTTTTACGATGGCAGTTTCGGCTGCTGTTTAGACTGCTGCCTAGTCGCTTTAGTGCTTCGGCGATTTAATCGTTTTGCAGCCTTTGGGAAACTTTCGCACTTAAGCTAACACAAACACACACGCACACAGCCGACGGTCGAACTTTCCGCCTTCGATGTATGTGTCTTCAATATTTGCACTAGTTTCTCGACAACTTATCGGCACGAACCGCCCAGCTCGACGTTGTCTTCATTGACTATGCAGCCTTTGCCACTTTGACACTGCGGTTCCGATTTTGGCGTTCGCCTGTGTTTGGCAGTGGGTGTGCGGGTGTTCGGGTGTGTGGTGCGGCATGTTTTCTTGCAACTGTCACCCAACTTTTGACTAAAATTCTCTTTTAGTGTTTACCTTCCTTGATTTTCAATTTATTTATTTTTTCGACTGCGTGTATGTGGTTGTGTATATATGTATTTATGTATGTGAGTATGGTGGCCTTTTCCTCACAAGGCTGTCTGTTTGCAGATGCTCTGCTCTGAGCCACCCTTTCAATGTATATGTGCAAGTTTGTTTTGAAAGCAAAAAGCGAAAGCTTTTACCTCAAAAGATTGCTCTCTGTTTGTGTGTTCGTGAGGTTCAGATAAAAACTCAAGCTGAAAAAGATGATTAAAATTCAATGACTAAAGCACTAAAGAAACTTGTGGAATTCGAGAAATGGCACTACCATAAAAAATCTTTAGAAGCAAACAGAACGGCCTATAGGAAGGCCCTACGACGCTGGAAATCGAACGAGCACTGGTCATGCCTTTTACAAATTTGAACTATTCTTAGAAAAGCTTCAGCAGCTTTTAAGCTATGGAACCTTATCGCATAAGGCCCTTAGATGTCAATCTGAGTCATCATTCGCACTTCTATTATTTTCATTAATTTTTGCTTCCTATTGAAGTCAGTAATTGAGCAGTTAATTATGGGCGGGCCAGAATTATAAATGCTTTAAAGCTATATGTTTGAGTTTAAAAAAATGCCGTGTTTTTCTTCAAAACGACGGTTGTTGTTTGTGCTTTCGCTGGCCACATGACAAGCGCGCCATCCGGCGTGTGTACACTTGCCAAATATTTGCTCACTGCCCACTCGAAATGTACTCAATTGAGTCATCGCCACTTTGGCCACAAGTGGGGACATCGCAACTCATCCATGCAAATCTAGCGCCCATACACTACTAACTTTTATGTTTATATGTATTTATGAATGAATGGATGTGAAAAGAGAGGCCCCGCAGCCGTCAATGCTATCGGCGTTCGCAGTCAAATTCAGGCCAATGACGGAAAACGCAATTTCCATTACACATAAAAACAATTTGCTTAACTGATTGTTGGATTTTAATTGGACTTTATTTTATGATTATTTTAACTTACGCTCTGCGTGTGTGTGTGTGTGTGTTGGTTCGCTACAATGCTCGTGGCATCGTTTTGTGGCAAAATGTGTAAATAAAGTTGCATGTGCGTTAACATTTATTTGTGTAATAAACCCACACGAAACTAAATGTGCGCACAAACACATAAAATATATGTGCCGCAACGACCCCACAATGAACTACAACTACAAATTCCTGAAACACAACCAGATAGAAGAACACCAAACTTAAATTATAGAACGATTTCCCAATGAATTTTCGCTTCGTTCGTTTGATCTCACAAAACTTCTAGGCATATTAATATGAGCTCTCAGGGGCTACTGAGGATTCTGGATGAAACTGTCAACTGTCAGTTGGGTCTTCTTTTTCGATGATATGGGAAACAGACAGTCGACACACCAGTGGACACCAGTTGTGAAGTAGTTTGTAACTAGTTGATTTGACAGTAGGGTGTATGTGTTGTTGTTTGTATGACACCGGCGAGTGTTTGCAGATATGCGGTATTTTAAAATTATCCAACATATATTATAACAGAGTGAACCACGCAGTGTGTGTATGTGTTTGAGAGCATGCAGCACGTTCCATTTCCAGCCGCCGTGAAGAAGGATCAGCACATTAACATGCCGGCAATTAAATTTGTCAAATGTGCAAACGCTTCAAACGCGAGCGCACATTCATTCACATTCAATTACCACGAAATAAAAGCAACTCTGTTGACTCTTGTCACTTGGCTTGCCTCGCAACTACACAATTCACTACATCGCCAGCTCTCCTCTCTTGTTGGTTACCCCGTTCTTAGGAGGAGGCATGTAGAGGCGAAAAACCAAGATGTCTTCGCTGGTGTTTGTTGTTATTTTCTCATTTTCGCATTTCGGCATTTTTCGTTCAAATGCACGTAGAATTGTTTACATTTTGCGAATTTTAATTAACTTTCCACTTACCATGAAGCTTATTTCCTAATGAAGTATGCGGATTTGATATTCTATAAACAAAGTTTCGTCTTGCCGGTGTCAATTATGCACTTAAACATTGATTTAAATTCGTTTGCTGTGGGAGTGATCCGACGATTTGATGGCACGTGGAAACGATAGTTAAATACAGTTATGTTGAACTTAAATTAAGTTGTCGTTGAATTCGATTTCCGTTTCCATGATAAATGTAATTTTAAGATTTGAATTAATTTCATTACCGCCCGCTGAGCGAGCGTGACACAAAGAAGAAAAGCTTCAAGTATTTTGGTATTTTGAACAAATTGGGATTTTTGTGGTTTCAAAATTGTAGTTTCTATTTGAAGTTACGGAATTTATTAGCTCGATTATATTCGGATATAGTCTTACATGAAATGCATGCCAATTAAATAACCCAGTTCACAGAGGTCATCTTATATTTCAATTAAGCATCCTCTAAATATGTGTAACTGCACATATCCGGGAGAATAGGAGCAAACAAATGCACATTTGCAGACGGCATAAAACCGCAAATTGTCCAACAATTCTGTCAGCAAACAAACAATTACAATTCTGCTTAAACAAATAGCTCGATTGCCATTCGCTTGCCAATTTTAAATACCAGCTTAATATGCCAAGCGTACACTTGGAGACACACACTGAAGCAAAGCGCTGCAATTGCATCGGTCTGGCAGGCAGGAAGTTCTGCGCAAAAAGAGGAAACGGCAAATAAATTATGGCTTTGCCTTATGTATCGATAATGCTCGAATTCCTGATACAGGGTGCAGCTTTCCCATCACCAGAATCAGAAGCTATGGACTTCGATGTTGTTACTGGATAAAGTGCTGTTAGCATTTCTAAATGAGATATCGAGGGGGAAGAAGAGAAAGCTAGAAAATGTAGAATAAGCATCAAAAGCGGATGAAAATTAACTTGGCAGCAGGCTCTATTATCTGCAGAGCAGACCCTGTATTCTCGAAAAAGCCTTAGAAGTGCAGAAAACTCAGATTTGTTTGGAATTTGGCTGGCATTCAACAAATACGTATTGTTGCTGTATTACAAATATGTATCACATATATGTACTAATAATAGAGGAGAAAGTATATTGTTTGTGTTTACAAGTGTAAATATTTAGAATGCGTGTAGGCAATAAATGAAAAGCTCTCAAGCGAATCTGCAGACTTTTGCAAATATTTGCTTTAAGAGAGAATTGACAATAATAAAGCTGTTTGCTTACAATTTGTTGTTGCAAAAATATTTTCTACAAAAATGATAATAAATAAGTAATAAAAATACGCAAACAATACAAATTGGCCAACTAGTTGCTAAAGGCTATGTAAAATTGACAGATTAGTTGCTTTTCCACACTTAGAATAACGGCAGCGTGTTTGCACTAAAAGTCATGAAGTTTAAACAAATAGAGGAAACAAAAAGTGGTTTTCTTTATATATTTTTTTTTCAAAAATCATCCTTTTTCAAAAATCCAAGGCTATTAAAGATCCATTTATCAATGAAAAAGAAGTTTGAGTTTTATTCACCAATTTCTCGGTAATCTATTCATATGATATTCTGATGAATGACGGTTATATGCCAAGTGAAGTGAACAGTATAAGGAAGAAAAAAAATGGAAATAATAACTAAAGAAAGCTTAAATGAAACAAAGCAACAAAAGCTAAGGCTTCATGTTTGGGCAAATCCCCTCATTGTTGCCGTAAAAGTGCCGAAAGCACTTAATGACACATTCATATAAATGTTTCCGCTTAAATCTGAGCCTGTCGTGGATGTCTTCTTCAAGTGGACTGATGCTCATCGACATTCATGCTTGTACTTACACACCGACATACACACACGCTCTTTAATGGTTCTATATGTAGCTCAGCGGTGTATATTTGCTTGCTCTTGAGTTTCTTTCTAATTCACATGTACATGTATGTATGTATTTTTAGCGAATAAGTGGAACATTTATATTTTCCTTTTCTTATGCCTACAACAACGCCAAAGGCAGTTATTACAACAACCATAAGTGTCTAAGTGGCATTTGATTATACTCACTTCTTGAATGCACGAAAGTTGTTCACTCACACCCATAAAATGCTCGCTCTTATACGGGTTTACCCCTCAGTGAAACATTAAATTATACCGAAAAGCACTAGTTTACAACTAGTGGCCGCACCGAAAACGAACCGTTTGAAAAGCTTCGAACTAATAATGAGTAGTTTATTTATAAAGAGAGCCTAATTACGTCGGCGAATCATTATTTCTCTCATGAGAGTCATGGAAGCAGAGCAAAATCTAAATTAAAACCGATCCTTATACATCTCGCTGGATAGTCAACTGACTATTTAGAGCACAATGAAACAGCTATTTTGAAAGCAAGTGGCAATGAAAAGAAATTGTGAAATAATTTATTATTATCAAAGATTAAAGGGAATCATCTGTAATTCTAATCTCTCTATTTCATATATATTTCTCAAAAACCCAAAAGCATAACTGGAAAACTAACTGGTCCCGCTTCAACAAGTCATTTACTCCTAAATATTACATATGACAATAATCTCTTTTGAGATGCCAGCTTTTAATGGACTCATAAATTCCGTGAAACTATATCCCAAACCAACTTGTCCAGCATTAACAGCGTCCAGTGCAGCACTCGAGTTTCTCAAGTGTAGTGCTTTTAATATCCGTGTGCGTTCGAGGGAGTTCAAGGACTACTCGCATGAATTGTTGTTATATTTAACTGTAATAAACAGGCAAGCGTTAGTGTTAAACATTCATATGAGATATAAAAAGTGAATATATGAGTGGGTGTAGCTGTGCAATATCGGTAATTTATTAACCCATTTGCTGGCTACACCTCGGGAGACAATAATCCACGTTGATGGAAATGTTTGACAAAGCAAAAAATAATGGAAAACCAACCAAATAAACATCTATGTATTCACGTAATAAAAAGTCATCTCAAAATCTTTACTTTTGTATTTCGAAAAAATGTGACCTTCGCTGACTAAGCTGCGAAAAATCGTTGGGTATAAGAAGCACATAGAATTGCTCGGAATATCCGAAATATTTAATATTGCGATTTTAATTGCAAATAGTGGGAGAGAGCGTTAGGAGTATAGAACTGTTAAAGCATCAGGCTTCGCCACTTTTTGTTCCTTGTGCGCTTTTGTTACACACGTATTCAAGAATTCATGCGGGTGGAAACGGAGAATCTTTCGAGGCAAGTGTGTGTGATTTTAATGTACTTACGAATAATCCTTTCCAAATAGCAACTTTTCAACAAATTTACTCGGTTACTGAAGAATAAATTACCATTATGAAGACCGTGTAAATTGCCACTCAGCAACTTCTTAGCGTTGGATATAAAGCAGAGAGACAAACAAAGTCGAAAGTTGCAGAAGGCACTCACAATCCCGTACTTAAAAACTCTGTATGTAGAAGTGTCTGCATATATAGATATGCATATGTATGTGTGTGTGTGTCTGACTAAATGTGAGCTTAATGCAGAAACGTGCAGCATTTAGTAATCTTTGCATAGAACATACATCCGCACATGCAGTAATGTACATATGTATATATATCGGCATATATATGTTTGGATGTGTGTGTAAGTGTAGCGTGTGAAAAAAGACAAGCAATGGATTAAGTCCGCAAATGAAGCATGTCACGAACGAGTGAAATAAAGTGAAACGGATTGTGCTGCAACAATTTCGACAGCGTCGCGGAGTCAGGGGCAGAGCTGAGCTGTGATTCGCATTGAATCTATCTATAAACATGCACAGGGTGTTTGAAGCCCACCTTTCATTTGAGGAGTTTCTCCGCTGGTATTTTGAACTGGCAAGATCTATCTAACCAGCGAGCTCTCGAAATTGCATTGAACTCTTCCTAATGTTGACATGCACTTAGATGGTTGATCTCAGTTGTGATTTACCGCTTGAAACACCCTTTACGAAATGTTTTATTCCTCTTGATTGTATGCGTTGTAATAATTCTATATGAGTCTGTATGTAAGTTCCAATTCTTTATGCGCAGACATGCTTGCAAATTTCGTGGAAACTTTTGGCGATTTTCGCTGAGCTGAAACGACAACTGAATTTTAATTTGCACTCAAATTCAGCGAGCGACTTAAGCTATACCCGCACATATTTACACACACTGGGTTGCATGCATAACTGATTTTGCCTTTAAAAGTCAACCGCCAAGCGTCTTTGCTATCGATTTTGTCAAGTTTTTACTTAATCCTTTTTGGATCGCCCGAAAGAGTGAAATATGCATTTTTATCCCTTTTTTAAAAGTGTCTAAAAGCGCTGATGAATTTGAAGAGTGAGTGCGAACGCTGAAAGCTTGTATATTAGTTGGAAAGAGCCCTACAATCTGCTTATAATCTAATTAACATATTGAATCCCGATCTCCTATATGAGTGTGCGAATCAATGTAATCATGATATTACCAATAATTAATACCAATGATATAAAATTAACCCTCTATAATCCTTTCGCTAAGTACATATGTACTCAAGAAACGGTATTTACAGAAACGAACTCTCATAAAAAGAGACCAAATTCAAATGTAAAAGGTTTAGCTCATTTTGAAGCATTCAAAAGCTTCCAACTGACATTTTTTTATTTCTTCCCTTTCGTTGGAGCCTCCACTGCTGGTAAACGAACGGACTAAAACAATGACTGCGAATGTAAAGCTTAGGTGAGACCATGTGCTTTAGAAAAAGTTAAATGCCTCAATTCCTCAATTGTACTTCGCTTTTTATTTAATTTTAAGCGTTTACTTAAAAATATAATAACAATAATGAAATAAACAGTTATTTGAAAAGTTTCGAGTTATATTGCAAAAGTTAGTTGTGCTAAATGAGAATACCACAGGTGGCGACCAAAGCAAAGTTTTCCCTAGGGGATGACTTATTCGACTGTTTTGCTTTTGTTGTAAGTGAGTTTTTATGATTTACGGTGCCCTAATTCCAAATAGAAATGAATTCATTTCAAATGTTTTTTCTTCATTCCAATTAGTTGAACAAATGAATTTAGGACGTGGACCAGAGGGAATTGTTGAAGCTCAACGTCACCAATATACTTTCCAAAGCGTAGACTCTACTTAATTTCCTTCGAAGTCAGTGGGATCTCAAAAGCTTGTTTGCCTTTCCAATAGGAGAAAACAAGTAAGGAAGGGCTAAGTTCGAGTCTAACCGAACATTTTATACTCTCGCAATTTATTATCATTGAAATCGGTCGAGTAGTTCCTGAGATATGGTTTTTTACCCATAAGTCGCCACGCCCATTTTCAATATTGTAAAAAAATCTGAGTGCAGCTTCCATCTGCCATTTCTTAGGTGAAATTTAGTGTTTCTGACGTTTTTCGTTAGTGAGTTAACCCACTTTTAGTAATTTTCAACCTAACCTTTGTATGGGAGGTGGGCGTGGTTATTATCCGATTTCAACTTATTTTCATGGTGTGTGGTGGGGTACGTAAGAGAATCCACTGCAGAAAGGTTGGTTTATATAGTTTCATTGGGTTGCGAGATATATACAAATAACAGATTTGGGGGCGGGGCCACGCCCACTTCCCCAAAAAAATTACATCCAAATATGCCCCTTCCTAGTGCGATCCTTTATTCCATATTTTACTATTATAACTTTATTTATGGCTTAGTTATGACACTTTAAGTGTTTTTGGTTTTCGCCATTTTGTGGGCGTGGCAGTGGAGCGATTTTGCCCATTTTCGAAAGCAACCCTTTCATGGTCCCAAGGAACATGTGTTCCAAGTTTCATTAAGATATCTCAATTTTTACTCAAGTTATCGCTTGCTTTATGGTCCTCAGAACATTGGCAACGGCGAATACCGCAGACGATGGAACGATGAGCTGTACGAGTTATACGACGACATTGACATAGTTCAGTGAATAAAAAGACAGCGGCTACGCTGGCTAGGTCATGTTGTCCGAATGGACGAAAACACTCCAGCCCTGAAAGTGTTCGATGCAGTATCCGCCGGAGGAAGCCGAGGAAGGGGAAGCCTCCACTCCGTTGGAGGGACCAGGTGGAGAGCGACCTGGTTACACTTGGAATCTCCAACTGTCGCCGAACTGCGAAGGAAAGAGAAGAGTGGCGCGCTCTCATCGATTCGGCTATAACCGGCTAAACGGTTGAACGCCAATAATATACATACATACATATCGCGTGCACGGACGGACGGACGGACGGAGCTCCACTCGTCATCCTGATCATTTATATATATATAACCCCATATCTAACTCTTTTATTTCTTGGTGGCAGAAACAACCGTTATGTGAACAAAACTATAATACTCTGTGCAACAGGTTGCGAGAGTATAAATATAGAGATAGAACCTATTGCATGTACTTGTAAAGTTGCCTCTCGACTCGAAAATGGTCGCAATCGGCCACATCTTTCGATTAATTAATATGAGGACTTGGTAGATGGGCAAAATGAGCCTAGGGTTTCCCCTAGGAAATGTCTTGTATAATACCTCAGCTGTTAAGGTCCCATTTTATGGATATGATCGAGATGAACCTCACTAAAAAATAAAATCATTCATCCTCACCAAGTCATATTTCGCAGATATGGGTTAACGGTAAATTTAGTATGGTCGGAACTTCGTCGTTTCACGAATTGGTAATAGAATGTTTCGGATGTTTGTTGTCTTCCCAGAGAGAAGTGTCCTTGAATGCATATTTGTGATAGAACTACACTTTGGATGCCTTATATAGTCCGTTTGGAAAATGTGAAAAGGGTATATTTCATCCAAATCGGACTCTGCTTCAAAGATATATATGCATATATATACATATACATATTATATGTAGATGAAGGCAATGCATTCAAATGGGAGAATCTTGTGGCCTGCTCGCCCAATAGAAACCAGTGCTAAAATCACTTCACTTGCTAAAATGTTTACCGTTATTCTCTTCACTGGAAATTACAATTTAATTTCAAGGCATTCGGAGGCAAACGCATTCACGCTGTCTTGATCAAAAGCTAAGAAAGCACATAAGTGTGTAATCGCATAAGAGTTCTTATACAAAAATCTTTAATTTAAATTTCATTCACAAATTGCTTACGGAAAATTCACAAAAAACACAAAAAATACAAAAAGCACAAAAGCGGCAAGCGCACAAAATGTAATGAAATAATTTATCTGTGAGCGGCAGCAATGTGGCGCACAAGAGCACAAATCAAATTAAGAGAAAGCCATTTTTATTTGAATCTTCTTGCTAGTCCTAGTCCTTGAGATTTGCGGATGTTTTATGTATTTTAGTAGAATAAATTTAAATTTTTTGCCTTTTCCTGCCGACAGATAAGAATCATTTTCGTATTTCAGCATTTCCTTACACGACGAAACGTATGACTTATTGGCATATCAAAGAATAAACACACACACACACATACTCATATGCGCTTCCTACATACTCTCAGCAGAAAATAGTAAATTTGCATTTGAATAAGTAATGAAATATGCCTCGGCCTTGGCTTTATCAACCATCGAAATTTGCTCCATTCAGTGTGTTTTAAGTGAAAGCAATATAACATTTCGAAGCACTAATAAATAATTCAATTCTATGTTGATAGCCAGCAATGAGATTTACAAAAAATACGCCGCCTAAATTGAATCCTCCACCCACTCCACTCGCCTCGCCTCGCCGCAACATTTGCTGTGGCAATTTATTTTAGTTGATGCCACGAGGCCTGGGTGGGACGGTGGTTGACGTGAAAAGTCAACTGGCCGCAGCAGAAATGATTTAAATGCCCACTAACGTGGCGGGGTTAATAGGCCCACTGTGTACGACCAATAATAATGACAAACAGCATTATGGCAATAACAACATGTAGTAAAAATATGAAATGACACGCAGTCAGTGGGGCATGTGGCATGTAGCATGTGAGCAGGAAGCGCATCAAAGCCACACCAGCACGACAGCGCAGCGCTTGCCCGCTTCAGTCCTTCAGCATTATTTATTCATTCGCCAAAAGTCGCCTCGCCGGAAGTCGGTGACGTGATGAGCCATTGTCCTTGCGCAATCGGAACGACAAGCTGACTGCCAGGCTAGCTGGGAAGCTGGCAGCCGGGGTTGTTGTTAGGCTCATTGCTCACTGCTCATTGCCTGTCTATTGTGGGCTCTCGGTTGACTGTTTGCGGGATCCGAGTGGAAGTTAACTGTTGAGTTCATCAGCATATTGTGGCCGCGCACCAAACCCCGCCGGTGTAGGTGCTGTGCATGGGCCGTTTGCGCTTCCGTTTTGCCCTCCATCTTCGTGAAATCGCGCGCATTTCATGTCGCACTTTAATGGCGGTCGACCGGCCGGCTGCTGGCTCGGTCGCTGGCTTGACGGCTGTGGATTTTCATGTCATTATCCTGCGTAAACGTTGAATCTTTTCCTTTATTTTCCACATATTTTTCTATGCATCGCTGCCTCCATAATGCCTTATCTTCGGAGAGATGGTGTCACTTTGTGGCTTAATTTGTGCTGCGCATATTTGTTTTTGCCATTGTCGCGTTCATGTCTCCTTTTGCTTGCGTGCTTTATGGCAACTTTTGCATTCAGTCGGACTGGCAAGGACCCCCGGGGGAATTCATAAATTTGTTGCCAACGACTAGCCGCGAATCGGCGAGTTATGTTCGCCTGGCTAGGGTGTGCTCGGCCAAATACGTTGTTATCATCGTTCTGCCTCGTCGCGGCCTGCTTGATTGCAGTCATTTACTTTTCAGCGTGTAAATATATGTATGTGTGTGGGTGCCCACGTAAATATTTTCAAATATGAGTAATGACTTGACAACGACGTTTCCATTTCTCCCCATTTCTCTTATTTATTTGTTTCGACGGAGCGTAATTTTTGCAAAATGTTGGCCGTAATTGCGGCGTCATTTTTTCGCGACTGAACAATAAATTAATTTTCGAAAATGATTGAAATAAATGTGTGTGGTATTTTGAAGTATGATTTTTGCATTTTCCCGTCATTCACGAACGAGCGATCGGGACTTTGGTGAGAGCTCATGCACTTGCAAATTAAATCAGAGCTTCATAAAGTTCAAAATTACTCTCTGCGGTACTCTCTAGTAGTCTTTCGGGAGCACTTGTCCAATTGCTAATGCCACCAAAGGGAATAGAGAAATGTGAATCTGTTGACCTTACAGAGGGGTATGTACGTACGGGAGGGATACCCAATGCTTATTTGTACATTTAAGTTATAGCTTCACGTGTTCATTGAGCCTGTGGGATGTCCACAATAATAATAAATAAATTATAATTCTTAAATAGAATGTGTGTAGCTGCTGCTGCGAGATCACCAGAAAAAGGAAGGATTGAACAGGTGACATTTTAGTGTTGCCATATCAGCATCAAATAATTATATTGCAGGGTTGCATTTTAGTTGTTGATATTGATTGAAGTTTGGCCTTGCCACAAGCCTTTAGCATTTTGTATATATCTATTATGCTAAATATCTGTGTGTTAACGTTAACAGTTGGGTTGACAGATTTGCCTCCACGCTTTCACGAAGCAACAACTCAGCAAACACCATATTTTTCGTTTTTTTTTGTTGTAATTAGAAGCAGTTATTTGGTTCGTGTGTACTCGTCACTGCATAAAATTGCTCGAGCGTGAGAATGAAACACCCTGCCCTAATGTAGATATGTATGTACAATCGCAAGAGTACAACAAATGTTAATTGCGTGTTTTTCCACTCTAATTACGTGTGTTGTGGCGTTAAATGTGAAATTCACTCAGTCCAAGAGGACTTCGGCTGCTCCGCCGCCACATATGAGTCGCCGAAACAAAGCCAGCATCACAACCCAATTTTCATTTGCAACAAATATGTTTTGCTTGAAATTAGAGAACATAATAAAAAGGAATTGAAATCGCACAGCGGACGAGCGCCACACAAATCCGGGCATCCACAGTCGGACCGTGCAGAGTCCAGCGGCGCCAGTAGCTAAAAAGGCTGAAGTGAATAAAGCCATTGGTTTTTACCGCTATGCATTTGTACGGCATTATGTGCATATATGTATACAATTATTCACAAAGGATAGTAGTACTCACGTGGGATATAGGCAAAAAGGATGTTATTACTTGTACACGTTTCACTAATTGAAATAGCTCTAATGCATGGTAGTGTTAGGCCACTTGCTTACATTTATTGTTTTCATGCTTGAACATATGTATGTGTGTATATGTGTGTACGGGAGTGCTACAATGTATACAAATAATATGCGCATAAAGAGATGTAAAATATATTCAGGAAAAAATGGGAAACTTTACAATTCAAATACCTTTCTGTCGTGACACAAAACGCAACGCAAGCAAGTAAGATAGGGCTAAGTTAGGGCAGGATTCAAACTGAACATAACCTCCTGGGAGTTTATAAAATCAAATGCTTCGTCCGAGAAGCGATCAGATGGCAATGAGACCTGGTAGTAAATCCTTAGGATAATTATTCACGACTGGATCTAAGCCAATCGAAATTACCGACATCCAATGGCAGGCAGTAATGATACATTGGCACATTTGGTGTCCAAGGATCACATGAAATGAAAAGGCTCTTCCTATTCTCTGTTGGTTGGTCTGGAGACCAATTTTGTAATTTGTTTGTGATTTTTAGTGCACTACCTTATCAGATCAGGTCCCTTTGTTTATTTCGTCTGGTGAATTATGGTTAACTCCTTGCAATTGAGCATCCAGCCGCCCAAGTGTAGTTCATTTGGGGTTAAGATGTAGCCGGGTACTTAGTACATAGTGGTTCTCGACCTAAAGGTTCCGGGAAATATTTTAATTGGAGAAAACAAACAAATCTCACTATACTCGGTCAGTGAAGTAAGTGATCAATATCAAATAGGACTTAGGTTTAAGAAGTAACTATTAAGGTATGTGAAAGGCAATATGGATAACCATTCACATGTATTTCGATATACATATTTACAGTCAATAATGAAGAAATTACGTGCAGGTTTTTGCAACTATTATGCAATCCTTAAGGAATCTCTTCTGCAGAGAAGTCATTCGCAACAGTTTTTCCTTTTGATAGTTGGTACACATATGGCCCTGTATATACGTACATATGTATATTTGTCCCCAGTAATGTAAATGTAACGGGAGGCTCGCGTTTTTCTTGCCACATTTTATTTATTTGTTCTGTACATTTGTGTCTCGTTTGTGTTTGCATTCGCAGTGCAAATTAGGCAATTCTTATGCGGAGCACATTTTTAATTATGTAAACTTGGCAACATGAGCAGCACATGTGCAAATATAAATTTGTATTTGCGCAGGCTTTCTTTGCAAATTGTAAAGTTTAAAGCTTTTATGGTCTTCTCTCATAAACAAACGTTAAATGCGAATTAAATAATTTAAATTATTTAGTTGGGAATCTGCCTGCTAATATCCTGATCTGTATTGGAGACGTAATGGCTGTCTTTAAAATTCTTCAAGAAATCAGGTGCAGCATATGCACTTCTTCTCCGAACTTGTTTAACCAATTTGTGTAATTTTTCTTCGTTCTCCGCTGTTATCGTTCTAACAATGTGCTTTTGGCTTGTTATCCTTGTTGGCGTGCACCGTTAGTTGCTTGATAAACTTTTATGAAAATCTTGGCCATGTTTTTGTAGTCGGGAGCGAAGCGGATTACACAGCGCCACCGCCTAATGGGACAGAGATCTGCAACGAGACGGTGCCACAGAATAGTTGTGCCACATTTTGCGGTTAGCCAACTAACAAAGACGGCATTATGTTGGCTTGAATGGGTCAGCTTTGCTGACAAAGCACCGCTGCCATGGTGGCGGTTATTGTTGTAAGATGACACTCTAGGGTTGCATTTGGATTTTAGTGTCCGAGTGTCTGCGCCAAATGTGCCGGAGGGAAGAGAGCGGTGTAAGCCTCTCTTTAGTTGGAGTTAAATATATTTGTGCTGGACAATGCCATAAAGCAGCCAAATGCGGGGAGTAAACAGAAAGAGGGTCCAAGTGGTCCGTTGGCATGCAATCGTGATAATATTGTGGTCTTCGCAATGGAATTGCATTGTAATTGTCGGACAATTGCGGTCAGACACTTTCGGACAGTTGCATTTTTATGTATTCCTCATCCTCATACTCATCCTCATCCTCATCCGTTATACGTGTGTTGATGGTATGCGGTGCTTAGTGTGTCAGTAAACTTTAACAAAAGGCTGCTTTAGAAAAAACACATTTGGGTGCTCTGAATTTTTGAACAGATGCTGTGGTCTGGTAATTGGAATACAATTTGGGCCAATTGTGTTTTACTGGGGACAACTGATATTTTGGTTGCCTTTTAAATACTTTAGGAAAATAAATGAAATATGTATATATGTAAAAATAAATTTGAAAAAATTTCTAAATAAATTTAGTCCCACTTGACATAAGCTGTTAACTGTTTGTCTCATGTACAAAATCCTGTTAGTTTAAGCATTCAGTTTAATTTATAAAAATCGTTAGCTGACAAATTCCTACACAAATTTTATCCGTATTATGTCCGATTCAAGCTTACACAAAACCCACGACTCTTCTATTAGTAGTAATGTCCTCGGGAAATCCACTGCAAGCAAATCTTTTGAAATTATAATGGGTTTTTCAATTTCTCAAAGTGGCAGTTCCAAATTCAATGGATCTACTTTACTGCGGGAAAATCAACTTAACTTTGCAAGCAATTGCTTACTTTGCTTGCCAATTGTGTACCGTTAGCCGCTTTGGTTGCCAGAAACTGCACTTAACCAACAAATGAAAGTTTTTCGCAAAGGCACGAGACATTTGCGTCCTTCCGCGGCGTTGAAAATGGTATTTACATATGTACGTCTACTCCGGTGTAATCGAAGCCTCTTCCAGCCAATGTTCAAATACCGACAAAGCCAGTGAACTGCTACAATAAAATGTTTGCTTCGTACTTTGAGCTGGCAGTCACTCAAATTTATTGCTCAAATATTGAATTGGAAATTTTCAAGTCAACTAAATGGTCAAACGGCTCACTGCAGCCACTTTTCACTGCTGCAACACTGTGTGTGTGTGTGCGTTGTGTGAGCACCTGCGCAGACGATTGCAAATATAGCATTTCCTTTAGCGGCTGCCTATTCGCCTGGAGTTAATGTTGTGCAAAATTATTTGAATTGCAGCGCAAACAATCGTCAAAGCTTTTGCCAAACTCAAATGTTTTTTCACAACACAACAACAAAACGATTGCAAATAAGCAATAGAAACGAGAATTGGCGTAAAATCCCAGAAAATAGCAAAAAAGGTCAAGTGCCTCTACCTGCAGGGGATACAAATCAGAATCCCGCAAAGGCTTGCTGCTCAGGAGCCACAGCTCCTCGAGGCGAATTGCAGGTGAAAATAAATACTTTACTTTATATTTAAAACTGAAATAAAGTTGCGCTTATGCGCTTTGCTCACTATTTGATTGGAAATGCATTTCGAGAGCCACTTTTTACTTTTGAACGATTGAGCAAGCGAAATTGTTTTCAGGTTTTCGATTGCCTTACAAGTACCCAAAACACAGAGCAAGTAATATCGAATCACATTAACGGTATTGCAGAGAGCCTTATGAAGCGAGAAAGTAAGAACTTACCTCTCTTATACATAAGTACTACCTGAAGAATTAGCCACAGACCCTCTCACACTTAGCTTTATGTGGAAATAAGAAAAACTGAAAATCAATGATGCAAATATGGTCATTATAATTATTAGAAATAATAATTAAAAATTGCAGGAAAACAAGTTCACAGCTTTATTTTATAAAACGCGTGTCTTCTGAAAATACCTTTTATTATTTCATATTTCTATAACGGTTTTTAGAAACTCACAATATCGTCATATTTTAGATACCCTAACATACAAGGCAACTGGTACATTTGAGCTCTTTTGTGTGTATTCATACTTTATCAACAACCCATTTTGTTTTCTCATGAATTTCTTGGTCGACGAGTGAGTGTTCCTTTGCTGAAACTTAAATTGAATTATTTTATTTTTATCAAAAGTCATCAATAAAATCAATTATTTTCCGCATTCGTCTTGTCGAAAGTGAGATTCGATTAAAATGAGTACTTGACTGTGGCAGTACGTCAAATGTTGCAGGAGTTTCTGCAACAACAAACAAGCCGGCGGGATGGTACTCACCTGAAAAGAGATGAAAGGGAAAATTAAATGTATTTTAAAGCAACCGATTGTGGCAGTAAGTACAGGAATATGGATGAATTTATTTGTATTTAAGTGCTTTTAAGTAATGCTGGTATAAAGTCAATAAAGCATATTAAAAATAATCCGAATAATTGAAACCTCTTTTTAAGTAAAGCAATAGCAACGCATTAAGGTGCTGCGACTGTCGCCTTCAACCCGGCATCGGATACAAGACGATATCAGATTAAGTACTCCCGAGGCGTAAAATCCAACCTAGATCTAGTGAAGGAATTATAAGTGGTGCAAAGCAAAACTAAAAATATGCCTGAGAGCCAGGGATTTTTGGCCACAGTGCAAAGCTGTCAGCAGCAGCCAATAAACAAGGATGTCTTTAATTAATTTATGCATATTGTGGCCCCACCTTTTTAAGTGTTCATAGTAAGAAGAGTTTAAATTGCTGTCATTTTGCCACACCGAAATAAAGTGACGAAGACTTTTTCTCCGAGCACCCGCCAGAATTGCATTGCGGCGAAAAAAGCTTTGCTGCAAAAAGCGCTTTATTTTACTATCTATTTTTCTCGGTTTTTCATCAATACTCGTTTCGTGTTTCGTGTTTGTATCGATTGCCGTCGCTCAATCAGGTTGAGTATGAGCATGGCCTGCTGTCAGCTATCGAATTTTCAGCGGCATATTTATATCGACGAGCCAATCAATCTGCCTTGACGACAGCGCGTTCATTCACTCAGCAACCAGGACCGTGTTGTCCGCATCGGTCAATTGACAGCTGGGCAGTCGCGCGGCCTATTTGTTTATTCCGCTGTCGACTAAAGTCTACTTTTTCGCTGCGGTTAAATTCATTTATTTCACGATAATTTATGCATTTCCTCTGCTTTCACGCAGCGACAGGGACAAGGAGGCTGCGACAGTAGCCACAGCGTTCGTGTTACATCATTATTCATGCTTAATTGATGTCTTGCATTTCTGCAGCCGCGGCGGTTTAAGTTACTTTTTCGTTAATTTATTGACTGGTTTAATTTGTAATGGATAGTAATGCGCATTTAAAGGTAACGCTTCAATATGCCATAATCGCAATAAAAATCGAATTATTGCAAATAAGCCGGAAATGAAAAAAGGAAATCTGTCAAACCCGATTAAAAAGTGAAAGTGCGGTCAAAATCATTGAGAGTTCGAAATCCAAAGCAGATCATATTTCAAAGTTATGTAAATAGTTTTGAGTCATGCCGATGGAGATTATCCGGCATAATCTATAATCATAATGTGATTGCGTAGAGAATGCGAAATGAGAAGGCAGACCGCTCCGACTTCGCACGAGTTTAAATAAATGTATCAAAAGTTGTAATTTTTTACACACACATACGCACACACACATACATATGTATGTACTTTCCCGTTTCTTGCGTGGGTTCATTTAAAGAAAATAAAATGATGAAAATTCGAACATGAAATTATATTTTATTCGTAATGAGCTAAAACTTGATTACGACCTCTAGTCTTTGGTGTTCGTTGCCTTTCTCACACACGCTCCGTACTCGACTATCAAGCGCCTACTTGGGAGGTTTTGAAATTTTGTTCATCTTAATATATAAAAATCACGTGTCACATTGTTTGTTTTCGATGGACTCCTAAACTACTGAACCGATTTTAATGAAATTTTTAACACTGTGTGCAGTTTGGTCCAACTTGAAAGATAGGATAGTTTATAACTCTCCTTATAGTCGCATTATTTATTTATTGCAAATTATTTGTTTATTATTAGCAAAGAGCTATCCACCAGTTGGTGGCGCTAAGTACGCTATGTAACAGTAGATGGCGCTATATTTCTTTTTAAATGTTCATGGATTTAGGCTGTCATAACAAAAGCTGCCACTTGCTAAAAACATTAAATGAAAATGCGTTGTTTGAAGTTTATATTATTTGTGGTAAAGTTATACGAATCTATGACTTCCAATATTCTAAATTTAAGAAAAAATCACATACAATCCGTGAAATAAATAAAGTTATGTACATATGTATGGTCAGACAAATAAGCAATGAACAGAGTTCAAAAAGCGTTTTAACTATTTCAAATAAAAATTGGGCGGGGCGAAGTTCGCCGGGTCAGCTAGTAGTAGTATAGATTTAATGAGTCTTTGCAATCGCGTGGTTTATAACTACTGCGATCTGTGCCGGTGGGTGTTGGAAATGGATGAAAAACTTTTTCAGTTGAGGAAAATAAGCGCGCCTTCGATTTGAAGAATTAGTGGATCAATTGAGGAAAAGCCGCGGTAATTTCGCCGTTCAGCGCTTTATTTGAATGGACTGCGATTCCCATGAAACTTGCAAAGTCTGCTCACAATCCCATCAAATTTACGTTTAATATAAACCACATAAAGCCGTAATTCCATCCATCACTCGAAGAACGGAAATACTGATGAAGATATGTGTAGAGAAATTATTTTATATTACGCGACTATTTAAAGTCCCATCCTAGCTAGAGCATTAGTCGATAAAATATTAATCGTATTAAAGTTAAAAGACTATTACTGAATCGGAGTAAATTTATTGGGACATTTAAAGTTATTGAACAATATATTGTGTAAAATAGAAATAGTATTTATTTTCACGAGGGTGCATAGAAGAGACAAATTCCCCCATAAATCAATCAGAATTATATTGGCCCACAAAATAAAATGTATATACAGGGTGTGCCATCTTTTATGTCGACATGGTTTTATTATTTATTTGGACTATTACTGAAGACAACATCAACAAGTGGTGAACTATTTTAGGGAATTGTGAATGAGTAATTCCACTGGCTATAAAATCATGAACGCAGAGAACGTATGAGTTTTACGATTCTAGGCAGCACTTCTTCCGACAGCTTCAATCAGTTCAGTCCAGAACTTTGTGTTGAGGATCACTCAAAGTTCCGTGATTCAAATACCAAATGTCGAATAGGGTGGATAGATGCTGCCCACTCTTCGCCTAGTTGAGTAGGTACAATATGATTTGTAGTTATTTTTAAACTTAATAGAGCCTTCATGTCTGAACAATTTAATCAAAGTAATTCATTATTTGTTTGCATACCGGCATAAAATCTGATGCACCCTGTATTCATATTTGTGTTTGTTCAAATGCACACCTACATGTCGCCCATATTTTAAGTGTTAATAAAGTAATTAGCTATAAAAATACTATGTGACAACTATTAAGAACACTCAGACATACGCACACACACACACACACACGCTCACTAAATGACATGGCACTTAGCGAGAATGGTGAAAGCAATTAAAGTGTTGGGAATAATTACGCTTGCAATGCGTGTCGAACAAGCGAACAAGCGATTTTAATGGCATCGACGGCGAACATAAAGAACAAATTTCTGCATAATTAAACAAATGCGAGGGCAGACAAGAAAGCGAACAGCAAAAGAATTGCTTAGGCGCGCGGAGAGCGCCCACAACATAATTCACGTCGCTCGGAAAGCAGGCGACAAATCACTTCTGCCAAATTTTATGGCAGCGCAGAGAATTCTGTTAACAACAAGAATAATGCCTCTTATAACCGCCAACCCCTCTCTTCGATCCCCTCAGATAGAGAGTGATGTGTTTGTTTTCGTTTTCGTTTTCTCTGCTTTTGCTTTGACGAGCATTTTTCTTCATGCGAAAGATATAAATCCGCCATTTGTTGCGCAGCCAAGCGAGTAGCGAGAAATATTTAATAGACCTCGTCTCTTATGTGATTTAGACGCAATATGCTTTGGCAGATTACGGATTCGAAATTGGTAAAGATCTCAACAATTAACAATTGGTGTGCACGTGCAACGCTGCAGAAGAACTCTGAGGGAAAGTAAAGTAACAAATTCATGTTTAAAATTTGAAGGGGTCTGAAAATTCGATTTACAACTGCGTAGGTACAGACTCTTCTTCGTTATCTTTCCATTTCCCGCAAATGACGGAGGTGACGTCGCGGTTGAGGCAGCGCATTTCGTGGTCGGATTGTTTTGATGCTTACACTGACATCTTCACCGACAAAGAGGTGGAAGCATCAGCGCTAAAATTAGAGTTGCTTCGGTGAGTGTGTGCGTGGCAGCCTTGTCAGCGAAAGTCGTTTGTGTAAATATGTAGATGTGACAAGTGTGTGGGCATCAACACCTCTGCTTTTAAAATGAAATTGATTAGCAAGAACCCTCTCCCCCCCGTTTATTAGCAAGTGAAGCGCGAGTTTGATATGTCATGATATTAACTAAAGGGAGTGACTGAGGGTTAATGCGATTGTATTAACGGTGTCATTTCTCACAGGTGAGAGCGTGTAATTTTCCTTCAAACTCGGAGTTCTGTCATATTTTCTAACGCTCAGCTACAATTCACTTTATAATAGTCATTCTCAGAGTTCTTCTCAAAATTTGAAATTAAAATAAAAAAAAAAAATAAAAAATCTCTTGAAATTCAAGGATATTAAAGAACGTAAAAGTATCGTCTCATTAAAGTCGCATAACTGTAATATTCCTGCAACTAGGGCAACATAATGGCCGCTGCTGCATTTTGCATAGCAAATACGAGTATTATGCACTCCCATCCACTTACATATTTACTCATATGTAAATACAAAACCTTTTTGTTGCAATGTTTCCTCTTAATCCATGCATTGATGTCATTGCCGCGACATTTCGATGGCTTGGCCCGGTTTTATGTTAAGCATGACATTTAATGAGTTTTAGCCACATAAAAACCAGAACCCATTCAATTTAAATGAAAATGTAAACATGCGAATACATATGGTACTCTGGCACTGGGGCGCAATCCCCTTCTCCGCTGTTGGGGCATTCCAAGCCATAATTCGCGCTAGCGTTCGGATTGCCACTGCTCGAGTGCTGCGACATACAATATAATATATTAGCGAAGAATTGTAATATGGTGACATTTCTGAATATTGTTGTTGTCATAGAGAATCTGGAATACTACGGAACCTCGTAGATTTTAACCAGAAGTGCGATTAAACATATTTTCCATGATTTGGGTAAAAGAACAATTGGCTAAGGTTACAGTGCGTCACACCTTTCTCAAGCGCTATGTGTCATCTCCACAAACTCTACTATTTCTATAAGGGGGCACAAATAGCGTTCTCATCTAAGATCACGTCATTTATGGTACAACTTCATGAGAGATGCTGATTATTCACCAATATTACAGACGTTTAATATCATTGTTAGATATTATTTGTTTTTTATTTATTCTAAGCTCTTTATATTATATTTTTAAGCACTGCGAAGCTTTTGTTTTGAGCAAATAAATGCCTGTAATCAATTCAATTCTGGTTAAATACACTGTGTTCTACTTTCGACATACTACTTATGAAGTTAAATAATTAATTGACACAATTTTAGAGCAACCAAACGTGTATTTATGATTGCCATCGGAGAGAGTGTTCCAAAAATAGCCAAATTAAACCACAAATTTTAAAAATGTCAGTTGGTCATCTGGTTCGTGCCGGCTCTCAGGGCGTTGCCGCTGTGAAATTGCTTCATCACACTCAGCTGAAATATTTAAGGGCGGTGGGTCAGAGGTTAGTCCCATCCTCTGAAATGAAGCACACATGTACAGGCACACGCATGTGTTCGCATTTAAATGGAATTTTATTGAATAGAAATATTTCGTGATTGTTGCTCACGCCACGAGGAAAATCGATAAATGTAATTTAAACTATTAAATATTCATTTTAAGCTGTAAATGGCTACATTTTGGCTTTTGTAATTTCATATATTTATTGTTTTGTTCTTGTATTGCTGTATTGTTGCATTGTTCGAAATAATCATGTCAATGCGTGAAATTTATGTGTGCGGTGCAAAGTGGCATTTGAAACTCTATTCATTAACGAGGACAGTGAATAACAATTGCTGGGCCATTTTAATTTTGAAATTTCAAAATAATTGGTCTGTTGCCAACTTTTTGCACAGTTATATTTTGAAAATAAGTAAAAACGATAAAATTGTTGAAAAGTTAACATTTCATAGATATCGATCTGGTATTTTTCAGCTTAGCTTTGATGTCAATTCCAAGGTCCTGAATTTATTATATGTTCCTAAATAATTGTTAACGGCTCGATGAAACCATGTGTTCGTTCGGTATGTATCGTTTACATAATTTATACAACGGCTTAATAATTTAAAAATCCATTAGTCATAATTTAAAGGTGCGTGTGTGTGTGTGTGTGTGTGAATGAATACAATTAGAGAGGAGCAAAGTAAATTTAATTCAGATTGATGTTCGTTGGTTCTGCAAAAATGTACATTAGTGGCTTTGATGGGGAAACCGCTCACGCACACAAAGAGGTGTATTGAAACATGTTTTCTATAGGTGCACTCGCGGTGGGTGGCTGGAAAATTAGCAGTGCCCATATTATGTTTATGAAAACGAATTGCGAGACAAAAGCTATTCATGGATATTTTGTAATTTATTGCGGAGCGTACGAACATATATCAAGTCAATTAAGGGTGACGTTGAAAAGTGATGATGTCGCGCACGCAAGCGGAGGAACTCAGCCATATAAATAGATAGCGTGTACATTAGCTCACGCACGCCGGCCTTGCTGCAGTCACCGTATTTTATTGATTTAAATCTATTCTATTTATGTTTAATAGCAGTTCGCCTATTTGTGCTGGCTTTCATTAAAAATTTATAAAAATACTTAATTTGTTCATAAATAATTTACTTAATTTATTTTTCGAAGTAAACTCGTTTTAAAACTTTTCTATTTTCACACTAAATTTCGGCTGAAATTCGAAGAAGAAGATTTGATCAGTGTTTCGATTTAGAGCTTTGGCTGGCGTTTAGTGCCTTAAGGAAGGTTTCGAAAAGTTAAAAAATTCGATTGAAAATATATTAAACACTCAACTTTAATATTATTCCACCTGTCAGCCTGCAGCACAGTATGTGTGCGTGTTTGTAAAAAATATTATAATTTATTTGATTTGCATTCTGACTTTAATGCATATTTCAGCATAATTTAATTTAATACACCCTCATTACACACGAGGCTGCATATAGGCTTGTCTACACTTGCGTAAGTAAATATGCGTGCATTTCCTTTTAATTAAAATAAACTCACAATAGACGATTTATGAAAATGTTTAAAATGCAAATCGGCATATTTGCATAATTTATTGGCCAAGAATGACTGTCGTCCTTACAAAAGCATTTATCAAGCGAAATTTGGCACAAATACCAGTGTGTAGGTGTATTTCTATGTGTGTGTGTATGCAACTGCATTGCCTGCTTGCCCACTCAATTGGCGGTCACTCGTACGCCCCCGCGCACACATTGCCGACTGTGAATCGGCAATATTGAGTTAAGTGCCATAATTTAGAGCACTCTCTCGGCCACATAGATCAAAAATTCGAAATAAAACTGATTTATTATTTAGATTTGCGAAATTTCATTTGGTTTGCTGAAACCAATTTAAGCGTTATTTAAGACAATATAAAAATGACAAATGGCCAGCAGAAGGAGGAGTGTGCAAAGTGAGGCAAAAAGCAAAAATGCGACGCGAATATAGGGGACATATGTAGGCCGAAATGCCAGAAAGCTGGCATGGCAAAGCGAGTAGGAAGTACATAACAAGCAACGAAATAAATAGACAGTGGCCGCTGCCTATTTGATTATAGAGCTATTTACAGGAATGATATAATCAAAATAATCCACCGAGAAATCATGGCCATCATATTATATGTGCAGCTCATAGTTACTTACTTTGCCAGTTAAATAAAGAGTAATTCCTTAATAAAGTCGAAGAATAGTTGCTGCATACTATATGAGCATGGATATCCCCATACATATGTATGTGCAATTGTCGGAGATGCTCAAATTGTCAAGTTGCGCTAAATTATCCAACTGCTGTGCTCTTAAGGAAACAAAAGAGGAGAAGAAGTCCTGATAAATAACAGTAATAACACAAACACGTCTCCTTATACCTTTCTGCAATTACAGCGGAGTGCTATGAGCACTTTCCAATTAAATTTAGTAACTTTTTATATTAGACCTATATTCTTCGCGCCGAAGGAGCAAATCTTAATTCTATAAATAATTATATTGCTTTAGCTAAATGTATGCCTAAGAAAGGTGCTAATAAAAAGCTCTGGATCAAAACTTATCGGCGTATCACTTTCCTTACTGTTGTCCCTCAGACAGCTTTGTCTACGGATATGATGGCGATATGTTCTGTTCTACTAACTAATAGTTGTAAAGTTCTGTTTTATACTTCATCTCTTTTAGTCAGGACTGGATATGGAAAACCTTCTCTTCGTTGACTTTTTACCAGGAGAGATGGTTTCTTAGGTTATGCCTTCCCAAAAATTATTGTTTGCAAGATACCAATATTCAAGGATTTACACATTTGGTTACAATTGTACAATTATACCAGAGAGGTGGCTTGTATTTGACTTTTGAATCAATGGTATATCGCTGTGGTTTGACGCTACAGTCGACTTGAATCAGGAGCAGCAAAACCTCTCCTACAAAGGATTTCAAAGGGTGCTGCACTTTCAGCATGGATTTTCGTGATTTTGTTGATTATCGTATGACGTGGAAATTAGGCTCATGTATGAGTCGCAATCAGTATGGTTAACATGAGCGCAGGAAAGGTTGCATTGGCTGGGACTAATGAGAGCTCACTCCTATTGAACACGACTATTGAATGTGCCCAACAACTGTGCGTCTATTAGTAGCAGAGAGGCCCAATCAGTACCAATTACAACCGCTTCAATTGCGAAAGTAGGAATAACAAGCGCCAATATAGCAGCGGGGCGGTGAGTGGGTCGGTGCAAAAATATTAGCAAAGCTTACAAGCTGACAGACGGAGGTAGAGACCTGCACTCGGCTCAGCTCAGCTCGCTTGTAATTCGACAAGCCTTTGGGGTGATATTTGTTTGGCTCTTAGGCCCAGCAATGCGTTTCACCCCTAGAAAGGAGGGAGATTTGTATATTGGACAGCAAATTCTCCTAATTATTGTATGATGAACATATTTAGGATAATCGTGAGAAGAAATTTCAAATCGTGCGCTTTTTAATGCATTTGAGGCATGAAAACCATATGTGTATAATAAAGAAATGCTTGGGTATAAGTTAGGGCTACTACATTATATGCTTTAAGGCAACACTCGCATACTATCTCAAATGTGTTGTTCGAGTGCAAAATATAAATAATTACATTTTGTTGTTGTTGCTGTTGTCGAGCATGGACACCAGAGGTCACACAGCGGGCAATGAATGAGAAGCACACCGAACTGAAAAAAAGAAAATACAAAAGCAAAGCGGAAATCGGACAAATGGATGGGCGCGGATGGAGGCGGCGAGGTCACATCGCTGTTGATAGCCACGGCAAGTAAACATTTAACACAATTTGCAGCTAAGCTGCGGAGGCGCTCCGGAGCGAGGGCGACCTGGGCAACACTGCGAGACAGTGAAACGCTCAAATGACAGCGCCGTCCACGCGAAGCACAAACAGGCTTCCTTCGTGCACTCAAACACACACAGACACAGCCGCAGAATAGATGAGCACACTTCGATGTTTACATTGTTGCAACGTCGAGGAAATTGCTTAAGTTGTACAACAAAAAATGCAATTATCCGCTTTTAATTAGCACTGCACTGCGATCACCGACGCTGCGGAGAGGAAGCGGGCGGTATGATGGCGGTGAGCATATGTCTTAGCAGCCAATCGAAAGGAATGGCATTGAGACCGGGATTACAGCAAATTTCATTTTTCCTCACATTGCATTTCGCCACACCGTTTCATCCAATTCCATTTTGTACATTCTCGTCCGCACATCTACCGAAGAATACTTGTGTATAGATGTGTTTGTATGTGTGTTCGCAGATAAATGTTTTTCCTTCGATGTTGTACACTGGTCTGCTTGTGTTGTGCTGGCCACAGCAATGCCAATACTCATCGCCGGCCACTCGGACACAATGTTTCTGGTAATTTGCTGTTCAGTTAGAGCGAAGAGCCGCCGAGGGATCGCACATAGTTGCTTGAGTGGGGCAGTGGGTAGAGCAGTTCTGCAGCGGAAGTGAAAATTAAGTGCGTTAAAGCACGACAGCCGAGCAGAGGTCTCTTTAATTTACGCTACCTTGGCGAGTGACGTCAGTGGAGATGCACCAAGCATAGCTGCAATCAGCCAGCAATGCTAGTTTTTAGCAGCGGTGCACCACTGCGTATGAGTAGCCTTTCGTTTGCTTTACTTCAAGTGCTTCAAGTGCAAGAATTTAAGTGACACGTGAAATAACTTTTTTCGGTTTGTCGGATTGTTATGTGCAATGAAAAGAAAACGAAGCCATCCGCGGTGGTGAGAAAAAGCGAGAAGTACTTTGTTATCTGAATAATCTCCATTGATGGTCTCTCCAAGCAAATCTGCAATTGTTCATTTACTTCGATTTGTTCTTGCTTGGCTGCAGCTCGCTGTCGACAGAAGTAGACAAGCGTTGTCTAAAGAGCTTTTTAAATATCTTGTGCGCACTGCTGGATTTGGCAGATGCTGATAGCTGGATTAATCACCGATTCGTTCGCCCATCCCATAAGTACATGAATGAAGATTGCAACATTAACAACATCTTCTCTACCGAACGGTCTTCTCCTTGTAGCAATTGCTACCATTGGGTCGTCTTAAGCGCGAGCTGCGCAAACTAATTGCATATTTTGCTGTGTTGACTGACTTCAATTAGCTTTGAGCTAAACTTGATTAAAACGACAATTTTTCAAAAGGAATTTATAATGAGTTGCTCAACAAATTATTCGCATAAGTTCTGCTTGTGTTTATGCAGTTTATTTTTGTTCTAGATTGCAGAACTTGAGGAGCCACCCAAGTTGGTCTTCTGATGTGTAGCGTTCCATTTAGTAAAGAGAGCTGAGCTTCAATAAGTTAAACAATTGCAGTTTCTTCAATTTAATTTCATTAAAACTCGCTTCCATTTCCACTGCAATTTTCAAAAAATTTGTTTTAGCATTCTATAAGACATACTAATTGGCAGTATCATTTGAGAGTGAACTCTAGCATTACAGAAGTAGATAGCTATTCAAGTGGTGGAGATCTATGTGTGTCCCGAAGTTTGAGATTATAATAGAACGGAGAAACATTTTATAAACAGAGGATGAAAAATGTACCGAAAACAAAAATAAGTCATTTGCCTATCCTTCCTCTATTGAACAGCCAAAAAATATACAGTTATTAATGTCGTCAATCAAAATAACACGTGTGCCCACACCTGCATGACGAAGAAATTGTACACAAGTCTGTGTACGTGGGGATTAGCCCATATGTTAATAGCACAGTACGCGCTCGATGAAGTTAACTTATTCTAGCTAGCATTGCATAGCAGCATACAAGTATACATATTGTATAAACTAAATTCATTTGGAAAATAATAAATAAGGGATGTAGAGATCAACCTGTACTCTTTTTGGAGTCTATGGAATTCGGTCCACACAACCGAGAGGGTACTGTATGTGCAAATGTGTTGGTGTGTGTACAACACTGCCGTTATTCATCGAATCACAACGCATATTAAAAGTAATAAAAAGCCAGTAATATGTGGGTTAAATATATTATAGCGAAATATGGAAGCGAAAATGATATTCGAAAAACTGGAATGCCAACAAAAGTGCAGGCGCAAAAGAATAATGCAGAATATCCGTGTGGGAAATTTATGTTAATAGATTTTTTTGCGGTTCAATGATTTTGTTGCCTGTCATATTTATTATGTACCCATATAGGAAAGCACGCGCACACACACGAATACATACATATGTATATACGTATATCTATGTATTAGGTACGTTGAATAGAAGAACGGCGCATCTGGCAGAAGTTGCTTATGAAATGAAAGTTATGTAGCCAACAGAGTCATATGGCTTATATATACTTACATATACATATGTATAGAGGCTTATTTTATTCATAAACAAGAATGAATCGACACTCAATGTATATGCAAACATTGAAATGTTCGCAATGTGAGGTCTTCTGTGCAGCTGTATTCTAAGCCGACATATTTTATTATATTAATATATATTTTTTTTATATTTTACAAATCTGGATTAAAAACTAAAGGAAATCTCATATTCAATTTAGTCTGAAAATAGCATGCAAAAGCGCATATAAAAGGATATACAGTACAGGAGAGCAACAGTCTACTAATTGAAGCCTTCTTTAAAAAAATCAAAGTTCGCTAACGATGTATTGAATTCTAAAAATAAATGCAAAGGTTATTCAAAATCCTTTTATAAGCTTCTACTCTGCTATGCTACATATGCATACTACTTGAGTGTGTCTGTACACTCAATATCGTGAGTGAGTAAACACGCACGTGTTTGGCTACAATATGTTCATTGTTAACCTCGGTTCTGTAGGTGGTGGCTCAATGGTACCTTTTTCAGCGTGTTAAAAGCATGTTATTTTCTATAAATAATGCACCATGTTATTTTAGTAACAAACCTATATTTATGCTCATTCTAGCACCGACTTTCCTGCGCAGCAAAACGGGTGTGAATGTGTGAGAATTGAAAGCAAGCGAACTGCTGAACATTCGGAACTCATCAACTGAATAAGGTGAAGTACAAATTGGCAAAAGAGTCACTAAAATGAGCAAATGCATGAGGAGCAGGAACTTCACTTTAAATAAAATATGTTTGCTCGAAAGTCCAATTTGACGACTTATTAAAATGATAATTATAAAACTGAATTTTTTATCAAGTATTCAGTTGTTATTGAGACGGGAGCTTTTCCCTTACACGCACTCATATTTCTTTTGTGAAAAGTTTACAACAAACCAATATGCCAATATGTTACTCGAGGCATAAATCTTGATTTTCCATTGAGGTATTCGACCAAAAATAACATATATCCACTGAGAGGGTTATTGGCTTAGCATACAGCCTCATTTTGTCTTCATACAATATAAAAATTTGATGTCTGACAGCCGTGCTCTGTATCTAAGCACATAATGCCTACAATATTGCACCATCTTGAGTGCATACATATGAATAAGTGTGTGCTCCGTTGTAAATTGTGTGGCAAATATTGATGGAGAACATCAATAATGCAATTTGCTTTGCCATCCACTTCCAACAAACAAACATTTGTAGATCAGTAAATTCAAGTGTATATATATGTTTCTATATACAAAATATTTGCACTAGAGTTTATATAAGGCACACCAGATCGTAAGTAGATGGCTAAATTGAAAACCGGCCAGAAAACAATGTATTAATCTACAAGCGCATATGTATGTACAGTATGTATGTATGTGTGAATGCATATGTGAGAGCGTGGCTCTGCGGTCAATTGCTTGCATGTTCATCCCTTGGATCTGAGAGCATTCGATAAAGCCACAGCAGCCGTGGACTTGTCAACAAGCGAGTTATTCACTCGACCGAACGCTACAAGCATTCCTGCCACAGCGTACACGCTTGAGCTGGCAAACAACTTGCTGAAGCAAGCTCTATTTTGCGTTACGGCTGACCTATTTCACAAGCAAAAATTCAATCATTTACTCAGGATGTACGGGCTGTTTGAATAACATAGACGCTGCTCACCAACGCACATGCTCTGTATTAGTAGGTATTATTAGCAAGCATATGTGTGTGACGATTTCAGGGCTTTTGCGATAGAGACAATTTTAAGTTAATTTAATTTAGTTTATGTTAACCACGACTTACAGAAAAGCCTTTGACTATGTCAGGATAACGAGATGATGTCCGAAATCGGACCATAACCCCATCTACTTCAAAATAATTTAATTTTTGATTCTCTTGATTCTTTCACTTTACAATATATAAATCCAACACCAAGAAAGATATGGAACTAAAACCTTGCGTAAATAGTTCAATTTATGTATGGCCCTTCGTATCCCAGATGGGTAGAAATTGAGCCTTTTCAATCCCCATGATGCTGAATATAAGGACCTCAATGTCAACTAACTCTGCGAGAAAGATATCATTAACTCTGTTGGACATCGTAATGAAATTTAGAGCATTAGAGCATTCTCTGCACTGTTCATTACCAGTTCAAAGCTAATTATTTGACTTGGCTTGACCCCTGTCATGTCTACTTTGGACCCAAGATTCACCTCCCGTAAACCTCCCCGCTTCTCATCGTGACCTATAACTTTACACCAGATTGGCCTCGATTAAGTCCCTGCTTGTGCTCCCTTCACCTTGAGAATGATGTGAGGTCAATTTAACCTAATAAAGAATTTGATTTTCAACACAGACTTTCCTTATAAAGATTTCCTGATATCTGGAACTATTTGCCTTTGATTATGAACTTAATTCAACTTGCTGTTATCTCTGTTAATTACTCTTAATAACCAGGAAATGCATTGTATTTCAGAAATGATAAAAAGAAGATGCATACATTTGCACATATTTGATATGAGGTTGAGTTGTGCAATAGCATAATCAGAATATAGTATTAGTCAGCAGCACATATTGTTCACTTTCGCATATTCTTTTAGCTTCTTTTTCATAACAAAAGGGAACTCTATTTCGCAAACACACGGGCTGCGAGAGCGTTACGAGTTCCGCAAGCACAATTGACTGGCCCGTGGCATTGGCACACACGTTGGTTGCATCGCAAGTGTTCTCGCTGAGTGTGTTTTGATGAATATATAATAAAACCTCTCGAATACAATGCGAACAACTCGAACATCATGGTCATCATGGCCATCTTCTCGAGCGCCATGCAGTGGCTTGATGGGTCCTTAGTACCACGAGTATTTCTGAGCGCATTCTGATTGCAGATGTTAATGCCATTTCCGAGCACTTCAAATGCTAAATCAATTTGTTTATACACACTTAAGGCAGACTTCCGTTATTTGTGAATACAGCTGGTATTATTGTTGGTATTGAGCATATCTTATCGCCTTAGTGTTGAAGTCACATAGCCGGACGTGTTTGAGGCGATGTGTGAGTGATGAGCGAAGCATACATAATGTTCTCGAAGTGCTTACAATTCGAATATTTTTGGAAAGCAGGAATGAACACACATACTTCATAGTGAACACAACAATTTACTGGAGTGTCTCACTTCCGGCTGTTTTTCTTGTTGTGCAATTGCCAAAAAGCATTTTGCGTTTATTCACAGTTTGCCAACTCCAAATGAGAGTGGAGTGAATGCAATCTACTTTTTGCATTTTTGCATTGTAATTTCATTGCTATCGTTGTTGTTGTTTGTGGAGGAAATTTGTAGTCGAAAGCGTGGAGTTTGTAAACAATTTGCTCAAAATGAAAAATGTGCACTACAATGTCCTGAAAATTACAAATCACAGCCACACACATGCACACACACACACACACACACAAATAGAGCAACTCATCCACCCGCACATGACAAGCAGGATCATCCACACGTTCGATGGCACTCGTCGGAAAAGCAGCACATACGAATTGCAACGAAACTTCAGAGAAATGTGCCAGGCACTCCAATTTGCAGTGACTATTTCAGCTCGGCACGTTTCTCCATCAAATGCGATGGGCCGATTGACAGCCATCCAGCTCTTCATCCATTAGAAGCCTCTTTGGGCACTTTCGGGCGAATTGCAAAGCCAGTGTAGCCACCTCAACTGTAATAATACGAATGGTGCAAAATTTACAATTCAGACTTTAGAGTTTACCTACTTGTGACAATTCACTTTTTGCATCGCTGCTTCCCCATTGGGATGGAAACTTTCACAAAATTAGAGCGCATACCCAGTTAGCGTTGGGGTAATTCAATAATGTCGTTTAGCTAGATGCCACTTCGATACTACCAGAAATATGCAAATAAGATAGCCAACAAATATCAAGCTAATACACAATAAGCGCTACTTCATTGTGGTATACTAAATTCAAACTATATTCAATGTCGAAAACATAGTTCCAGATGAATAAGGAAGATTTCAAAAACCAAAACTAATAATTTGGCAGTCTAACTACATTATATATTTCCTTACAGTCGCAACCCATTAAACTCAAATAAGTTAGATTTATAAAAACCCGTTTGTAAATTTCTCCAAAGATTAACCAAAAATTGAGGACTTGGTATACATCAAAGTCCCCCATCTTTTGTGAGCCAAATCGGACTACAAAACACTATATTCAAATGACATGGCACGTACAACAATAATAGCAATAACAATCATTCAATTAATCATCATTTTGCTCACCGGGTTCATCTGTAATAAAATACGACATGAAAAAGGCTTGGCTTGGCACTGACTGTCTGTCGCTTTATTTACATCTGCTGGCGTGTATGTGTGTGTGAGAGTGTGCCGAGCATTTTATCAGCGATTTAAACGCCATTTGCACTCCACTGTCTGCATAGTATAAACGTACGATACAGTTAACTCAACTGCCATGAACCTGTCAGCCACTGTGTGCCAATATGCCGAAGCGCAATAATTTCACATGCCACCGACTGCCGACTGTCGACTGCGCGCGAGGTCATTGGCCCGGTGGCGCCTAGGATTATTATTGTGTTAGCGGCTGACAAGTTGGATTGTTGCTTGGCTTCCTAACTGGATTCGAATGGAGCTAAGCGCGAGTGACTGTGTCTGTACAGACAGACGTTGACTCGTGTGAACGTTAGCAAATAGTTAAGCAACGTAAAACACACTGACAATAAATATATTTACAATTTTACGTATTTTATTTGCAATTTTATTGGCTTTTGCCGGCTTTTATGGCGCAACTATCATGTACTCCTGGCAGCCAGCGCACGAAGTGAAGAGGCGGCTGGTTCGTGATGACACTCAATTTTTTACAGCCACGTTGGGTGCCACGAGCTTTAAATATAATATCAGCTGGTTAGAATTTTAAATATTTTAAATGTTTACGCAGATACTTAAACAGCAAAAGCTCACTTTTTGACCAACACGAAAAGCATTTTGGCTTTTAAGACCTTCTCATATGAATTATATTTGTGGAACCATTACCGAAAAGCTTTACTCGCATAAAGAAAGCGCTGTTTGCCTGGGAACAGAAAGGCAATTCATTAAATATTTTAATGCAGTCTCTCATCAGCGCCTTCACTAAGGAAACCAAAGAAATTGCCTAAGGAGCGTGTGAGTCAATATTGCAAGTTCTTTTTCTTATAAAAAGCTTCTTGCGTTCTTGCCTGTATTTTCAACTAAACAGGGTCTCATTTTAAATATTTTTATACGCGAGTTGCTAAAACTTTGTTTTCGAGTATTCATATACATACAACGTATTGTTATTAATCCTTTCGATGAAACTTCAATAAATCCTTCAATAACAGGACATAACAAAAATAGAAACCGTTGAGCAATACTAAGTTTTCTGCTGCCGCATAAGTAACGAGAAAACGAGAAAGTGCGAAAGAGGAAAAGAAAACAGAGGAAACTGCATTTTGTGCCAACAGCTGCCGAGGAAAGTGGCAGCGCAGCGGGTTCGCGGAAGTGACGAGTGGATGGATAAACGGTAAGTGCAGCAAAGTGAAGCAAACAAAATATTGGCTCGTAGCTTGAAAACTTTTACTCACTACAATATTTTCCTGAATTTTTTTACCACTTTTAAATATTGCAACACTTTTCCTTCTTTTCCACCTATTCGCCAAGACTGAGGTTGAGTTCGTGTGACGCCAGCGCGTGACCTCGATCATCGATGCGTTGAGCATTCGAATGCTGGCGACAGTCTTCAACAAAGCACAATACATTCGCTCGCACACACAGAAGCATATTCGCCTGTTTATTTGGCGGTGTAAGTGTAGGTAAACCTTGAGGGAAGCTGCAAAGGCAACTGAAGCCGGAGCAATTGGCACGAAGAGGGCCTTAATACGCAATTTTACAAATCCTGTAACAATAATCCGTTACATTATGCAAATCCCACAAGTAGGAACTAAGCCACACCGGGTCTACGGCACCGTATGAAATGCATTAGACATCCGGGCAGGGCGGATGTTTTGCATCCCACAAAACGCACACATTTATTTATATGTATATAAATAAAACAGATTTCTGTAATGTTCTTTTCCTCTTAGTATTTTTTTAGTCCACTTCGTAATGCATTCTCTTTATATATTTCTGTAAAGGCGACGCAATGGTTGCGTAACTTTGTTTTGTTCGAAAACACATTAACTTCAGTCGCTGTGCAGGTCAAGCGTAAGCTCTGATGATGGACTGTAAGCGGCTTTTAACTAAACAGTTTGCCGGGAAATAAGTAAATAATAACACCACTGTGGGGTACTTGAAGATGTCGACACGGTATATCAGCAATAATTAGCATCCATTGAACATTTTAATCAGTCGATTATTTACCATCGCGTTCAAACAGAGAAATACACAGAGATTTTTGTCTAGATGAATTTGAATTTTTCCCAATCTTCTTCACATCTTCTCAAATATTTTACCACTCGTTCGTTTGTTCTCTCATAGGTACTCCGTACTAGTTGTTACATTTCCTACTTAATTGTCAGCGTTAAGCAACATATCCACCATTATTGGGCCAATCACTGACCAAATTCATCTCTGTATGTGCGCAACAATCCAAACAAAAAGTGCCAAACTCCAAAAGAGCAATAGAGTTTATTTATAAATATGACAAATTCGAGTTGCAGACAGATTTAGCAAATATGTGATTTTTCACCTTGCTGTTGACTCTTCGAATCGCTGAACTGACTGCTTAACAGTGTGACTAACTCTATCGGTTTAAGCTACATCTGCTACCAGCAAACCTAACCTTATGTTTTCTTTGTGACAGCAGAATATGGTTCATGGTATTTGACAAGTATTTCTATACTGTTCCATACAACAGCAATGTGAGTGAATCTCTTGAAGCTTCCATTTCTTCCATTGGGTTTAGTGACTGTCTAGTACTTCGCTTAACCGCCCTTTAAATGACATTTTTCGCTCTTTCTGTACATAACGGACCGTTGGTGTCGGCAAATGCGCTGCAAGCAGAAATTCGATTAAATGTCTTTGCACCGACCCGTGCAACTGCAACTGGAAATCACTGTCTAAGGAAAGATCGTCGTAGACAGAAACTTTTTTGCTGCTCTTCCCTTTCGATTTGCTGTTTCTTTGCAGAAGTCGAAAGCATGGAGAAAGGAATTGAATGAAATTGACTGCTGCTGGCAGCTTGAACTCTTTATTTCTCCTTCGTTTTGGTACTCTTTCGTCATTATGGCGGACATTTTGCGTCGTTTGTGGTTAAGACAATATCAACCGCGTGCTTGACATCTTCGGATTTGCGTTCCTTACCCATTAGCAGCGCCAAAGCAAGCAATTTGCGCTATTAAATGGTTTGGGCTTCTTCTTCAATCAGTTCAGTGTACACTGTACTTATTATGTCTGAAGGTGAGTAGCGAATCTTATAGGTGAGTTTTTGCGAAAAAATGCAGAAATTTAGTCAAAGTGGCCAGGTGTCGAACCACTTCCTAGGCTGGATGGATAACGTTGCAACCACATTGTTTAGTAATTTGAAAAATGTTCGATGAATAGCTGTCCATACATTTATTTAACTCTTATAAAAAATGTTCATCAAGACTTTAAAGTAAAAATGCAGCAAATTGAAGCACTACCCGGAGTCCCATTCACTCTGAAGCCATGCTCGGATTTTTACCATTAAAACTTCCCCTATTACAGGTTGCGTTGCTTCATTGTAGAAATATTTTCACACGTAAATCTAATTTATTTCGCCTTCCTGCTTGGTGTTCTCACACTGATGACATTACAGCGTCTTTACAGGCGCATCGCTTTTCCATGTTCGAACATTGCTCTTATGGCAGAGGAAGTGGTTGCATGTTTGTCTATGTTTCAGATAAATTCAAAGCGGAAATTAGACGCCAGCGACACTCAGTTCTTAGAGCGGTCTACATATGCGTGTGAGGAAGTGACTAAGTCAACAATATTGATCTGGAAGTGAATGTACTTCTGCTATACACGATATATGCCACATATGCCGGGAAAGGAACGTGGCAAGGATGATTTCTTCAAAGCTCGATGCTGAAATTTCTATTAAGTTTAAAATTTCTCCGATGTGGTAGTAAATAAGGCATAAATAAAACAAAGAAATTATTATTACTCGCAGAACCTGTGAAGGCAACTCTATTACAAACGTTCCTGTTGACATGCACAGAAATGCCTCCTAAACATCAGTCGAATCGAGGCATCAATAGTGCCAAATGTGGTGGTGTTCATGCCCAGCTCGATGCGAAAAGGAAATGTTGCAGCGGGGGTGCGTAGGGTAACCACAACAACGCATTCGGTGCTGCTGCAATGCGAATTCAATTCCAAAGCCGTTACAGCTCGTTAGAGCTTGTTATGTCCCATGTAGGTTTTGTCTGCTGCAGCTCCGTTTCGCTACGCCTGTTGTCGCTGTCATCTCTGGATTTGCCGAGTTTTGTCGCCGATGCGGTTGTTATTTTTAGCAACTGCTCTTGTTCGAATTGGCGCTGTGCGTGGTCGTGTTTACGCCGCTGGTTGCTAATCTGGCACTGTTGTTGCTTCGGTTGGCGTTGTGTTGTGTTATGTCGTCAAACACATGTTAATTAGCTGTTGCAGTGATTGCAGGCTTTACATCATTACGATGAGTTCAAATGAAAATCTCTCGTTTCTTCTCCAAAATTATCCGAAATATCATACATTCTAATATTCAGGCACAATAATGTTTCAACACTAGGGGCGAACATATTGATTCACATGTGTGATTGTCTCGTCATTTAGCTGTATAAACAGAAATCGACACACAAAAATATTGTTTGCAAACAAATAAATAGTTTTCACGCCTCTCTTTTAGCTATTCATAGCCTTCGAAAATAACTCATCCATAAAATTCAACAAACTTCTTGCCTACATTTGTCACTTTAATTGTAATGCAGACATATTTCTGTTCAAACCCACTAATTCAAACGCATTATCATTCAATTGGGCGGCATAGTAAATTAATTGATTAATAATTAATGCAATTATATGCTCTTCCATAAGCTAATTATTTGTGAAGTGAAATGGGTATCAATGACTCAAGTTTGTTTTGTCAAGTGTTCTTAATTGAACTTATTACTGGAAATCTAAATTAAAAATCTTAATTAAAATTAAAAAAAAAACAAGTAAGGAAGGGCTAAGTTCGGGTGTAACCGAACATTTTATACCCTCGCAATTTATTTATTTAACTTTGTTTATATTATATAATACACAATTTGACCCTCATATTCGTCATATATATTGTATAAAGTCCATTGAAAGTTGGAAACCATAATATTAGGTTAGAAGTACCGAGGTCCTCGTGTTCGATATATGGGGCCTTAAAAACCTATGGTCCGATTTCGGTGATTTTTAGAATGGGGCTGCCACACTATTAACATAGTATTTGTGCAAAGTTCTGCACCGATATCTTCACTAGTACTTACTTTATATATTGTAAAGTAAACGATTCAGATCGTCTTCAAAGTTCTGGTATATAGGAAGTAGGCGTAGTTGTGAAGCGATTTGGCCAATTTTCACAACATATCATTAGGATGTAAGGAAACTATTACAAACCAAGTTTCATTGAAATCGGTCGAGTAGTTCCTGAGATATGGTTTTTGACCCATAAGTGGGCGACGGCACGCCAATTTTCCATTTTGTAAAAAAATCTGACTACAGCTTCCATCTGCCATTTCTTATGTGAAATTTAGTGTTTCTGACGTTTTTCGTTAATGATTTAATCCAGTTTTAGTAATTTTCAACCTAACTTTTGTATGGGAGGTGGGCGTGGTTATTATCCGATTTCTTTCATTTTTGGACTGTATTAGGAAGTGGCTAAAAAAACGACTGCAGAAAGTTTGGTTTATATAGCTCTATTGGTTTGCGAGATATGTACAAAAAACTTAGTAGGGGGCGGGGCCACGCCCACTTCCCCAAAAAAATTACATCCAAATATGCCCCTTCATAGTGCGATCCTTCATACCAAATTTTATTTCCATAGCTTTATTTATGGCTTATGCTTCCGTCAGATATTAGATAAGTTATAGAAATAAAAGTTGAGGTTAAATCAGACGCAAAATAAAGTAATTAATCAATTCCATTATTCTAAAGGGCTAGGTGTAGTTTCATAGTAGTATATAATAGTAAATTTCCTGTATAAATTGGTGGACATCTCTCTATCGACTATTTACAATTTGAAACTATCGAAACAATTTTCTAGGTTATATTATACAACAGTGTATTCTCCAGTAAGCATGATTTCCAATTATTTTGGTATGATTCACACGTGGAGTTATTTAAAAAAATATGCAATTTCACAACCCGTTTCGGTGGAAAATGTCCTTTTTACATTTATTGCCCTGAACACAACAAATGTAAACCCTCATTAGCAGTTATACAAGGCTACCAACTCTCCGTACATACTCAGTATATGCACAATTTGTGACAACAATCAAAGCAAAATAAGCAAATTAATTCAATGTAAACTTTTTGCACCGACAATTTGTGAACACCCGGGATTTTGTAGCACATTCAGTAGCACAAGTGAACACGAAAACAGAACGCCAGCTCACCCGCTCAGCACTCCTAACATGTCCCGGCATCGGTCTGTATGTATGTCTGAACTCATTTCTCAGCGCCTAATCACATGAATGCCCCTTCGGTGTAAGGCATAATTTGATATTTTGTCATGTTTATTTGTACGAGAATTAAAAATGAGACCGAGCAGAGTCAAAAGAGATACAAAAGTCTATGCAGCAAGTAAATGTGATTAGGCCGTATCTCTGTAGCATCGTCTGCCCGGCCTTTCACTCCATTAAACTCACTCTTTGCATCGGTGTTGCCGCCGGCGGAGTACGAAAGTAAATAAATAGAAAATTGGCAACTCGTACACATAAATTCGACACGCCTCATGCTCGTGCCACACTAATTACGCCGCCATGCTTGACTGCAACTCTACACAGGCCACCCGACGTAGGGGCGAAGCATTTTTCTTGCTTCTGTGGTTTCGCTTGGTGCAAACGATGAAAATTGATGTGGCCCGAGACTAACCTCCGCTATCACCACAGATGTCTACGTTGAAAGGAAGACACACTTGTTTGTAGTGATCTGTGCATCATTTCAAAAGCGCGACGGAGTGTGCGATATTCGGAGCGCGTAGGTCCCACCCTAATCTGTCAATGTAAGCAAGGGCCACGCTCACCATTTTTTTAGACAGAATCGACAAAATATGCTGGGCGTTCACTGGCGACAGGTTCTAGTATGTTTATTACTTGGATATATATTTATAATCTATAATTTAAGTCCTTATGTGGATGATGCGGAAAGTGTAAGCGGTTTCAGTCACTGCTATGACAAATTTTATAATTTCTGCTTTCAGGCCAAGTTGGGGAAAGTAACTCAACAATATGGTGTTTAATTGATTTGATGGCAAACAAGCTGATCAATTTTACAAGCGGTATATGATCTCCTTTCTGATTTCTCTAACATTGTTACACGATTGCGCGAATGGAATTGATTTTAGGGATGGCGACTCAAACTCAGCGGGTCTTTGGTGCATTATAAGGTCAGACATTGAAATCTATTTTAGCTCAGCCTTATATACAACTTATACATCACAGCTTAAAGAGTCTATGTGTGCTTATTTCGTCTGAGGGTTCCGAATAATTCTTTGCATATCATATTTTCAACATCCAAATAGTCATTATAATAATAAAATAAAATGATTCAATACATTAAACAATTACAATTTTTATTTGGTTTAATGAACGAGAAACTATCTTAAACAGAGGCATAAAATCTTAAATAAAAGGATTTGAAAGTCATAAACAAAAAGAGTATTTACTGCATATGTAATGATTCACCAATTCTTACACCTCTTTCACAACTTCACACTCAATCCTCGGTTAAGCAGCAAGCTCTGCGCCCTTCGAAGGTGTTAAAAGAGGAATCTCATGTGAGTGCACAACAACATTAATGAACTGACGCACTACCGCACATGTTGCTAATAAAAGGAAGGGATCGGATTGAAGGCGGTTCGACACGCAAAGGCTTTCATTATTAATGCCGCCCATGCGGCAGCCTTGGAGTACGCCAACCGCCACTAACCATTCAAGCCTTTCTGTCTTAACGACAGATCGGAGTATCTGAAAAAGCTTTCTTGGCCGGCACTTTGGAGATTATCGCTTTTATGGCGTACGTGAGTGCCGGGTCCTCTCGTAATAAATGGCCACTTCAATACAGCGCTTACGAGCTTCGCCGTAAGGACGCCAGTGCGCCAAGGCTATTTCGGAAAAATAATAGCAATTCCCCGTTGTTGCGTAGCTTCGCGGTGTTTCGGTGAAATTAAAAGGTGACACGCAAATTTGAGCAGAGCCTGGCCACTCACTCTTCCGCCGCGGACGCGATATTTTTAGCGAGTCACTCTGTTTAACAACTGTAACAACTATGGTGTGAGCGCGTGCCTGCGTATTTACTTGGTAATTAATTACCACTGCATCAAATCAAACGAGTATTTAAGTGTCAGCTCGTAAACATCCCGGCGCGTCAATGTGACCTGACGCAAATGTCATTCTGCAGCGCTGACATTGTCGCAAGAGTGCGAGTGGACGCGTGGCAATCATTCAGTTCGAGAGCGGCGAGGCACTGCGGGAGTCAGCAGTCAGCAGTCGGAGCCGCGCAATAACAAGTGGAGAGTAGAACTTCGGCCGGCGATGGCTTGACGCTTGAGCGGAGGAATGGGTCGGTGTGTGCAAGAGCGCGTGAAATGGAGTGAAGTGGAAACTGGCAGCCCCGCCTGTGTGCCAGTGTCCTCCGCAGTGCGTTGCATGTCAGCAGTGCGTTGCAAGTGCAACGAAAGGAGCAGCGAACACACAAAACTCGCACAACAAAATGAAATTCCACAAAGTGTGAAATGTTATGCAGCAAATGTCATTTTAAACAGACGAATTCACGACATGCACATTCCCGACAGTGCTGGCTAAACAATAACAGCAATAACAACAAAAAATTGATGTCATACTAGTCGAGTACAAGCGATTTGCAAGCGACTAGTCATCAGCATGAGTTTGTGTGAGTGCAACTGAAACAATTTCACCTCTCCACTTGGCTGTACACACGCACGACATTAAAGCGAATTCCCAGTGCGAAAAGTAAACCCATCGGAGGGTGGAGCTCTCGCTGGAATCGAATGAGTAATGCTGACGACATGATTGATTGCATTGAAATGGGGCTCATAAAAGCCATGAATTAGCGTCGAGGCATTTCAAATAGGTATTTTATTGAAATTTAAATAATATTTTAAAGCTAGCTATTAAATGAAGATGAAACGCAAATTTAAAATTTTTATAATTTCTTATTATTTTGCTCAATTTTCCCTTTTGATTTATGAGACTATCAATTATATTCTAAAAGCAGCGGTATAGGTCCTCGTAAATATAATGGATTTTTATTAGATGTCATCTTTCCAGGTTTTGACCAGTACTTCCAACTTTCCTGGGTTTTATGAAGTAAAACACATTCTGGTAAAATAAAGTTGCCTCTTGGTTGATTGTTGCTCATGGAGCTTTGGCTCTGTATTGGTTAATAGAAAAGCAGCGGAAGTGCCAACTCTGCAGGTGCTGTTGACGTTTCACACTTTGGCGCGCCTAAGTCGACATTGACGAGGGCGCACGAAGAAGGTGTAAAAATGCAAATATGCACATGTACCGTTATCGGAATACATGCTGAGGATGGGTGCTGCCGTGTGTGGGAAACCGCCAACACACTTCGGCTTTCTTCTTCTTTAAAAAAAACAGCGACATTTTTCAATTCACTGCAAGCGCTGAAGTTATTTTCGTTATGATTTATGTAAAAATTAAATGGCAAAGTGCATTGGAATGCAAATTAATTACCGAATAAACTCCAGCTCATGCCACCGACCCAAGTGCGTGAGCTGAATTACGCCCACCCTGCTCCCAGGCGGCATTTTTGCACTCGTGTGGGCGCAGCGCGTTCGTGTGGGATGCCTGCCTACATGCATGTATTGCAAATGTTGCACGCCGTGACTCCTCCTCATGCTCTGTGGCAGCTCATAAAAATAGTTCTTGTTAATTGAAGGAAAATCATGAGTGAATTATTCGCATTGTTGTTTGTGTAAAAGTGCTGTTTAAAGAGAAGTGAGTTATTGTGTGAAAAATAAACAGTTACTGGCGAATAAACAATCAGCCTAATGTGCACAGAAATACCAATAACGGTAATAAAATTGTGTGTAAACAATTGCCTTGTTTATAATTATCGACGCGTTTAACAGCTCCAACGCGAAAACATAAATATAAAGTTGACCACGTGATCGTAAAAGTGCGACATTACAGACATGTGTGCCCAGACTCGCAAATGTTCCGAAAATAAAGACTATATCGCATAAACGTCAAACGCAACAAATAAAAATGTCACGTATTAATCACCCACTGAATCATTTTTAATCTTCAGATATTCATAAATAGAGCTTTTCATATTTTGAAATGGAATTTTGTGTACAAATTATGCCACGATTCCTCATTAAAATCGCTTGTAATCAGAACATTTTTGGTGAATTTCCTAATTTGTAAAATCTTCAAAATCCATTCCGCATTATTATGAAACCAAGGCATTAACGGTGAATTCCGCAAAATTCATAAATTCAATCAAAGTCATCAGAGAGGTTTAACCCTTCACTATTAAATATTGGCCACATTCATGTTTCCCTACTCCAATGATTGCCAAACGTAAATAGCATAAGCAAGCTATAGAGGGCTATCAGGCCATACGGGGCATGTAGGTATACATATGTATATGTAAAATCATGTATGTTGGCACATTTTCGCTCCTGTAATTTACTGCATTGCGGTTAAACAATTGCCGCGAAATTGGATTAAGTGCAGCGCACAATCAACGGCGGTCAACACGAAACGCACACACACACGCGCAACGCGCATGCAAATGTAGCGAAAACAGTCAGCTTAAAAAAGCCGTAACCGCATGCGGCGCTCGGGAGGGCCTTCCATTCGGCAGTTTGAAGTAAATTCCCGCAAATCAAAGCCAAAAAGGTAAATATGTGAGTGAATAAACAAGAAGATACAAAAAAACGACCGCATTCACGACAAATAAACCGGAGAAAAAATCGAAGGAGCAGAGCGCATAGCAAAAACATATGAAACCGCCATCACAAAAACCAACAAAAATTGATGTGTACGAGTATATACAACGAAGCGGGAGGGGGAAATAAGCGCCGCGTTTCATATCACAACATGTGGCATGCCGCTGGCAGTTGTGGCAATCGCCCATGCACGAACGAAGTCATATGTGCCCATGTATGCCCACGATTGCATATGGATGCCTGTTTGCCCACACACAAAGCACACACGAATCCGACGGCGACACATTGAGCAATGCAACTGGAGCTGGCCGCTGTGGCCATATTTAACTACGGTAGTTTGGCGGTGGACTGCTTGCGCCTGGCTTGCCATATCCGACAGCTTACAATGTTATTTATTGCCGAAACGATCACGGCGGCCTTCAATGGGTCAACTTACTTAGTGCACCGAGTTCCTACGAATGCACATACATCAGGGGTGAAATGAACTTCTCTCTAAACGGAGCAGTTTATTAAATGTTTGGCTTATTGACTCTGCTTCGTGTTCACTTCGAAATTGTCCACTCATTTCGCTTGCTTGAAATTCGAATACTTTCACTTAATTTTACATTTCATTCGATAAATTATATTTGAATTTATTATGCAATTTCTAAGATAGATTACTTAATTTCAATTTATTCTCTTATACTCTCACAATTTTTTTGCTTCTTTTTGCTCCCGGCTTGTTATTACAGAATTTCAATTTAAAATTACGCTAGAAATAAACGGTTATTTTACAAATAATATATGTCTACATATATATTTACATTTATCAACTTAATTGATTGCTTCCAGTTAAACACAGGTTCAGTTACAATTCGGAGGAAAAGAAATTCGGCATGGAGCCAAACTAAACTGCAACACCCCCGAGTACAACAATTGTGCATGCAAATGGAAGTAACAGTTTAGCTAAACGTTCCCACTGCAACATTTTAGCGACGCGAAACTCGAAAAAAAGTCGGCTAAAAGGAGAAAACAACAACGAGAATATGTAAAACAGGGGCAATTCAACGGGGCATCGCGATCAAAACAAAGCGCAGGAAAACATAAAGAATCGAAAAAAGTGCAACGTTACTAGAGTGAAGTGAATTATTATTATGCGCCGTTATGTTGAGTTCACAGTTCGTTGGCGAGCACATTCGCTGGCAGCCCACAGCTCGCTGCCCAGCGCTCCACGTCCAATACAACCTTCATGCGACTGTGACAACCAAAACTTGCCGAAGGCTGAACGTTGGCCTCTGGCAGTGTGTCGCATGCGAGCAGCAGGGAAGTGGAAGTTAAGTTCTCAAAACACTTGTCACATGCAAGCCCTATGCATGCGAAGGTTGCACAAAAAGCGGGCGAAATGCGCCAATCTGGAATCGCTGATAATTTAACTCAGTAATATGAGAAACATCTAGACTCACTGCAAATGCAAATACTTAAAGACAATGTAAGGAAAGAAATGCTTGTGAATTAGTTAGATTGTATTCTTGGCAAAGATACTATAGAGAAGGGATATCACAAGGAAACCCTGTAACCCTTTCATACAAGCAGAAGCTAATTAAATGCTTTGAACCGATTTGTACATCCGATAAACACGTGTACATACAAATAAGCACGCCCTCGTACACTTTCTCCACGTCTGTTTGGCCTGCTTGGCTTTGGGGCACTATTCCCAAAAAGGTAAATAGTTTATGAATGTTGAGTGCGCCACGGTGTCAGCGCGCTATGCGGGGCATGTGTGTCGGAATGCCTGAGTGTGTGAATATGGAAGCACATAACTCCTCGTGCCACACACAACACGGTAATAAGTAAGATTTTTAATGTTCTGGCAACATTTTATTGTGCCCTGGATAATTGCAGCCAGAACGAAGGAAGGTGGAGAGGGCTCACAAAACCAAAATGCTTGCTGGATTGCCCGCTGGCAATGTGCGCATGTTCGGGTACAAACGAAATGGTCTAACAGTGTGAGACAAACCCTTTAAAAGCAAGCAAGACCCTCTACGAAGATATATCTGGGTATTTACTTATATGTTTGTTGTGGCTTTGAGGGTTTCTAATGGATTGTTGGACTTAAATGAAATGTGTGACTCGTTGAATGGTATGTAAACAGATATGTGTGTGGATGTGTGCGGCCATCGGGTTCAGATTAGACTCTTTCTAAAAACTAGGTTACATATTTTAAGAGATTATCTGAAGTGGAGTGAATTTTAAACATATTTTATTCAAAGCTCAATTTGTTTCATAAAAATATGTGCTTCGCTAAGTTAAGGCAACATTCGATTGACAAATAAGAATTTTAGAAGATCGTCTTTTTTAGAAGTGGCTATATATTCTTAGATTATTAACAAAGCTCTAGAAATATCTTTTTAGGCAAATTTATAACACATTGCTTCGAATTTTGTCTATGTGAAGCCCTGTGGGAATTTAAAACTCTAGTTTAAGAACAGATCGGTCTAATTGTTCGATTGCTTTGTCGCAAGAAAGAAAGACTTGGAGAAAAAAGCAAAATACTATACTCACTTGTTGGTCTCTAGTCCCTTGATCACCTTTGAAAGTTGGGATGTTGGGGTAGTGTAGATAGAAAAATTTGCTATATGGGATTACCAAAATCTTTTCTATCCACTTTATTTAAAATACGCTTATTTAGTTTAAAAAATTTAAAAACTTTTTTGGTTTCAACGCCAAACTTGCCGCTAACTAAGTGGTTAAACAAGGAAGCTAAAAAGTTGAAAAATAAACCCAACTTAAATATTAATATGCTAACAGCGCACAACTCAACTGAAGTACCCAAATCGCTGCTAGCCGCACATGCCACTCATGAGCGCTAGAGACGACGATGCAGAGAAACGAGTACACTCGCTGGCATTAAAAAAGCAACCGCTAGTTAATTTTGGAGCGCATAAATGCAACTCATTAAGAATTCTGCAAGTAGGAGGGCACACATACTCACACCTATATTCATGCCTGTGCTTTCATATAAGTTTATTTTTGTATTAAATAATACTTACTTAGTAGGTCGGGGCGCAGCTGAGTGACTATAAGTATAGCTATATAATAGCTAAATTTGGTACAGAATTACAGAATATTTTACACTTCACTTTTTAGTCATTCGAAATGGGTCAAGCAATTCTCGTGGTTTCAGATTCCTTCTTGGCTAGTAAATCTATACTTTTTCTTTTTTCTGGTCCCTAATATCACATTACCTGAACCATACCAGGCTTCAAAGAGGCAACACCTATTTCTGCTTAACGGAAAAAAACGAGATATTTGTATGCAACTTTTATTTGCATTTCCAAGTCTATTCTTATATAAATGTATGCATTACATGTCATTCAAAAGTAAGAGAGCTCATTGCTCACAGCTAATAGGCACTTACACACTCTCGCTTTGCGCCTCTTTTCATTTCCGGCTCTTGTGCGAAACCCTTGCCACGTATTTGCACTTCATTAAACTTGTATGCTGCCGAAGGCTGCCTCAGTCGGCTCATGTACTATGTACAATACAACATGAGTATAAGTAAATCGATTTGTACATATCTACATACGAGTGTACGAATGTGCGCACGAATGGTGGGTTTATCTATTTGCGTAAACATTTTTAATGGACTAATTGAAATTTTTTACGAAAAATCGATGTGGAAGGAAGGAAGTGGCTTTTGGCTCGAACTTCCGTGGATTTCCACTTAATGTATGGCATGGCTGTTAGAATGCTAAGGTTTCAAGCGAACTGAAGTTTCTTCAAATCATTCATATCTAACAATAGTTTCATTCTGTCCCACTTCAGATTTAGCTGAAATACATCTTTATTATTAACTATGAACGAAGAACAACTTCATAATGCGCTCATTTGAACTTTTACGCAGTGAATTTGTAGAAAGCTGTGAACACTCTTGGGTTCAGGATTGTCCTTATTTACACATAAAAGTAGAAGAAACTAAAAAAATGTATGCACTACAAGCCCTCCATATATACGAGATCATGTGAGTAAGCCTCAGCACTTCATTGGCACACATCCACAACCATTTAAAATCCCAGTAATGCTTGGAGAACATCCTGTAAGTAATTGAATCTTATTTACATAAAGCAGCAAGGAGAAAAAGAAGAAGACTTGCTGAGCTGTTGCTCCTTTCGTTGATGGTGCCGGCATTAATGAGCAATATCCAAGATTAGGATGTGAAGTAGCTACGGTACCTAATTATATGCATTCGTGTGTGCAAAGCCAGGATATGTTCGAAGGCCAACCCATCGAGAAATGCGGGCCACATTTGAATAATTTGTCGAAATCTAGATTCCAGGATAGATAATCCTCTTGACATTAAGGCTTGGCAACTTTTAGTATGGACAAACATTTGTAGATTTCTAATAATCGATCTTACGTAAAAGAGCCAACCTAAACCCGAATTCCGGAAAAATTAGAATTTTAAGCAATTTTTCCCACAGGCCAAGGTGAGCTGTAACAGCCCGTCGCATTAATTGGCGTACTTTGTTATATGTACACTCGCATATTTTGTCTGCAGGAAAATGAGATTTAAATACTGTTATTACTCAAGGAAGAAGTAAGCACTCGTAAGTGTACGACCTGGACACATAGACAGGCGCCCAAGTGGCTTGCATTTAGAAGATGTCCAAATATTTTTTAAGACAAGGAAGACACCGCTATAGACTCTTTTCTCTTACCAATTTTATTTCGCTCTGCTATGACACTTAACAATTATATAAAATGTGTCGTAAAGAGGAGCCCCTAAAAGTTTTAAGACACCTGCAAACAATGAATGTGTTTTTCAGAAGAAGCTCTTTTAAGTTCGATATACAAACAACCGGTCATTATTACCGTTGCGCTGGCTTTCAAGGAACATACAAGTGCAATATACCATATAACAAAGTAAACATTAAAATCAAATTGGCATTAAGCATTGAGCAATAAGACAAAGGAAAATGCATTTTCGTTCGTGTTTGTTTCTCTTCGCAAATTCATATTCGATAGGCACTTATTGGCTCCGCAAATGCACAACTGATTGCATCTTTCGAGAGCAAGCGGACGAAGTCTGAAGAATACAATCCCTTTCTGCACGGAATGAAAGAGAGCCGTGTGAATGTGCCCAACCCAACTGATGCCGCGTCCATGCAACGGACACATATCCGTTGCGAAAAACTTTTTTGCTTCGCTCCGCAAAAATAAAAACTTTTAATGGCAGCTCAAAAAGTGCACTTAAATCACAGTCGGACAGCGTGATCTTATGAAAGCGGCGGAAGCGCATTTATATGTGCACGCACGCACACACTCACGCACGTGCGAGGAATGAACGCGTGTCGTGTGCGAGGCGCAAGGCGAAAGTGAGGCGTAGTTGAAGGAATTGCTTGCGAACACGAGCGCCGCATCGCTGCCGGAGACATGAGCATCGCGAAAACAATTAGTGCAATTCTTGATTGCATTCTTAAGCCAGAGCCACCATGTGGAACATTAAAGGACGGGAGAACCACTCGTTGAATTCTTGAAGAAGACCTGTAGGGAATTTTTGTGACTTTCGGATCTTCGGATCCATTGAAAGGGTGAGTTGGTAAGATTACTACCAACAAAAAACAATTCCCGATCTTAATGTTGTGCATAGTCAACATCTTAATCTTAAGTTTAAATTCAAGAGTGTTGTTCTGTTCCCAGTTATTTACTAAATGAAGGTGTTCGACGAAAGCTTTTATTGTATTTCTCCGCTTGTTCCATTAGGTCACTGAAGAGTGCGCCATAACGCCATAAACTGTGCAGACCAGAATATAAATAAAATAAAATTTAAGCGAGAAATTTAGCACAGATATCCGTCAGCATACACGTAAAACAAGGTGTATATATGTATTGTATGTGAGTATTCATGTACACGCCAGATTTACATGGAGTTTGTATTGCAAAGAATAACATAAGCCGAAAATTCGACGGCAAAATCATGAAGAGAGCGATCAAAAATTAAATGAAAATATCACATGTACTTTTATATATGTACATATATACATATAGATACATATTTACATGGTGTGGAAGAAAATGTTTCAGGCGGAATTCGCCGCTGCATGTGCGTGATGTGCGTGAGCAAACCAGAAGAGTATAAATGAAAGGGAATGCGTCGATACAATTTCCCGAAAATAGTGGGCCCAAAAAGCACAACATGCCGTAAGGCTGAGCAGCATACAAACCATTGTCCAAAAAGGTAGTACTCTGTTCAACAATGGAGGTTGTGCATGAATTCGTATGGACACACATTTGCGAATAATAACTCGCGGATTCAAGCGAAATTTTGTTTGGTGAAATATCCATGCACCAAAATAGTTACACGTTGATCATAATCATGTTATTTTGAGCTAATATGAAAATATGCGAGTTCATATTTCTCGGATATCTCACAATCTGACAATTATGATGGGATAAAGCCTACCGGAAGATGAAAGACATGATATAGAGTAGACTGGCATTAAAGAAAAGTATGTGGCAAAACAATACAATCTATTAAGGCATTCTCAATTTAATATAAAACCGATCGTATATATCTATATTGGCTATACAGGAGAAATCGTTTTTCAAATTCATCCGTGCGGAAATTGACAAAAATTGTATTACAAGTACTTACTAGTTAGTTTGTATATTTCAATTGCAACTTAGAATAAATGCAGCAAACTTACCTAAAAAGAGAAGAAATTTTGTTTAAAAAATACTTAAAGATTTCAAAAATATACACAGAATATATAAAATGGCCGAAAGTGATATTGAATTGAGTGCAATTTACGGAATTGAGGATCTTAAAATTATATATTATAGATATTGTGGTAATCTATACTAATACTACTGTACCGATTTCAAAATTCTTTCGTCATTCGAAAGTTACACCCACCTCGAGTAACATGGGTTATGGGAAATATTTCCCAGGTGAGGGTATCAAAATATTAGAAATATACAAGTTCGCTTCATAATCCGAGAGAAAGACATCGGACACCAAAGATTAGAGGTCGTAATCAAGATTTAGCTCATTACAAATAAAATTTAATTTCATGCTCGAATTTTCTTCGTTTTACTTTTTTAAAAAAGAACCCACGCAAGAAACGAGAAGTGCATACACACGTAATTTATAACATTTGAAATGTCTCACTCAAAAATGTAAACAAAAATATCACGTGACCTTGAATTGACATCACGTGATCAGGGTGGGGTCATTGACCTGTAAACAAAAATATCACGTGACTTTGAAGTGACATCACGTGATCAGGGTGAGGTCATTGACCTGCAAACAAAAATATCACGTGATCTTGAATTGACATCACGTGATCAGGGTGGGGTCATTGACCTCACTCAAACATGTAAACAAAAATATCAGGTGATCTTGAAATGACATCACGTGATCAGGGAGGGGTCATTGACCTCACTCAAAAATGTAAACAAAAATATCACGTGATCTTGAATTGACATCACGTGATCAGGGTGGGGTCATTGACCTGTAAAAAAATATATCACGTGACCTTGAATTGACATCACGTGATCAGGGGACCTGTAAAAAAATATATCACGTGATAAGGGTGGGGTCATTGACCTGTAAACAAAAATATCACGTGACCTTGAATTGACATCACGTGACAGGGGGTCATTGACCTGTAAACAAAAATATCACGTGATCTTGAAATGACATCACGTGTAAACAAAAATATCACGTGATCTTGAATTGACATCACGTGATAAGGGAGGGGTCATTGACCTGTAAACAAAAATATCACGTGACTTTGAATTGACATCACGTGATCAGGGTGGGGTCATTGACCTGTAAACAAAAATATCACGTGACCTTGAATTGACATCACGTGATCAGGGGGTCATTGAACTGTAAACAAAAATATCACGTGATCTTGAAATGACATCACGTGTAAACAAAAATATCACGTGACTTTGAATTGACATCACGTGATCAGGGTGGGGTCATTGACCTGTAAACAAAAATATCACGTGACCTTGAATTGACATCACGTGATCAGGGTGGGGTCACTGACCTGTAAACAAAAATATCACGTGATCAGGGTGAGGTCATTGACCTGTAAACAAAAATATCACGTGACCTTGAATTGACATCACGTGATCAGGGGGTCATTGACCTGTAAACAAAAATATCACGTGTCCTTGAATTGACATCACGTGATCAGGGTGGGGTCATTGACCTCACTCAAACATGTAAACAAAAATATCACGTGATCTTGAAATGACATCACGTGATCAGGGTGGGGTCATTGACCTGTAAACAAAAATATCACGTGACCTTGAATTGACATCACGTGATCAGGGTGGGGTCATTAACCTGTAAACAAAAATATCACGAGATCTTGAATTGACATCACGTGACCTGTAAACCTGTAAACAAAAATATCACGTGACCTTGAATTGACATCACGTGACCAGTGTGGAGTCATTAACCTGTAAACAAAAATATCACGTGATGTTGAATTGACATCACGTGATAAGGGAGGGGTCATTGACCTGTAAAAAAAATATCACGTGACTTTGAAGTGACATCACGTGATCAGGGTGAGGTCATTGACCTCAGTCAAAAATGTAATCAAAAATATCACGTGATCTTGAATTGACATCACGTGATCAGGGGACCTGTAAAAAAATATATCACGTGATAAGGGTGGGGTCATTGACCTGTAAACAAAAATATCACGTGACCTTGAATTGACATCACGTGATCAGGGGGTCATTGACCTGTAAACAAAAATATCACGTGATCTTGAAATGACATCACGTGTAAACAAAAATATCACGTGACCTTGAATTGACATCACGTGATCAGGGGACCTGTAAAAAAATATATCACGTGATAAGGGTGGGGTCATTGATCTGTAAACAAAAATATCACGTGAGCTTGAATTGACATCACGTGATCTTGGAATGACATCACGTGTAAACAAAAATATCACGTGATCTTGGAATGACATCACGTGTAAACAAAAATATCACGTGACCTTGAATTGACATCACGTGATCAGGGTGGAGTCATTGACCTGTAAACAAAAATATCACGTGATCTTGGAATGACATCACGTGTAAACAAAAATTTCACGTGACTTTGAATTGACATCACGTGATCAGGGTGGGGTCATTGACCTATAAACAAAAATATCACGTGAGCTTGAATTGACATCACGTGATCAGGGTAGGGTCATTGACCTGTAAATAAATATATCACGTGACCTTGTATTAACATCACGTGTAAACAAAAATTTCACGTGACTTTGAATTGACATCACGTGATCAGGGGGTCATTGATCTGTAAACAAAAATATCATTGACCTGTAAAAAAATATATCACGTGACCTTGCATTGACATCACGTGATCAGGGTAGGGTCATTGACCTATAAACAAAAATATCACGTGATCTTGAATTGACATCACGTGATCAGGGTGGGGTCATTGACCTGTAAACAAAAATATCACGTGATCTTGAATTGACATCACGTGATCAGGGTGGGGTCATTGACCTGTAAAAAAATATATCACGTGACCTTGAATTGACATCACGTGAGCAGGGTGGGGTCATTGACCTGTAAACAAAAATATCACGTGACTTTGAATTGGCATCACGTGATTAGGGTGGGCTCATTGACCTCACTCAAAAATGTAAACAAAAATATCACGTGATCTTGAAATGACATCACGTGTAAACAAAAATATCACGTGATTTGGTAATGACATCACGTGATCAGGGTAGGGTCATTGACCTGTAAACAAAAATATCACGTGATCTTGAATTGACATCACGTGATCAGGGTGGGGTCATTGACCTAATGGGCTAACCGGGTATGATGTTACCGGAAACGGAAACGGGGCACCAGGAACCGGACATGGAAAAGTTGCCGGAACCGGATATGGGGTAAGGGGATATGAGCGATGGAACCGGGAACGGGTTTCCGGAAACGGAAATAAGGATCCGGAAACGGATATGGATAACGTTGTTGTCGGAACCGGAAATGGGGTGTGAAAGACAACCGGAAATATTTTACCGGAAACGGATGTTCGATTTAGATTATATACGTCAAAATTACGGAAGTGGAAATTGGGAAACGTCCCTTCTCCAGAAAGTGCTTAGTGACAGAAGCAGCGTCAGCTTCAAGGCTTAACATAAATGTTTCCTGTTCATGGAAGACTTCCGTTTGTATTATATCCGCTTCCGTTATGAGACTTCCGTTTCCTGTAATCGGTATCGATATTGGTGTAAAGTTTTATTCCGCTATCTTCATAGGTATGTGTCTTTACAATCTATACTACTATTATAAAGAGGAAAGATTTGTATGTATGTTTGTAATGAATAAACGTAAAAACTATGTACTATGCCGATTTCAAAAATTCTTTCGCCATTCGAAAGCTACACTCACCTCGAGTAACATGGGCTATATTTATTGCTAGAATCTAAACTTTCTGGAAATAGTTCCCAGGTGAGGGTATCAAGAAGACTCCGTGATGGAGAATCTTAATCTGATACTGAAAATCGTCAAAATATTAGAAATATACAAGAAAGACATCGGACACCAAAGACTAGAGGTCGTAATGAACATTTAGCTCATTTTATTTTTAATTTTCTTCATTTTACTTTTTTAAATGAACCCACGCTAGAAACGGGAAGTACATACATATGTATGGGAGTGTGTGTAAAAATGTGTAATATTTGAAATGTTTGTTTAAACCCGGAGCGGTCGGCTAGTAATTTATTAAAGCGAAGAAATTTTATGGCCTTCTAGAACAAAGTTAACGTTTCTTTGAATGTTGAATGCAAGAAAAGCTCGACAGCACAAACGTCTTTCAATCGACTCTCTATTTGCCTGCGGAAAATAATCATTTAAGCATATTCTATATAGTTACAGTTATCAGAAGCACAGAATATGACTCAACACCTGCACGAAGCCCGATTGAATATCCGATGAACACGCATACGCCTTGTGGGCCGTTCGAGCGCCAAAGTGTGGAGAGCATTTGTTTGTGGGGTTTTGCTTTTAGTAAGTAATTCGAAAGCACGTTATCGCTTATCGCGTGACAGATTTAAATTAGAAATCTTATCAAATATTTACGATGGCTTAAATGCTTGTTTCCGCAGCGCCGTCAACGCGCACTTGAAAAGGAAGGTGAAAGGGAAATTCTGAAGGAGATAACTGCGCAGCGCCGTTGGCATAAAAGGCTTGTTTATTTGAATTTTGCGTAGCTGCGTGATTTCGAGCCCTTTCACCTACGAAACGGTACACACCCCTGGGTTGTTGTTGTGTTGGAAGTGGGAACTTTATGTGCAAGAACAGTGAAGCAGCAGAAAGTATGATACAACATTTATTTTGCTACCCTTTTGGGCAAGGATGAACTAAATGTGATTGGCACTATAAGCTCAGAAGCTCCTGATTAAGTTAAACGCTTCAATATTTTATCCATTTTGCAGCATTTCCAATTAGTTTAAAGACTGAGCATATTTTCCTCTGAATCACTGACATAATTTTATAAGCTGCATTTAAATCACATTCGCAATCGAGTGACAATAAATGGAAACTACAACAGCACCGCATTTTGTAGAGTTTCTGTCCCTATCCCACACTCACACCACTATCACTCCCTCTTCACCTATTTCATACCGCAATATTTGCTGCGATAATGATTCCATAACTATTTTCTATTTCTGTCGTTTACTCCACGATCTAACGGTTAAGTTACCCCAGTGTCCTGTTTTCAGCGTTTTTGCGCTTCACTTTTATCTCCCTGAGTATTGAAACTTTTTAAGCGCCAATTAAAAGTTTCCAGTTTCGCCGGCGGTTTTGGTTGGCGCATCAACAACTGATTCAACTGCTTACCGTTGCGCATTTGTGGGCAATAAATGTTGCCACATTTTTTAGTTGGAATTTCTCGTATTAATATTAGTTTTCATAGTTTCTACCTTCGTTGTTTTCTGACATTTGAAACCGTTATTATTTATGGTAAATTTTATCATGTGTTTAAGATTTTTGTACAGAAAATATTTAAAAATTAATGCGTCATTGGATTGAAAGTGCGTATTGGAAACCGTTAGTAAAAGACCACTAGAGTCATACAAATTTGTATAGAAAAGGGTATCTGACGAAATTAAAAAGTACGTGGCAATTAAAATATTTTGTTAACCACCAAAAGAGCTCTACTCGGGCATGATGAGCCAATAGAAACCCACAACCATATAACTCCGTTCGTCCGAGGGGCATTCTAAATCAAAAACATCTCACGGCAATTAAATGCTTCATCCATCTCAATTTGCCGTACAAATTGCTTCCTAAGAACTATCGAGAATTCTCCCGTCTACGCCGAAGATATGTATTTACCCGGTTAATGCATAAATATTTCATTACATTTCGAATTTGCCAACAAATGTCTTACAATTAATTTACCCAAAAGTAAATTGCACCGCCCTCCCCCGAGGCAGGAGCGCGCTTCACACAGCAGCAAATAGCACTCTTCGCAATCATTGTTTTACATTGTTTTCGCTCGTTTCGCATTCATACACATGCATCGCTGGTAGGAATTCGTGACGTTAATTTATATGTGCTATAAAAAGCAGTGAAACCCTGAAATAATTCTACGCTCCTAATGCGCTGCCCATCAGTCAAAGCGGCGAATAGCCAACGGGAATGGGAACGGGGCTGTAACAGCGAGTGCTAACTGCGATTTATTGCCAGCAACGCCGAGCCAAAACACTCCTCACTCCCTTCCCTAATGTATGCACATACTTAGCGGTGGCTACAAAAGCTGGCGAGGTCTTCCTTTTTACCTTTCATAAACATTTCATTTCCATTGTTCTGTGCACTCAGCCAAACAATTCGGGCATTCTTCTTCGCGGCGCTCTCATTCAGAGCTCTGTGGAGGTAGCTAAGCATAATACAAATTTGTATATTTATTAACACCTGAATAAGTGCAGCTCTGCTGTTGAATCCGCATCTGGAATCGTGAATGGACTGCTCGGCGGAAGAGCGACCATTGGGAAAATATTAGAAGCGGATAAAAGCCCTCAAGCTCACAAAATATAACTGTTTTCTATTTGGGGCAGCGCTGCCAATACAGTGATTTTACCCTTCCGACGCTTTTCGGAGGGTTTGAGGCAAAGTAAATTATGAGAAATAAATGCAAAAATATTTGTATTTAAGGCAGCCAAAATCGTTATTTAATGAGCACAATTGAGTTGAAGAATGCTGAGGCGAAGCGATATTACCAACAAGATAAGCTGGCTGTTGAAAAACTTTCTCAGAAATATATCAGGTAATTAATTGCAAAGGGAGGCCTGCCAGTTGACTTTAGGTTGTGTGATGATGACGAAACTTCTGTTCTACGCAGGCCCACAGAATTTCAATCAGTTTTAAGAATAAGTTAAGCGCTTCCAACTCAATTCGCTATGGTGCAATTCTGAAATAAATATATAAATGAATTGTTGAATGTTGTTTTTCCACAAGCCACACAGCTTTTAATCTGATCATTTAAAGTAAACGATTCGAGCATATATCATTTCACACATTTATTTTTAAATTTTTTACTTTGAAAATAAAAAAAAAGCTATTAGGCTCAACATCTACACGCCGTCTTCGTAGCTTTGAAGCTGAAGCTCGTCGAATGACCGTAAAAAATTTCACTTACTTAGGTGAATGACAAATGGACATTATCGCTCTCTCTACATATTTGTATTTCCTTGCAGTTCACCTATCCTCTTGATGTTTTATGCTCAAATAACGTCGACGACGAAAGCACCATTACGAGCTTTTTATGTGGGCCAATAGACTTTTGTGGCACAGCGCCGTTACTTCGCCAACGGCGTCGTCTGCTGCTTATCATGGACTTCAACATCTCCATTTGCGCCGATGCAGACCAATGTCCTTGTCGCTTGCACTTTCAAATTCGTTGGCGTGATGTCTCCTTTTTACAGTCCACTTTCGCTTATAAAAGCCTCAATGCTGGCAACTGAGTGAATCTACATTCAAAATGTAAGCGCTGAAATTGCCTTCCTGCTAATGGCGTTGTTAAATTTATTGTCGAAAACTCACTGCGTATTAGCCGGACTGCCGGACTTGAACGCTGCCACCACCCTTAAACGAGAAAGGTAGCTGGATGCGAAGGATGTGCAATTGTGGTTTTGGTTGTAAAATTCTCTAACAGCCAAACATTTTGGTATGATATATAGGTGGGAGTCATTCACCTCGCACTTGTCAAATCTAGCAGTTAGAAATAACATTTGTGTATAACTTCTACTTTATTACTACTTCATTAAACGCGCAGCTAAAGGTCAAGTACACGTCATGTCACACATCGAGCATTGGAAGTATGATACTCGTTGGGACTCAAGCAAATAGAAAGAAGTTTGATATTTTGCTATTATGAAACTCCGTTTGAAAATCAGCTTCTTGTATTGAATGCTTAAATTTCACCGAGATTTAAGAACTCTCTAAAGCAAATAGTTTTTAATTTCAACAAAATTACAAGGTGTCTGAGCACATTAATGCCCGAGAGCTTTCAATTGAAATTAAAAAAGCTGAATGATGTTTTACTTTGTTGCAACATTCAAATTCAGCTCGCCAATTCTCTTAATTCTTTGCTTTCGCTCCTTTCGTTATTCAAATGCTTATTTAGTGCAACAATTAAAATGGATAAACAAATTAAAAGCTAGAAAACGGGTGAATTTAAATAAGCCAAAGCAGAATTTACTGTTTTCTGAGCAGTTTTTCCTCAATTTCCCAACAAAGCCCGTTCACGTGAATATAAATTTTTAAGGCTTTTACTAAATTCAACTCTTTAAAGGGGGTGGTCAGCATTCAAGGGAGGAATAAACACAAGTAAATGAAAAATACATTTACATTCACCGTTAGTTTGCAGTGAGCTTAAGAGTTTTGTAGTTTTTTTAGTTTTTTAATTTTGAGTTTTTTAATTTTATAGCTCTGGCTTGAATTCATTCATCATAAGACCCTTATTGTGTTATATAATAACTAAAAATGTTTTCGAACTCTCGTTAACTAAAATGGAATTGTATATAGGCTCCCTAATTTTGTCAGAGACAGAGAATTTCGCTCAAACACTCCGACCTCAGCTTGGAAATTATGCAGCGATCAGTTATCATTTCTTAAGTTAAAATGATGTCCGATCTGCATTGCAATTGGAATGACAATGATTGGATTCTGCTTCTTGGATGTGCTTCATTCAGAATATTTTTTAACAATTTTATTTATGGAAATGCAAATATTTTGGTGAGATTATATTGTATTGCGATTTTTTTTTGCTCTCATCATGATTGCGTTTTAAAACTGATATATGTATACATTCATTCGCAAATATGTTTATTGCTTTATAAACAAAATAATTTTATCATCCACACCCAGCAGGAAATTTTGCGAACAGAAAATAATGAGTTGGCGAAGATGAATCCACAAAGCCTTTGTATTCTCGCCGTATCGCATCACCCCATTTTAAGATTTCAAAATTTCGTACAGGGCTTATGACCGTCAACGCTCGTAAAATCTAGGCCATTTGTAGACTATGTCATTATTTATATATGTACATACATACATACATGCTCGAGTATGTACAGTTATATAAACGCATGTGCCACAATTTGCCACTTTTTCGGTGTTTGTTATTGGTCTGAATTCGAAATGAACCTGGCGCAATGTTTGCTTTTATTTGCGCATGCCAATTTTCTCACGATTTGAACCATTTGTTATGGCGCCTTTATGGCAAGCTAATGGACTACTTAACCTTTTTGATCAAATCAAATTCTTCTCGCGTGTGCGGGAGGTGTGAGGAATCGTGTTAGACAAATTGTTATTGCTGAGGCATGCGAAATCTATTAAACATTTTAAATACAACTGTATAATCTGCGAACAACAATAAAACACAAATGATTATTTGAAGCTTGGCAATCCCCAGCAATGTCTTTGTCCGAAAATATTCCAAGTGGAAAATTAAACAGTTTTTCCTGTTGTATAAATAGCATTGTCGACAGTTTTCGTCTCTCAAAGAAATGCCAACAACTTTCCACAGCTCTGCCTATGACATTTACCAATTATAGGAAGTCCATTAGACAAAAGCGACGAAGACCGAATAAGCAGATTAAGGAAAACTGGTGAAAAACATCACTGAAAGTGACTGACCCCATTTCGCCCAGAAGGCTTGTCGAAAGACAGAAGCGTGTAAGCCAGTTTGATCGGCCTTAAATGAAGTGAGGCAGCCAGAAAGTATTCATGTGTGTTTAACTGCATTGAAAAATAGCGAGTGCATCGAAGGTTTTTTTCATTTGTTGTCGAGGGAGGAATCTTCTATAAGATACCGTCCTTTTGCAGACGACATGCACGATTCATACTATAGTGCATCGAAGGGTATGGGTGTGTGTTCAATCATCATATGCTAAAAGTCAATCTCAGAAGTTTTTGCTTCTTTCTAAGCAATTTTTCTTTTCCTGATTTTGTTTGAAGGTTCCTATTTCTCAAATAGCTAGTACTTCTTTAGTTGAGTAAAGATATTTGGGAGTTTGAAAAGTTGGTGCTCGATGCATTGGATCTCAAAATCCTTATGTAGGTGACGTAAGACCACTTCAAGTCTAGGAAATAATTATCAGCATTTTTACTTTCCCTCAAAAGCGAACCCCTAAGATTCCCCTTAAAAAAAGCTTAAGCTCCCAATTGATGGTTACTATACAAGAGCTAAAATCCAATAGTCAATTAGATTTCAAATTAGTAGAGTCCCTGATATTTCGAGTTCAGAGAGTAATGGTATTATTTGATTACTTTCTTTAATTATAAGTGAACCCTTCATTAAAAAGAAGTAATTTGTTCAATTAGCCGATAAAACATAGGAAACGTCAAAAGCAAGGCATTGTGACTTAAATCTACTTCACTTGTGAATTCCAAGAAGAGCGCCGCTGTCGAACGCTTTTAGGTAACAAAGGGTTAGGCGAATGGTTGAGATGGCGGCATCCCCTCTCCTATGCCTCACGTTAAGGTGACATCATGACGATATGAATATGTTAGAATTAACTGCTGGACGAGCTTCGGATGTTCGTTCAGTTGTTTAATTTTTTGTTCTGTTCTCTTGTGTTCTTTTCTTATCTCGCAAGCAATTTGTTGTTATTATTTCCCTGTGTTTGCACTACTTTCGCACTGTTGCATCTGCTAACAAACGCTGATAAAGTTGAGTGCCCGTTGTTGCATCCACATCGAATGCCTTTGCATAAGTGAATTGCTTATTTTGCTGCTTTCTGCATTCTGCTTTTGTTGCTTTGTTGTGCTAAGTCGACGCAGGCACGAAGTATGTATTTTGCCCCCACTTTTTACAACCGTTCCTTATGCATTCCATTTTGTCTATGGCTGTGCTCTACACACTCGCCGAAGTCATGCTCCAAAATATGAGAGTATGGAGCAAGTGCACAGGTCCATACAAACGCATGTGTGCTGCGAAGTGAGAGTTTCAGTTTCGAATCGAAATTAGAAGCTCCCTCCGTCCTACAGCAGGAAGTTGTATAAAATTTCAGTATTTCCGAAAATAATTTTTTTGGCTTCGTTGGTTTATTTTCACCAAAAGTTTTCCTTTCCTTCGGCATTTGCTTGTGTGAACAGGTAGCTCGGTTTAATATTTACAATGTGAGAACTCAACAAGAATATCCATGAAAAAGCCAGTTTTCACACAATAAAGATACTACATACAAATTGTACTGGAATTAGAATTGAGAAGAATGGTGAACACATCGCTACCTCCTTTATGCATTCAGCTTTGCTGCATAACATAATGGAATAACGGTGCTTTATTCATATATTAATATCTTGCTATATCTTCCTTTTGAAGCATTTGGAAAATAGTTCTTTGTTGTTGATAACTGATTTGGTCAATCACTATCAAACAACACAAGTTTTCAAATATTTTGGAAGACCAACAATTTAAATCCAAATAAAAATCCCCAAGAAGGAACATGATTTGAATAAAGATATACAACACCAAAAATGGTTTACTTCGAAGGCTATTTTGGGTAATATGATTACAAGTTTTGATAAAAAAGGTTCGAAGGCATAGTCAACTATATATCTTCTAGAGTTATAGGATAAAATCGATTAGAGAGCACCTATAGGTATTCCAGATGATACAGAAGAAGTCTTCAATTTAGAATTGAAGAATACCGATCAGTGAAGTCCGAAGCAAAACTCCTCTGCTCTGCTAAAAGCTACAAAATACATAAAATAATTGCGATAACAATGGAGCGCCAAAAGCCATAAATATACAAGAAATAACTGTTTCCTCACTTGGTCGCTGCTTTAATTTGTGCCCTACTATACTCTGGGCTTAGGGGAAGACAGCTGTTGAAGTAATTGTGGAATATTTAGATGAATGAGAACTCTCAACAGAGCTGTTGGCTGAATGCACAAGCCTCAAATGAATCCGCACTCGAGACGCTCTTAAATACCCGGTGGGCCTGAAAGCAGGACTATTATGCAAAAAGCTTCAGCTTTAGCGAATATCTGTTGCAGCAACTCCGAAATGTGCGCCAACCTGGTATTCCATTTTATATTCATTCAAATTTGTGTAAATTCATTTGCTAAACTCCTAAAAATGCTGTTGCCTTATGCTCTTAGCAGGTGTTCGCTCGCTATTCACAGCTCTGTGGTTCTACAGCAGTGTGCCTGTGCGTGTGCGTGGGCGGTGCGGAAATGTGTAACGGACACAAATTTGCAAATAACAATTCCGGCTCTGCAAATGTGACAAGATTCATTCCCCCGCCTTTCGCGGCCCTCCTCTTCATTATGTTCAGTTGCTCCGTCGCCACAGTTGCACAGCAAATACATAAATTACAATCATTTTGACATGTTTTATTATTGTCAGTGCGTCGTTGTTGTTGTCTCAGCCAGCAAACAACAAAGGTAACGACAACAAAAGCTACTAAAGTTATAAGATAAGAGAATAAGAGAAGAGAGATGCAAATGCCACCAATAAAAAAGATGCGCCTTTTAAACATTTAGCTACTTAATTTCGTTTGTCATTTCGCATTCTGTCTCTGCGCTTTTCCTTTTCTCATCCGTGTTTTGGTGGCATTTTTCGATTTTTTGGCTCCATAAAATTCCTATAAAAACATAACGGAAATGAGCAATTCAGCTTCTCACAAAGGCATTTGAAGCGTAATGCTTTGCACGTGTCACTCGAAGAAAGAAATCAAATTTAGCTGACTACTGGGAGTATGGATGTGGAGCGATTTATGTAGGGGAATATGTATTGTATTGCAGGTTTATAAATTCACATCTAACAGCATCTCAATAATTCTTGGGAAACTATTGATATAATTTAAATTTTTTTTACAATTATACGAAATTTAGGAAGCCTAAAGTGATCGGCAGTCCAATCGTGTTTTACACCAAAGAACCTTCTAAAAATACCATACTTTCTTGTAGTTTTCGAATGAACACAATCTAACATCTTTAGCACAGCTTTTGTAGAAACTCTCTTGAAGGTAATAACTCATCTAAGGACTCGCCAAAGTATGACTTTCATATAACAATGCTTGTAGTTGTTTGTAGCAGTCATGCAATAGCTTCCGCCGTGTTCGCTTTCCGCTTGATTGCCGCTTGGTGGCTGTCTGCGACGCTACATTTTCCGTCAGCCGCCAGAAACGGGCGGAAAAATGTCGAGAGCACGTCTGGAAAGTGACTGTATGAGCAGTTTATGAATAATGCACACCTTGGCACATACAGGTGTGCATATCCCTGGCAACGTCTTCCTAACATATTGTAATCGCTTCGCTTTTGCAATGCGGCCTGCCAGGCAATGTCATAAATCGCAATTTAATTGAAATTTAGAGCAGCTTTGCTCAACGCGATTACACATCCTTTATCTCAAAGCGCCTGCATGTAGCACTCTACTCTACTCTCACCCACACGTCTGAGGCAGGAGAATGCACATGCTTACATTCTCGGCAAACAAGCCGCCATTGTTGGTGGATAATTCATATACACACATACATAAAAGATGATATGGCATAAACCCTTGTGCTGCAGGTGGTCCACATATTGCTTTTTAATAAATATAATACATATTTAGAGTACACGAACGGCAGCTGATGAAAATATAACAGTACAATCACGAAGTGAACACACACAGGTGGTATATTTCGATATTAAAAGAGTTTAATTTTTTCCACTTTCAACTCTCCTTTATGAGGCATCCAGTTTGATGAGTTTGCTCTCCTTATGTCAGTTCATAAAATCAAAAAGTGAAAAGATGATATTTATACATTGATATTTCTCACAAAAATTAAAGCGAAGTGCTAAATTGGTTAAGCATCTTCATTAGAAATAAAGATATTTTATTGAAACTTAGCTGCAGGTTTAGACTAATATACAGACATGCCCTATAATTATTTTTTTTGGAATTATACCATTATACTAAAGGTGTCTAATGTTCGAAGATTCTCTACTTGTTTAAAATAAAATCTCGAAAGTTTCACTCACCACTATATATTACTTTGAGCTCCTCTTAGACTTTCTTCTTAAACTTTAAAGCGTTTATATGCAGAAATACACCTAATAGACATTTGAATCGAAGAGCTTATAGTTGCCAATTAAAGATAATATGTGTACTCTTATAACCTCATACCTTCTTTAACGAATACTTCAATATTAGTAAATGATAAGAAAGTACAGTAAATTGATTTACATATCTCCTATTAATGCACATACCCACGCACCTCAAGAGTGCTATTAATTTAAACTTTCTTGGTTTTGCGAAATTTTCAATTTCAATTTGCCTTGTTGACAATTCAATCAAAGGAAACTGATAAGCAAACAATCAGCACATTCGTACAAATAATCGTAATGGAATACAAACACAAACAAGCAAACAGACACACTCACACACACAGTCATTCACATGTGTTTACTTGCGGCACATTAATGTGAACCGCCAGCAAATCGATTAATAGTTTTATTAGTGAATAACCCAAAGCTAAGCTCATTACAAGGCAAGCGCGGCAATCGAGAAGAAGCGAAAACTGCGCAGCGTCTTTAATCAAGAGGCCTCAGAGGCGAACTCTGGCTGGCAATCGCTGTCAGGATAAAGAGACAGCCAACTTTGTGCCAAGCCACTGACAAATGGCGGCTGAGAACTGTTAGAAATAGAATGGAATGGCGCAGAGTTTATCCAAGACAGATGTACCGTTGTCTGTCAACTTGATATTAGCGTAATTGCAAATGTCATTCTTGACAGTAAAAGTAAAATAATAAAAGAGCTCACGAGCGCACACCGACTACACTGACACACACACTAGCGCCACATCCGCTGCGCAAAGGCGAAGGAATAATGGATGTTAATTGGACAGGGTGCGCCTTCCTGTGTGTATTTCGCAAATGAAGCTCTCATTTACGCAAATTGCGAACGAGCGACAGTGGGTTCGCGACGGAGAAATGCTGAGCATAATCTGGAATACTGATTAATTAGATCTGCCAAAGCGGAGTCTCGAAAACAATAGAGGGAGCTTGCGAACTTTTCCACAATGAGTCCACAAAACGGATGGCAATTAAATGAAGCAAAGCAAAAAACGCTAGAAAACACATTTCTTGGAGGGAGCGGCCCACCGTCAAATCACCCGGGAATGCCAACCAATTTGTCTGATGTTTATTAGAAAGCACATTCATACAAAGACGAATGAGTTGCCAGTTTTCCTCAGCTCACTTTGGCTGCGAGCGAACTATGACGCAGCATTTGTTGTTGTTGCTGGAAATGTATACGCACATGCAAATAAGCTTATTGACGACGAGCATGTGAGTAGATATTGCTTGTTCGCTAAAATATATGGGTCCTTTAGGGGCTCTCAGTTAGAAATACATTGCTATGTAAGAACGTGAGTGTGTGTGTGGAAATTCCCCGAAATCAAGCGAAATCATACATTCTCACGCGAACTGATTGTTGTATTGTCACATTGACACTCAATTATTGGCAAAATTTTGCAGCGCGTGATATTCGCGCACTCAAATTGCCTCCATTTGCAGCTTATTCGGCATTCGACGGCGTGCGACAGCAATTATATTAAGCTCAGGAATTTCAATCGCTGGCGCTAATAGACATTGCTCCACACACAAACACACGCACGTGCTCTTTTCTAAAGCTCCATGTCAGCTTACATAGATATCTATGCACATAAAGTAAATTAACACTGACATTGGCCATAATGAAGAATTTCTTTTCCGATTCGCGCTTTTAAACAAGGCTTAAACTCATTGAGTAACATTTTAAACTTAACAAGGACACATTGTCTCTTATGTCTCTTCCCAAAATTTCTATTTATAATAGTATTAAAGATTCTTTAAGTATTTTTATTTGGTGACAAACACGGCTCAAGAACACAAGTTCATGCGAATTTCTTCAATTCATCTTGTAGAATTTGCGTCGACAGTTGGGCGCTTCGCCTGTGATTGATTTGCCAATGCATCAAAATTAATTGAACACAAGGGAAAATTGACCAGTGGTGACAAGACTTTTTTTCTGCTTTCATAGCGAACAATATTCCCCCGCGACTCTGCTGAGCAGGCAAAAAAGCGTCGCAAAATGTTGCTGATACGCCCTGTCAGCACCTTCATCGACATTCACATTGATGGACAGCATTCTATTAACTGGGCATACGACAAAGTCTTGCTGCGGAAAAAGAAATATATTGAGCATGAAATTAAGACGATAATTTCGATTTTCGGTAGTTGGGGCGTGGGATGGCTTTGGCACACATAGAGTTGGGATAATTAAAATTTATTAATTAGACGTGCTGCTACGATGAACGAGCCCAATTTGGTGCTGAGGGAAAGCTTCGTCTTCCTTAAGCAATAAAGATTCTCAGCTGTTGGCAAACATGTCCAATTTATTTTAACCGAGTAATTATCGCATTCAACAACATCGGTCCGTTGGAGTTGGGATACAAAAGTGGTTGCCCACCCTTAGGTCCATTTGAATGCGAATTCGCCATAACGTTCAGTATTTTTCGGTGAAAAGCAAATCACAGCATTTGACTTGTAACAGATGTTGAAATGAAAACAAAAACAAAAGCCAAAAGGCAAAAAACCGAAAATGGAAATCAATGAAAGCAAAACAAAAAGACATTTCCAAATGTCACTTCGGAAATGAATTAATTATGCTTTCGGTGAGGACATTTTCGTTCAGCTCCCTACTGGCTGGCTGGCTGGCTGCAGACTCGCTCAGTTGGCTTCTTCCCATCATACCCCTCTCCCTGTGCGCACGGAGTTTGGAAGTCGATGGCTTGAAGCGGAGCAAGTCCTTTTGGGCTTAATGTATTTGGCGCTGGCAGCGAAGTGAGTGAGGGAGCGATTAAATGAATAAGTAAATGCTGGAATCGTGAAAGTAAATAACGAAATCAAAGGAGAACAAACATCGCAAGTGATATGGGTAAGTGAATGGCAACAAAAGTATGCACTTTTGTAGCGCACAAGCAGCTCAAGCTTTGCCATACATATTTAATTACATGGTAGTGACACACAGGAATGCTTCTGAAAATTTTGGTAATCCTACACATTCAATATGTGCTCCTTTAAGACTTGTATCGGAAATCTAAAATTCTATTTATATGCTAATTACGGTTTACGCTTCACTTTTCCTATTTCGATTCCACCTTTGAGCGCGTTTTGTTTCTCTTTTCATTCCGAAATGATATACACTAATAATAGGCAATTAACATTTTAATTACTTTACGTAAGGGCAGGTGTTCCGAGGCATTTGCAATACCAATAAGGCAACACCATTATATGGGGTTGTGTGTATATGCGAGCCGTTGTGACCGTTATAGCCGAATGTTTTGAGAACTACTGTCAGAATTGCCTCTCAGTGCTTCGGAGAGCCCCTCACACTTGAAATAGACCACATTTCAAGTTAATTCTACCAATCTATGAGGAAATGTAGCCGCTTTGGAAGAAATATATTTGAGTTCATATAGACCTCATTTAATATGGCTCCACTACATTAATTAAAATTTACATGTTTGTCGAACCAATCCGTTATATGTATATTCCGGTCACTTCTTTAAGCCACATTAATGGCTAAATCGAATAACCGTAATTGGAATAATTTGAGAGACATGCAAAGTGCACGCATTAATTGCAAAGTGCACAAAAAAATTATCAAATCGATATTTACTGAACTCAATTACAGGCAACTAGTCAAATTAATTTCTAGTACAACATATTTGCTTTTGTTAAAAAACAAAAAAAAAAACGAGTTCAGCTGCAGAGCGCATTATCTTTTGAATTAAAATTTTACCGGAGGAAGCAGAGCTAACGGTATGCGGTGTGAACATTTTGATAAAATTATTTTATATTTATTGACTAATATGTATTTAGATAATTTGTTTGTGTGTGCCACTCCAAACAGTGAAATCAAATTTATTTTAATCATCTGAAAACAAAAAGGTAAAAATATCAAATATTCATTTGAAACTTGTATTTACGACCACATCACCGCACATAAATTAAATGCTTAATTGCGCTGCCTGCAGACATGTTGAAATACAAATACATAAATTATGCTTCTAATTAAAATTATGTGTAAAACGAATTTCAGCAGCTCAAAGTAAATTCACAGTTATTGAACAAAAACAACAGCGAGTATCTAAAATGCGGAAAGATTAATCAAAGATAAAAATTATATTTTAACTCAAAACATATTTTTAGATACCTTCTCCTCTTCAACTCAGCAGATATATAGATCTTTCGGAACGGTTAAATTTGATGATAACAAGCTGTTGAATAAGCATTTTCTATACCAGAATCAGGATTGTTTTAGATTTAGATGCGAATAACTTCATTCTTCTCGTGTGATTTCTTTAACCTGATGCTGGAGAAAATAATACGAGCTGCAGAGCTAAATAGAGAAGGTACAATCTTCTATAAGAGTGTACAGCTACTGGCGTACGCCGATGAGATTGATATCATCGGAAGTAACAACCGGGCCGTTAGTTCTGCTTTTTCCAGACTGGATAAGGAAGTGAAGCGTTTGGGTCTGGTGGTGAACGAGGACAAGACGAAATATCTCCTGTCGTCAAACAAACAGTCAGCGCATTCGCGTCTTGGCTCCCACGTCACTGTTGACAGTCATAACTTTGAAGTTGTAGATAATTTCGTCTACCTGGAAGCCAGCATTAACAGCAATAACAATGTCAGCCTGGAAATCCAACGCAGAATCACTCTTGCCAACAAGTGCTACTATGGACTAAGGTGGCACTTGAAAAGTAAAGTCCTCTCTCGACGAACAAAAGCCAAACTCTACAAGTCTCTCATCATTCCCGTCCTACTTTACGGTGCAGAAGCGTGGACGATGTCAACATCCGATGAGACGGCACTAGGAGTTTTCGAGAAAATGTTTTGCGGAAGATTTATGGTCCCTTAAACATTGGCAACGGCGAATACCGCAGACCATGGAACGATGAGCTGTATGTGTTATTCGACGACATAGACATAGTCCAGCGAATAAAAAGGCAGCCTCTACGCTGGCTAGGTCATGTTGTTCGAATGGATGAAAGTGCTCCCGCTGGTGGAAGCCGAGGAAGAGGGAGACCTCCACTCCGATGGAAGGACCAGGTGGAGAGGGACCTATCTTCGCTTGGTATAACCAATTGGCGCCAAACTGCCAGAAGGAGGGATACGTGGCGCGCTGTTTTCTACCCGAGTCAAGAAGAAGAAGAATAACTTCATTTTAATCCGAGCTGTTTTACCCGCATAATACCAAGGCACTTGTGACTCGGAGCTCCAGTCATTCGAACACAATGTTAATACAATTTTGTCCGTCCATAAGTATAAATTTTTAGGTATTTGGCGAAATAACATTTCCGGAGCCAGAAGAAAGTTAATATCTTGGGTTTTTATTCGTAGACAATCAATTGAAAACAAGGGCCTGATTTCGTGTTTTATATTTATGAACATAATGCTACAAACATATGGATATATGGCATTTTTGTCTAAAAATCACATTATCACCCTTGGATGGGTGTAGACCTTTCCCTTTGTGCGAAATATTGCCTATTGCGCTTTTTACCGCCTATTGTGATATATATGATTTATGTGGTGTTTCACACCGAAAGCACAAACACACACACATGCAAATAGTGAAAACTCAAACAAAGAGCGCTGGAAAGTCACGCTGAAAGCGGTTGAATGTTCTAAGCTTGTGACTTTCGGTTGAGTTTATTTATTTCAATTTAGCTTTCATGCCACTCCTTAGCGGTGGCTTCACTTGCACACACGCCGCGCATATGAGTCAGCACTGCGTAGTCATGTACATAGGAGAATTCACATTCCGTTATGATTTGTGTAACAATATGCCATAATGTAATTTTCGCTCGTGGATTACTGTCAGAAATGAAATTGCGAAGCAGACAAATTTCGGGTGGAGAACTCGTTTTATTGCAAACTGGTATTTATATGCAAATGCATGGCGGAATGAAAATAAATCTTTCTTCGTATCAAATGTTTAAAATTTTAGTGCTTCAGCCCTCCAAACTTCACTTTCCAAAAATTGAGTTGAAAAAAGCTTACTTTCTAGATACATGCATACGTCTCTACTCATCAGTATAGTGTCGCGAAGTGGCGTTTTATCAGTTTATTGGAATCTCGTTAACCCATCGTTTGGAATACATTATGACCTCATAAAACGCGCGCGCGAATGGTCTAGCCGAAGGGCAGCCATAAAATAATATTAATGATGGCAATTCTCCACTTCGTTTAAGTCACGCAACAGAAGAAAAGGCCAATGCTAGTGGTCAAAGATCTTAACATTAGGGTGTATGGCTGAAATGGGCTTCTGAAATTGAACTTTTAGAAATTGGAACAGAGCTATTAATCGGTGAAACTCTGCTATCAATAAACGAAGGAGATCAATGAAAGGAGATCGGTGAAACTCTAGTATCAATAAACGAAGGAGACCGATGTCTCACTGCTATTCAAGGTTCTGAAAATCTTATTAATCAAAGGTAAAAGTGAATATTCAATAGATCTAAATATAATAAATGAAATTTTGTACTTGTTAGAATATCTTAAGTTTAAAGGAAGTATGGAACTTAGAGAAAATTCCAATATTATCAATCAAATTTAAAATTCATCTACTTATCCAAAGCGGATAAAATTTAATTACACGAGAGCACGATACATATGTACAGTCTGTTTCTGTCAAGCCGACACCGCTTAAGTCTTAAGTAGTACAAATCCGCAGCGCTTGAATAGGCTCTCGACTTGAGTGGGTGTGCACTAATCGTATTTGACTTTTTGATTGTCAGGTAAGTCGTTACAACAACCTTGACTAAACAAACAAACAATCAAATCGTCAAATCGCTTTTAATCACTGGGGTCTGGTGGGCAGCGCCAATAGCTCACCCCATTTACCAATACAAACACGCCCTTCCGAAACAAAGTTTCTCCTAAGAATTCCGCCCGCATTCTAAGAGTATTGTATGGTAATAGTCGAAGAATGAAAGTTACACAATTTCGGTTGACATTTGGCGAGACGATTTACGCTTGACAACTATGTTAATTGCTTTGCGCTGTCTGTCACCGCGCGCACGTTAATTGGGGCTGAGTTAGGTGGGTTAGCGTTTATTTGGCACTGTCACGAATTGAATTCGGCGTGTGGCGATTGTTCCTCGTTTGCTTATGCCATGTCTGTGAGTAGTTAAGGAAGCGCTTTTGGAACGCACTTCTCTCTTTTCAGCGATTTTTGTGCCTTTTATGCTTTAATAATTTCCTTCCCGCCTGAATTTTTTCACTGGTGAACGAGTTCTTGGAACTTTGTGAGCTTAAAATAAAAGGAGTATATAACTTCATAATATGTAATAATGCAGTAAGCGGTGCTTCAAGACAACTAATTACTAAACAAGGCTCCCAAATTTTCCTTAGAACTCCAAAATTCGAATGGCTTCAAGGCTTGTCAACAATGTGAGTATATTGATAAGACACTATTTATGAGCAGTTGTAGAAGTTTGAGTTCTTGCAATATTTTATTAATGTAATCCATAAACAAATCTTGTCCCCTCACTAGTGTATTTAGGTAAACATTCGTTTATTGTGGGAATGCTTTATTTGACTGTTTTGAAATAGATTTAGTAAACAATTGAGTGGACTTGGCCAATATTGTTTGTTGGTTACACCATCAATAAAACAGAATATGAATTTCCCCCAAAAAGCTGGCATTCCTTTGGGAAAAATCTTGTTTTCTTCTGTTTACCTTGACTGTATTTATTCATGTGAGTAGGATGATGCTTGAATATTGATTTCGCTCTTATCGCACGTACAAGAGGCCGTCGTGCACAACAAGACGTCAGGAAGGACCTCGCGCCTGTCGGAGCTGCTGCCGCAACAGGCTGATTCACCAGCCGCACCTCTCCTGCTAAGGACGCGGACAGAGTTTTGCACGGAAAGCGAAACAAAATGAGGTTACAAATAAGGTAAACACAAACACAAAGCGCAAATTTCGTTACGGAAACGTGTCAAGTGTCGCTGATTTGACTGACAGAAATTTGCACTTCCTAATATTTTTTGTTAGCATTTCCAACAACTGCTGGCGAATATAAGCCAGGAATGTGCGAAATGTGTTGTTGCGAATTTGTAGTTGCCTTTGCATATGTGTCATGCCGCATTTTTCACTTGTCACCTGCGAATGCCATGCCAAAAGGAAGCAGCAAGTGCCAAAGAACAATTTGATTTGCTCCTTACAGAGCATATTCGACGTTAGATGGGTAAAGGGCGAGCACTAAGGATGGCAGCCGCACGCTGGTTGATCCAAAAACGAAAGCAAACACCGACAAAACTCTGTCTCGTCACTCAACTTACTTCTATCGCGATGGCGCATTCGGAATGAGGTTGCAAATGCCATTTGCGCCCGATGGATACATGAATATGCATGTTAATGGACGCGTTTCCATATTTATTCGCTTGTTTCTTCTTAATCTGAATTTTTCGCATTTACTCCATGTACACCATATCGCCAACAAGACAACAAACTCGTGTATGTACATGCGGTTAGATATTACTTTTCCCTTTTCAAATTCAAAAAGTTTTCGATGCAAAAAATCGCGTTTAATCTCGTTATATGAAATTTGCCTGGAAGAACTGAAGAAGAAAGGCAAGTGTCGAGTGTGTGCTGATGATAGAAAAAGGAAGATTTATCTAGACTGGGGAGAAAACTGAAGAAACAAGAAACATTAAACAGTAAGGTAAATTTAAGGCAGTTTGGAAGTGATAGAAGGCTGATATACGGGGAACAATATTTGCTCCAATACCGGTTATGAATATAGGGGTTTCGAAATATTCATTATCATATCTCTGGTAGTTCATTGTGAATAAAGTAATTAGGCTGTATAAAGAAAATGTTCTATGAAGTACTTTCGTTTTTTCTAACTGAAATGTAAGATATGTAGCTAAAAGTTGAAAGCTAGTCACAACTCTCGTAAAAAGAAATTTCATCCTTGGAGTAATTACGCCTTTCATCCTGTCAACTTAAGCAAACACTTAAACAAGTTTCGCAATATCCAAAATTGGCGCAACTGACCTGTCAAGCAGGAGAGAGAAACGTTCATAAAACACAGTTTTTAATTGCATGCCAGCAAACAAGAATGCCAAAAAACGAACCGATGGGGTTTTAATACCAAAACGAAACGAAAACAAAGCATTGTTGTAAATTACGAGTGCACCTTCAGCTAAACAACTCACGCATGTACTTATTGTAGCTGCAAAAAGCGAACACAGTGAGTCACAAAATTGTGCGGATGCCTTTTAAAGTTCCTGTTGATATGACATTCCCAGCTCTATCAGTTACAAGGAAGTATGCAGTTCATGCAGTGTAAGCTTTAGGCATAAGACACTGGGGTATCCGAACGTCCAAAGCTAGAGAGATCTGACAGTGAGTGTTACTCCTCGTACCATTCGGTCGGCGATCGCATGTCAATTCCAAATTCAATTGATTTTGTCTTTATTACGGCAATAACAGTTGGCTTTAGGTGCATTCTAGAAATCTCGCATTAGGAACTTAATAAGACCAATTGGGAGGATCGGCGAGCAGTCCACCGAGTCAATGTAACCTCAAATTAGAGCACTTTCCCCGCATTCACTAATGCACACAATGCGAAGCTATGCCACTTCGAAAGTTGCGCTATAAAAGTTTTAATTTATGCGACACTCTCGGCCACTCGACACAGTAGCTGCTTTGCTTTCCGAAATTGTCCAAAAACAAAGCAATCCAAGCAACGATATGGCCATTGTTGATGCCATTGTATTTCGAGCCACGCTGCTGTTCGTGTGGCAAGCCTTTGGCTGATGTTTCTGACAAAGTTTCATTTGTTCTTACTTGTACTGTTATAATGCGTCGCTTCTTTGTTGTTTGACTTTTGCACAAAATTATTTGTTTGTTTTCCTTTTGTGGCTTGGCTCGGTTTGGCTCTGGCACAAACCGGCGCCATTACCTCACTGAACGGATTTTTTTTCGAATAGCAATCGCACCGCCAGCAGAGTTGCATTTCGCAACGTCGGACCCCCTTCCCCCACTTCGAAGTTGTTGGCAACAGCACTGGGGATGGCTGATGCTGCAGGGGTTAATGTTGTTGCAGTTGCACGGGGAGCTCAGCCAATTCGACAAAGCAGCGCTCGTGCTGGGCGTATGTCTGTTTGTCGAGGCGAATATGGCGCACACATTGTCAATGAAGAGCTACCGCATACCACTTGTAGTGTGCAACCTGAGGCGACATTTAAATTCGTTGCAACTTGCATGTGGTTATTGCTTTTGTTGGGTGCGCCATACCATTGTCATTGTCGCTTTCACTTGCCACAGCCACACATACACACACCCATACACATTGTGGGCTGCAATGATTCTCTCCAATCACCTGAAATATGCACTCGCGTTGTTGTTGTTGCACTAACCTCCTGTTGTGTGGCATGCCGCATGGTGCAAAGCAGATTTATGTGCTACGCAGGAGCTGGGCAACAATGCCAAAAACCAAATCGACAGAGAAGAAGAACAAATTTGGCTGAGGTGAAATTTAGGTGATTGCCGAGTGTGCGAGTGTGTGCGCGCGTGTGTGTGAGTAAATTATTAAAGTGGTTAACGGAGATGTCTGTGCGCGGCGTTCGAATTGCTTCGCACAACTGCGTGTGACCGAGCGGCAGCCGAGCGGAGCCGCTCGAAAGTGCCACTGATTTGACCGCACTGCATTACATCTGCTTGGATGCATACACATATGTATGTATGTGTGTGTGTATGCTTCTTCTATGTGTGCGTATGTAGGGCACCTGAACACCTTGCTGCCGCTGTGCCACATACATATATTCTGCGGTAAGGGCCAGGTAATGCTTAACGACGAAGATTGCGGCTCTCTAATGTGTGTGTGTGTGTGTAAATAGAGGGCTACCTTTGCTGGAAATCCGGTTAAATTATATTATTATGACCGAGCGATAAAGTGAAATTGTATTGTGGAAACGGCGGTGTTTCACACAACAAACACTTCGCCAATAACATCAGTCATGGGTGCCCCAGTTAGACCGCAATGACCCATCAGCCCAACCGCCAGCCCATTAACGCCAAGCTTGTAACACTTATAGCCACCAGCAACGCCTCTCGAGTGCGTGAGGTGATAAATCGGCGGTCAAATGTTCCAATTATTAGTGGTGTTGCGCTGCTCTTCAACCGCACTTGCCCTTCAACCCTTTCCTCTTTCACTTCTGATTCCTCACTTTGTGTGAATTAATGTTTACTTTACGTTAGTTTGCAGGTTATGCCTCGTGAAATAGTTCAACAAGGTGGTGGAGAATCAAGATTAGAGACTGATTTGTGAGAACCAATTTAAATTATTCTCACAATTTGCACTGGAGTATAAAAGAAGTTTCTCCTATAGACTTTAGTCATATTCTTAAAGATTTAAATTAGTAGTCCTACATGAAGGTCTCGGGACATTGGCAGTAATACGTTCTGCTAAAAAATATAAACGGTTTGTGAAGTCCAAAGCTTGAAATTTCTTGTAATAACTTGATACGATACACCCCTCATAGGAAATACTTAAATTAATCGGTTTTAGCCATAAAAAGGATCAAAGAGCCACAGACTCGTCTAATTTAAGCTCTTTTTTTAATGACACGGCAAGAAGAGATGTTGGAGAAGTTCATCAAATACGATTTTTTTGTAGAAGCTTTCATTAAGACACACATATTGCTTAGTCATACTGTAATTACTCATACTCTGCAATTTCTTTAAGTTACTGAACTTCCCTGCAGTTAAATCTACTAGTTACTTCACAACCAGTATGAACCCAAATCCCAACTAGTCCGCCGATAAACTTTTCTACAAAACCTACGGGCGTAGTAATGTATAAAAGCAAGGAAGCTTTATTAAATGTAATTATAATGTAACAAACTTTATTACTATTATCAAATAAATATTTATCTTATTTTCAAAATCTATATTTAGTATTAAAAAAATGATATCATCGCCTCAACTGAACTGAAATCTGGTTAATAACTGTTGAAGTTACCTGAAATAATCCACTAACAAATTGCCCCATAATTCATTAAAACCTGATTTTCTTCTGACTAGTTCGATGTGAGTCAGGGAGTTCTGGTGGTAAACCACTGACTCAATGACTCACGGCGGGGTTGGAGTAGAATTCGATGTAAATGAGCATACACTCACACCGGAAATATGTGCACAACAGCGTGTGTATGCTGGAATTTTGTCATATCATCAGTTTCCCATCGGCAGCATTAGCAAACGGTATGCATTATAAATTGCATACCAACACATTTGCACATATCCTTTCTTTTGCCACTCATTATATTGCTTTGTTTTTCTCGTTCTTGTTCTTGCTGTTGCCATTGTCGCTGCTGCCTTTGCTCCAGTGCCTTGTCTCCGATGTTGTGCGATATCGTCGGATGATTCTTTGAAATGTTCCATAATTTCAATAGATTCACCTTCCTCCCTTCTTTTCTTTTGCTCATTCACTCTTACACAAGTAACTAAGTGACTCGGCTATTGTTCGGCTGCCAGCTGCTCGCTTCTGTCTTTGCCATTCTGTTTGTCTATTGCGAGCATAATTTTCACATTTACCTGTTACTGCCGTGACATCCATGCGACATGAGTGCGCCGACTACAATGCCCAGCTATTGGAGCACTGCTCATGCCCGTGTTCGCCAGCGTATCACATATTCAGTCAGCCATAATTACATACACATTCCATCTTTCTGCATTGCAGACGGGCGCAGCAGAAACTTCCTCATTTAATTTGCTTTATGCTCGTCGATGCATCGCCTCGTTGCCCGCCCTTTGTCCCCAGATAGTGCTTATAAGTGCCTGTGTAATACGAGCACATTGCACGCTCATAAAATAACATTTTGCACAATGCAGAGTTGTATATTTATACAGAAACAACTTTGTAATACAACATTTCCTTTGAAAATGTTGAAAATGTCTTTCTCACTGCCTCTTGAATGTCACAAGGTTTTTATGTGTGTGCGTGTATAAGTGACTTTGTTGTGTGAGTGCTTCATCGTCGATTTATTAGGTGCCTATCTGTTTGGGGTAAATTGCTTTCAGGTGAAACTTCCATCATTTGGCATTAATTCGGATAATTTTGGGATGAGATTCATAAAGGAACCTCCTTGCCATCTTTGAATAATAAATTTAGCCCTAATGAAATGGCATAATCAAATAATTACCATTATTGAACCATCATATCCACTTGGAGACTTTGTTTGAAGAATTCCAAATTCATATCTTGACTGCCTTTAACGACCTACACAACACTAATTTTCTTGGCTTATGTAATGAATTGAATAGTGAAATGACCTATAACCATGACAAGTGTCTGCGCACATTTCCTTCAACCTTAAGTGAGTGCCTTTAGGAGATGACTGCAGAATACACAAGCTTTGTGTATGTACTTGGCTTGGTCTTTCTGAAGATCAGTTTTATAATTTGACATAACACTGTACAACAGCCGGTTGGGTATTGAACAAAAGCTTTTTTCGAGAGATTGAAAGATCAGTAAAAAAGTAATTTCTCCGTAATTTCTTTCTATCGAAGATAGCTTCAAATATCAAAATCAAAAAAGTCCATATTTTCACTATTGGTAACTGACATTCTATAACTAATATATCTTTTCAGTAAGCTCAATTGGTAATTCCAATCCAAGAATTTCGATTTTGGAGGCTAACTTTGAAAATAGAGAAATTATTTTTTTCTCACGACACAATCTCCCGAAAAAATGGGTATTAAAAAGTAAATTTTGCCGTATAATGTAACGGCTTTGATGGTTAATTTCGGATCAGAGAATTTTATCACAATTCTTCTTCTCTCTAGTTTAATTACGAAAACTTAAAAATCAATAATAAGGGGTAATGATCAAAACTCCACTTACTTGTCAAGTAGAAGAACAGCGTCAGGAAGGCGATCATTTTGAAGGGCCGTCTGTGAGCTAAAAGGCTCAGCACGTAGTAAAAGTGACACAGTAGGATCCGTTTGGATGAGAACACGTTTCCGTTATCTTCAGTTGAAACACTGCAGTCTCGATTTCCTCGAACAATTTGTAGTTGCTTCCACTGATATCAAATATTTTACTTTTTTAAACGCATTAGCACTTCACTGAAATAAATGCACCCACACACGTTTAAAGAGGCTGCTCTCTGGGCACACGCGGCCAAATGTGTTATCTAATCTAATTCACGCGTTAAAATTCAAGAGCGACAAGTGCCACATTGGATGAGCGAATTGTAAAAAGCAATTCGGGATGACGAGCACCACGCATAAAACACTAACAAACAAACACTTGAAGGCCTGTGCAGAACTGTTTATTTGCCTCGATTTACATATGCAAAGTGAACGCGCCAAGTGCCGAAATTTATGCTTTTCAACCCGCTTTTTAGGCGCTCGAATGGTTTTACTGTTAGTGGTTACAAGAATTAGCCGATTTCCGCTCGGCGAACGGGCCTTTTCGTCGTAAATTACCGTTGTCCGCACTTCACTTTTATTGCTTTTATTCTGCAGTTAAATTTCATTTCGTTTCGCTTTTGACACTTTTTGTCTCGTTCCGTTATTTCCGTGTTTTTACCAGCTTTATTTAGTTACCGCCGCGACAGCTTCCTGGATCCGGTCATGCATTCGTCTGACGCTTTTGCGTATGCGTATTTACACGCGTTGTCCGCCTGAGAGCGAGGCGTGGAGGAGCTGGTAATGGTCGCTATATGGAACTGTTTGCTGACGCGCTTCACTTCACCGCCAATTTTCACACGCGACCCGGAAATGCTCGCTAATTCGGCGCAGCACCGAAAGTGAGCTGGTCTACAACAACAACCCACGTTTTTTTCTAATCTGCGCTTTCGTGCGTCTGCAGTTTCACTGAAAAATATGGCTGCTCACTGCAGCGAGCTGCGTGAACTGCTGCTCTTGATGCCTTTGGTTTTCAATAACGCAAATTTAAGAAATTTTCGGTTTTATGTTTTTATATTATTTCAAGTTGTGTATCTGAATTGTTTTAACATTTCCCGAATTCAGCTTTAAATATAACAATTGCTCTGCAAATTGCTCGGCGCGTTTTAATTTCTTTAGGTTTAAACACTGATTTGACTTATCTTATTTTAATCCGAAAACAATAAATATTTTTACTCTTCGAATAACAACCCAATTTTATATATGTAACTTTACTGTAGACTATGCTCTATTTTTAAACACTAATTAGGGATTTTCACCGCGAATTTTATTTTGCGAGTATGACTTTTTGTTTTAGTGTTTTGATTTCAGAACTCACAACTATTTTTGGTTTGTGTCCTCGCAACCGATTCACTTTTAAATGGATTTCCGCTGAGCTTTCGGCGGGATTCCTCGCGGTGCGCGCACGTCAATCAAGCAGATTTTGCATATTCAACCTTCTATTTGTGTATCGTATCTGTTCGCTTTATTTGTATGCCATTCATTCAAACTCAAACACACATAGTTCGGAGCACAATCGGGCGGCTTTTCAATTGCCGCGGTTATTGATCATAGTTGCCCAATTTGCTGCACACTCGCCGCTTTTCCGGTTACAACGTCGACGCTTTTCCGCCTTCTATTTCGCTTTCGCTTTGGAGTGTGTTCGCAAGTGTTTGTTTTGCTCCAGTTTCCGCGCTGTTGCAGAATTTTAATTAAGCGCTTGTGTTAAAAATGGCGCTGTATTATTTTTCCCTATTATGAAATGTTCGTGTGTGTGTGTGTGTGTCGAACTCAATGGATATGTAAAACACACTTTCACACATGCAATGAAAAAATTCACAGTTATTTTTAGCGATTTTCATAAAAAACGGTATTTTTTACTTGAAGCGTGTGGTGAGCGCGGCCGCAATTCGAACCTTTTTGCGCTCGCAAATATTTGCAATATTTGTTTGAAATTTAATTTTTCAATGTTTGCTCGCGCAAACAGCACCGCGTTGCCACATAACGTGCGCATTGGCAATTCACAACGAGGGAATTATGGTGCTTAATTACTTAACACCGAAGCGTTGATAGCCTTTTATTTCAATAATAATGGGCGCTAATGCCGCTTGGCAGCGCAGCTCCAGTCGACCGCATGAATGCCTGCGGCTGCTCCTTTTCGGTGGCACTCGGCCGGCCGTACGAACGAATGCGGAAAGTTCGACTCAGCAACACTTTGTTGTTGTTGTTGTTGTTGATTGGTGCTTTGCGGCGCCACCAACGCGCAAATACCCGCAGTTCACACGGCGCGCCCACAAATTCGTTGTTGTTGCTTTGTTAGCTGCTCTTGTTTTGCTCCGGTTTTGGCTCAGTTTGGCTTTTTGCATGCCCGAATTCGGTCGCCGCGTCAGCTATGCGTAAATTAACTGCCGGGGCACTGCACTGCAGCGCCGCTGATTAACCGTTGTTGCGTGGCAATTCCAGTTATTGCAGTTATTGTTGATGTTGCGAAAGCCTTTAAGCCGCGCAGTTTTCGGTTCGACAAGCGAATTGAATTTAATAAAAACGCATTTACATTATTGGGTAACGGTAAGCTGTGGCTTTGCGTTGTGAGCACCCGAGGTGGCATGTAGTTGGACTATATTACTCATACGCCATGTCGGTTCGTGCACTCTTTGCTCTGCTGACTGTGCTTATGTGTGTAATCTAACTGCACGTTTCTAATAAATAGCTTTGCTCGTTCCGTGGTTGCAGTAGAAATGTCAATTTTCAATTAAATCATTATTTTTATGGTTTCACTTTCGCTTTATTCAATTACCGCTCAATATCCCTTCGCTGTGTATTTGTACAGTAATGTTTATTTTTCTGGTGGTTGGTTAGCACCAGCTGCCAGTGTAGCTGTCACAGCACAATAAGCTGAGAAATGACTTGTCATTTATAAACTTACAGCCATTTGTGTAACCGATTCTCATCTATCCCCTCTCCCACCTGGCCACTTGTCGTTTTTCACATTTCCCTTTATTGCGCTTTCTGCACTTTCCGATTCTCCGCACTTATTTGATTGAATTGTCGCGTTATGGCTATTGCCTATTGTAGTTTTGCCTTTTTCCCTTTTTCTGTTGCCTGAATGGCCTTTGTGGTCAATATTATCGCCTCACTTAGTCCACTTCCACGAAAAGGTGAGTAATGTATTTATCTGCAGGTTCCCCGACAGCTTTTGAGCAACCGTTTGAGGGTTGGACCACAAAACACTGCAATTAGAGAAAAATATGCCGAAATTAGTCAAGTAAACTTGGAAGTTGAGGTTTAATGTTGCTATTCAAATATGTATATAACCCACATATATAGAAATGGAGAGGAAAACTTATCATTCCGATTCCGAAAAAAGGATCGTATTAAAATAGTGAACACACCCTATAGATATTGGTATTCTTTTTTGTTCAAGAAAGTCTCTAGTTTTTGTTATCAATTTATGCTTTATAGTCTTCTGACTTGAAATTAAAAGAAGTAGGTATCCAGCCCCGCTTTTGACTACTCACTCCACCTACAAAACTCCTCGAATGTGTTTATATTTAGGTGGTAACCTGTTACCAGCCGCACAGTTGCCATCGCATTTATTCAATTCTATTAACTATTTAATTTCTTTAAGGCGCTTAGTTTCTACTTCGTTAAGTTCTTTGCATTTCAAGAGTATCGGAAATATCGCAAACAAAGTGTTCTTTCATTCGCAAGCAAGTGGGTTTACCTTCGCGCCCAATAAAACTGTATGGCAAAAACTTCTTCGTGCCTCTGTGTTAGTTTGTGTGTTCATATCTGCTGTGCAGCATCGACCACTTGCGTCGCCCATTCAATTTACGCTTTACATTTTAAATTTTCTACGCTCCATCACTTTCGTCTGTCATACTTTCTCCTCAACGCCCTTACACATTACACTCGCTTAGCTGTTTCTTTGCTTGGCATTACACACAGTTGCACATCAACTATTGAATCTTGAAGACAGAAGCCGGTCCCCTTACCACAAAACAGCGACTTTCTACGTCTCCCCGTTTATTCCTGTGTGTTAGAAATGGTCAGAAACCTTTCAACAACTCATTATTGGAAGGAACTTGTATATACATTTACACTTCCGCTTAATGTCTTCTCTCTCGCTGTTGGCAATTCTCGTTAAAAAGCTGTCAATCAATTATATTTTGTTTTAATTAAACTGAGCGGAGCTGCTTAAAATAGAAAAGAAAACTGCTATAAAATTTCAATTCCTTCATTTTCCAATTTGGAGTAAGTGCTCATGCTTGCTGTTATCTTGTGCATTATTGGAATTACTCATCATTGTCATGTGTATATTATATATCCCCCTTTATCTATTTGGTTTCGTTTAAGACGCGCTCGCCTAGGAGCCTTGTGTAAGCTATTTGCAATTGGCCTTCAATTCTCGCAGTGCATTCGCAAGTGCCTGTCAGTCAACTGACAAAGAATATTCACTTTACATACTCGCCACTCGAAAGTGCATTGTCGCTAAATTTACGAGAGCAGATATGATGTTGCAAGGTTAATATACCGTTATTGCAGCCAATATAACCAATTTATGCATACGAGCACATGCCGAGCGCCGCATCTATGCAAATAAATCTACGAAAGCACTTCGCAATTGTTGCTTTCATTTGCATACTCGGGCATTTTCTCTATGCTTGTTTTATCTTTGCTCGGCTCAGTGAATTCAAAATGTCAATGATGAACTTTTCATTGACAGCGAGCACCAGGCAGAAAAGTTGAGGCCGGTTCAATAAGCGGCGATGAGTTTTTCTATTTTTGATCCTTCCAATTGACATATAACGGCGCGATTGACATGCACTCGTGCGTGTGTGTTGCAACTTGCGTTCAATATATTTGAGTGATATACGAGTGTATTTATATATATTTATGTATATACTGATATATGAATAGGGTATAAAGCTAAAGTGGTTCAAGAGCACGGACGATTGGTCTGCGGGGTTCACGTAAATGCAGGGAGTTCGTTTTAATGATTAATGTTGTACTTGGAATTATACGTTTCAAGTGCTTGCTGAGAGATGAAGTGGATTTCAAACGAAAGCTTTGCTCAACGATTTGCCTAAATAGTAGTTAATGTTAGATAGAAAGCAAAGTAATAATTGAGCTTATACAAGTATAAAGCAACAAGCAGTAATCCTATAAAGATCTAAATGAGGTTAACCAGCTTTCAATGTCTCCATTCTCTTATTCTTTCTTTTAAAATGATATGAGGGAAGATTACTTCTACCTTCGCTTATATGCTTTAGAACTCAGGCTAATGTGACTTTTGATTCATACATCGAAACATTAATTGGTTGACGTTATTCATTGAAACACTTTTTGTAGCATTCAGTCTTTGGTTAGTTTTGTACTTACTACTTTTGAGCACTAGTGTAGTGGCTTCTTTTATTTCTTGATAATTTCACATTGTACATTTTTCAAATTTTCCAATTCTTAATTTTCCCTTCTTTCAATTTTTATTAGCTGATTTTAACAGCCTTCCAATCCATTAGTTTTTAACTATTATGGAACATAAAGGCATTCAAACCTACTTCGGCTATTAGTTGGCCACTCCAGATTGTAATCGTTAAAGAAATAAACATAAACACTTGATAGATTTCTTTCGCAGCCTCTCAAAAAGCATCCAATTACCAAACAATCTTTTAAAAGCATAACAACAAAAACGACAGACGGCGTTGAGTTAAGTGTGAAAAGCTCGATGCGAATGCAATGCGAGAAAATGAATTTTTTTGTGTTAACATCGATTTTCACACTAGGAGAACACCAAGTACATAGACGACAGGCCTTTTGTATGCCTGTCAGCGTTGATATGTTTGCAGTAAAAACAAAAACCGAAAGAAACATTCCCCTCCAAATTCGGCCCAAGTTAAGCACCCTTGTCGCACCCACTCACTAAATGGATTTAGATCAAAGTGACGCCACAGCGAGATGAGCAGAGCAGCCGCATTAAACACACATTATACCGTTGTTTTTTTTGTTTTTCTTCTGGCTTTTTTGTTTTCGCTTTGCTTAAGTAGTATTTGCTGATAAATATTTATGTCAAAAAACTATTCTCAATTTGTAGCAATTTAAATGGTTTCCCAAAATAAATGGAATTTCATTATTATTTTGGCTTTTTGCTTCGAAACATTCTTAAATTAAATTAAATTAATATTTTTCACTTTTCGGATATGTTGTGGCAAGTTCATAATCGCTATAGGTGGAGTGTGGTGGATATATAGATATGTATGATTCGTATGATTCACCGATTTTATTATTTAAGTAAATCTCGTTTGATATAAAGTACATCTATTCCCTTGAAAATATTATAAGAGGACGAAATTTAACGGAAGGGCTCAAGATGTGTAGACCGTTACAGGTTAGTTTCTCAAGCTGCTTATAAACAACAAACTCATACCCTTATACCCATGACGAATGTTAGATTTGGTACAGCTTCTAGTTTAAGTCGATGATAGTCGATTGAACATCATGAGACCTAGACTACGTAGAGAGATACTTTAACCACCCTAATCGAAGAAATAATAATCATATTTGATGATCCACATAGATCATTTATTCTAAGTCGACATCGATTTGCTAAAGTGGAAAAAAGGCTCTTCGAAGGTAGTTTATTAATTAATTTATTCCCTTTGACATTTAAAAGTTTTTCATCTTTAGTCAGCAGATACTTAGTAATTCTAATATGAATATGTTGATATAACAAGAATAAATCCATAATTCGAAAGATAATGTAGCGAATGTATTTCAATGAAGAACCATCAACTTGGCTATCAATTCCAATTAATCATTCTCCACACAAAAAATTAACTTTCAATAATAATTGATGTTACGGCATCTGGGGTGCGAACTTTTTATGGGTTTTCTTATTAATATTTTACAACACTCATTGGCTCGCAGTAAAAATCACCTTCACTTTTTACGGCGTCTTCGATTATCTAGGCCTGCAGATATGCGTGATGTTGTGACCACAGCGCTCGGCCTCACTGTCAAGATGCCAAACAAATACCGTTCAGCAGAAGATGCTCTGCAGAAGCTTTGTTGTTGGAGCTGGTGGCGCTTCTATTGACAGCCAGCGCATAGCACAAATTCTCTCAGGCGTTCATTGAAATTTCACGTATTTGCGTATTTAATAGCACTTTTCACTTTTTAAGCACGAGCCTATTCTTCAGATTCCTCTGCTTCTTTATTTTCGAATTTTCTTTAGTTGTTGCTTATCACCTGCACAAGCTTTTGGCCATCAACACCACACGACCGCACAAACATTAATACATATAACTATAGGCATGTATTTACATTGGTTTTCATGCTTTTCATGCTTTGCACTTCCCACTTCCCTTTCGTCTAGTTATTTTCGTTCTAGAGATTTTATCGTCGGCGTGTACGTGCCTTGGTTAACAACAAATGCAAATTGGCGGTTGCGAGGAAATGGCAGGTACGGAATTCGCGGCAAAGGAAGGTTCAATGAGCGCGTCTTCCTACGAACCTATGCCACTTTGCACTAGGCATTCACCTGCGTTGTCAGTCACACTGTCACTGTCACATTCACTGCCACTGTCACTGCCGCTGTCACTATCACACGGCGCGACGGTCGCTGCGTTTCCGCAATGCAATTGGTTTTTGACACGCGGCGCGTGGTTCACGGCGTTCACCACTCGCAACACTTAACGGGCGCCGTAGTGAGGGCAAGACACTCGCTCAGTTCGGTTCCAAATAGTTCGATTCCATTCAATTCAATACGAAACGCGCCTTAGTCTGTGCGTTGCGCACATCAGATGTCACTAATCTGTCGAGCGTTAGCCGATTCGCTGCTTGCTTGCGTTCTCAGTCGATGTTGCACTGATACTGATTGCGACGCGCTAGTTTTCCGATTCACCACCAGCCTGTTGGTGTATGTGCGTCCGCCACAGTTGGCAGTGAGCCTTGTACTTGGCGCTTTGACATCAAGCACCGACGAATTTGGCGCTGAGCAGCACGCCAGTAACTCCACACAACACGACGAAGAGACGAAACGGCTTGCTCGCCGAGAGCACAAGAGCGCGCTGTCGAGAGCCCCTAGCATGTGCTCGCTCTGTTGACTGCTAGAGACGCTCGATGGCAGTCAACGCGCTGTGTCGAAACACAGCCGAAGAATAATTGCAATTTGTGCTCATCTAGTGCAACCGATTTGAATTTCTCTAACTCTATCCAATGTTAGTGCAATGGATTATATGGATATGGATTATATGCTATGGATTATAGATGCCAAGATTGTTGTCTTGATGAAGTAAATAATCCAAATTCTTCCGATATTAAAATGATTAAATAATAACTTAAACATAAAATTTCAAAATTTAACATACATACAGCTAGTCTATTGAATGAAGAAATTATCATTTCCTGATTTCAGTTAACTGGCGAGTATCGAAAATTATTATATATAATAAAAAAAGGTCAGCTCAGAGAAAATTGTTCATAGAATCGTGAGTCCAATAATCTGATTATTGTTAGTTATATGTCAAATATTAATCTAATTTAACCAAAAGAATTTTAAATTCCAGAATATTCTATGGAACTTCCATAACTCGAAGATCTCCATAAATCGAACTTTTCGACCAGGGCATTATACGAAATTTAAAATTTTACTATCGAGGCAGAATTTTAAAAGAATCCGCCTATATCGTACGTAGGCGAATAAAAATATGGCATGGGATACAGACGTCAAGAGCCAAAAAACAGACACTTCAACAAACAAAATTAAAAAAATTTTGCGAAGAAAATAAATAAAACTGAGAATATATCTAAAATATAGATTTTTGAAAAATTATTTGTTTTAATGAAAATTCTATAACTCGAAGTCTCTCTAACTCGAAGTTTTTTTGTGGATTGTGGTGATTCGAGTTAGAGAAGTTCCACTGTAATTATTAGATTTTATTAAAAAAAAAAGTTGGGAACTCATTCTTCTCTTGGTTTAACTAGAGAAGTGCATAGAGATAACACAAATTTTAAAAATTTAACAATAATTTTGAACGGTAATAAGTATCCACTATCATTCAATATCAAAACATTCTAAAACTCTTTGTTTCACGTGTTGTTCTAAACCTAATAAAGAGTACAAAGAGAGCGCATGCTCAGTTCTCAAAAGCATATTTCTCTCTTCGGTGGATAAGGCGAAATGAAAGCGAAGAGAATTGTGCGGCGATTTCAAAAAATAGTGAAATTGTCCTACATTCGAGGTGCCAGTTTTTACGGTTCCGAATTTGTTTTGCTTGTGCTATTCTTTCCTTATGCATTGTCGCCTTTGTTTTATTGCATTTATGTGTTTTCATAATTACCATGTAAGAGTACATGTGTACATACTCGTATATGTGTCTCCGATGAGAGATTGTGCGAGATATTGCGACTGAATAGAATGAGCAACAAAATTCTTACCGCCAAATCAAAAATGAGTTGAGGTGAGGTAAAACGGAAGTGAATGAAACTTTCAAGTGAATGGAATCCTCCAATTTTTATATCCTTGAATAATAATCTGTCGTAAGATTCGGAAGAATTATGTTCCAACTTTGGCTTCTCACTACACAATATAGAAATGTCTGATATTATCCCAGAAATTCGTCTACTCTTGCTCAGTTAGTTAACAATATGTAATATCTAAGGATGTTAAAGTGTTCTGCAAGTAGGTTTGTCGACAACCTCACACAAATACATTCGTATATACGACGTTCTAAATCAATTTGGGAATTGTAAAATATTGTTGGTACACAATAAAGGCCAGCAGTTTCATACTTAAAGTGTCCTTGAAGTCAAGCCGCGAGGTAACCATGAAAATTAGATGCCGCAATAAAGAGCTCCTTTACAGCATGAAAGGAAACAAAATAAAACTTGTTGCTTGCGGCCGAAAACAGATAACAAAGATGACATGAAATTTCAATATCGAATGGCACAGCCAAAGCCAAGCGCAATAATGGAGCGCGTTTGCCTCCAAAAATTATTAGAGGAAAAAGTTGGCATAAGGAAATAAGGATACAAATTATGGGAAATGAAACGCCCGCGGCTGCGTCAAACAATAATAAAGTTTTGCGTTAAAAGCAACTCTAGGCTAACATGGCATAACGGTATCGAGTTTCTTTAAATTATATTTTCATACGACCGCATACATATACACAAGTAAAGATGGCAGATATGGATATACGAACAGATCTTTGCCCCACTAGTTCTTGTATGTCCCGTCTGCCATTAAAGTTTTCGACACTAATTACTGTAAAGTATTGTCTTTCATCGAAAATACGGCAATGGCGGCCAGCGCCACGAACAACCAAAAACATCAATCGTGTCCAATTTGCGTAAGCAGATTTCTTCAATAAGTTAACAAATATTTGTCCAAATATTGACTGCTCATATACGCGTTAGCTGCTTCAGTTTGCATTTTCTTACAGTAGTATTCAAGGCAGGGAATGTCTACCCTCTTACGGTCTTCTGGTGATCCGTCAATGCAGTAATGTCGATTCTAAATTTAGATAGCCATAGAGTTACAACAAAAATTACCCCACCTGTGTTGTTTCTTGTAGAGATTCCTCAAAACTTTCAGTTGTTAGCCTTTGAAACGTTTTTTTATACAAGCACATATTTTTATACCTATATATGTATGTATATCCTCATGAAAACCTCTTATTTATGCTCATATTTTATTTACTTTATATTTGGATAGTTACAGGTTTCCTTGAGTTTGGTAATTGAGGTAATCCATAGAGATTTCATAAATTACCCTTTACCATTATAATTTGGTGGTTCTATTGATTATTGTTAGGCTACGGCAATTACTTTATCATACATACCGTTACATTTAATGACTTTTGTATGGAATTTTTGGTCAATGAAGTTGGAATTTACTCAACTTACACAACAATTTAGTTAGCAGTACGAGTGTAAAAATAAAGCCTTAAGCTAAGAAAGGAAGAATGTTAAGCAAATACGATATTTGACGATGAATCAATCGCCCAAAAGGGGCTGAAAACGTATCGAGCCCTTCAGTAGGGAATACAGATAACATCAAATGTATGAGAGTCAAATTAGTTTTAATGACTTGTTTGTGAGGCAATACTTACTATAGCGAAGTTATATTTATAAGACTCATAGATGTTCTTATACTGTTAAGCTTGGAATTGTTTTCCGTGGAGACCCGCTAATTTTACTTCCTAATTGGATATATGTTGCCTTCGACAGTTTCGAAATTTTGTGTTAAAGTGAACATGCATAAATCACTTACATATTCAATTACATGAAATAGTTGATATGAACTCGAAAGCAGAACTGTTTCGCTAAACTATTATTAACACTTAATACCATCATTTTATCTGACTTTTCACATTTAATATCTATAATCTTGGATAGTGACATGGAGTATATGTTTCGCTCGTATTTAATACTCGTTTATCCACACAACAGTTCCTAATCCAATTCCAAATATTTCACTTTTTTGTAGCATTTCGCTTTTCATTTTCTGAACCCACGCAAAGCTGCTACTAAGTCCCCTGGACACTTTCTTTATTCGCAACTATGCCTTCTAACAGGGAGGGCCCAGATGTATCGAAATAAATGGCATTCATATCGGAAAAGCAACAGCATATAAGCTAAGATAATCGACGAATAATTTGTATAATTTTATTAATTCAGATTTTTACTCTATCACACAATTCTGCTCTACTCAGGATCTCTTGCGGAAATTATGTAGCCACGAAATGTGTGCTGGGTATAAGGAAGCCATTTTTTTCTGGTGGACGGCATGTGCTGCCAGTTAGTGCTGCGTTAAATAGCCAGTTTTTTGGGGCAGCGAAAGTAATCTACACGTTCGTCCACGTTCGGGGTGTGAGGGGCGGCGGGTGTGCTGCCGCCAAAGAGCGTTATTTATAAATATCATTTCAAGTGGAGGACGTGTGTGTCGTAAGCATAAAATTTGTTTTTGGCAAGGGCAACATAAGCGCATACATACACACACATACACATACATATATATGTATGTATATGTTATGTGAAAGTGTGCGCAATTTGAGTGTGTTTTGTTTAATTCCATCGTTGTTTTTGTGTCGGGTTTAGTGATTTATTTCCATTTTGCCAAATGTGACTTTCATTAAAAATCCAGTCGTCATATGGTGGTCCAAGCGCTCGGAATGCCAGGAATGTGGTATTTATGCTGGAGCTCACAAGCGTACGAACATAACGAACGCGGGCGGGTCGTGGAACGTGTCGCCAAAAACATGAACCTTGAAAAACGAATGCAACGGATGAAAGGACAAACGAATTAGAAATGCGTGAAAATTATGACGACGCTTGGCACATATTGCAAAGTCGGGCACAAAGCGTCGCATCCGTTCCAATGGTTTGGTTGCGGCGAATACACGTCCGAAAATATTTAATATTTGAACGCTTTAGCACAGCGAAAATTCAATTTCCACATGAAAATGTGTAGTAGTACATTTGAAAGAGACATTTTTATAAAAATTTTTTAAATGTTGACCGATGGAGAATGGACAGATTTCACAAATATTTACTTAAATATATTCTAAACAGAAGAGGGACGTGCCATATTATTGTCCAGTGTTTAAACTACTTCGCACAAAGAGTCTTCGTCACCACCCCCACCATTCAACAATTTTCCTTGTTATTTGTTTTTAAAAGTTTCCAAACACATTTTACTTTTGTCTAAATGAGCATAACAGTAGTAAAGTCGTCGATCGAGAATAAATATTAGCGGATTATTTTAAAATTAGAGTTCAATTCGAATTCAATTCGCTGCAAATCTAAAGATAACTAACTGCTTTATGTTCAATGGCCTTTCGTACGCTGTCTCAAATGTTCGAAACACCGAAAAATAGGCCCCATTAAAGTCCACATTTCAGCTACCACTAACTGTATTTATGACGTCACAATAAACATGTCCACTTCCTCTCTTTTCCAAAGTAATTTATAGAAATGTATAGTGCTTACGCAAAAGGAATGTTCACCAGTTAACCGTTAATGAGTACCTCAACCTAACCTCATATTATTGTAGCTTTATTTCCCTCGCCTAGGGACGAACTTTGTACGCAAGCAACAAAGTGACTCACTCAACTGCTCGCCTTAAATATATATATATCACATTGAAAACCCACTTGATCCTTTCCAAAATAGATATTTTTACATATTCGAGGGATGTCCTCACGAGCGTCATATTCAGCCTTCTAAATAAATAATTAACCATTTGTGGCATAATTAATGCGTGGATGTAATCAGTAGAAACGTTTTTCGTCACTTTCTGTGCTCGCTTATGTCCTCGGTGTTGGGTGCGGGCTGGTGAACTTTTGATATTTAACACTTTGCTTTATTGATTGTCAAATTACAAGTTTCTTCTCTGAGAGCGTGCAATTTGAAAACTTAGAAAAGCGTAATTTACTCTGCCCTATTCAATGTGGCACTTGTAGGGTTTACACTTACTTAAATACCATATAATTAGATACATGCGAAAACACATATGTAAATTCCAACAAGTAGTTATCTAAGGACATACAGTAATAAAATGAATATTGCACAAAACTGAATTTAAACTTAAACTTAAACTGAAACCATTTGTTGGAGCAGGCACACGATTGATTATTAGAAAAATTCCAAATGATATCGAATAATAATTAAAGAATTTATTCCTCGACACAGTTTCGAAACTGTTTTCAAATTATTCCGAGTTTGTTTTTAACGGGGAGGAGCCATGAAAAACAACAATGAATTTATGCACAAGCGAAGGCAAAAAGTGTAAATATGCATTTTAGCATTTTGTTTCGACTTTTTTTCAGCAACAATTCACCGGAATTATGATTCAGCGGCCAACTCAGCAAATGCATGCATAAACACATATATGCAGATTGCTTGTGTATATCAATAAGTGGATGCGAGAATGCAGATGTATGCAGTTTCTAGGAGCGCGAACACTTTTTGTGCTCTGCTCATATAATATTTATTTACCGCCCGACACATACGAAACTGCAGTTTGTGGCAGTTTCAAGAAGAGCTTTTGTTAATGTTAGTCCCATTGTTGCCACTGCACATGGCTGTGGATTCCGACCCGACCTAAAACTAAAAGTCCTTGAATATTTAATTTATTTAAAGGTCACACACAATAAGCTATTTCGATATGAAAAACACTCCGCAAAACAGGAAAGTGAAATAGTTCAAGGCCAACCGGCGTACATCCAGGGAAGAGAGTACCTTTGGCTTATGATTTCTTTATGACATACATTTCAACAATTAGATATTTGATTCCCTAAGTTGAGGATACTGACCCCATATTTTGAATTTTGAAACACCCCAAATATATAATTTGTATAAGGTTTTTGAAGAAAACCATAACATCTGCGAAATCTCATGCTCATGATGATGTTTTCGGAATTTAGTTCGTCGAATTCACTTAATGCTGCTGAATGTAATAAGGTTTCTCTGCTTTATCTCACTTTTGTTTACATTTTTTTTTTAGCAAAAAGGCCTATCTGGGCGTCCTCACATTATCCAAATATTCAGTTCTTAATCCAAAATCTGTATTTCTAAATACATGAGGCTTCAAAACTCATGAAAATAATCTCACGAAAGTTTGGAGAGGATTTTTTATGAGTTTAGCCTATTACTCCCAATGGAACAATATACACTCTTCGAAACTAACTCAATAAGTGTGCTGAGTATATAACACAGTGGGGGTCGTAATCATTGATAGCAAAGACATTCAAATGAAAGTTTATTATATTTATTTCATGTTACCAAACTCTAAAAGAGGGTTTTACAAGATGTCTAAAGGTAAATAGCTTCGAAGGAATAAATAATATAAATTAAATAAGTTATAGGGATTGATGTCGAAATAAATAAATGTTGCTAAGTAAATATGCGATGAATAAATAGATAATAAATTAAGGTCAAATATGTTTAAATACTTCTAATTATTAATATTAGGGACATTGTTATTGCCCCACTTATGGAATAAGGTAGAACTATACCGCCGACCCAATCCTTCACCGGTTTGCGTAAGTATTTCGCACCCAAATATTTGCGTAAATGTACTTGTGTATAAATTTAACTACGAAGTGTGCAGGCGCCATCTACAGTCTCACCACTTCGACACCTTGGGTTGTGAATAGCGACTCGGCGGCCAATTTCAGCTTCTCATTAACTAATTTGGCGATTTTCGGTGTGCGCCGCCAAACGAATTCGCGCGTGCGGTCGTGGTTGTCCTTGCTCTCCACCTCCACCTGCCACAGAGAAAGACAACAGACATTTTAGCATACTTAAGTAGACTGCGGATAGTTCTAATACATAATAAATAGTTAGCAAAATGAAAAGTAAAGCGAGTGAAGGCATTGAAAATGAAAAGGAACTCGATTTCAGCTCACCAAACCAACCTGCTTTGGCTGCTGCACCTTGATGGACATCAGTGTGGCGCGATCGTTGACGACGCCGAATTTGATGCGGCCAATCATCTCGTTGGTGCGCGCTGTAGCGCTCTTCACACTGTGCACACTGCCGCGTTTGAATGACTTTTCCACGCGCAGAGTCAGTGGACCCAAAGTGAATTTGGCCTTTATGGTTGAGTTGGAGCCTTCCGGATCGGCGACCACTTTCACATTGCCCACACGCTTCAATGACGCCAAGCCGGAGAGGCTGCCCTCGGCCTTTTGCAGCTTTTCAACTTCTTTGCCACTACCGACGGCATTGTTGTTGTTGTTTTTAGTATGCTGCTTTAGTTTAGTACCACTGTTGCTGTTGCCGTTGTTGTGGTTGTTAGCATTGGCATGATTTTTTTTCGTGTGAGTCTTATGTGCTTTGTTTGAAGTTTTCTTTGTGCCAGCGGCGCTGGTGCTGGCCTTATTGGCCTCCCCGTTCGATACGGTGCGCATTTCCGGCAGTGTAGCGGCCGCGTTGGCAGCGTCGGCGACATTTCCCGGTAATTTAGCATCACTGTCATCCGTTTTTATCTCGGCGGCGACAGCTTTGATGCTTTGGTCTTGCTGTAATTGCAGCTGCTGGAGCTGCTCCTGTAATTTGCTTTGTGTCTTAGCGTCGCTCACATCCATGCGGCGTGGCTCTTCATCCAGTAAGCGCGGCTCCGATTTGGTATTTTTTCTAGGGAGACAAATGAGTGGGAGTGAAACGATTGATAGCAGTGAAAGCAATCGAGTTGAAATTGATTTCAATGGTGACAATGTCTTTTATAGCCTCGACTTTAAATTGCCGTTCACACACACACACGAGTACCACTAGTACACATGGGTCAACGCTGGACTGAACTCTAACCCCGCTGTGGACTTTGGTGTAATTAAAATGTCAGAACTTCGATTTAAAGAACATCAGCGAACATTCTCAAAATTTATAGTATTTTCAAAAATATTAAAACAAATTAAGAAATGGCGTCGAAGTTAATAGTGGAGCCTAGACTTTTATGTAATTACGAATGTACCACAACTTCCTCAAAGCTCTACATGGTTACTAGTTGTGTACTCGTGTAAGTGTTCACTAGTTTTGCCATGTTTCGGTGGCTGCACTCAATCAGTCACACCATTGAAGTCGACAAAGTGCCAACACAAAAGTACTTACAGTTTATGTCTGGTTGTCAGTGGGGACTTGGCTGGCTTCGCCTTCGTCGCCGTTGCCGCGTGTCCTGCCGAGCTGGCGCTACTGGGTGTCTTCTTGGTTGCCGCGCGGGCGTGGAGGCGCACCACAAACGGGTCGTAGTTGTCGGACACAATGCGATTGATGCGCGAGAATATCGAATCGATGAATTGATTGTGTCGCTCCTGGAAGGCGTCGTTGTTCATTTCGATGATATTATTCTTCAGGTTTCCTAAACAGCGACGAGCGTTCAAGCCGATTAGTAACGTAAATATGCAATCATTCAATTTAATATAAGGGCTCATGTACCTGCGCTACCATAACTCATAATTTACTTTTGTAAGCTAAAATTAGTAAGCACACACTTCCGACGGCCACCTGCTAATGGCCATTTAGCCGCACTACCAATTTAGTATTGACTCAAAGCAATCGGGAAGCCACCAACCAAGCGCACACTAAGCCATTCAACAGTTTATTAATTATGAAGCGATTAGTCAGACGCCCTTGTGCGTCTGTTTGGCAGTTATGATTATGTGAAAGTTATGATTAATACGTACTTAATGCATAGCGGTTAAGCAAAGTCTACTGGAGAGCTATATTAGGTATGTGTTACTACTTTGAAAAATAAAGTTATTATCTTTTATGCGTCTCCCTGTGAACCAGTCGATGTTTTTTAGTTCTAAACAAAATATATTTGCACATCTATTCCCATACTCTTTGTGATTTGCGCTCATTAAAGATTCTAAACAAGCGCTATTGGCTTTTCAACCATTTTACCCGCCTCACAAGTCCTTACTCAGTAAATTCGTTATGATTAGCTTATGTTTACACTTGTAAGCAGCTACATATGCTAATGCAATGAAATCGTTTATCCTAAACAATTTAGCACACTACCCCCATTAAAAGGATACCAGCCACTTTCGACTGCACGCCGAAGCGCTGGCGAAACTTTATCCCCACACATAATAAGCACATATTTACTCAGGTGCGCGTGTGTGTGTGCTTTGGTGTTGACGTTGGCGTAGCAATTTACTCGCTCGCACACAGCTGGAAGCGAATAGCAAGTCAGACTCCCTGCCTGCGACTGACATTGTGCAAATCGCATTATTATAAGTAAATTAGCTATAAAAATAATTAGCTACGAACTTTTGCATAAACAATTACAAGTATGTCCTACGCACACACACATACACGGGCGCGTATAAATTGACGTGTTTACCTTGAAAATGTATGTCTACACATTACCCGGGGCTGTCTATGCATCGATTATGAACGTAAACTACTCATGAAAATAAATAGAATCTGGATGCACTAACCGACCGGAGCAGTTTCATAGATGATCTCTTGGAATTCAGAACAAAGAAACGAATTCTCATTGTAATTCTAATCGACTGGATTAAATCCTCCACTTTATTGCTGACCATTATATGAAGGCCTTTTCAAAACAGTACTCTGTATTTTGTTCCTGCTATATTCCTAAGTAATTGCACAAGAACTGGAGAGAACAATTTTCTGGCCACAGGTTCCTACTGCATCTTCTAAAATACTCGGTATGTGTTTTTTCATTTTAAACTTCCCAAAAATGTTGGATGACATTCTGGAAAATACTATTAATACACAAACATATATGTATTTCAGATCGCATGACCTAAAGGAGATTTCCGACAGATTTTCAAAATGGCGACCCGCAACAATTCAACTGAAACATTTTTGTATTCCATTTTGACAAGCGAACTATGAAGTCCAACAGGCTAATACACAATAATATGCGCTTAAATGTGCTGTTATCTAGGATTTCCCGCTTTGCTTTGATGGATGCATTTTTAAAAAGCTTAGCACGCAATAATGATCAAATCAGCCTCTCTATTTATGCGCATAATAGGTGAGCCGAAATTAAATGAATAATTTCGTGGCAACGACAAAAAGTGAAAATGAAGCGCCGTTGGGCAAGCGTTGAAGCAGCGATGTGAGTGAGCGTGTTAGTCCATCGTGACCAGTGATGAGCGCGGAAATTGAAACTTTTGATGTAATTATGAATTATTTTAATGCTGTCTGTGTGCGTGTGTGAGTGTGTGTTGAAGTGATTATGCGAATTACGCGCGCAGTGGAAATGCGGAGTTAATGTCGCTTTTGCGTGTGCGAAACTCACAGCAAATCCTGCTGGGGTCAACGGAAAGCGAGAGTGCAAATTTTAATATTCATTTGAGTAAAGCTTAAGCAAAGCTATGTGCATTTATGCCCATACAAGTGCAATGGAAAATATATTTAATTTGTGTTCTATGTGAGAGGAATATGTGCGGAGACATTTATGTTAATAATTTTGATTATGTCAGACATATACGTACAGTGCTTTCATTGGTTTAATATATAAGTGACATTTAATGATACACACAAACACACACATTTACAAATTACAAATCGAAGATGTGGTTATTATCAAAGATCAGGGGTTACTTTAGCAATAAACAGTTTTTATATTGGCATGCTAGTCAAAAAGTGACTTAGGAAACAAGTATCCTACCAGAGTAGTTGTAGGTGATACCTGACAACTGAATCACACTGAAATTCTTGCTCGATTTTATGCTTTGAATGAAATTCATATGCTTTCAGGAATTCCTTGAAATCGGAAGCAAACGGCAGTTGAGTGCAGGAAATCTTAAGCGACTTTTACACAGAAAATTAGCTCTTCTTAGCTTCACAAATTCTTTCCCACTTTTTTTTCGTCGCTTCACCAAGGCTTGCACACAATCCTTCAAGTACGAAATGTAAACAAGGTTCTCAACACTTGACGCTTCACCTTCATTGGCAGTTGTGAGAAACTTTTAATTGCTCTTTTTCACTCAACGCAACGATGGCATTTTCACTAATAAAAACAACATTGTTGCAACATGAAAAACTTGATGAAATTGGAATGGAAAACTTTCGACAGCAATAAAATTCGCAAACAATCAGCAAAAACGCAAGTTTTCTTAAATTTTCATTTGAATTGTTTGAACTTGCTCAGCGCGCAGCAATCGCCAACTCTTCGCAAAGAATTTTTAATAACCAGAAATTAGAGGCAACACAGGTGCAACTTGTAAATATGGCGAGCTGCTGGCTTCTTCAAACTGTTTACAAATTTGTTTCATTTCTGCTGCACGGTGTGGGTAAACAATCGGAGATTTGTAACACTTTTGCTTTCTTCGAGTGGATTGAAGAAGATCTTCGAAGTGACAGCGCCCAGGATATAAGGGTTCATATTTGTCATGGAAATTTGTTCTACATTTTGTTTTATATAATTTGTTTATATTTTAGAGCATTGGAAGTTGAGCGAGGTCTTAAATATGTATTTTAAGACGGTGAATATATAAGACTATTTGGCATTTCATTAAAATCGTTACACTAACTCTAGGAGAGTATGTCAACAAAAGACAGGCGTTGGTGTGCCTTTAATGTTATGGACTATGATTACTTGGATAGTCTTGTTCAAGCAGACGATTTTCAAAGGAGTAAACCTCCCATTACCCATAACAGTCAAATTTAGTTCGTTCTAATATACACCGAGTACCCCGTTAGTAACTAAATTCTTAAAATTTGTCATTAGAAGTTAAAAATTACACTTGTTACTTACATATGGTTTAGTGATAAGTGCAGTTAGGGCTAAGTGAAGTGCTTAGTGAATACTTACTTCGATTTACTTAAAAATTGTTTAATATTAATGTATACAAGATTATTGTTTATACTTTTTGACATTAAGAAGAGAGAAGAGAAAAGAAAAGTCGTGCACCCAGTTAGAAACACCAGAAACTATAGAGAGAAGTTTAAGAAAATAAAAGTGCATAAATGAAATCATAAACAATATTTGAGTCAGTTACTGTCAATTCACCACAGATAATATGTAAACACAGTGCTGGGGTTCAGACGCCAATCGAAGCTTGAGACCAACTCGTTTTCGCATGCAAGCCTACCGTTACTATATACATACATACATTGGCAGCTAAGTGAAATAAAACGCATTTTTTGTGATTTTCTCGAAAGCTCAATATTTTCAGTTAATTTTATTCACTTATTCTCTTCATAAATGAATCGTTCACAATTCATTGAATCTTAGTTGCTTCTATTGCGAACTCTTGCTAGGTAAAATCGTCTAATTTGGGATGAATCGTAAATGCTTTAGAACCGCTATGTGGAACAATGGCTGCGCTCGCCGGCAATGTGTGTGTGAATATGGAGGGCCTATTGTGCTTTATGACTTTTTATACTCTCGCTAAAGAGAGTATTATAGTTTTTCTTTTTAAATTTTTTTTAATAATTTTGGAGATATTTTATTAGATCTAGTTGTGTGATCAGAGGCACGCAGACTTGCGTGAATGAGACTATATTTGCACGATCAGATATGTATGTACGCGTGTATGCACTTGGCATGCTTGGCATTGAAGTTGTTCAAGCGTTGTCTTGGCATCCGAACCAACACCCCACTTTCATCCTTCACCTGTACATGTACACATAAGTTTTGCTTTTGTTGATTTCTTAAAATATCTGCGTATTGCCATTTCGTAACCGCAACGCTTGTGGTTTGCCTTTGGCATTACTTAGAAAGCATATTTATTGTCAGCAGTGTTTGCGCGGGTGCGGGAGAGAAGCGTGAGAGAGTAGAAGTGATAGGTTCTTTACATAGAAGGAGGAGCCCAAAGAGTATGAAGAAGCCAGCGAGACGAGCGCAGAAAGATGAATGAGAATGAATAATGTGTTCCTTACAAAAAACCACTGTTGTATAACGGTTTTTGCAAGAACTTGGTTGGTGATGTGAGTGTGAATGCAAGTATGAAAGTGAAATAGTTGGGAACCAGTACAATTTTACGATTTACACAGAGATTACAAACTACAGTTACTATTTTTTAGTATTTTTTCATTTAGATTTAGCAAATAGACAGACAATGTGTACTTAAAGGCTTAGAGAGGAGAAACAATAAATAAATAATTAATTCAATAAATAAATAAATAATTTACAAAAATAAATAAATTAACCTAAGGACTAAAATATTACACATTCTATTATATTTTAGTTGTATCTTGTCATGTGTTTGTTGGCGCGGGAAAGCGACTAACTAGCAGGCACTGGTGGCTGCACCAATGGCTCTTAGTCGCTTCCCCGGCATCCGTACAAACTGTTATCATTAAATTTTCAAATTTTTCTTGTTTTTGTAGCATTTTTACAATTTTTTGCTTAAGCTGGAAACTATTAATTACAAACTATCAATATTGTTTCTTTTCAATTTTGCTCTGTTTTGATTTGAACAAGTGCAGTGTATGAACAAGCAGCTCTCGAAACTTCACCGAAAATGAAATCGTAAATTACATTAAATCTTTTGTTTTTACAGTTAATTTTGAGCTTAGTCGGCTGCTGTGTGTACATTTGTGCTATTGTGCAAAGTGTTTACCGTTAACTTGACTAGCACCAAAAAAACCGGAAGGAAAGTTTTAAGCAAATCGTTTTCTTCTTCTTGAAATTACAAAGCGACAAAGTGTAAGAAAAGTCGTCTCAAAGCCGAGAGTCTGTTCATGTTCATTTGTACGAAAATAGTTGTGTCATGTTTCGAATTTCAATAATTTCCATAGCGAATAGTTTAATTGTTGTTAATGTACGTATGTATGTATGCTCAAGTCCTTTGTCGTTACTTGTTTTTGTTCTAATTAAATTCAGTTAATTATGCTATATTCATTGGCTGACTTATTGTTCTGATTGTTTGAGCGCCTTTTTGCTCTTCAAAGCACTTGTTGATTTTTTGGCCTTAGCTGATGCTACGTGTTTCTTAGTGGCTGATTGGTTTTTAGACTCACGTGCTTCGCGTCTTGCTTCAATGACATTCTCGCCGATGATGTCGTCGTCGTCATCATCGTCGTCGGCATCGTCGTCCTCCTCCTCGTCATCGCCTGTTATGGCACCTGTAATTTCAGCGACTCCGTCATCAATATCATCATCATCTTCCTCATCGTATTCATCATCATCCTCATTATCAACATTACTATTGTTACTCAAACTCGAGGCGGCAGCTGCTGCGCCAGCTGCTGGAGCGACGCTTGCTGCTGCCGGCTTTGCGGCGGCCGCAACGCCTCCACCCGCCGAGCTCTGCGCTGGCAGCTGTTGCTTCTTGTTCGGACTACTACTACCACTACCATTTGTTTTTGTATTTGTATTAGTTGTTGACTTTGTTATTGTTTGCGTGGCCGATGTTGTTGCTGTTGCTGTGGCTGATGGTTTTTTCAGCGAATTTTTTTTATTATGATTATGAATTTGATTGAGTTTCTGTGACGTGGATGTTGATATTGGTGACTGATTGTTATGGAGTTTTGTATTTGTATTTGTATTTGTATGATGCGGGATGAGATGCGTATCTTTATTGGTGATGTGTGTGGCAATATTTGAGGCAATATTACCGTTACTATCGCTATCGCTAACAACATCGCTACCATCAACGACACTACTTTCAAATTCTTCCTCTTCTATTATTGGCTCTAAACTACCGCCATCTTCTACAATATTACTACTTAATTCTTCATCGTAAAAAACATTTTGTTCACCTTCGTTGTTGTTGCTTGAAACAGCATTGGCATCGTCCGCAGAGCTTCCAGCAGCAACGGAATCGGCAACATTGCCACTCTCAAGGGGCAGATCGACGCCGTCCGAGATACCGCCGCTGAGTGCCGATTGGCCGACGGGTGCGAGATCCTCTATTGGGGCAGCAGGAGCGGGTGCGGCGGCGACGGGTGCACTGGCGACAGCGGGGGTATCTTCATCATCATCGTCCTCGTCATCATCATCTGCAATTAAGCCATACACACAGAAGTATTGATTTAATAATCTCATATGTAATGGGGCGGCGGTGGCATCGAGCTTAAATGCCATCCGCCGAAAACACTTTGTTATATTCAGAGATTATATATGTACGTACCTCCCAAAATGTCATCGAACAAGCGGTCCAGATAATCATCATCATCATCCTCCTCATCATCGTCGCTGGCAGCAGCGGCATCTGGCGCCGCTTGGCCTTGTGGTGTATCGTCCTCCTCATCATCATCATCCTCTTCGTCGTCGTCATCATCTGAAAGCCCCGAAAGAAATACAACTGTTTAAAACACATACGAGAGAGAGCGAGAACACATGAAAGAAAAGAACAAAATTTGTTATAAACTGCAAACAATCAGATAATAAAATTCAGTCAGTCAATGCAAGCCAAATGCCAAGCTGTGAAACTTGCGCCCGGGTCACCCTCTTCTGCGTTTGGCTGCATGACTAACAGGTGGCGGTGCGTGCTCGTACAAATTCGTGGCGGTGCTGTTGACGATGCTACATGCATACATACATACATAGGAGAAAATATTACAGATGGTGCTGGTGGTAATGGTGCTGGTGATGGTGCTAACAATTGCGCTGGTTAAAGCTCGGTGCGGTTCAGTTCAGCTCAGTTCGTTCGGTTTAAAGTTGAGAGTTGAAAGTCGCATTGACAATGGCACACAATCAGTGTAAGAATCGGCAAACAATAACAACAATAATACACTAGAACTATTGTGAAATTGCTGAAGTTGGCCAAAGCTGATGCAGTGCTTGCATTTGCTTACTCTTGCAAAAACAAGCAAGAAGCAAGAAGGGAAGGCAGAGAAGAAATCGAAAGCGGATAGAAACGAATAAACGGTGAAGACAAACAAACCAATTTGTGAGAAGTCACCAAAGTCGTCAGTGGTCCTCGTTGCAGTTGAAGAAGAGATGAAGAGTTGGTGAAGAATAGAGTAGAGTCCCTTGAGAGGTGGTGCAGGTGGAGTAATCGCAAATTGCTAGATTCAATTTACGCGTTTGCTTAACCAAAAACTAAATACTTAAATACTTGTTTGTGAAGTTATTGCTTTGTGTTGTTGCTAGAGTGTGAGGCTAGTAGTTGTTGTGAAGAAACTTGCTTTCGCTTGCACTTACCATCATCATCGTCGACAAGATCGCCTAGATCGGGCTCGTCATCATCATCGTCATCGTCATCGTCGTCATCATCATCATCATCGGCCGGCGCAGCGGCGGGCGCTACGTCATTGACAGCCTGCTGCCGCGCAATGGCGCGTTCCTGGCGCTCGACCAACTGCACGGGGGAGGCTTGAATTTGGAGCAGCACAGCGCTGAGGATGCACAGGAGTAGGACGAATTTCATGGTGCTGCAAGAAGAAGAGAAGAGCGTTAATTATATTGTCAACCAATGGCAATAGAAGCTATTCGTCAGAGCAAGTCTGGTGAGTGGCAACTAAATTTGTAAGGAAACTTATTTAAACTAAGAAATGCCTTCATTTCAATGAACTACTGTGAACGCATTAAAATTTAACCTCCGACTGGCAACTTCATGACTGCTTCATATAACGGGTGATTTTTTTGAGGTTAGGATTTTCATGCATTAGTATTTGACAGATCACGTGGGATTTCAGACATGGTGTCAAAGAGAAAGATGCTCAGTATGCTTTGACATTTCATCATGAATAGACTTACTAACGAGCAACGCTTGCAAATCATTGAAATCATGGCCCTAGAAAAGTTGGCAGAAAATCCGCTTTTTTATCGACAAATTTTGTTCAGCGATGAGGCTCATTTCTGGTTGAATGGCTACGTAAATAAGCAAAATTGCCGCATTTGGGGTGAAGAGCAACCAGAAGCCGTTCAAGAACTGCCCATGCATACCGAAAAATGCACTGTTTGGTGTGGTTTGTACGCTGGTGGAATCATTGGACCGTATTTTTTCAAAGATGCTGTTGGACGCAACGTTACGGTGAATGGCGATCGCTATCGTTCGATGCTAACAAACTTTTTGTTGCCAAAAATGGAAGAACTGAACTTGGTTGACATGTGGTTTCAACAAGATGGCGCTACATGCCACACAGCTCGCGATTCTATGGCCATTTTGAGGGAAAACTTCGGAGAACAATTCATCTCAAGAAATGGACCCGTAAGTTGGCCACCAAGATCATGCGATTTAACGCCTTTAGACTATTTTTTGTGGGGCTACGTCAAGTCTAAAGTCTACAGAAATAAGCCAGCAACTATTCCAGCTTTGGAAGACAACATTTCCGAAGAAATTCGGGCTATTCCGGCCGAAATGCTCGAAAAAGTTGCCCAAAATTGGACTTTCCGAATGGACCACCTAAGACGCAGCCGCGGTCAACATTTAAATGAAATTATCTTCAAAAAGTAAATGTCATGAACCAATCTAACGTTTCAAATAAAGAACCGATGAGATTTTCCAAATTTTATGCGTTTTTTAAAAAAAAAAAGTTATCAAGCTCTTAAAAAATCACCCTTTATTTCATGTATGGATCGCTGTGTCACTAAAGGCTCACCTACATACCCTGTTATGCAATCGTTTTTAGGACGGAAGCGGCGAGCCATTTCGTTTTGCAATATTCTGACCTGAATACACTTATTTCGCCAACTTTTGCGTTACCAAAGATCGATCACTTGTGGCACGATGAAAGAGTAGCGAATAAAGCAATGACTCTCATTGCATTTGGACTTGTGGAATTGTATTATTAGTCTTTAAAGAGCACGAAGATATCTTTCGGAAGTATGAATTGTTTACAAGTAACTTTCCGTTCAATAATTTTATCGCACACCTCCATCGCGGCTGGCACACATTCGATGGCCCAGTGCCTCACATGCCGTACATGCCGCACATTTCATACATACAGCCATGCATTCGGCATGCGAGCAGCGCTTTCCTCGTGCAACTGGGCAACTTTCTTTCAATTCACAAAAGCACAAAAAAGGCAAACAAACGTTGAAATGTATGTTTGTGTGTGTGTATGAATGACAACGAGGGGAAAAGTAATGGCTTTTAATGAATATTGCCGTTACAATGCAGAAAATTGCATGTTTGTGTGTTTGTGGCATGCAACAACAAATAAAAAGCAATGCATTTATAAAATAACAATCGAATTGATATGGCAATTAAGAGTTAAATATGATTGCTATTTACATGCATTGCCGTCAATCTCTTAATACATACACACACATATGTATATGCACATATAACTGTAAACATATCTATTCACATTTTATGCATACAAGCATTATTGCTGTGCTATGCGTATGTTTATGCGTATGTGGAACTGGCTGAACCGGGTTTCATTGTTGTTGTTGCTCGATGTTTGACTTGAAAGAAGTGAAAGTGCAAAGTGTCTAAAGCAAGCTTATTGTTGTTGATGTTTTCAGTCAACAGAGTTGATAAGAGAAAATCGCCATTAACTACAAAGTATCGAACATTTTCGAAAACACACACATCTGCCGTTAGCATTGCTATTGAAGCTCTGCTGTGAGTGAGAGCGGAATGCTTGCCGCCGCGTTGTGGGAAACAGTTTCACCTTGTGGTTTGTTATGTTTTGGTTTTTGCGTTTCAATATAATTTAAATTAATTAAGATTTTTCCTTGAAAAACTATTTTTTCATTTTGTGTGTCTTCAAATTGGTTATGTCCATGTGGTTTACTGTGTTGTCTGCATGCCTTCGCGCCGCATCTTAAGCTAATTGACAAAGTTGCAATACCACTTTTAATCTCACACATACACACAAACACATGTTTGTCCGTCCGTGTGTAAGTGCATAAGTACAAGAAGTGATACGCATTCACATACATGCAGCCATTTGGAAACTATTTTCCCCCGTAAACAAGTGTGTGTGTGTGTCTCATGAATTGCTTGAAATGGCATACTCTACAACAGCAAAACATGCGAATTTCAACAAAACAAAACTGGAAAAGCCAAGTACCTACTAAAACTGTTAATACTACTAAATATGTGCTCACACTACAACAACAACAACAACAAATCGTTTCAACTGCATCTTAGACAAGTCACACGAGTCACACGAGGGCAACTCCCACTATCGGATGCTTAGTAAACTTGGCCAACTGCTGCCACTTACTGAAACTTTCCAGCGCAGTTGTGTGTGTATATGTGTGTGCATATACTTCAGCTATCAGCGCGGATGCCACTGACATGTGCGCCTTCAACGCAGCTGCAATGGACAATGTTGCCAACAAGTTCGCCGTTTGTTTTGTATCGGAGACTCTTAATAACATTGCGTGCAGTTCGATATAAAGTATTTCGCTACTCAAGTATCTGCTGGCGCATGCGGTAGTGCGTGGGGGACCTTTCTTGAGCTTTAAAATAAAAGTATATTAGAAAAGTTGGCTGAGCAAGCCTTGTGGTTGCAGCGCTGCTGGTACAAGTGGCCCAAGTCGCTTGTTTACAGCCACACAATTGCTGAATCTGCTATTGACTTGATCTAGAGAATTGACAAAATTAATTGATATCCTTGATATCCTTGTTATCAGCAAGTGCGTGTGTAGGGGAAAGACAATTCCACAGATTAATTTTTTATAAAATTGAGATAAATTTCCGAAATCATAAATAATATTTCATTTAAGCAGTTCAAACTCTTAAGTCTTCAACTGTATTTTCGTTTTCAAAAATAATTAATTTTGACTTTAAAGCATAATAAATTGCTTTCAATTGAGGCAATTATTTGTTTAAATTTCAGCAATAAATCTCAGAAGCAATGGTTGCGAATGCAAATGAGCCACAGCACCACCTTGGCAGCATGGCAGGGAAGCAAGAAATTCTTTCAGAAGTGCCATTAAATTCCACTGGCATTAATGCTTCGAGCACACAGCCACAGCATAGCACTCAGCCAAGGAAAATCAAATGAAAATGATTGGGATGTTGTCGCTTGAGAAGTATGTCAATATTGGCGAAACTTTTTGCAGAGTTGGCAACACGTGATCGCTGCTGGACTTGCAACTATTTACAGAACTTTAAGTCTTCCACTTGTTTATTGTTTATTATATTGTTTCGTGATTTTTATTTGAAGCACAGTCACACGCGCGCCGCTTCTAACTTATACCCTTTTGAAGAGCCATCGATGGTCTTGTTTCGCAAATACTGGAGTGCAGAAGTGCGCCTTCCTCGCGACACAGAGGAGCAAAGTTGTGGGGTGGCGCTTGCAGATGGCACTTAAAGCAGTCGCGAACAACAACCGAATGCAGCCGGAGGCGAAACTCATTGCATCGCCCCTTCACAGAAGCGGAGAAGAGTACGAACGCTACGCCTCATCTTGGGTCGATGGGGCGCGAATAACGGCAATGCGAATGGCCATCGCAGCGTTCGCTCGGCGCCTGCAACATTTGATAATTTGCTTGTGGCAGCCATTGTGCGCTTGTCAACTGGTGTCTGCACATATTGACGACGCTGAATGCGGACACACATTGCGGGAATTAAGGTGAAAATGGCTGCTGGTGTGCTTGCTATTGTTGTTGGTTGCCTCTACTGTTTTGCTCCATTTTGTGTTCATACTTTTAGCCTGTGATGTTGCCGTTGAGACTCTTACGCCACTCGCAAATACCGTAAATGGCATGTTGCAGGCGTTGCTCTGTCGTTGCATGCATCATTTATAGTCCCTTGTTGTTTTCATTGTTGGCGTCGTCATCGTCGTCGCTGAAGCATAGTGTAAACACTATAATTAAAACAACAACAATTTGGAAAGTGCAAGCGTCGATTTGGGTGTAGATAACACAACGCTCGCACGGATGCAAGCAGAAAAGTGGGTTAAACAAGTCGGCAACTGTGGATGTCGTCGCGTGAGTGTGCGAGCGCGTGTGCGCAAATGTGTGAGAATGTGAGAAAATTGCACAAAACCCAAAAGAACAAAATCAAAGTGCTGCAAACAAGACAAAGAAAACTTCTGTTACACAGTTGGGACACTTGGGCGTATACGCAATGTCAGCACAACACCGCCGCTCGGCAAAGTTTCACATAAGCAATGCGCGGCGGCGTCGAGAATGCCGAGCGTGGCAGCGCCCTCAGTGCTGGGGCACGATGTCTGTGTAAGAAGCGTAAATGAAACTGCAAATTGTGCTTGTTCTTTGCTTGTTAAACTTAAAATGCATTACACCAACAACAACAACAGAAGCAGTGCGGAGGACAAGTGAAAAATAAATAAATGCGCCATTTTACAAGCGAACAAATAAAGGGCGATAACATACGTTCAAACATAATGGATAAAGTTACCCTCGTGCGGCTCAATTCTGCGCTGAAGACTCAGCACAAAATTGACGCAGGAAATCGAAGACGGTTCCAACTTTGGACTGTGTTTAGTCGTACATATGGGCTTCTCCAAAGCAAACTGCTCGTTCTATTTGGTATTCTTCGCTCTAATACTTCTTGAAAACATTTATTCCATGGTGTGTCGAGAGATATTCTCGACTCGCAATGAACGATAGTGTAAATCCAAATAAGACACACCCTAATGTGGCTTCCACTGAGCTATAAGAAAGCTGCCGCTTCCTTCATTTAACACAAATTTCGCGCTAAAAGTTCTTCATTTCGCGATATTTTTCGCTCGTGTGGCTCATTAACATTCTGAAGCGCTAGAAAAAATGCAGAAGCACCACAGAAAGTCTGCGCATTTCTTCGCTCACATGTCTTCTCATTACTACTTATGCTTGCCGCTCGACAAAAGAAGCATAAACAGTTGGGCTTATAGGTGTATAATATCGCAAAGTGTCGAATTTCGCATTCCAGCGCGCTCGCTCCGACGCCCTTCAGCGTCTTCAGCATCTGTGTAGAGCAGTGCATTTAATGCGAATTTTTCGAGACACTCTTCCAGCACACGAGCTGGCGATAAGCGTGTGAGCGCGTTCCTTACACGGAATTACTGCTGCGAGGGAAGAAAAGTTAAACAATTGCAACTCCTTAAGTATGTGGAAGACTCCAGCAAATCGCTTAATGCTGGAAAAATAGCAGTGCGATGCGCAGGAGCCTTTTTATCAACCGGATGCTCTGGCTGTGAACATGTGCTTTTAAGGATCCCTGAGGAAAGATGAAAATGTCTAACAACCTAAGAAAGCTAGAAAAGAGTTTTGTATGATCTGAATCTTTTATCAAGAATTTTACCAAGGTTCTGAAGAGAAGTTCTGAAAATACGATGTTAATGTTCAGATTATGAGATTTGTATATAGCATAGACAGGGTCTCAATGTGCCTGTTTATTAAAAATTATATATTTGTTGCTGCTCACACAAACTCCTTTGATCGTGTTTCGTTGCCTGAGTAAAGTGCTTTGTTTTGTGTGCTCTCTAACGGAGATGCTGTTGCTGCCAAAACATGGAAATCTAGACCGCATTCGAGTGAAGCGTGCGTGAAGCAAATGGCAGTGGAATGAAATCACACTAGCGAATAAGCGTTGAAAGCCTCTCGCGTACATGTGTATGGGCACATTTAGCTAACTGCGCGCCGACAGAAGAAGTCTTAGCTCCGCACTTAAGTAGCAATACAAATAATTGTTACACATGAAAAGCTCTTGTTTTTCTTATTTTAGTAATTTAACGTATGTGAGTACGATATATACGGCAATACATGAGACCATATACACTCCTTAAATGTGGGTCAATTGCAATTGCATACAGCGAGCTAAAGTGCAAAAACAAAAGAAAACACCAGCATTTCAATTGAATTGCTTTAAGTCGTGCGAGACGGACGCCGTTAGCTGAGTCTTGGCCATTGTTTGCGTGGTGAAATTAAGATTACTACTTATTTCGCGCCCTTTCTGAGCGAGTAAAAGCAAAGTTTCAAAAATAACGAAGCGACGCACTCTTGAGCTGGGAAACTTTTAAGGCGAGAACAAAAGAATTAAAAGCGCAACTGGAGCGCCTTAAAGAATTTTTTAATTCACGCTCTTTATCTACTCAAGTTCCACTTACGGCACATCAGTTGTACGAATGTTTAACTCGTAAGCCAGCTCCAGACTCACTTACTCCAATTGAACTCTTTTAAATTTCAATAAATACAAAAATAATATGAATTACAAAGAATCGAAAGAAAAGACAATGCAACAATGTGAAAAGTGGGTCAACACTGACGGCCAGCGCCGAACGGCAGGCGTTGCCCACTGACTAATTGCCGACAATGGAGTTGTGGGGCACTGGCTGTGGTCGCGCATGCTCAGCAAGCTAACGAGTTGAAAGCCCCAAACGCACACACGCTTGTAACGTACGAATTGTGAACGAATGGCCGTACACTTGGACTTGAGCATTGTGAAGAGCATTTCTTTCGGGCATCGAACCAGTTCGAACACACCCAATTCGTAACACTTTCTTTTGCCTTCACATATTTACATATGTATGTACATATGTACGTGCGTAAATGTGCATGCATGTTCGTGTGTGTGCGCGAACGTCGAACGTTTTGGAATTCCTTTTCGCCAGGTTATTTACGAGTGTTTTATGTATATCTGTGTCATTTCGAGCCGTTTTGTGATGGCTTGAACGTGTTCGAAAGTGTCGGCGGCGAAATGTGCACAAATGTATGTCGGTATGTATGCATGTACGTGTGTACGTGTATACGGAATTCATGTTTGCACGTGTGTTAACTGAAGTGCTGAAAATTAAAAAGTTTCTCTTCAAGTATTTACATTATTGCCTTTGTCAACTTTAACGTTTTCGATGACTTAAAAGCTGTTGCCAGCAGACTAATCAAAATGGAAAATTATACCAAAAATTTCGAGAATGCCCACCTAGTTGTTGTCTAACTATTTCTAATAATTTAGCAAGCAGATCATAATTATTTATATTTTAATAATGAGATTCTTTAGTTATATTCCAATCACTTTTGTCATTTTTGTTCTCAAAGTATCATTTTCAAAGCGTTTCAAATCATTCTCATTTATTTATTGTCTTTCTTTTCACTCACTAGAGTCTCGAAACATTCTTAATCAGCCCACTTTGTCTTTATTATATTTATCTTATCTTATATCTACCTTTCTTCTATTTCGGCGTATTCAAACTTGGATTACTGGAAACCGTCGGTTGACTGCCGTTTTCCAAAAAAAAAATATTTTAATTGAGAATATTGCTAGCAAAGCCAATGGGACTTCTATGGAATAGCACTATTGTTTTTGTCCGATTTGACTTTAAGCTTATCACTCGTGTGGTTTTTTGAAAAAGCGTTTAAACGTTGCCACAAACACTGCACTCTTGGCCGATTGCCGCACGACTAACGTCGGTAAGAGTTTTCTCTTACGGTTTTTACCGCTTTTTAGCCCACCGCACTGACTGCGACTGCGCAGCTGACTACCAAACAGTAAATATATGTATGAATGTGTGTAACTGTGTGTTTATATTGTTGTTGTTATATTACAATTGAACTTTCTTGCTTGTCGCTGCTGTGAGTATGTAGCTTTTTACCTTTCTTCGGGAACTGGTTACCGCAATGATCGTGTAAGTTTTATGCGTAGACAGCAACGATGTCGCGTATGTATGTATGCTAGTAAGTAAGGTAACGCGTCTTCTTTTCGACGCTTGTTCGCTTTGAGTTAACCAATTGGCAACTTCAGGCTTATCGTTGGTTGATTATTCGGTTTGTTGTTAGCGACGCGACGAGCATGCGCACAACTGTTCAACACGAGCTTAAGTCTGCAACTGATCGCTGTTCGTGATTTGATTTACCATCACACCACGCTCGCCGTGACTTCATCGCTGCCGAGGTGTTGATTTTCTTTTTTGCTGGCGCGCTTCACACCTTTCCTCCGGCGGCCACTTGCTATTTTGGTACGCGGCAGCGAAGCGGCGTCTTCGGCATTTCGATGTAAATATTGTACAATTGGCTCTGTGCCTTGGCGTTTGGTTGGTCAGCAACATTTTACAGTTAAGTGCATATTGCGCGCTCAAATGCAGATGCGATCAAATTCAAAGAGTTTGCAATGCAGCGGTTCTACGCCGACACCGTGGGAACTCTAATGTACAACAACAACTAGTCTGCTCAGATATTACTTCACGGAATAGTAACCCCGAAGAGTAACCCCAAATCTCTTAACTAAGAATTATTCAAGCCCTTACGAATATTCTCAAATCACTTTCTCTTCAATGTTAAAGTCGAAATAAGTATTATTCCATATACATTTCAATATTGTGCAATTTTGTTACACATATGAATGTGGAATAACGAAAGACTGCCGCGGTAAAGTATATGAGTGCATATGAATGTTTGTGTGAGTATATACAATGTACTCGACTCGCATGTATTTTCAGATAACCATAATTACAATAAGCATTACTTGTCTTGGCGCCAGTAAACTAAAGTGAAATCGCTGGTTTTCGCACATGCGTATGTGTCTTACGCTCAAAAAAGCCATCCCTGCGATAAGACTCAATTCATTAATTTCTTTATAGCTGTATTTAAATTACAACCAGTAATACGTATATATATATGAATTACGAAATCTACTTTATCTTTAGTACCAAATACATCTGACTTAATTTAAACTATGGTCTCTGGTACTTCTTGTCGATTTCATTTGTTCGTCGGTAGCTAATAGTTGTGTTCCGATTATTTGGTTTATTAACTACGAAGCCGAGCATAGAGGAGGGATCAGTCAATCTTTAAGCAGATATATAAGGGACTTCAAAAGCTGATATATATATTATAGCTTATATATAAATTAAGAATAGTCTTCTTAGTCAATTGACTACAGAATATATGGAAAAAATAATTTACTACATTTATTGGCTAATGCCCAGCTGCCATTTTAAATCTGTGGAGGTTTGCATTGAGTCAAGCTGTGTGCTCGAAATAGTCAGCCGCCACGCCTTCAAATATAGCTTCACATAGATAAATTCGACGGCTGGTGATTGCCTACGAAAGAATCACGCAACCAGACGGTGGTAAGCGAAACATGGGTGTGCTTCAAGTGCAGTTTGCACGCTTGATGAGCGACGCGGCAGACAAGCAGCCAACTTGCAAGTTCACTGCCAATTTAAGGAATGAATGGCCCTAGCTGAAGCTCAAGCCCTAACGCCCTTTGCGAACATAAGTGGTTCGTGGGCACTGAAGTGTGATAGCATGTCTACAGAAAAGTGCAGTTATTAAAACAGAAGCCCGCTTTCTCATACATATTTTCATTTTAGACTTTAGCCACTTCACTCTGAACGATGTTTTGCTTTGGCATTTTCTGCCAAACACACACACATGCAAATAGCTAACCCAACTCATGTGATTTTCCTCTATTTTTAGCAAAATTTGCAATAAAACATGTTTTTCTGGATTGAAGAACTCAATGGCCCGCCTCACAGCCCTCTGGAGGCACCGCCAGTATTTCTCCCTTTACACCAACATAGTATTTAAGCGAGTGCAACTTCAAGTCTTTTGTTCTTGTCGTGCTTCTTTCTGCAGAGTCAATGTAAGCTTTTGGCATTTAAAGTATTCATGTCAAATGGACGGGCCAGTGGGTGAAGCGAGAGTTCACGACAGCAATTTCAGCAAACCCATTTTAACAGTTATGCAGTCCACAACCAGCAGCAGGTCAACGGGTTAGTTACTAGCTTGTAGTCTAATATATGTACATACATATATATTTCTGAGTGCTGAAGTAAATGCATGAAGCGGCTTTTGCATCCGATCTCGTTCCCTGGTGGAGGTTTTCGGCAATTTCTTGCTATAATTTTCCGTTTGGGTCAGTTTCTTGCTTTTTCAATGCAAAACTCAGTTCATAACACTTTTATTGCTCTCGTTACAAAACCAAATCGCTTTGCGGCATTGCACAATAGAAACGAAAACGTAAGTTGACGGTCTCACGTAAAGTTTTCTACTTTCGTTGTCATCAAATGCCCAAATTATTTGTAATAATTTAATGTAATAATTTTCGCTGTTTCACGGAGATCATCCGGCACGCGTTTGACGCGTTTGTGGACAGCAATTAATTGGCATTAAAGTTACTTTATTAATGTAAGTGACTCGGCTTTGACTAACTTTCCATTATTTAACGTATCACGAAGGAAAACATGTGTGTCTGAATTCAACAGTCAACAAATTTCTGATTATTAAATCTTACGTTTTAAAGAGCGAAGAGCCGCGAATGCTGCTGAAGAGACAGTCCTGATGATCTTCGGCTGGGGGTCTTATATTTCCTATCAAAGCAAGAGATATACAGATATAATGATATTTACATAACCACAATAATTACTTTTAATGTTCCATCTAGAGGCTTGTAAAATCTTTAATGTGCAAAAATTGCTCAATGCCATATCCCCATCGGTTCAGTGTCGACTCCAACTGAAATTCAGTTGTTAAAGTTAAAGTTGCTCTTGAAACCACAACAACAATGTGCCTTATTCGATTAAAGAACTAACATCTCTCTAATGATACTGCGGTTTTCCGCATTCACTTGCAATCTGGTTACTAAATATTCGCTCGACTCTTTCCATTTTCTGTCATGTCTAAATCTTACGCTTTATATATTTTATTCACACTTTGTTCTTCATGGCATTCGTTTCATGAGAAAAACTGCGGTAATTAACCGCACAAAGTTAGTGGAGATGTTTGTGGTGCCGCTGCCGCCGCCGCCGACTTTTCTGCTGCTGCTGCTACTGACCTACAAATTCGTAAGCACCAGTCAAACGCGCTCCGCAATCTGCCACCAAAATCAGCGGAGCGCAGCGAGCGAGCAAGTGAGCGGGAAAAGAAAAGAAAAGCCATTGGTGTGTCGCTGCGATTAAATTAATTAGCAAAAATGACAGACTGCCACCAAGCAGTCTGTCAACTTACGGTTCAGTGATTTATTTACCCCTAACGGGAGCAATAGCAACCTGAGAATTGAAGATGATGAACCGCAAGCTGCAGCGGGAGCGGCAGCAGGTGGCCCGGACTTGTCAGTCATCAGCCAAACCAACGGTGTTACAAACACACATGCTCACAGCGCGAGCGGTGGGAAGCGATTTGTGCTGATAAAAAGTGCAACAAGCTGGAGCTCGGACCGGCCAGTGCATGCATGACCGCGGCATTGCTAGTGGACGGGAGTCGGAGGAAGGCGGGTCATGCCGTTTCGGAGCTTGTGCTGATTTATTGGATCGTTTGACGAGCAGAGCGTGAAAAGCAAGCAAAAGGTGGACACGTTGGCACCGGGATGCCGTTACACAAGCGCCTCTGGCTGATAATTAAAAAGAAAAACGATTCAAATGGATTTTGGTCGCACGATAACCGCGAGAATTGCCGACACTGTTTTTACTGGGGAGAGCACCATTCGCTGCTTGGTCGGATTGACCATTTGCACGTGCATTAAACGGCGGTCGAATCATTCCGATTTGCTTCACACAAAAATTTAAGTATTTTGAGAACACTTCTCAAAAATTCGGAATATTCGAAGTAAATACATATGTTTGAGGAGAAGAAGATACACGCTTGTTATTAAATAAATGAATTCAGCAAAAACGAAATGACATAACCGTCGTGTTTGGGCGTTTTAAGTAGCTTTAAATTTATTACCATCATTAGCCGTTAACGAGTTGTAAAGTTGTAAAGATTAAGCGATTACTCGCAGTCACTGCCGCGGAACATTTTGCGATGAACTTCCAGGCTGGGGGCGGCAAATATGCCGGAAAAGTTTCTTTAGAATATAACATACTGTTAAGGCTAATAATTAAGAGTAATAAAAGTAAATTTGTTTTTAAAATATTTATTATTTTCCATTTTCTTTTGCATAGGGGGTACTGGAAGAACTAGAACTAGAAGGGTTAGGAAATAGCCGTCTGTTGTACTCTCAAAAGCAGACTTATGAAAGTGGTGGCGTTCATTATGTTTGTTGATTTTTTAAGATCTAAAAATCCATAAATTAAATGCAATAGACAGACATTTGAAACATATTTGCTTCCAATATTGCTGTAAAGAGAATAATGTACAGGAAAACTGAAAATTCCGCTGTCTTCCAAATAAGAAGAAAACGAAATTATTGAGTTTTAGGGCACTTTCGTTTGCCCATAGAATGAGTGTCGGTGCGGACGACCAAAGCTTACAGTTGACAATGTCAACCGCAGCGCACTTAACGGCGCTTGATCGAAGTCGAAATTTCGCCAGCCGCCGCATGAATAGCAATGAGCTAATACAAATGGATGTATGTGCACATGTGCGAGTGAATATGCACGCGTGAATTGCGTTGGAAAGTGAATGACGCTTGTCAATGGCGTTTGCGTCGACGTCAAAGCCCAAGGTATTGCCAAGTGCATTCCGGTGTTGCGCCATTATCTGTGCTGTCTGCTGGACGTGAATGAATTCCGTAAACATGCCAAACGTTCGAATTGCGAAGAGTTTGTTGCTCACATTCATTAATAACTCAGTTATTCGAAAATTTTAATAAGCAGTGAAAACTTCGCAGATTATTTAGATGAATTTTCAACTTAAATTGAAAGCCTGTTTTATCAGAAGCCATATTAAAGACACGGCTGAGACATAAACCAGTTTAAGTGCTTGGCATTTGCATGCTTGTGTTTAATGGAAATTTGCATGGTTTTATTACGTTTAATTAAAATTTAATAGTAAGTCTCTAACCGAGCATTATTATTGTAATCAATTTAAATTTTATTCCAGCCAAATGCGCTGCGGAAGTAGCAAATACCAACACAGACATGTGTGTGTATGTGTGTTTGTGAAATGGATGGCACAGCGTTGCTGCGAAGTGAAGTAATGCCAATTGGTCCGGCATACCCAAGGAAAAGTTTCCATTATCTAAGTATTTTACTGTCGATCGTGCATTAGGGCATTCCAGAACGAGTATCTACATTTATTTCAAACTTGCTCTCGTTTGAAAACTATTTTAATTTATATTTTATCAACTAGCTTTATAGTTCCTCATTTCAATTTAGCCTCTTTAGTTATTCAACAAGAATTATAAGCATCATGGCGATGGTACCTATTAAGTTTGATTTAAGTCGGTCGGATAGTTTGTGAGATATTGTCTCTCTCTTACAAGGGGGTCACGTCCATATTTCAGTTGATTCTGTGATTTATGACATTAAACTTTTTATGAAGCGACTACAGGCCAACTTTTCAAATTTTCACCCAAAGAATTAAAATATTTCACACTTTTTGCAATAACCCTGTTGTGGGAGTAAACTGTGCCAAACTCCACAGATTATTGCGGAAACTGCATGCGAATTTCCTATAGATATTGCAATTCTTACTTAAGTACCACACGGACATCCGGAATGGGCATCCTTAGTCCGCATGAGCTCTTTTGTATATAAATACAATACAAAATTGCTTGCAGTCTTTGCGATTTGTCGCAAACATTTAAGCCAATTTCTCCCACACTCGTTGATATGCACACATACCTACATATGACTACAGATAACGCAAATTGTCTTCGTTTACGCATGCGCAAATACTATATAGCACATACCTTACTATATATGTATGTATATATCGTATAAGTGTGTATATCTTCACTTTCGAGCGAAGCGCTTAGCTATCGCTTCAACGATACATCGAAGACGGTGGCGGACAGTGTAAACACTCATTTATTCAGCAGGTGTGTAGTCAGGCAAATGGCATTTAGGCAAGTGACAAAATATTCGAAAGAAAGTTTTGTCCCTTTGCTGGCATTCTTCAAGCATATGTGTGCCAGTCCGCATATTAATCGTTTGCTTTATTGGCTATATTATAATGGAAATACTTCATACCTGAATTGAGCACTTGAAAACTATCGATTAGGCGCTGTCACCAGCACACAAATTATTAAAAACAAGCCAGGCGATGAATGAATTCATATCTTAGCTGGGAATAGAATAAATTTAAATTAAATTATCTGAAATCTCGACCATAGCTTCTTAGGCGTTGTAGTCAACAATCTTACGGCGCTGCGATAAACGCCTACCTCAAGGGCTATAAGGGAAAGCTGTATTACATTTGTACACACACACACACGCTCGCATTCGGTCACATCGAAGCGAAGTCACACTTATCACTTGAAGTCACGCTGCCCACAGGCCAATGGACTGCAGGTGTGCCAAAGAAAGCAAAAGTGTGGCCAGCAAAATATGAAGAAATCGAAGATTTGTGTAGGGAGCATATGAAATAACTAGCGAGACGTGAGATGCTCGTAGGTAACAAAGCAGATGAGAAAGAATGTACATTCTGAAAAGCGAATTGATAATGGCCAAAGACTCGTACCCCAACAAAAGCAGCTTGGAAACGAAACGACAATGAAGATGGCAGGCATTCCATGTGCGTAGCTTGGTGTGTGCTCTGTGTGTTTGTGTGTGTGTGTCTAGGTATGTTCATGCGTTTGCATTTAAAGTAGTTCGAAATCGAAGCGACTACAAGTTGATTTTATTCAAAAGAAACCTGCGGGCGGCACTTTCTCTTTCTTTCTCTGCTGATGCCAGTACTGTGTATGGTTGAGTGTTCGCTTGAGCCAGTAGACTCTAGTAGTGGATGCGCATACAGATAACCGACAGCAAGTAAATAGAAGTGCGTGGTGTGATGTTAAGCAACCACAACCAATGGCCAAAGGTTCATGAGAAGCAAAACAGGCCTCATCTACCAATAATACATAAACACATTCGCTGGGGTTCTCAACACATTTTATTCTATGCTAAAATAGAAAATAAAACCAAATTTATGTATTATAAATAAGCATATGTCTTTAGATAACTGCTACTGAATGGTATTTGGTGCGTCAATTACCTTTCCATCACAAATCGAAACGCAATGTGTGGCATAACCCATTAGTAGTCACTTAGCACCTCGACCACAATACACGTCATCCATTATTAATGGTTCTTAGCCGATGGAAATATTTGCATTCGATGAGCATCGCTCTTTGGGCTTTCGTTTCCGATCTACTTTGAGCTTTGTAATTCCCAATTGGCTTCTGTTTCGTAATCTCAAATACGAAATTGAAATCATTTCGAACTGCGTCACCACAGATCACACGCACTGTTTCCGTTTAAATGGCTCTGAGTCAGCATTTGAGCGATGAAAGGGTTCCGTGAATCAAACAACGAGTCTTTTTGGCCGCGAAATAAGCGGAAATGTATGCAGGTGACCTGCAAATTAAAATACAGTGACAATTTCAGTGTTTCTCAAGCTCTGGTTTTTCCTAATGGCTTGATGATTTGGAGTTTTCAGAAAAACTTTTCGCGGGCAGACCATTGAATCCAAATGGATTTCTGTGAAGTCTGCTGTAATTTTCAACCAGTGAATCCATTAGCATTGAGAATATGTTTGCATTCAGTAATTCATGTGGTTTTTAATATGAATGCAGATTGACGTATTTAATGCGATTTGTTAGTTCGAATAAAAAGTATTAATGATCAATGTGAATGAAGAATTGGCGAATAAATGTACATATGAGCAAAGCATTTGTACTGCTGTGGGCATTCGTAAATTAATCGTACTTTTCACAAGTTCATATCTAATTTATTGCATACTTTTAGGGATATAATAACTACACTGAGAGAAGCGTCGCATGAAATTGGCACATTAGCTTCTCTTAACTGTTTCTGTCTCAGTTATTGCCTCACTTACTTAAAAGTAATGCGCTTAAGTATGTATTTGCACTTCGGCATTGAAATAAATAGAGATTTTCACTTTCCAATTGATGCGTAATGCCAACCATATTTATTCTCCTTCTGCCATTGACATTTATAACACCATCAAGTGAGTGTCTTGTGAAAATCCAAGATTTTTGCGGCGCTGAAGGAAAGTGGCATTAAAATGCCGTAAACAAAGGTTACATAAGCGATTGCACCGAATGATTGCACACAGCAAAACAACAACAACAACAACAACTGCGAGTAAATCAAAATCGGCTGGTGCGCAGCTTTAGCGGAGATTTGCATTCATCCGAGCTGTACTGCCTGCGAATTGAGTAACAGACACACCAGACAGCAGCTCGACAGCCCGACAGCCCGAATGGCAAGGACATCAACGCCGAGTTGTGCTGAGCGCAGAGTGAGACTTTGCTGGAGGAGACTGAAGTTGACCGATGGACGAATCGACTTCGAAAACAAGCAGACATTATCACGATTCCTTCGCAAATATTTAGCGTTTTTGTGTCATCTACACGCCGGCTCCCACTGATGACGGCGTGCGAATAGACCTGAATACTTCTCTAATATTTGTGTGTGCGTTGCTAAACCGATGGCAGTAGTTGGCGACTGTGCGGCTCTGGTGCGGCCGAATAGCGATGGCAAGTGATAGCAACCGTTCTGGTAGCACGTGCCGTCAGCGCACAAGAAGTGAAATTCAATTTGCATTTGAAATGGAAAATTACTAAAAGCAAATAATTTTTTCCTTCACTTCCATTTAACAATTTGCGATACTCTCACTCTCTCCCTCTCTGCAAGATTAATAATGTTGCAATAAAAAGCGATGAAAAAAGCGAATATAGATGAAGATCAATGGGAGGACCGAGATGCGGACGGAAGGAAGGAAGGATGGAAATGAGTGTTTTAGCATCTCGGTAAACTTTTGTTAAAGCAATCATTGCAAAGTTATTAATTCAAATTTCGAAATCCTTGAAAAGCCGTTTGTTAGCTACTCTTAACTTATTTCCACTTACTTCTTGTTATCATAATTGAATTCGCGTTTGCAGCGGTAGGGTGCCCTCGTTCTGTGGAAGTGGAAGTGGATGAGGAGCAAATGTATTTTAAAATAAATTATACTTAAGAAGAATAAGTATATAGAAAAAAGGTGCGTTGCCAAACCGCGCTTTCATTAGATGCTAATATATTTTGCCGGCAAGGCCCTGTTAGAAAAGGATTGACAACAGTTTTGGCCATCTGTCGATTAAAGGGGCACACATGACAAACACGCACATGAGATGAGGTCGAAGAAGAATAAAATGAAATGAAACTATGAAAATATGACATACTTAATATAATTTGCCGAATTCCTATTGACTTATAATACATATGTATACATTTATAATATTTTGTTAATGGGTTAGAGATGTTTTCTTGAGGGATTGGTTTATGTAATTATAAAGGGTACGGATGCATGTCTGGGTGATGACGGTCACCTCCGATATTTAACACTGAAGACAATGAATTTTCAAAAAGCCAGCGCTTTGCGCCTTGAGACTATTCAAAGAAACCTCATTGAGTTGATGCTTGCTGCTGACAGTCGTAATGGCAAAAGCCAATAACAAAATAAAGAAATTGTTCGCATGGTATCAGCAAGGTTCGGTGAATCACATACACAAATTCAAATGCACACACACACACACATAAATGCTTGTGCAATTGAAATTGAAAGAAATATAGTTTCACAACTGCCATCGATAGGGTCCTTCCGCCAAAGTCAACAGTAAGAAAATTCGATTCGAAATGGCTCTCTGCTCCTTCTTTGATTGCAATCCAATTTTCCTCTTATTTAAGCACAGTAAATAATAATTAGATATGCTTGATCCATGTATTATGCTCATGTATATGAACTAGCTCCCATTCGAGTTGTGCTTATACAAAGGTCACATATGTATGTGTGTGCTCTAATGTGAACAGTAATTTTTGTGTCCACATTCAATGCCAATCTCTGGTGTCCCTTTTAGCCCACATTCTGTGTTTCAAAGCACACGACAAGAAATCAGTACGGTGGTTTCACTCAATTACATACAAGTTGAGTGGCCAAATTAGTTTCAGATCTGAAACTCTGCTCTCCACATATATGCACTTATATTTAGATATTCGAAGCCAGCATACACACAGGTTTATTATAATGATAGAGTTGAATATAAGAATATACGATTTTTGGAGTCCAATCCGGCAGATCCATATCGGATGGATATAGCATATATAGAAAAGAAAGAAATGTGATGGATGTGCTTATGGCTCTGACAATTCAAATTATTTCGTAAACTATTTATTCGGAATTATGAGCGCGCGGAAGGTAAAGGGTGATTTTTTAAGAGCTTGACAACTTTTTAAAAAAAAAAAAACGCATAAAATTTGCAAAATCTCATCGGTTCTTTATTTGAAACGTTAGATTGGTTCATGACATTTACTTTTTGAAGATAATTTCATTTAAATGTTGACCGCGGCTGCGTCTTAGGTGGTCCATTCGGAAAGTCCAATTTTGGGCAACTTTTTCGAGCATTTCGGCCGGAATAGCCCGAATTTCTTCGGAAATGTTGTCTTCCAAAGCTGGAATAGTTGCTGGCTTATTTCTGTAGACTTTAGACTTGACGTAGCCCCACAAAAAATAGTCTAAAGGCGTTAAATCGCATGATCTTGGTGGCCAACTTACGGGTCCATTTCTTGAGATGAATTGTTCTCCGAAGTTTTCCCTCAAAATGGCCATAGAATCGCGAGCTGTGTGGCATGTAGCGCCATCTTGTTGAAACCACATGTCAACCAAGTTCAGTTCTTCCATTTTTGGCAACAAAAAGTTTGTTAGCATCGAACGATAGCGATCGCCATTCACCGTAACGTTGCGTCCAACAGCATCTTTGAAAAAATACGGTCCAATGATTCCACCAGCGTACAAACCACACCAAACAGTGCATTTTTCGGGATGCATGGGCAGTTCTTGAACGGCTTCTGGTTGCTCTTCACCCCAAATGCGGCAATTTTGCTTATTTACGTAGCCATTCAACCAGAAATGAGCCTCATCGCTGAACAAAATTTGTCGATAAAAAAGCGGAAAGCGAACACTGATTTTGGTAATAAAATTCAATGATTTGCAAGCGTTGCTCGTTAGTAAGTCTATTCATGATGAAATGTCAAAGCATACTGAGCATCTTTCTCTTTGACACCATGTCTGAAATCCCACGTGATCTGTCAAATACTAATGCATGAAAATCCTAACCTCAAAAAAATCACCCGTTACATACTGTACTGTACACCCACGAGGATACTATTTGTATACAAACCTTGTATGTGTGTTTGTGTGCTTCTACCACTCAACTGTTTGCCTTTTGAGCAAGGGAGTTGCTAGTCAAAAGCATGGACACTTCGCGCCATGTGCTCAATAAGCGTTAAGTTGGCTAGGGATTTCATAAATTACACGAATTCGTTTTCGGCAAACGCCGTCGACAGCGACGCCGCTGCTCTTGACCATTACCAGTCAATGCTAATGCTTTTTTAAACGACCTCCGAATACCGTTACAGCTCCGTCCATTGTACGCTTCATCGCATTTGCCCGAGTCGCTGCGCGATTATCGTTAGTTCAACATTCCGTTATCCAACTGTTTTCGGCCATCAGCTGCTTTCAAATGTCTTCATATATACATACAAAGCATCTTATGTATATAATACAACTACAACTATACATATACATTTATATAAGTACGAGTCGGTTGGGTGTCCCCAACAATTTTCTTCGCTGCATTATTTTGCGCTTTTAGGTGAACGTCTGGTGTACATTGGTGTGTAAGTAGACCACTCGCTCCCCAGAGGTTTCGCGACAGAATTCAACAGCGTCGCAATTATTCTGTGATTTCATTTTATAACATAATTAATATTGATCGTCTTTTGCATTGCATTTGGCATTGCTGTGAAACACACTTCGCCTTCATTTTAGTTACTTCTCAAATAACGGTTGAAATATGTATACACTTTGATATTTTGAAGGAGGTCCATCAATCTAGACAACATTATTATTTTCTTCAATTTTTTAAATCATTACAGTTAACCTGGAGTGAGTTTTAAGAGTGTCGTCGTTGAGCAGGTACAGTTAATATTTCTCTGATAATTGAAAGCTTCTTAAAAAATCCATCCGCAGACAACTTGAGATCCGTAATTGTTTGTATCTCGAATTACAATTCAGGGGCTCGTTGAAATTTACTATATGTCTACTATTTTCCCCGATTAGGGCTCTCTGCTCTTATATTAATTTGGTATTTCAGTTTTATGACGCATCTCATTTGGAAAGTAATTTTAGGGATTTTAGTATTTTCTCCGCTTTTTCAGTTAAGGAGCAGTAAAGTGACAGGGTGCCTATAGTCGAAGCAAAATAATGACGATTTGATTCAGAATTTGCACCAAATCCATTCCTCGGCTATAGAAATATATATTGGTGAATGTTGGTTCGTTATGGATGACCTCAAATATATAAAAAAAATTTTTTTTCAGTAATTCAATGTTTTCATTATGACACACCCTGTAGCAGTCTCGCAAACATCTTAGAATGTGGACAATGTTGCTTGAATTAAATTGAATTTGAACTGATAATATTTAACATTGAAATGCGCTCTGCAATTTAAGAGAAATGTTGGGGCGGTATAAAGAACAATTGAAAGAAAATCAAAATTACTTTGCGGAATGAAATCGAGCAGGAGTGAATGAATTTTAAGGAAATACTACAAACGTTGGTCACCTGTTTAGAAAATAGGTAGATAACAGCGACATCTTTGCCATGGTTCACCAATTCCCACTACAAGCCAATTTATTATAAGCTAAAGAGTCCAATTTTGCCATTTTGTCAGTGGAAAAGGCGCACATTTGGTGTCACGGACATGTACAAGTGTCAAAGAAAGTTTTCAAGATGATTTTTCACAAGTGTCTGCCTTCACTTTAATTTATTGCAACCACTCACGAGGGGCTAGACGACAATTTTCGGTAATAAATTCGAATTGTTGAAGTGGGCTAAAGTTGCTGCCACCAGGGCGTATACGTAATTTGCATATATCCCATCAGACCTATTTATGATAGACACACATATTCAAGCTTTAATATAATATTCGCAACATCTAAACAAACATACATATAATCAGTCGGTTTTCAAAGCTCCATTTGGAAGCTAAGAAAAACAGCCATAAATAATGCTCTTAGCTAAGCAAGTAAATAAATTAGAATGTGTGGAACAGAAATTGCAATTTTCTATATGAAAAATCACTATTGATATTTATTGCATTGAAAATTTGCCTGCATACAAATCGCATTAAATCGCCTTCTACTATGATGCAAGTTTATAAAGTATGTATATAATATCACTGTATACCAAGTAGACAATTTCACAGGGCAATTTCGGTAACTAGTACTTGTTTCGCTCCAAATGTTGATATGGGTCCGAAAGTAGACTTGATTATAAATATAAAATGCCAACCCTGTGACGTACTGCTATGAGTGCCTGGCTATATCAGTGCTTCCAACTTGAACATCCACCCCAAGAACATCAAGGCTGG